>JAWWEE010000158.1:15895776-16050184 GCA_035221455.1 Xenops minutus
GCGCTGCCTTGCTCTTTTGCCTTTAATAAAATTTTGGTGTTTCAAAATTTTATATTTGTAGTCCCTTGACTATAACAGAGTGCACTGTAAAGAGAACATTGTTCATCAAGGCATGCTGTCTGCGATACGCTCATCACATTTGACATCTCCCCTCCAGATGTGGGGCCAGGACTCTCAGGGCTTTGGTATTAATAATTCTCTTTGTGGATTTTTGCTATGACCAGAGCCTGGCATGGACAGCCAGGCTGTCTGTCTGAGGCCTCTACCTGGCATTGCAAATATGCATGAATAATAACTGACTAGTGCTTTTCCTGGATTGGTTTTCAGATTTAATTGTGCAAGATGAAAGAGAAGAAAAATGCTAGCAACATGGGCAAGGAGGGAGAGGAGAAATAATTACAAGTGCATTTAGTCAGTGATAAGAATGGCTGCTGAACTGGGCTGGGTGGTTTCCAAGCACAGTCGGAGCCAGCTTCGATTTCACAGCATGGTATTTCTTGCACCCTTAAAATAACTTCTCCCTGCCCCCAGGGTGTCACAGGAGCTGAAGAGCTATGTGTGCCCCTTCCCTGTGCAGCCCCACGCTGCTGGGCACTCAGTTATCATATAGGGGCTGTTTTGACATGGGGCTGTTTTGAGAGCGGTTGTGTCACACGTGTCACGCCAAGGCACCAAGACCCAGCCAAGACGGCTGGAGGAGAAAGGAGGGGATGCTTTGCAGACCCAGACCTGTGGTCTCCCAGGCAAGACAACAGGCCGGGGAGAGCTAGCTGTTTGAGCCCTTTTCGGTGCCCGGTGAAGAACAGGTTTCCCGAACGGCTCGGCAGAGATGGGACCTCTTTATTGTCGGGGCTAATTGCTCATGTGAGTTGTATTTACAGAAGCGACTGTTTGTGCAGAGCGCAGCAGACAAACAGACTCCTGTTCTGCCAGGCACCCTTTGTAATCGGTGGGGGCTGGGAACACTTTCATGCAGCCGTCGGAGGCCTCGTTTGTACTGCAGGCAGCAGCGGCGCGCCGGGCTGGACGGTGCGGGCGGGATGCTGAGCGCCGCTCCCGCTGCCGGCCCCTGCCCACCGCTCGCTCTCACACACCATACCTGAGCAGGCTGAGGCTCACAGGGCGCTCCGAGCTGCACCCGCACAGCAAACCCCTCTGTGTGATCCTGCCAGGAGTCTCACCATCATCCCGTGACTTGCAAATCTAGGGCTGCTCCCATGTGGGCAGATGGCTGTGGGAGGGCAAACTCTGCCCCGCATGAGAAGTGCCCGTGCGTGTGCAGATGGGCTGCCCATCTCCTTGCACTGCAGGAGAGGCGACACAGGCTCTCAGGGCACGTTGGAGGTTACCTGGTGAACTGCTTTACGTGTGTAGCTGTACCCGAGGACAAGACATGCCAGAAAGTTGTTTCCTGCCTTTGCAAATAATGTAAAGGAGTGGTTAAAAGCACACAGGTCTCTAAAAACAATCGTGCAGGCTCTTTGCAGCCTGCTGGGTTTTTTCGAGGTGGAGGCCTAGGGGGAGTTTTGCCATCTGGGAGAGAGATGCAGCATTAGGAAAATAATGCAAACAATTTTGGCACTTTCTCCATTTTCCTGTAAAACTAGTGGGGATGGGCAAGCCCTGGCTTCCACTTACATGCACCATCTTCTGTTTATAGGCAGCCTACAACCCAACCACACAGTGGATGTCCCTCTCTAAACTTAAAAATGTATGTCCTACATTTCACCCCGCACTTTTCTCCACTCCAACACAGGCAGTATGTTAAGATACACTCAAGGAAGAGCTTATCAGTAAGGAAAAGCAGCGCCAGCTACAACAGAACTGGTGTGTGTCTCCTGCTTCCCCTTTCCAAGGGGCCATTGAAATTGGCTGGTATTGGTCAGGCAAAATGGGAGCGTCAGTTTGGTTACAACCTGTCCGCAATGACATGGTATTGCCAGCACTGGGTCAAGAGGAAACCCACACTCATCTGCCTTACAGAGATCTGACACATTCAAGTCAGCCCAGGTCATTCGCATTTCCTAAGCTTCTCAGCTGAAACTAAGAATTCACTTTATTATAATTTTTGTGTGCCCCACTTGAAGGAACAGGGAAATCCACCTAACTGTTAGCACTCTTAAGCAATGAAGGTTTCTGAGCATTTGCACATTTCCCACATGACTTCATGCAGAGGGAAGTGGGTTTTTTCATTTTCCAGATGTGGAAGCTGAGGCATAAGGCAGGCCTAATTATTGAGGGAAAAAATAAAACCGAGTCACCACCAGTCTCATGCTTTAACAACCACTCATAAGTTGTCTAAAAGAGGAAATATCTAGTACTTAATTCTTCTGTGACTGGGAGAGAGACTGAACTTTGGTCAGCATTCCTGGAAACACAGACCCCCAAGGACGGATTTTTCAGCTCTCCTTTTTGAAGATTCAGCCCTCCCTCTTTCAGACAACTGAACAAAAACTATATTTCCCAGCTAGTTCCGAACCCGAGATGCCTTTTATTTTTTCCAATCTGGTCCTCAGCAGAATTGATTGTCTTGTTGCAAGACTATATCTAAAATGTCTTACTATTACTGGCAGCAATCAATATTTATAACCACTCACAGTGTTTATTTATAAAAAAATCAAATGTTCCAACCAAGAAGAGATCTTGTTATTAATATCCAGCATGATTAATAATCACATTCAGAGTTGCAGGCAGTCCCACGCTGTCAGACTCATGCACTTTGCTTTTTCTAATGGCTCTGCAAGAATTTGAACCGTAATATGTTTCATGCACAGGGACAAAGACGTTTTGTCTCATGGAAGGAGTATGTGAATGTTTTTGACTTAAAGAGCCAGTGTTGCATTCAGAGCTTCACAAATAGAACCATTTTGGTCCTGAGCCCATCCGTCTGCCACATCTCCTGGAGATACACTGCATAGGGTGTATCTCCTCCTGTTGCTGAAGACCCAGATCAGAGCAGCAGATTTGCAGCTTGCTGGAAAATGTCACACCCCCTCTGTGTCAGGGCAGCCATCACCTGCTCTGCTTCTCTGCCACCCACTGGAAATGCCTCAGCTCAGCAAAGGGATTCACATCTCTGCATGCTGAGGCCTCTCAGCTGCCCAGGGTAAGATGAGTTCCATGGGAATGACACTGCCTTAAATGAAGAGAAGGAAAACTCATACAGCCCTGAGC
The DNA here is from genome assembly GCA_035221455.1 of Xenops minutus. NCBI lineage: Eukaryota > Metazoa > Chordata > Aves > Passeriformes > Furnariidae > Xenops > Xenops minutus. The sequence continues at coordinate 15,898,951 of JAWWEE010000158.1, forward strand.
AATGCTTTCTTTCCTCTGTTCCTTCAGCATTACCAGAAAGAGAGAAGAGGGAACATTCAAAGCTGATGTCATGGTATCAGATATGAGGCTGCTCAGCCCCACACCCATATTTGATGGTGAAGGAGGGACAGGTGTTTCTGATGCAATAAGCCAATAAGGGAGCAAAGTTCACTCCTATTCCCTAGTGCTCGGCCGTGCAAGGCGATGTTTGCCCACCTGTGTGTTTCACTTTTCCCACTGCAGGAGGTAATGACAATTAAATCAGAAGCAGTAAAGGGATAGAGTTGCAGAGAAACCGGTGCTTTGATTACTTCCTCATAGCCGCTGGCCCTCTGCGGCACTGCTTTATCATGAGACAGGTAAAGCAAGCTGAAAATCAGGTATATATGGCAGACGTTGTCTGTACGGCTATCAAACATCCTGTTTTACACAAAGCTAGTCAAGAGAACTGTGGGAGAAAAATGAGGAAGTAAACATTCACACTTGCAATTCCAAGGCAGTCCCCAGCCAGTGCTGAGCCAGTTTTGGGACTTAAGTGTCTTTCTTCAGCAGTTATGGGACTTAACAGAGCCCTCTAATAGACGGGGACAGACTTCAGGTCAATGCTGTCTTGTGCCTTGGCTTTTACACTGAGTTCTGTGGAACTTTACACGACTGCCAAATCCTCATGCAATAATGTTTGTCTGCCCCAACTCCTGTGGACTGGTCTGCATGGGATCCCCTACAGCCTCCCATCAGTTTCTGAAAAGCTCTCGTGCTGCTGAGTAACACCTGGAAACAAAGCTACGCTCTACCTGGAAACAAAGCTATGCTCTACCTGGAGGACAGGAGGAGCAGGGCATGCACTTTTTTGGGCTCCTTGCATGCCAGCCAGGCTAGGGAATATGGGCAGCAGAACAAGGAGGAGGGGAGTAAGTGACTGCGGTATTTCCTTCAATGCACCACAGGCCAAAAGCACTACAGACCAGATGCTGTAAACCCACAGGGTGCACATTCTGTCCAGACTGCCTGTCAATAGCCTTGCATTTTAAATCCCGTTAGACACAAGTAAGCTGCGGGACAGTAATCCAGAGGAGAGTCGATGCAAAACCCTCCAACGTCAAGCATTATTAACCTCCTGGATCCTCTGTGCTTCCTAACACATCTGTAGGCCAAGGACTGTCTCTTGTTAAGCACCTTATATTCACATCCTACAGGGTCTCAAAAGCCTGTTGCCCTGAACAAGGAGCGCCCTTTCTTTGTGCGTGTGCATAGGGCTTAGCACAAAAGAGCCCCACAGCCTGCCAGGCTTGCTTTTGTCAAATGAATAGGCGCTGTGATGCACGTTGTAGAGGGTTCAGAAACAGAAAGGGAGTTGCAGAACAACCACCAGAGACTTCTCCAGGATTGGCACATCCTTTGCTCTTCAGAGATGCTCACAGAGGGACCTGACAACCGGGAGGAATGTGAAATGCTTGGTCTGCCAGAGGGACTTCTGCAGTTTCCAGTGGATGAGGGGAGAAGAACTAAAAACAGCAGTTGTAATGTCAATGGAAAAAAAAATTACAAAATGATCACCTTAGGTGAGATATAGATAAATGCTTTGTGCCATTGGAAAGTGTGATACAAAAGATTAATGGAATAGATGTTCCTTGTCTGAGTTTTTATTGCAGCAGTAATTCTTCTGGTACCAGTTGCCATACAGTTTCCTTGATACAATCAGGAGAAAAACAGCTAATCTGACATGACAAACTCATTGTATCAGAAGTCATCTCTCTTTAAAACATGCGTCATATGACTAAACACCCTACTCCTGATACAATGCATCCCACAGTAAATTTGGACGGAGTTCATCCTCAAATGCCCTGCTAAAAATACTCCTAACAACGGACAACAAGAAAACATAATTCAAATGAGGGACATCTGTTCTCAAATGTTTGCAGATAATGACTGGATCAAGTGTCAGCATAAAGGATAATTATTTTCTGCAGATGGTTTGATCTGGTATTCTAAACATGGTAAAAAATCCTCATCCCAAGCACTTAGTAAAGTATGTGGGGTTTTGCTGCAAGACCTCTTTCCTGTCCTCTGCTACATTTTCAAAATGCCAAGATAAGTAAAACTATAAAAAATTAGAAGACGAAATTTAAGTGTTAAAGATAGATGCTCCATTTGAACACAGACAATATACATTTTCAAGTTCTGGCCTTCCATTTCTTTTATGACGCTGCTGTATACCCAGATAATTCTCGGGCTGAAGTTATATTATAGGAGAATGGCAAAATGAAGCAGTTAGGTGTTGTGCAAAGGGATCCTCAGCAGATTTCAGAGAGAGGGTCCGTTCCAAAAACTACAGCACAATATGCTTTTTAATACAAAATAACAATGACCCAGACACATTCTTATTAAATCAGCCCCTGACGCCCCCTTGCAGTGCAGTACTAACGCCAGGATAACGCCGTTTTGTTGGAACTACCATTGGAGTCAGTGGGGTGGCTGGGGACTGACTCAACATGTTCAGTCAACATGACCCTGAACAAGCATGGCCACAGGTGGGTCCCTGTGGGATGAGGGGCCCTGGGGACCCTCAGGCTCAGAGCACCACAGGGCTGGGAAGGCCCTTGGAGCCCCCGCATGGCAGGGTGGAGGAAGCAGGGCAGGGGAGGGAGGTGATGGCTCAAGCAGCCTCTGAAAGAAGGTCCTTCCCTCAGAAAGCTGGTGACCACAGGGAGTCCAGTGAAGTGACCATTACTGTCCCATAACCCATAATTAATACATGTGCCCAAAGCATGCAATCACCCGTGGCTCTGCCTCTGCAAACATCCCCACCCCAGCAGCTGCTGCTGATGTGGGAGATCAGTCAGGTCTCACATTGCCTCTGGAAATGCTGCACCTCAGTGACCTGGTGGAGAGCATTTACCTTTACAACATTTCGGGTTGTTCAAATCTCAAAGAGGTGCAGTGTTGGGCTGTCTGGGGACAGGCATCATCCCTTTTTGGTCATTTTTGCAGCTAAAGGAATTGAGAACGGAAGGATTTTGAGTCAAAGACGAGATTCTGTAGCACAAAGTGCAACCTTTGGCAGGCAACTAGGGACAAGAGGACAAGGCCTTGAGCTTCGCCAGGAGGGGTCTGGTCCGGAGGAATTAGGAGGCATTCCTTCACAGAGCGGGTGATCAGACATGGGAATGGGCTGCCCAGCGAGGTGGCGGAGCCGCCGTCCCTGGGGTGCTCCGGGGACGCTGGAGGGCACTGAGTGCGGTGGCCGAGCTGGCACGGAGGTGTTGGGGCGCAGGCCGGACCCCAGCACACCGCAGCGGCCCGTCCGGCCCGGCCCGGCTCACTGTGTGCCCAGAGCAGCAGCTCAGAGAGCTGTCCGGCCCGGCCCCCTCCCCGAGGCCCCGGGGCACGACAGGGCAGCGCCTGGCGGCCCGTGCGAGCTCCAGCCTCGCCTCGCCTTCTCCAGCTGACACACCCTGCATGGGGTGCCCCCTCCAGGCGCTGCCCTGGGCGCGGACCGGGGCAGAAGGGGCGCTGCGGGGTGTCCCACTCCCCCCTCCCTGGACTACAACTCCCGGCGTGCCCCGCGCGGCGGCGGGGGCGGGGCGGCGCGGGGCCGCTTCCGGGTTGGCCCGCGCGGTGTGTTTACTTCCGGCCGCGGCGGAGCGCGAGTGTCAGCCCGGGGGGGGCACGCGGGGCTGCCCCGCCCGCGCCCGGGGAGGGACCGACGGACAGGCGGACGGACAGACGGACCGGGAGGGGGGCCCGCCGGCACACCGGGCGAGGGAGGAGCCCCGGGCGGCCCCGGCCCCCATGAGTGGGCGGTGAGCAGCGAGTCGGCGGCCGCGGGAGCTGCCCGGAGCGGCGGGACCAGCCATGGACTGGCTCATGGGGTGAGTGCGGCCCCCGCGGCGCTCCCGCCGGGCTCCCCCGCCCTGCCCTGCCCCGCTCCGCTCCGCTCCGCTGCCCGGCGGCCCGAGCCCCGCTGCCCGCACGGATGACTAATCAGTTCGTGCCGGCGGGGACGGGAGCGCGGCTGCGGCTCCCGGCGCTGCGGAGCGGTGCGCGGAGCCCTCGCCCTGCCCCGAGGGGTGGCCCGCTGGAAAAGTAACTTTTGGTTGCCTCTGTGCGGGTGTGGGGAAGGCCAGGTGTGGCAGCGCTCTGAGCTTCCCACCCGAGCGCTGTGGGGCTAATCCCTCTGCGGCAGAACATCACTGTAAACCGAGCGGCGTGCCAAGGTTTAAATGGCTTTCTGTGGGGACGAGGAGACACCTCGGCAGAGATTAGCGCCAAATCAGAGCCACGCCAGGGGGCTCGGATAGCCTGGGATTAATAGTGCTAATTACACAGAGACAGAAGGTAGAAAGCGCTTTGCTGCTGGTTTTAGGTCTGGAAACAGTGCAGGAGAGGGAGATGCAATTGATGGGAGTGACCTGATATGGTACCAGAATCCCAAGCAAGATATTCCCGGTTACTTCTTGCATGAATTGTGCTGGCGACCTATACTCAGGTGAACTGTGAATAATTATGCTTCAAAATCGCATGAGCAGTAGGTTTATGCTTCAGCAAAACTAGTGTTGCAGTGGTAACTTGCTGCCCTTGGTTTCTTCTTTACAGCAGTCTGGTCCGGTCCCTGAATGTGATCTCTACCATCTAAGTTACATCCTTTTCTAACGCTGACGTGCCTCGAATACAATGTGAACTATTTTGTCGCAGTTGCTCGATGTGGTGTATTTAGAGAGATCACTCGTGTGTGTGTTGCCCTTTGTCTGCAGCTGGTCTGTCTGCTGCTGCAAGTGCAGCCCTTGTTACTTACCTTCTCACTGGACGTGTCCGACTCTTGAGCCAGCTGTCAATACCAGTTATGTTTTCCCGAGAGTCTGACCCCTCACTCACTCCGCTGGAGAGAATGCTGAGTATCTGTGGAGCAGATATTGAGCGACGGAAGTGCAGTATTTGTGGCATGTGAAGGGGTCTACGTGCCGTGTACTGCAAGGCTTGTGTCTTGTAAGTCCGAGGGCTGCACTCTGTTGTTAGATGGTCTCAGTGAAAACAGAAACAATGAGTTTGATTTGTTTCACAACAACCACAAAGTACAGGTAGTCAGTTATGCTGTCTTTGTAAAAGTAAAAGCCGGAGCTATTACTTTTTTTTTTTACTTTGTGAAAAAGTGTCACTGTAATTATAAAAAGATATCAAACACAGGACTTAGGCAAGACTCAAAATGCCTCACTACAACAGCTGTACTTGTTGTGTGTGAATTATGTTGTAAAACAGAGAAGAATCAAGGTTTACTTTAGCCAAACTCTCAGTATGTTATGATGGGGTTTTTTATGAAAAATATTTGGGGCTTTTTGAAATTGCTACAAAAAAATTGGCATTTATTCTGTACTTTTTTCCCAGGGTGGGTGGATCCCTTCATATGTGGAAAAAGACTTGCCTGTTTTCCCCATTGTAATGGCAATGGATCCTGAGTCATTTGTGCATTACTCGCTTATTCTCAGCTATTTCCTGATATGTTTCTTGCCTGACCAAGCCCAGTATTGTCCCACTGATGCTCTTAATGTTTTCTCCTTTGAAACTTTGGGAGTTCTACTGGGGGCCGGTGTTTGTGCATGATTATGGCAGGAAAAGGGAGCATTGATATTCTGAAGGGGGGAAAGGCTGGAAGGCCTGAGGGACCATTTCTTACTCTGTCCAGGTTAGGCCTGCTGTTAGCAACTAGCTTTGAGATTGGAAACATCCTTCTTGCTGTTTGAGGAAGAAACTGAGGGCATTTGTCTGCCCAGTCAGAAGTTTTGGGTAATCCGCTCGCTCGCTCAGCCTTTCACTCAGTGCAAACTTCAGCTGTTTGGGTCTCTGGTGTGAGAAGGGCAGGGCTGAAGAAAAACCTGCAGAATAATAAGAAAACAGGTCTCTCCTGGTAATACATTGGTTTGTGTCAGAGTCTCTGGCAAGCAAATTTTATTGGTTTGCCTCTTAGTGGTGTCACTTTCCCGCATGGGTGTCGGCACTAATATACCCAACTGTGATCTTTCTTATTCATAACCGCTTTGGTAATATGGTGATTTGCAGTTTCAGCTTTCTATGCACTTTCCATACCCATCTCGCAAGTCTCGTGTTATCGGTCGTGCCTTCTTAACGTTTTGCTGTGAGAAACACCCTCTGTGTTTTAACTTTGTATTACTGAGAAATTATCCGTCAAGTGCAAGTGTGTTATATTAGGCAGCAGTAACAGTTGTGCTGCTCTAGATCTCCACCCTTCGAGCTCCTGTTGCATTTGTCTGATAGTTTAGGGTGAGATCTGCCTTATTCCTCGCTGGTCCTCCCCTTCATTTGTGGCCTTTTGGAAAGAGGGGGGGAAGGGTAAGTTCTAATCATACATAGAACATACACAGAGCAGCAGCCCAAGTGTCTCTGATTGCCTCGGAGTGCTTAATACACAAAAAACCTGGAAGCTGAGTCTTACAAACAATAGTGAATTTATTACGGATTAACAAACAGCTACAGGCTTACATGGTCACACAGTGAAACTTCTCTGGGTGCTGCCTTCTGTTCAGTCAAGTGTTTCAAAATGCAGTCAAGTCCTGTGGAAGAAAGCTGAAAAGAATGAGCTGCTGGCCTGTTACAGTGCTTAGTTTACCACCAAAGTAAAGCTAAAGTCTTTTCAGTGGTTGGTTAGTATCTTTTACCCTTCCACTGAATGTAGCATTAATACTGATGTTGGTGAAAGGCTATGGCTTCTTCAGTACATTCTCTCCATTAAAAAAAGACCATTTTGAGCTTTTTTTTTGTTTTGCATAGGATATATTTTCAGTGTAATTTTGACAAAAGATAAGTGTAGCTTAATTCACCAATATTTGCGAGATCTATATTACCCTCTTTGAAAGAGATTCCAAACTTTTGTGTTACAAATAGCATTGATCTGTTCTGGAAGTTCAAAGTAATAACAAAGACAGGCATTGTTCCTTAAGTTATGAAACTTGCTTTTTTAACTTGTTTTGAAATGCGTAATTGAAAAGGAGTAAAACATTAATGGTACTAGTAAACCTCACATGGCGTCAGTCATTTTTAGTCTTCAGCAGTGATGTCTGATGCTGTAATACCTTTTTTCATGATAGAAGAGGATTGAATACTGTAGTAATTTTTGTGAACTGTTATCTAAAAAGGGAAGAGAGAAACAAAGTATTTTACCAACAGTTACCTGTCAAACACAGTCATAAGTTGAGCTACATCTGTTCTAAAAACTTTGTAGTTTAGTAGGTTAATAGACTGGGCTGATTAAAACTTAGGGAGGTGCTTACACTAATCTTGGAATAACACAGACCTCTAATGCAGAGAGAATATTGATACACATTCAACAGAATATAATCCTCCTTGAAGAGTTTAGAGGTAACATTTCACTTCTTGAGGGTGCAGAGTTTTTCTTGTGCTCAGAGGGATTCAAGTAAGAGGTGAGAAGGAATGAATGCTACTAGCTTGTGGAAACAGAGGCTTTTTTACAAATTTAAAAAAAAAAAACAAAACAACAAACCCAAAACATTTCTTAGTTGCAGCATCCACTCCTTTCACAGGCCCTTCTGTACCTGTCAGGGACTTAAATTACAGCTGGCAGTTTTTTGACTGTTTTGGATATAGCATTTTACCACATTATCCCTGCAATAATTTTGAAGGCTAGAAGAAAAGGAACACACACTGTCGTTTTGTTGTCTTCCATTCTGCATTTATGGAAGGATCTTTAAGGAATTTCCTCATAAGGCCTCAAGACACTGTCCAGTTCAGGATAGGCTATGGTGAAATGCGAGTAGTATTATTATGCAGAGAAGTCCTAAGCTTGAGCTAGAACAGCTAAGGATAGATGTGAAAAAAGCATGCCAGTGTTCTAGTCTGAGTCAGTAAAAATCCAGCATGCTGATTGTCACCTGTTGGACAAAACCTTTCTAGCTTTTGAATGGAGTGCATTATAGAATATCTCAAGTTGGAAGGGACCCATAGTGATCATCAATTAATTGTAAGGAGTGCATCTTGTAGTGGGAGTAGTGAGCAATCATGCAACATACTTAGCTATCAACTTGGCTGGTGCATAATACAACTGAACCTGTCTTTGCCTTGCAGACCTTTATACAAAAAGCAGCTAATGATTTTTATTCTGGGTACTGTTCAAAGCTTCCTAATTATAGCAAATATTTCTGCTAAAAGGAAGAAAGGAGTAACACTGGAAGTTCTTCAGCTGCTGTTACTGTAAGGAATGTTTTCCCCTTTCTTCCCTTTAGTCATTTGCAGTGAAGAAAGTCTCTTGCCTTTATAAGGCACACTTCCCTCTAGAAACTGCTGCAACCTCTCACCTTTCACAGCTTGCATGGCGGGTATATTTGTTCTGTTTTTTGACTGACCTCACAACAGGTGTTTCCCTTGCATTACATTCCCTGCAGATTCTTGGCTTCACATGTCGTTTTCCCTGCTTTGAAGGAGCTGAAAATAACTCGGAACCGGTAAACCAGACATGTATAGTGCCATTGGGCAGGAAATATTCACATGTTCCTTACTCGCTTCTATATATAGGTGTAACATTACCTATGGGGTCCCGGGTTGCTCTCCCCACATAAATCTAGGTTTGTCTGTGAGCCACTTGCACTGTGTTCACTGCTTACTGAGGAGACTTCAGTATTACCTCATACCCATGGCACACATGAGCAGTACTTCTGCTAAACCAGAAGTTAACTGTGAAAACAACTAGTGTAACGTTGTCTGCAGGTGAAAGAATATCTCCATTAAACATTAACTTGTAATATTCATTAGTATAGTAGTGGAAAGGTGATGTTAGTTTGAAATGTGTGTTTCAAGGGCTATTAGAGTTGTAGAAAAGGAGTCTACTGTACAAGACTGTACGGGAGCAATTTAAATTTTTCAGTTGTCTTGTTCCCTTATGTCTGCCTGGCTTAGAAGGTGCTCTTTCGTATTACTGAGATGGTCACTGCTTAGGCTCTTCTGCTGTAACACAAAACAAAATAAAAAGTAACTGCAGAGTCTTGCTCCCTCCAGTATTCTGGTATAGTTAATTATTGATTTCTTGGAGAAAATGCCAAATAAATCCTGCATTTTAAAACCTGTGTTACTTTAGCAAAGCACAGAATTTGTATCAGTTGGTTACTTTCCTATGGTGAGTACAATGAACGCAAATATTGGTTTGTTCTTACTAGAGTGTTCTTTTTCCAACAAGAATTTTACTGAGGGACGAGTAGATCAATCTTAAGGTCCCAAAAGTAAAATGAATTATTACTTTGCTTTTAGAAGAGGTTGAACCTTATAAAAGTGTAGCAATACTCCTTCCTTGCATGTTTCTGCATGTTACCCTCTTCTCCTTTGCAGCAGCATTAGGATTCTGGAGGGCTGGTAGGTTAAGATGCTCATCCGAATGAAAACAGTTTTTTTCTTTGTCTTGTTTCCTCTGGTCAGGTTAGTTTTGAGCTAAATGAGTTCCTGCAGCCTGTTTGTGTAGCTGCATGAATAATGTTAATTGCACTGTGGGTGCTGGTAAGAACATAAAGCTTAGGGAACCCTCATTTTGGTGGCAGCAAGGACTTAAATCAATTGAATCTAATCTTGTAGTAATGTGATTATTAGTGGTAATTGCTCTGCAGATAATTAGTGATCTGTCTTCTGATGATGTATCCTTCTGCTTTAACACTGATAAGAATTGCAGAATGTCCAAAAGTAGGAGATGCCATGACCCAGGCTGGTGTTCTGGGGCAGACAGTGGCATCAAAGCACTGTCACAGTTGCTGTCCCACTGCGTTGCATTCAGTTTATAGCTAAACTATAACTATAGTCATCGTGAACTGGATATTTATGAATAAGTCAAACTTTTTAATTTGCTGTAAATCAAGTTTTATCTATCTGAGAAAAGTGCTGGCTCTGTCATGGTGTGAATGTGAAGGTAGGTGGTATTTTGGGTGCCTGACTGCATCCATCAGTCAATTTTTGAATGCTTGATTCAAAAGAGCATTTGGGAAGCCTGGTTCATGCATGATGGCCTACATAACTTTGCCATATTTCACTGGCAGTTTCCATCTGTTACATCTGCTGGATGTGGGCCCAGAGAAAGCATACTTGAAAGAGTAAAATTAATAGGAGACTGCAGTTTTTAGATAGCTGCATATACAAGTTTGAACTCAGTGTTGTCAGATCTGCACGTTCTGCAATCGCTGCTGACCTATTAAACAACTTTAATGTGGGTTTCTGCTAAAGGAATACTACTGCAGTAATCTTGTCCATTTTTTTTAATCTGTCTTCAGCCTTTTACAATTGGTGATAAGGTTGTAAAAGGTTGCTAGGTTCAGTTTATTAAAGTCCTTCTTAGCAGACTTTCCACTCATGTACTGCAATTACAAAAAAGAAGAAACAAACAAAAACACCACAAAAAATTGTGTCTTTCACTGGACATGAGCTGACTAAATCTGATCATTTAAATTTATTTTTGCAATTGTGTTGTTTATAATAGTACTGGAGACTTACATCAGTGAGGCTTCTTAAGAACTGTGGCTTCATGGCTTTTTTATGGCACTTCAAACAGTTGCACTCTAGGAGTTTCCCTCCTTCTGAGACAGTGTGTAATAACTTCTAATAATTTAATTTTGCAGCTAGAATGATGAATATAACTAAATAGCTGAAGAGCAGTCCTACAATTGAAGCATTTGGAGAGGAAAAAAAATGGCAGTTTTCTGAAAAGTTAGTTTCCTTTTATTCTGCTAGCCAAGAGAAACTGGTCAGGGTGTAAGTTTTTCACACAGTCCACTAACCCTTGTTCCTGATTGTGGAAAAAGAGCATTGAACGTGCATGTGCACACACCCAAAAAACCCCCAACCAGATGATAGATACAATTTTCTGAAGAATGTCAGAAAACAAACTGGAATCAAGACAGGAATGACTGTCATAGATCGAATTCCTTCCTGCTCTGAGCACTGAAAGAGTAAAGCCATTAAGCCAGAATGTAAGCATGCAAAAAACTACCTTTAAATGATCCAGGCCAGGTAACTCGAGCTCTTCAGAATTTATCTGCATGCTTTTTAATTTTTTTTTCCCTTCCTTTCACTTCTCAGGTTACAAAGGTGTTCCTTGAATATTTTTATAATCACCGTTCAATGACAGGATCACCGCCGTCCTTTTTCTACACTGAAATGTGTAAATACTTGGGACTCTTGCCTGAAAACTCTCCTGCTATTTATCCATAATGCACAGAACGTATGTGAAACAGGTTGCACAAACTTGAGCCTGGTTTGTTTTTTTTCTTTTAACTGCTTCATTTTGCAAACTTCAGTCTACAATTTCTTAATTTAGGGAACTTACTTCTTTTGCATGGTTCTTCATAGACTAGTACGGAGTTGTTCAGAAGAAACAAAGCCTCTCCTTAACAGGTTATGCAAAACTGGATAGAGATGTGTTTTTATTAGGAGGTGTCTACTTTGCGGGTGGGCTCAGGTTACAGAATTAACTGTGGGTTAAAGTTTGTATCAGGTATAATAAATGATAAATAGCCTTTTTTTTCCACTCAGTCTTCTCTTTGATGGTATCCAGGCATTGCTGGAACTCCCATTTGTAACCTTCATGATTTTCATGTCTAATAAAGTGTCAGTGTTTGGCTGTTTTCTGTCAGATTTAAGAGGAACCAAATTTGTAGCAAGGGCTAATAAGTTTTGTTAGGCCAACTGATGTACTTGGGGAAAAAAAGGAAAAGCTTCTGGGCGTGCTTGTATCTCTTGGTTATGCTAATAGACTGTCTTGAGCAAAACCATGTTAGTACTATAGCTCCATGTCAGTTGGATAAATCTTGACTCTTAGTTTAGCAGGGGACTGGTACCTTTTTTTCAGGAGCTGACCAGGCTACATTCAAAAAGCCATATTTGGGTACTGATCTTGCTATTTAAGGTTATCTGAAGCTCTTCTAGGAAAGGAAAGAGAAATGCTCTCATTTGCTGGTTCTGGTCGGGGTATCCAGGTCCTCAGATATCCCTAATCTCTGCCAAAGTTGTTTTTTTTTTTTTTTGTTCTGAGAGCCAGCCTTTCTTGGTTCACTTGTAGTTTCTGATTGGGGTGCCTGTGCTGACCTGCAGTTCTGGTCTTGGCTGTGTTTTCTTTTTGTTGTAGCTGGATAGGGGCTTTTTTTTTTTTTTTTTTTTTTTTTTTTTTTGAGTTAGCTGACTTTGGAGGTTTGGAGAAGCCTGACTGCTAAGAGGTGAACGGAATAAATAGTGAAGGGGATACTTCAGCCTAATGACTATAGCTGTTTGTGGTTTTTTTCCAATTCTAGCCTTAATCTTGTAAGGCAGAGTGTCTGTTGGATACCCCTCTGTTGCCTGACTGTTGGGTATTGTGGAGTGCTGTTTCTTCAGTATTCCTAGATGGGTATCTAACAGCAGTTGTTCTTACTGTGTCCTTTCTTCACTTGATTATTGTGGTGCAGTTGGTGATGAGCAATTTTTGAAGACTAATATGAATTTTCAGGGGGGTTTGGGTGTATTTATGAATGTTTCTTGTTATGCATATGACAGGCTTTTACCACGTGGTCTGGCATAGCACAGACTTTAGCTTTGAGTTATGGATGCTATTCAAAATGCTGACTTTGGTGATTTGCATTCTTATAACCCCAGAGTGTCTGTACTGAGGTTGTCTCCCTTGCCCCACCCTGATGAATATGAAGGTACTGGCCTGACTCACTTGAGCTTGTTGAGGCTTGAGCTGGTGCAGTAAAGTGCTATGAAAACTCATCTAAGAAGGGAGAGATGTTGGGTTAATGGTTGCAATGCACAAGCATTTAGGTATTTAGCTGCAAGTTGATAGGCAATGTGGTTAGTTTGCTTTTTAAAGGGGAGCCTTTCTGGTTTCGGCCTGAGCTCGGATAAGGTGGTGTTTTTTGTTTTGTTTTTTAAAGTGTTTATAAGTGGTTTTCCAGGCTTGTTTCAGGCAGGATGTGCCGTCATTCACTAAAATGTAGGCAGCTGTTGCTATATGTGGTATAACTTTTCAAGTGGGCAAGGTATTATTTACATGTTCACAGACTTGCATTTTCTCATTATTGTTAATAGAATCAATGTCTCTCTTTAAACCAAGTTCATCTTGCTTTTAGGTAGAGTGAAAACTTATTAATTTCCACTGTTCAACTGGCTGGTAATACTGGAAATTAGTCCTCTTGTTAATGAAGTATTTTCTGCATTTTGTGAAACACATGCAGTATAAGGCACTGTCTTGCAGGACAAAATCACTTGCTGCATTGTTTTTTGTTTGTTTTTTCCCCTTAGAAATGCATGTAATCCCTTCTACAATTAAATAAAATAAGAAATACTCTTGCCTAGTAAATCTATTGAATTTCCATGTTTAAACACTTTCTTCTGGGGAAAGAAGTAACTTTACAATAAAGACAGACATATTTCAGCACATTGGTCCTACTTGTTTTGGTCTGTTTTCTATCCACAGTATTTCTGAGCCAAGCCAAAAATGTAAAATAAAAGATTGTTAAATATTTTTGTGGGCATCACAAATTAAGCTAATATGGAGCTTGCTTAACTTCTGAACGACAACTTCCTTCAAGGTTTTAGTGTGTTTTAGCAGATTCAATTCAAATTCACTCCTTTAACTTGCTTTGACCTCCTGCATGTAAAAGCACTCCTGCAATAACAAACAGTAAAAAATAAAAGAAAAAAATTTGAAAAACAAACCTGAGAGTGCATGAGAGAGATCACCAGGCTGATGCACCCAAGTGTTAAGAACAGCCTTGCTGTTTGAGTAAGCAGAATTTGAGTAAAGAGGAAGGAAATATAGGAATAAGGATGGCGTTTATACATGTAATAAAACTTTGCTAGCACATACATCATCATTTCCCGTCTGAGTATAATAAAGGAATTATTTTCCATTATTGCTAAGACCTTGATATTTTCATAAAATACTGCACACAATAATATCTTATGTACAATCACTGTTGGTAATTGAGCTATAGCTGTCAAAACAAATGCCTGAAGAACTTGGATCTGGGGAATTCCAGTACATGCCTGACCTAAAGGAGTAACTTATTGTTCATCCAGATAAATGTCTGTGGCCTGGTGCGTCACACGTTCCCATTTAGCAAGCAGGGGCCTGCAATGTGCTACCCAGGTATCACAATATGCTGTGTTATGTCTGTGAGGACTTCTCAGTTGTCTGTGGCTGCAGACATGGTTTGAATTTAATATTTTCTTCTGCCTGCGGGCGTAGCACACTTTTGTAATAAGGGGGACGTGAGGTTTGTTTGGGTCTGTGACTTTGCAGGCAAAGGTTCTAGTCCTAGTTATGCCAAAAATCAGGGTATGCAATTTGATGGTACCCCATGTTAGGCTAACAGGTAGTGCTGATCAATCTCAAAGGCTAAGACAGAAACACCAATGTCTTCTGGATGATGTGAGATTTAAACTTGAGGGCACCTAACTACCAGATCAGTGTGCCTTTTGTGGACTACACAGAGCCTGATGAGAAAGAACCTTTGCTTTCTGGAGGGCTTGATTTGATAGTGTGATGGAAAATGAAATGTGGTTGGGCTGAAATGTGCAACTTTGTGCAAAATTGTGTCCTCTGCTGTTACCTTTGAAACTCGAGTTTAGTAAGTGCTCCATGTTTTCTGCTCTTTCTGTGTAGCTCAGGTACTGCAGAAGTCAAGATAGACATCTGTCAAATGAGCTGTGAAACTGCACATGAGCCTTGGAGCAGATCAAAGGCTGTTGTAATGGGGAAGCCAGGCAGAGTGTGCTAACCAAATCCACCCAGAGCTTTTCATTTCTAGGAAGGTGAAATGGGAAGATGCACCTATTTTTTCCATATTCTTAATTTTTCGATCCACTATCCTTAATCTTAGGAATTTCAAAATGGCATACAAAGTTCTAGTAGCTAGATGGAGAGAAAGTTAAGTTTCACCTGTTGGATATTGCAGACTAAACAATGGAGTAGATTTGGTCAGTATTAACTAAAATAAGAGGGATAGAGCATCCTAGCTTTGGTATGTTTGGGGTGAAAAATACCGTATCAATACTGAAAGATGTTGCAAATATGAAGTTTCTCAAAGAATCTAAGTAAAATTAACTGTCCCCTAATAATTTTGCTGGTATATGCCCAAGTATATGGACTTGTTACATGAAAAAAAAAGCAAAAGAGAGAGGGAGGACCTAACAGCTGTGGGAATAACTATTCCAAATTGTATTCATGTTCCCAGTGAAAGTAATAATGTTCTTGCTTACAGGAACTCTCCCCATGGCTTGTTTTCCTAAGATCCCTGGAGAACACTGTTGTGGGTGGAGTGCACAGGACATGAAGTAAAAATACTGTGAGATAAACCTGTCCAAAAAGGAGTCTAATCTCCAAGGGAGACAATGGTTATCATATACTCATGGTTCCTAAAAAAATATTATTCTAGAGTGACAGCGAGCTACTAACATGAAACTTACTTTTTAATCTCATTTTGGAATTTTTTTTTTTTTGGTGCCAATCTTTTGGAGTTTAGTAGTAAAATGACAACGTGAGTATCACAGCAGGCACTGCCTCAGACCTCGAAAAAATGAATTCTCCAATACACTCTTGTTACAAAATCAAATCCAGAAAAACTTCATATTAACCGTGTTTCAGTAAATGTTTTTTTTCTGCTTCATCATGTGGAAAAGCAACAGCAAATTCAAAAATGAGGGGGAGAATAAAGCAAAAGTGACAACTGACTTGCCAGCGTATTTGACAAAAAAGAACAATTTTGGTGTGTTGCATAACAATAGGTTGAAATCGTAATAAATAGGAAGAATTTTTATATACAGCTCAAAGTTGAGCTGAGGATTTAAATTGTATGATTCACTAAGGTAAATAATACAGTTCTGTAGAGATTAACCACATTAGCCAAAGTACTAGCTAGGGTAACACTGTTTTTCAGTCTGTGCATCAAAGCTGAGCAGTCAGAGTTAGGAAGGAATTTCTCTTGGGATATGGTGTGGGCAATTAGCTGCATTTCCAGAGATTTATGGAGTCTTCTGAATCGTTTCAGTGTTGGCCATTATCAGAAATGGAACATTGTTATTGGTAGGCTGTTGTTTTGCATTATGATAGTCCTGTGATGCAGAGGTAGATATGCAGAATGTATTTGCTTAATAGCACAGTAAAGCTTAATCTTTTGTTTGCAAAGACCCGAATGTACAAGAAGTTGAGAGACTTCACAAAAATCTGATTGTTACAGAGGGACAAAAATATAACTCCCTTCTAAAATATCTCTTGTAGCACTCATTTTTAATATCTGTTTCTTCTTGCAAAAGTACTGAATGTATTAATTGGTGATTCAGTTTTGAGTTTGGAAAACTTTAAGAGTGGAAGCTAACAGAGTGCTTTTCCTCATGATTTTTAAGTTAGAGCTATTTGTGCATTTTTACCTCCAAGGTGTGTCTTACAGAAAGATGAAGAAATTGATATCTCTTTTTTATTGTTTTAAATTAATACCTTTTTGACTCAGGTCAATTTTTTTTTTCCAGATTTATCATTCATGAAATCAGCTGTCTTAGTACGTTTCATTCTTCCATTTGTTTAGAGGCCGTGAATTATGGTATATGGTTCTGAAGGATGACAGAAGTTATTCTTTTTCTGGTATTTAGCATTCCTTACTGTTGAAATGTCACTGTTGGGACTGTGACTGTCATTAGATGTATGTTAATTCTTGTAGTAACTTTCATAGGTCTTGATAATGCAATGATTATGAGGAGAAAAGATGGAATTGGTTACTGGGGAGAAGAATTGAAATTCCATGTACTTAAAAGTATCCCAGCATGTTGCTACTGAATCATGGTGGTATTCTTTTATTTCTAGTTTTCTAGAGGTGAAAATACACCTTCTTTCTTTGTTCCTCAGAAAGAAATAAGAGTCAAGATGGAGTTTATTTTAACATCATTAAGAATAGAATGTAAATTTGGAAACAACCACTTCGTTATATATATAAATTGTATTATTGATCTCCTGTTTTTTCTCTAATCTGTACTTGCATGTTTTTTTATGATGGCTTTTTCTCAAAGGCAAATGTCTACTTGGATTGGGTATGCAGAGATGCACATTGTACTTTGGCCTTGGTATTCTTGAATCTGTAGTGCTTCCTAAGCAGTTTAAGCACTTGACACTTGCTTACTCCTCTTGGCTATTTTGAGCTTAAGCTTTTTAATTTATATAAACTTTTGTCACAATCTGAAGAGTTGTTTTCAATGTGGTAATTTTTTTTATTAAAACAAAATAATGCAATATAATAAATTTTAAGCACAGTTTGCTAGTTATAATCCTTCAGTAGGAGTTACTTTACCACCTGAAAATAGGAAACAAAAAGGTCATGGATTGAAAGTGCTTTTCTTAAATGTAGTTGCCATTTAAAATTGCATAGATGCTAAATTGAAATGTCTTCTGACAGCATGTTTTGGGTGAGGATCTGTGATAGAAAGAATAATGATTTTTTTTTTCCCCTCATTAGGTGAGTGCTTTCCTTGTTGGTGGGCTTTTTTGTTGTCTCTGTGTGCACAAGAGAGATCTCAGTATGTGTTCTAAATAGACTTTGTATTTCTAAAGTTCTGTGGTTAGTAGACACTAGTTTAATCATCCTAGCTTTATTTATGTAGTATAAGTAGAGAAAAGCTGTGATCAGGAAAAATATAAACACTAAGCAGAAGATATGACTCTGATACTGCAAGGAGTAATATATAACCAAGCCAGTACAAACAACTGATCAGTTGAATACTACCACTGATTTGTTGGTATCATGCTGAGAATAAATCAGGTTTGTGTAGTGACTGGAAATAACCTTTTTGTATTCCTTGGAACTATTTGCACTTGAGGCTTTTGAAAACCCACTGCTATTCCCTGGATTCCTTCTTTAGTAGGTTTTAAATCAAATTGTGTACAGGTTATTTTCCATGTAGATTAGCACTGGTTTAGCTAACTGAGTTCAAAAGATAACTAAAGTATATATGACAGTGTCTAACATTTGAGACTTGTACCTCAGTGCTTCCTGGTGAGATTCCATTTCCTTAAAAATACAGTAGAACTTGACTTATTCAGGTTTTGCATTATCCAGAATATCTATTAAGTCCTGTATCATCTAAAGGATGACCTCATCCTGTGCCAAGGGAGCAAATGAGGCTGTAGCAGCTCTTATAAGCCTTTGTCATGAAAAGGTGTTCATATTTCATAAGTGCTGTCTCGTTTGCCCTTTTTTCTCTAGAAGGTATGGCTTTTACCAAAACAAGTCAGTGAAGAAATTGCTGATAAATACTTTGGATAATTTTTAAAATAGTTCACATCTCGAAGGAAAACAAAGAAAAGTTAAACATGCAATGCCTGCTCCCTCAGATGCATTGTGGCAGCAAGGTGTTTGGAACCTCCCTGACAGTCTTCAGGATGTTACACCCTGTCTGAAGAAAAGCTGTGTGGGCTTTTAGCATGGCTGTGTCAAAGCAGGAGGTTCCCTTTTTATAGGACAGAACTATTGCTTTCTATTGCTCCAGTTTCTCCCTACAGTAAGTTTGTGGACAACACTTCTCTTGCTACACCTTGCAGTAATAATAAACACAGCTGACATACGTGTGAACTGCAAATGTTTCTGAAGACTGATTATCTTAAAAAACCCCAAACCAGCAGTGACGTTGGTACTTTATGTTGATCCATGTTATACTGCAGTTGTGACTTTGTTGTAAATAAATCCATGTTCAAAAACTGGAGTGATTGTGTGTATGACAGGGTAACCTCTGTTTGCTTTAATTCTCACTACTTTGCCTTTGAGGGAGATATTTTTACCAGTATCTGACAAATGAATACAAATTTCTTCTCTGTATGTCATTGTCATAGCTTGATATTACGAGAACAAAAGAAATCTGGGTACCCTAGTGAGAATGTTAGAGAGGGATTAACAGAGCCTTGTAGCTATGGAGTTAAGCTGGGCTTCTGTTTTCACTGCCAATGACATCTTGATTTATGCATACTGGGGATGTTTTTAAACAGAGAAGCAATAGGAAATAAGACAGTTTGCTTCTAGGCTGTTTCCTGCAGGGCTTCTTGGCTTTGCCTTCGGGTTAGACAAGAGTATTCGGAGCGTAACCTTGTTGCTCTGTCCTCTTATTGCTGTTGATTTGTTTGCTAGTTATGTAAAGCTCTCGGCTTGAATCTGTTCTACCCTTGCCCAAATAGTCTTTGAAGATGTAGGTTGGGAATGTGCATGCAAAAAGATCTCTTGTGCACATCCTGTTTTCAAATTGTGCTATTTCCTTTAGTGTTGCACTCCTACTGAGAATGTGGCTCCAAGGATGTCTTGTGTGTCTGACCAAGCCGGTGACTGCGAAGGGTAGAAGTGCACAGATCATGGAAGGGTTGAACGAGGTTGTTCAGCTAGCAAGGTTATTTTAACTAATGGATGGACTTGAAGTTTTCTGAGTAGTCTTTTGCATGCTATAGGTATCTAAGTAGTCTAAGTTGTTGTTCAGGATTTTGGTTTTTTTCGTTGTTGGTTTTTTGTTTGCCTTTTTCTTCGGGTGCATAGTAAGAAAAAGGGAGCCTGGTAGCAGTTTCAGTATTCACACTCATTGTGGAACAGCGTAGCCATGGATGAGCTCGCACAAACACCGAAAGCAGCAGCCTGGGACAGGATTATTAAGTTCTCGCTACTGCTTTATTTATTTCGAATGTGCAGATTGCTGAGGTAAGCAAGCTTGCAAAGTTGAGATGGATTAGAGTTAACTACTGTGAAAACAAGCCTCCTTCTATTGCCAAGCACTTCTGAGTGGCCTGTTGCTGGTCACTTGCTAAAAGGTGACATAATTTGCAATTCTAATAGTGTAACAGCATTTCCTGTCATGCTGAAATACTTTTGAGGTTTTTCTAGTTGAGGTATGCTCACTAAAAATACATGATTTTGCTTATGGGTTTAAAATGAAAGCAGAATGATTTACAGAATTTTATTCTTATTACCAAAGCAGGAGCTTTTAGAACGTATCAAAGGAGTTAGTTTTACTAGGATGATGATGGATTTTAACCTCTAGCCCTGACTCAGTGTTTTTTGGTATTAAATTGCTAATACGAGGTACTGATTAGAATCTTCCCATTCAGGGAAATTGTATTGCTTTGTCTTTTGTAGGCTTCTGTGAAAAAACCCCTTCAGCTAATGCAGTTACAGTGTTGATAAAAAGTAAAATATGCCTTCATCTGTGTAAAAAAAATCGTATGAATGTAGAAGCTTTCCTGGTCCTCTAAGTGCTGTAAAACAGTAACAATTTTTGCTACAAATACAGAGAATTTAATCATAAAACTGCGGTGGGTTTCATTATTAAGTCCTTGCATGGTGTTTGTCAGTAATTTGTAATATTTTACCTAGAATTTGTATTGTACCACAGGGAAAACATGGTATCTCTTGCTATTTTTGAGCTAGGCAAAAATAATAAATTTATATTTTAGCAGTGTTTTAGGCTTAGCATAATGAAATGGCAAATTCATAGGATGTAGGTTTCTGTTTTATTAATTGATTTTCCTATTGGAATTCTTCCCCAATTCTCCTATTGTGAGAATATTTTGCATCGTTATACAGAAGAAATTATTCTAATGTTTGTTTTGTCATATAACGAATAAATTTTGGTTTGGAAAATTCCTCTCCCTAATTCCTATCTTTAAAGTCTTTGTTATGATTCTAATTAGTAGATATTAGCATATGTATCAAAATGCAGAATGTGCAAGTACTATTTGGAAAACTAAATGCTAGGTTTAGCTCATTTTCTATCATTGACATTTATTTTGAACAAAACATTAGCACACTGAAGTATAAAAAGTATAAAATTATGGCATAAAATCAACATCAATAAAAATCTGTCTTGTGTACACGGCTTTTCCCTCTCCTAGTATCCATGCAGCTGGGCAGAAAAAGAGCAATCTAACTAATGTGTTGCTGCTCTTCACGACTGAGACTGGAGGAGGTAAATGTGGAATTCTCAATGTGGAGTTGAAAATGTAAAACCGTTAAATTGCTTTCATAGTATTAAGAAGCAGAAAATGGGGTGGATCACTTTGAGGAGGAGGAGAATTTTTCTCTTCAGGCAAAACAGGCATAATTTTGTCATAAGTTTTGTGAGTTGCAATAATGTGCCATCCAGCATAAATGGTCATGCCACTTGGTCTGTAATAGCCACAGCCGTGGGCTGGAAGAGCCTTAGCCTGTGAGCTCTGGCTCCACTAGGATTTGTTCCCAATCACTTCTACTGTGATTCTTCCTCTGTTTTTAAAACCGTCTTTTCTGGAAAAGGTGAGAAAAGAGGTGAGAAAAGCTGTAGAACTTCCCAATCTTTTCAGACTTGGCATAAATATCTCGTTTGGTATCTTGTTCTGCTCACTCCACGTTACATTATTTTCTAATACATATGCTTTACTTTCTCTCCGGAAGAGAGAAAACTGGAACAACTGAAATTGAAGCAACAACTGAAGGATGTGGAAAGGCAGCCTTGAGGATTTACTGTGTAACCGAACTTAAAATATAGTTTTACAAGGAGGAACAGGTCTATATAAAAAGCACCAGAGTAACCTGTAGCAAAATCCTGTTATCACACAAAGACTATGTATTTTATGCCATAGTTCCCTGAGCACTTAGGACCAATGGGACTGCTGCGAGAAGTGCCCTCTTCTCACTACTCGAGCTGTTTATTCTCCTCTCTTTGCCAGTTCAAGTATTTGAGTGCTTAGGAATTAGATCCTGCTAACAATGCAGGTTAAACCTAATGGAAAGAAAACAGCATTTTGGTTCAGCTGGGATCAATTCCTCATCCCATTCACTGTACTGCTGCACAAGTGCCTCTGCACGGGAGAGGCACAGAGGGAAGATTGAGAGAGATCAGGAGTGATGGAGGAGGGAGCGTGATAAACTGAAATGGTGGTAGTGACAGTGTGCTGGCTTGATGTATTTGTGGAACTGTGGCATTAGGCACTGTGATCTCTCTTGGAAACTAGTTATATACTAGGCAAGATGAAAACTTTTTTCTATGAACAGGCTAAAATAATCCATTTTCTATTAAGTAATATGTCCTCTGATAAATAAATAATTGTTCAAAAGTCTATAAGTTGTTCTCATTTGCTACAACTGTGAATCCAGAAATGTCACTATGACAGAATATGTTTGTGTGTGGTGGGGGAAAAGTAACTCCAAATTTGATATCCAGGTGTAATCAGTCTCTTTGTCAAAGTCAAGGTGCCTTGGTAAGCAGAAGAGTAGAGGGGCCAGGGCAACTGCAGAAACAAGCTTCGTGTCAGCTTGCTGGAGATGCTGTTTAATTGCTGCAAATCTCATGAGGGTTTGTGGTGATGGTTTGTACATACATGTGTGACTTTTATGGGGGGGATGTGCTACTTTGGTTGATAAACTTCAACAGATGCTTCAGCACACTTTCCATTGTAGTCTTTAACTGAGGTTTAGTCTTTCTAACTTCATTATCATTATTTGAAGAATAGTTTGTACATCAGCTTATTTTCTGCAAAAATTAGACTATCTTTTATATGCAAGTTGCTTTGCTTCGGCAAAGTGAATGCAAATTGGACTCATTCTGTATCGTGTCTTGTGTTCTGTAACCCTGTGTGGTAATAGCCAGTAAAAAGCCCAGCTCTAAGTTTTGTGTCTCTTTGGCCTGTTTGTTTTTTTTTTTTTTTTTTCTGCTGACATAATACTCCATAACTGGGATGCCATGTATCCTGGGGACAGAAATGGATAGTGGATTTGAGGATAGTCACATGTAATCTTTTGGTAAAGGACTGACTGAGATAAAACCCATTGCCCATTGCTGGATGCAGCTGTTAGGCCTGAAATCCTGTTTCTTGAATACGTGATTATAGAAGAATAACGATAAATGTTATCCCTCTCTTAGTGGCACAGATGGCTAACTCGTGGTGGCCAGGGGACCAAGAGGAAGTCAAGAAGTAGAATGTGCATCACATACTGTCTATTGCCACATGCTCCCAGCCAGATGTTTTGTTATGTAAAAATCTAGCGTGTAACTTACAAAACAAAAAATATGCATTTAATATGAATGACATGAAGTTCTAGACTAAAATAAATTATAACAAAATGTTCTTAATTTGCTATCTTTGCAAATTGTACTTCATTTTGTGTGACTCACTGAAGATGACTAATTTGGTTCACCCTGAAGTTACCTAGCTGCTGTTCAGAGTACATTCCTTGTGACTCAATTCTTCAGTGCTTCAAATTTCTGATTTTGTGTAGTTTCCCCCAGTAATACTTGTACTTCCAGGATGCAAGGGGCCGTGTGTTAATACACTTGTTACAGGACGAAGCATGCTGTGCTCAGGCACAGTGCTTTAGAGGTCTCCAGCATATTGTGAAATGCAGCCATGTAGGTTTATCAGGAGCAGCTGGTTTTGTTCTTTGGATGGATCCATTTGGAGGGAGGGAGGAGAGTGCTGGTGGCTTTTAGAGATTAGCTGGTGACGGTTTTGCTTGGGAAATGTACCAAGTTTTCGTAGAGCTACTGTAAGCGAAATAGGAGCTGGAAAGGGACAGTGAAAAAACACAACCCCTACTAATCTTTTTGTATCAGAAGTCTTCAGGATTTGGTTATCTGCATGTGGGTCTAATTGCAGCCTTGATGAGAGGATCATATAATACTTCCTACTGAAATAAAGATCTGGCTGAGCTGTTGAACACACAAGGCCTAGATGAGGCATCAGAGCAGCTGTGTCCTTGTGCAGGCGAGAGGGAGGCTGTCCGGTTTATTGGATCTTGTCAGATCATGGCAATGCATGCTTCTTAAATCCCTCGGGGTAGGGAGGGAGTGTCGAAGCAGGGATGGCTTATTTTTGGTAAACAGATTTAGACATCAGTCCATTTTCTTGTTCCTTTCCCACTGAGAAATGTGGGAACATCTCACGGAAGGGTAATATTCGATCTTTGAAATGTTCATGTCTGGCCTCGTGTTGTTGTGTGAGCAGGAGCTGCATGGCAGGTATGAGCTGGGCAGAGGGCCTGCAGCAGCTCAGTTAGTTTTGGTGCTTTTTGTTTAACTTCAGGAAGTGGTGGATGTGTGTTTGCTTTTAATGCTATTCCTACTCTCCTGCTTCTCCTGTCATTCTTTTCCCGAAGCTTGTATCAGTTCAGTGTCGACAGTAAGTGTTTGCTGAACTTACTGCTTCTTTTTGTATTGAACTGTAACTGTGAATTCTTTCATAGCGAAAGAGCAATGGAAGATTTCTGGGTTTTGTTCTTGGTGGTTGGACCTTCCTGTATTTGGAGGAACTGAGAGAGATTTTGTAGGATCTTCAGCATTCCTGTGGTCTTTAATAGTGTTATTGCTATGCTCAGGTCTTCTACCTATTTTTACAATATGAAGCAAATGCTTTGCTCTCCAACTAAGCAGAAGGGACTTGAGAAAAATGCCTTTCAAACAAGTACGATATTCTGGTTGATTATCCTTATCTTGGACAGGACAAGCCTTGCTCTTGCATGTCAGAGTGCAGTTCTGTACCATCTCTTGCTGTGCTTGGAGAACTTCTGGTTATCACACAGGAATGGATTCTTCTTTCTCAGAGAGGAAGGTCCCCTCTCTTTTGCAGCTTAGACCCAGCTGATATAGTACTGACTGTTTTGAGAAGTGAGAGAACGACAGATATATTTTGGGTCTGTAAATTAGACATAAGAGATAAGGCAGTAGATAATCTCTCTTCAAAGGAAAACATGCAGTGTTTGAATTGCAGAGGAGACATAGAACAGCTGTGCTGTACATGAGTAAGAACTTGTTCCATGCATGTGAGTGTGTGAGTGCATATGAGTGTATGGCTGTGACAATCAACTTAGTATCCAGAGCGATACAACTGGAGGTCTTAATCTTGTATTTTAAGCTTTTAAGTAGCATATTTCACTCCCTCAGAGCAGAGTCATAGGAAAAGGCTGACTTAGGCTGTAGTACCACTAAGCAAGAGGAGGATGGGATTTTCATTAATCAGTTCTGCCACAAGTGGAATATTGCTGCTTGGTTAGTTTGTCATCTTAGGAGACTATGAGCTGCTGCACCAGCAATTTGTGTCTGCACTCAGTGAATGGGGGGCAAGAACTTTGTGGGATGAGGGAGTGAGTTACTGGGGGCCAAAAATACAGAAGCATGCCTTTTCATGTGGATAATAAGAAACCAATTGTCGTTTTAGAAAACACTAATTAATGTATCACCTATGACTGAATAGTCCTAGATCTAAACATAAAACTTAGACATTTTGGAAGTTGTTTGGAAGGGGGTTCTAGAAGATCACTAAATGAAGAGGCTGATAACATTTGGGTAATTTTTTAATTTAACCAAAAATGTCATTGAAAAATTTTGCAGAAATATTTTGAAAAAGTGATGTGTGTGGATTTGAGCACTTGAGAGATGCTTCATCCAACTCTCACTTTTTTCCTAAAATCAAGGCTTATAAAGTCCTGTAGTTTCATTGTAAACTTTAAAGTGGTTTTTTCCTCCTCACTGTAGCGCTTTACTCAGTGTAATAGGGAACATTTTACAATAGTAATGAACTTGGCAAGAGAAGAGCCCTTTGCCTGCTGCCAGAGTAAAGCAAATAAACAAATAAGGAAAACAAAAGAAGATCCCTCCCTGTCCCCTCTGCGGGTTGCAGGAGCGGCTGGCACCGCTGGCCATGCTGGCGGAAGGGTGGAATGTCCTGCCGTGCATTCCACGCAGATGGCCTGGACCCTGGCCACCCCAGCAGAGCAGAAAATACCATGCTTTCAGCCATGCCACTTGTGATTTAATTGGAACTGAAGCTAACTTTAAAAACTAGTGCATCATCAATTAAAACTGCTTTTCTGTGCTTCCAAAAATTGCACAAGGGTTTGCTCAGGAGAAGTTGAATTCTTTAATCAGACAAACATTTCTGGGATCTTCATTTTAAGAATAATATATTTCCTTTTTGGGGCATCTTGCCCCTAAGAAAGTCTCAGTATCCCCATCTGAATAGAGCACAGGCATCACCTGAAGAGAGTAATTTTTCTGTAGTCCCCTCTTTTGGTTCTCAGCAAAATATTGGCTGCCTGCTTTCAAAAATGATGACATAATGCTTCCCATGCTGCAAATACCAGTGCTGTTGCTCAGGACTGCTGATTTGGGACTGCTGGTTGTACTTCAGGAGTGGTTTATATATATAGTTGTGATGATCAGTCCTGATTCCTGACAAAAAAAAAAGCGAACACAGCTTGTAGTACTCTTGAGGAAACTTGTACTCTCAGTCTCTGAACTGGGGTCTGAGTATTTTATGTATTAAGACTGACTGCAGAAGAAATGTGCTGGTTCTTGCAAGACCAGGTACTCATTCGAGCTTATCTTGCAACTTGGTTTCTGTAGCACTGACTACCATAACAGCTTCTTATCGCTAATCAAATCTTCAGGTAGCACGAGAGAGGAATGGTGCTCTTTTCCTGTAGTTTATCTATTGTTTGGTCAGCCACCATTAAAGAAACAAAACACTGTAACCTTAACCAAAGGATGCAATAATGATGTTTTGCAGTTATTTATCAGGCAAAATCTAACACCATTAGGGAAGTAGTACACCCTGTTCTTAATTGAAGGATATGATAATGAAGCTTTGTAGCTGTTTAGTAGGCAAAGTCTGTGATTAATGTCACGTATTGTTTTAGAATCTGGAGAAGAAATAGCTGTTTGTGGAATTAAATAATTTGAGAACGACCAGGGAAAATGACTTCACCTAATTCTACAGGGAAGTCTTTATACTGTGGAATGCAGGCTGGTAATTTGGTGCTTCCTGATGTTTGGTAAAAAATTGTTCCTCACAGCTGATAGAAGCATAAAAGCTGGAGTATGGTTTCCCCTAAGTGTTTAATGATGGGGACGACAGTGCTGATTAGAAAACTTAAGTTCAAGTAGCCTATTTACACTAAATATTTCAAGAATGCTATGCAAATCCATATATTAGAATAACAAAGCACAAATCAGAGTGACTCCCTTGAAGCCAATGGCAGTTTAAGGCCAGTGCTACCTGGACAACCATCGAAAGCTTTGTGAGAGGGGGAAGCATCCATTGTGCAGGTACCTACCATCTGACCTACCATCTGCCTGTTCCTAGTGCAGGAGTGCATAGGGAAGGGTGAAATTCTAATATTCTTGGGCTTGCAAATTTGCACTGTGGCCTGCTCTATGAATTCATGAGGATTACACAGCTGTGAAAGAACACAACTGCAAACTGGAGGTATTTCCTTGTGGTGAGAACAGCCAGCAGCTGTTGGATGAGTGTCTTTTGTTGCCCTACTGGAGTCTGAGTCAAGTTTGAGCATTGCAACATGGACCTTTTAAAAAACTTTGTGTTGCACGGGAGCATTTTTATGTGCAGGTGAGTGCATGGTGGTTACCTCTACATTATTTTCACACTGAAAAGGAAAATGTAGAAAAGAGCTCCAAAACCAGCAGTACCTTGTAAGATTTAGTGTGTTGCTTTTCCAATGTTTGTGCTTCAATCTACAGCTCTTAAATTCCTACTGATAACGTTTTACAAACCTTCCCAAGGTTGTTGTACAGACCAGTTTGCTTCTCTTTTCCATAAACGTGGTTTAATGGTACAAGTTTCATGTTGATGTTGGCTGTGACTATGGCTATGCCTCTAATTTACTATGAAATGTTTTTCCCTTAGTTTAACATTGCTTTCAGATACAAACAAGAGGACAAATTACTTGCAGTACCAGATAAATGTGTACTTGGCTGTCTGATGAAAAACTGTCTTTCATTTTTTTGTCATCTGTGTATAATTCATAATGTCTGTTGTTCTAAAATGTCTGAAGGCAGTTACCAAAAGCAAATCAATGTTGGATGATAATTGTAAGAGAAATGTACTGCCTGGAGCTGCTTATTCGAATATTGCCTTCCTGCTAACTACAATTAGAGGGAAAGGATTACATTAGCCACTCAAAAAGGACAGCAATCCCTGTTTTAACAAGCCATGTAGCTTTTTCTACTCTTTTCAGCATCCCTTGGCCTGCTCAGTCGAGCTCAAGAGAGAGAAACCTGAAAGTAAAAAGAAAACCACTGTACAGTGTGTTGTGAATTGCTGTTTCTTCATTAGCCAGCATTCTTCACCAGGATTTATAATTGTGATGCTGTGAATTCTGCTAACTAATGAATTTTAGGTTCTGTTTAGTTTAGCAGTTCTTCTCGATGATGAAACAGTTTATTTCTTGCCTGAGTTGCTTGGAGGAACATCTGTACACCTACTCTGCCAAGGCCTTCTGGAGGAAATAGTCTCTGAGCTCCCTTTTTTGGGCACAACGGGATGGCTGTGGACACAGCGGCCAACTCCAAACTGGGATGATAACCACTGAGCAGGTGAAGCTGCTGCATCCAGCAGTGCTGGGGGGCCTGTCTGATTACCTAGGAGATAGCCTGGAGGAATAGAGATTTTTCAACTTTTTGCGTGTCAATTTCACAATGTCTTTTTCAGCACTGGAAAATCTCTGAACCTTGAAGGGTAAAATAAATAGAGCAACGTACTGTCCATAAACACAAATGTAACAACATGCAGTGCTGCAGTTACTAGAAAAGAAGAGCACGTGTATGAGGGCATATAATATCCCATTCAGTTAAGGGCTGGGAGGTGTTGGTACATAAGTGTGCCACGTGTATTTAAGAGAATTTAGGCTGATCCAAAATATGCCACAGTTTAAAAAAATGTCTTGCATAATAAAGTTTACTAGTTCATTTTTTTTGCAAAGCGATGGTTTGAGTTCTTGAAATAACTTGTCAATGTGAATAAATGAAAGAGGAAGTATTTCACAACAGCATTTCCACCAGGGCTTTCTTATAAGTGTAAAATAAGAAGTAATAAAGTAACCTCAAACCTGAAAGTGCAGGTAGCCTCTTTAAGTCCTGTTCTTAAATAACTGAGAATAGAAAAAGAAAAAGGAAACAGTTCATATTCAAAACATATGCAGTCTGCACAGTAATTTCTGAAGCTGCTAAATCCTCAGATAAAGAAATGAGAAGGTGAGATGTGGAGTAATACTGATAAAAGAAGGATGTCGTGCTTTTCATTGCTGCTAATGTGTGCTCTTGCAGCCCCCCATGCCCGGTGGCTCCTTGGTTGCATTTAGGTATTGTGATGCATCAGGGCCAGAGCACTGCTATGAAAGAGAAATGGGGAACACTGTCGGTGCCAGAGCACTCTGACTGCGGGTAACTGGGAATTTGAAAACAGGGACCCCAGCAATCTGTCCTTGGGGAAATATTGACTAAGAAAAAGTAATGAAGTACTTTATAGAGTATTGGATAGTATTTAACTACTTTGTTCAGCATAACAAGAAAACGAAGACCCCAACGAAGTTCCTGGAAGTTGTTGAATTCATGGTTACAGAGCCTGAATCAGGTGCGAAGCAGACATCGAATAGGTGGCAGAAAATACTGTCTGTATTTGGTTATGATGAACATGTTTCATAGACCTATCACAGAGACATGAATGTGAAAAGTTATCTACTTCTCCACCCTCATTGAGTTCTTGAAGAACCATTTCCATTGAGGATCATAAAATACCTCTAAACTTGTTCCATGCAATGAAGTCTGTTTATATTTCCATATTGGGTAAGGGAGAGAATTCTGCTGTCTCCATATTGTTACAAATGTTTGCTGGGAGAATTTACCAAGAAATGCTGGTGAACATGGAATAAAATACTTTTCTTAGATGTGGAGCTGCTCTACATGTCACTAACTGGATTTCAGATTTTCTTGCTGTTGCTACAGAGGGCTTGTTTAGACTATTAACAGAGCTGGATTTTTAATTTGAACTTGGCCATTGGCATGCCAGGTGACTCCAGCTCCTTTTTGTATTTCACTTCCCATTTCTAAAATGGTAACTTTCAGGAAAGTCACTGAGATCTGCTGATAAAATTTTTGAAAATTCACATATGATTATATCCTTGAGATATTTAATCTGCATCTTCTTAAGCTGGTAGGAGGATGAAACATTGCTAAATATGATAAATATTTAGATAGGGTGAGGGACAAATTAACTTTTTTGTTTATTTTTTTTCTCCGGGATGACTTTTGTATCAACACAGACTGTGATACCAGTGCAGCACACCTTGAATGTTTAGGGGAGTGTTGTCACCACTAACTCCAGGCTGTAGTTGAATTTCAGGGTGTCTTCCCTCCCCAGCCAGACTGGCCTACATAGGTTGCAGTTCATTTTCGTTTGGTCAGTATGGACCTAGTTATCTGTTTGAGCTTTGCTCTCACTTGTTGATTTTGGAGGAACTTTGTGGGTGTTGGTTCTACAGTGATTGTTAGCACAGCACCCAAGGGATGGCTGATAACTTACATTTACTGTTGTAGCAGCACTGCTTGAAGAAAGAGCAGTAGTCAGAAAAATAACTTAGTTTTGATCTGCCAGAAAGCATCTTGCAAGTCACATAAAAAATATGTTTAAAAAATAGCTGTCTTGTGTACATTTCATACTCTTCAGTCTAATAGGGATTTTTTTGCTTGGATAATAGCCTAATTTGCAGAAACAGTATTGTGCACAGTAATGAAAAATCCTACAATTCTTGTTTCCAACTAAATGAAAAAAGGGACAGCATACCATTTGAAGAAACAAGTTTGAAATTTCTGTACTATACTGATGTATTTATGTGGGTTTCTGAAAAATTATATTTCATAAATGGAATAATTTCTCTGAAATAGCAAAAATAATGACTTCTTTTCCCTAAGGAATACTGTCAAAAATGCTTATATTTTGATTAACTAGATAATAAGAATTAACTGTACTATTGTAGCCCATAAGTGATAGTGAGGACGATGTTTTGAAACATAATGATTTCAATTTAGCTCGGCTTGTTTATATATTTTGAAAAGTAAGCAGGAGTTGGCAATAGAGCTACTGTTGTATTTTGTTTCTAAGTTATCTGTGAAACACTACCAGGAATTTAAGATACATCTGGCATTACAATAAGCTGAATGAGTTCTGGCAGCATTTACAGTTGAGAGCTCTAAACAGTGTTTTGAGTACTTCTCAGGGTAGATAAATCTCTTCCTTGCACCACATTTTCAAGGAAGCCTCTGAAAAAGGCAGTGATGCAGCAGGTTTGTCAGAGAGGCATACTTTACCATCCTGGAGTTTTTTTTTCTTTTGCCTAAGGTATCTCCAGGCCTGAGTCAGAGGGAAGGAAATTTAACACTCTTGGGTCCTGTGGCTTCAGCTTAGATTTCCATCTATGTTGTTGCTCAGGTTTTGAGTTTCTTATTGTTGCTTTACTGTGGTAATATGATAACTATGAACACATTTTTCACTAATAATTTTTCCACAGTGGTTGGGATGTTCTTGTCTGAGAAGAGGGATGTACCAGCAAACACCATATTTAAAATTAGTTTGTCACTTGTGTTAAGTCATGGTCAGAAAATATAGTACCCTAATTTTCATTAAAAACCTTCTATCTTCGCTATCAACTTTTAAATCTGCAATGCATTTGCCTGTTAGATAATACATGATTTAAATGTATTGTTCGTGACTGAGCAATTTCAAGGGTGATTTCCCTCTGCTGTGGGCTACTGCATCTTCACAGTTTTTGCAGTCCCTGAGAAGACAATTACTTGAAAGATTCCAGTATCTAAAGAAGTGATTTCAGACTGAACTTTCTGTAAGAGAAAGGCCACCACTAATATTAAGGATCTGAAATATTCATTCATCTCTTCCTGACCTATAGATGAATTGTGCTTCAGGTTTTTTAATCTAAAGCTGTCTTTCTGCTGTGAAGTAAGAATGCTACCTGATGTACAAGGTGCTTCTCATTAGACTGTGAGATTTCTATGAGAGAGCCAAGACCTTTAGGAAGGGGAGACTCTTCTCTCACTGCTGCCCTTTGTTTAAGTTGCTGCCCTAAACTGACAGCAATGCAGAGCTGTGGAGCTTCTTAAGCTTAGCATGTTAAAAATGGTATTCCTCATAATGACCTTGGTAGCTGAATATCGTGTGTCCCAGGCATACATAGAGAAGGTGGAGGGTGTTCTGCTGTAGGTCTGTTGGTGACATATTTCCCAAGGAACGTTGGGCAGCCTCAAGTGAATCAAGAAGATACGTGTTTACATGAAGGATGCTGCTGCTTCTATCACAAGTATAATTCTGGAAGTGTAATGAGAATGAGAGGAAGTGGAGGACTTCCTGCATTAGTTTTTGTGGCTGTGTGAAGGGGCTGTCTAAATTGCAGCTGTGTTGCACAACTGATAAAAGTTACGTTAGGCTCAGATAAGTCTCTTGAGATGTGAACTAATATACCTCTTTGTGTTGCATACATAGTGGTTAAATTTTTATTAACCTGGAAGTTAGAACAACAGTAATAATGACTAAATATGTTACTTGTCTCTGTATTTTACCTTACGTCAATTACTCCCCAATGAAATGTATTAGTGTGAAAATATGTCCTTAAAATACAATTCATGCCTTTGGGAAAAACTTACACAGTAAACTAAGCAGTCAGCATGGAAGTGGAGGTTCTGTAAGCTGGGAGAAAGAAAAAGGTTATGGGAGGCCTTTAACCTAGTGGTGATATATCCCTCTTACAGGTCTCTAGGCAAGAAAGGGAAAAAACCTAAGTGGTAAAGGATTCATTTTATTTGGAAAAAGCTCAGGATATTATGTGGTGTGCTGGAGGGAAAAGATAGTTTCTTAAATTCCTTTCTGAAACATCCAAACTACTTTTATCTAATTACTAGATTTTAGGTTGTGCTTAATGCTGTGCTGAGTGAGACTACTCGATTAATGATTGTATTTGACTCCTGCACTGTGGATTTATAAAGCAAATTGATGAAATGTTACTGAATGCATTATTTATTGTAATTTTTGTGATGGCTATTAAAATGTTAATCATGCTTATTTGTTCAATATTTTGTTTTATAATATCTCTACAATGGCTTTAGTGAGTGTTTTTTTCTATTCAGTGTAGTGTTAGTTTCTTTTTCAGCTTGCAATTTTGCTTCTATGATTTTTTTTAAAAATTAAGATATGGGACCTTGATGAACTTTACTGTAGGGGTGAAGGGTGGTTTTGAGGGCAGTAGGTGAGACATTTATTTAAAGTGCAAGGAGAAGTGAAGACTATGTCTCTTCTGCCTTCAACCTCTGCTTTTGTGGGGGTGTGGTTTTGTACCCTGTACACGATACATAGGAGAAGTGCTTTGGAAAATGCATGTTTTGGAAAGTGCTTTTTTTCATATCTGTGGATGAGAAGGATTACTGTGCTGGTCAGCTGGTCAGCGAGAGAGCTTTTCAGAAAGAGCAAGGCATGCCAGATTTAATTAGCTCAACCTTGCTGACTGACATTGGTTTTTGGGAGGGTTTTTTTTGAGTGATTGTAATGATCACTCATAATTTTCAGAATCTAATAGTCATGGGGAGATGAGGGGGAACCATAGGTGAAAATAGTTTGTTGCATCTGGGTATTTTTTGTCAGGGAAAAGAATACTTTCTGAAAATCAACTTGATTTTCCTGTCATTGTGCTCTACTGCAGGTGTGTATATCCTGTATTGAACCAGGCAAACTAGAACAGTCCTGGTTCCCAGCAACCCAACGGGTGTGTGTTTGTCTTTGATAACTGCAGTACATTTAAAATCACGTATTTGAAGATAATTGAGGAGTCCTCTGTTTTCAATGCAGAATAAGATGGATTAGGTCATTCTTTGTTAAGGATATAATGCTGACGTCGCCCATTAGCTAGACACAAAAGATTTTATGATGAGATACCAATCTTGTGGTTTAGGTTACTGTAGAAAAAAACAGAGAACTGCGTAAAGCAGAGACTGAAGACAAGGACGGCAATCACACTATAAAAGCTGGTCCATTATATAACATTAGGTTGAAAAGCAGCAGGGAGAAGCTAAATTTCCAGAGTCCAGCTGCTACCCTGTGTGCAATGCTGTAGATAATGTGGGAAATAATATAAATGTGCATTCAGAGGAAAGGCTGACCATTGTTTTTCACATTCACTGCAGGCCACGTATGTTTACTTTTTTTTTGTGTGTATGTTGATGTCTTTCTCAACAGTTTTACTCAGAATCAAAACACGGTTTTACTTTTCTTTAAAAGGAAACTGAGTTTGCTCTCAGTTCTTCTTTGTCTGCCTTTAGTGATTTTATTTATGTAGGTGTGAAAGTACAAACATGATCTAGTCTGCCTGTTCATCTGCATGTATTGTAAATCTTCTGTAGCACTGGGCAAGGACAACTTTCCAGAATATGTTGATCTCCTCAGGCTTCATAAAAAAAGATCTCAAAGGTCAGATAGAGTGAGCATGCTAATTAAGAATAGAAATGTTTTCTTTTTGTGTATTCTTATGTCAATAAATTCAGAAATACTTTCCATTTTATAATAATTTCTGTGTCATGTATGAATATTACTTTCCAGTGAAGTGACTGAAACTACCAGTTAGTATTTTGTCCAGATCCTTTTATTTAGGAAGCTTGTTCTGATTAGCTATTCTAAATTGTAGTGGTCGAGTTTTATCACAGTATTACAAACCAGGGCGCAGGTTTAACTGCTTACCCTCCTTTCCTGGAATGGGTGTGGTCTTCCTCCTTCTTTATAGTTGAGAGCTGCAGACACCATAAGCATAACTGCACTTTGCATGAAATCTCTGGTGAGGAGTATCAGTCAGGATACTGGCAAGAGAATTATTTGATGTCTTTGGTTACTAAATAGCTGAAAATAATGTAACTCAGAGAGAGATTTGTCAGCGAGGCTTATGTAATCTGTCCTTGCAGTCCACACTTCTAACTTGACTTCCTTTTAAACATGCAGAAGAGGCCTACATGGATTAGAAGTCATGGTATGTGTATTGCTGTCAGAGGGCATCACAATGGCAAATTGATGCATTTTGTTCCATGCCCTCAGTCTCTGTGGCTTGTAATTTCTGTGAAAGGTGGAGATTAATAAACTTGTCTCATTTTATTATTGTGAGGTGAAACAGGCATGAATTTCTCATGGTTCTGAGCTTTTTGCTCAGTTCTCGTGCTCTGAGTGAATTATCTGCCTAGAACACTCTTCCTGTAATCAGACCATTTGCATGTAGTTTTCTAATACAGCTGTGCAGCCTGAGTCCAGCTTTATTTTTTATGAAGTTTTGATGTTTTAACTATTTGTGATGAGGAGGATGTGCTGAAAAGTGTTTAGAATATGCTTCTGTGGACAGATGGGTCTGTCCTGTGGTTCATTGAAGGGATCTTTGGAGTTTAATGAATTTTTACTCTGTAGGATGATAAATCTAATTGAAGTTGTGGATTAACAAAAATGATATGTCAGTTCCTGCTAGCCCTTTGATGTGATGGATGCTTTTCTTATGCTTGCAGACTAAGTGGTTCAGCAGGCATAGTATCTTCCCCACCAAAGAAACTAAGCCTGTGGCAGCTGAAGTAAGAGAGTGATAAAGCACGGTGAGGCTGCCAAGCAGAAAGATACTGCCTTAGTGACAAAGCATGTGGCAGCACTTGGGGCTTTCAGAGAGATAATCTAGCTGTGACGCTTTTGATTTCTATGGAAGAAATTGCTGGAAACTTGATACAGTTTTATCTGAACAAGACTGACTGGGGCTAGGCTAGGTGTGTTGTTGCAGGAACAATTTGGTTGCATCTCTTTTTTTAAGGTCATATATAGCCTTTCCTAAAAAAACCCAAACCTACAACCAGTTTGCAAAAGGTGCCTCTTCTCTCAGCTTCAATGTGTTCCTTCACTTGTGTAGTGATGAGGTTGCCGAAGTTAAACTGGATCTCTCTAGTCTTGAATGCAGTGATTAGTGCTCCAAGTAAACTAATCCAGACCACTGCATCTGATACATGGGCACAAGTGTAGCTGAAGGACAGTATGGGGCAAAGGACATTATTCACTAAAAAAATGAGAATTCAAGATGAATAACCTTTTTGATAGGTTCTTATGGGGGGCCAGAGGGAGAACAGTGGCTTTGAAACTTTTATGTATTAGGTGTCAATTTTTGACTAAGGTTTGATTTTGTGAAGAGTAATAATCAAAGCTTAATTTAAACAAGGGATTTGCACATGCTGGTGACAGGTCCTTTTGGCTTTTTTTAAGGTCTTCATCATTGTTAATATACAAATGGACTTTTGGCCTTCTGTCCATACATAGTGTTTTCTTTATTAGCAGTTTTGGTCCCTGTCCATGAACTATAAAAATTAAAACACATGTCTGCATTTTGAAATAAAGACTGTATGAGTAAGTGGGGGTGGGGTGTTTTTGGTTGTGTGTGGGTTTTTCATTTGATTGGTTAGTTTGGTTTCATTTTGTTTTATTTTTTACATAAAGACTTGATAGTTTCATCTAAAAGACTACGGTGAACAAAAGTGAAGTAAATTATTTCATGTTATGTAGTGGGGTATATTTAGACTCTCTTCTGCTGGTTTTTAAATCTATTAATAAACTAAATTTTTTCTTCTGCTGTATCTGTGCTCTTTTTTGGTGACAGCCATCAACAGTGAAAATCACAGAAGGATTCATGGACACTGAATATTTTTGTTGCAGTAAAAGGCTGCTTTTTTGTTTGTTTGGTTGTTTTTTTTTAACTAAAGGGCATCCAGGATATTAATTGAACAACCTAGGATGTGTTATTTTCTTTAAAAGAGAGAGTCTGTCCTCCACAGAAGCTTTGTGTGAAGCGAAAGGTCATTCAGAGTTGGAGCTTAGAGAACAGGAGGAATAAAATACCGAGTGTAATTTAAAACCAGCACCTCGTTTAACATACAGATTCGAAGGGTACGGTGCGGCAGCAGGTCAGACCCTCTTCTCCTTGCCAGCTGAGTGATGGCTCTTCATTTTCCCCGGTGTGGTCGCTGCTGGGCAGTGGAGCAGACGGGGTGCGGGTTGCGGTGCCGGGCAGGGCAGGGAGCGCCGGGACGGCAGCGGGCAGCGGGCTCCCTCTGCAGCTCCGCCGGGGAGGAGGCGCTGCTCCCTGCCGGCCTCGGGGCTTCCGCGGGATTTTGGGAGAACGGGGGCAGCCCCCAGCCACGGGCGCTTGCCGAAGGGCGCACAGTGTCCCCGCAGCGACTCTGGAAACCTCCTGGCCACAGGTGCCGGCTGGGGATGCAGGGATGAGGTCCGGCTGGTCCAGCTCCTGCATCTCCTGGCCACAGGTGCCGGCTGGGGATGCAGGGCTGAGGTCCGGCTGGTCCAGCTCCTGCGGGTCAGAAAGCTGACTCTGCTTCTGAAGTGATGCACTTTCCTGTTTTCAGTGGCATGTTTACATTTTTTTCCGAAGTGTTCAGGGACCCTGCATTCAACCAGCTCAAACTTTGTGCTCCTCAGTGTTCCGAGCAAATGTATTGTTCAGCCAAATTTTATTTACGATGCTAAAAGCACTGCACTTTTGGATTGGGTACAGTATTTCAGTCAGTCCTTACAGTATTCAGACTTTCAGATTGTTATCAATGTATAAATCTCAAGCTGGTGCAACTGATTGAAAATTGAAACAATGCAAGGTTTATATCAAAAGAAAGTAATGTGATTACTGTTAGTAATCAGTTACTAATTATGGTAGTTTTATGAGTTTCAAGTGTTCGTGGATATGGATGTGTGGAATTGATCTGTGTTCTTTAAGTAACCTGGGTTTACTGTGCAAAAGAACATCTCATGGCACTGTCATATGACTGCTGTATTGTAGATGACAAAAGAAAATTTTAAATCCATTTTTTTCTTGGGTTATTTTTGAACATCTCACTTTCTGTTCTTTTTTCATTTTTATTTTTTTCTTTAAATCTGTTTGCTCTTACATTGCCTGAAATATGAGTTGTGTCTATAGTGCTTTAGTGCAGCAGCTCTTTGATTTTTGGAGTCTATGTGTGCTGGCATGGTGTTACAGTGTATGAACTGAGAAACCTCTTGGACATCTTTGTAGCCCTCGTGGGGCAGAAACAACATGAAAAAACCCCACGATAAAGCAAACCCCTGGATATTGTAAAGGCTTACAGGGAAGAAAGAAAAATGAGGTGCATATACGATGCAGAAATAAATAGAGAAGCTGCTGGTTTTCCTGTGCAGGCTCTTTCAGCAGAGGGCAGTACTGGTTTGGTTTGCTTTAATGTCAGTCATAGGCAGCAGTGTGCCCATCTGCCAAGCTGGTCTCAGTACAAACTTTTAGGAATGGCTGAGTATGGAAATTCAGTTGAGTGAGTTCGTAATAGGTGGCTGGAGGAGGATTGTGAATGGCTTTTGGAATTACCTGCGTGAAATTACCGTCAATCTAGTTTTGCAGGATGAAGTTTGGTTCGTCACCCATTCTTGATGGCAGGATTGCTGTATTCTTTGGTTGTCTGCTCCTTGTCCGGATGTATCTGTCTGTTATCCCCTGTTTTCCTGTTTATAAAACTTGATGCTATTTTCTCATCCTGCTACCTGGGAGAAGAGGCTGATGCCCACCTTGCTGCAACCTCCTTTCAGGTAACTGTAGAGAGCCAGTCAGTCACCCCTGAGCCTCCTTTTCTCCAGGTTAAAAATCCCCAGATCCTGCAGCTGCTCCTTATAAGACTTAACTCTACAGACTCATCTCCAGCTTTGTTGCCCTTGCTCCAGCACCTCAATGTCTTTTTAGAATGGAGGGGCCCAGAACTGGACAGAGGACTTGAGATGTGGCCATTTATTTTCATTTTATTGGTAATCCTCCACTGCTTGTTTTTCTGCCAGGGTAGAATGCATTTAAGAGATTATCTTACTGCGTGACTGATGACAAAGTGTCAATATCAAACATGTCATTAATTGTAAGCTCGGTTTGAAGTCCTTTTTCCCCTGGAGTCTATTGGAATATTCTAGGCATCTTCCACAAGGTGGAGCTTTAAGGCTCTGCAGCTGGGAATTTTTCCCTCTTGACTAATAAGCAGAAAGATGAATGGAGTTTATGAAATCTCATAAAACAGGTATAAAATGACTGTTTCAATCCTTCTCAAGAAAGCAAGTAAGTTTTAGAAAAGCAAGAGACAACAAGTATTTTGAACTTTTAATACATCTGAGTCACTGGAATTAATGTTGTGAAAGAGAAAAGGAAGGATTGGAAAAAGTAGTTCTCATTACTTATTTATTATTTTGGTATTACTGTTTCTTTGCTTCCAAACTGACTTGAAAGGTAGGCAGAACTAGATAGAGAAAAGCATTAGCAAAATACTTGCTAAGTCTTCATTTATTGGGAGGAGATATTTTTTTACTTTAAGCAGTCCTACCCTTAGAGAAGAGGAGGAAACTTTAGATAACAGCTATTGTGATAGATTTTTAAAAAGGCAGAAAGCCTATTTCTTTCTTTTGTGCAGCTGTCTTTTCCATAATGAGCTCTGTATGCTCTTTCCCTAGAGGAGTACCTTTTTATGTTTTTCACTCTGCCTGCCCAAAGTTGTATCTTGCTGAATTCTGGAAAAGCGCTACTGGTATTTCAGGCAGTGTTTCAGCAATCGAGTGTCTTGGGCTTCCCATGCTCTTTGAGTAGCTGAACTGTGCTTTACTCTATTGCCATCTTCTTGGAAATCCCCTGCTGTTAATTTTGTTGGAATGGAATTCATTGTCTGCTCACTGCGCTGCTGCTGGTAAGACAATTTTATACGTTAACTAGCACAGACTTGTGTGAACATGAGCTAGTACTGTGCATGCAAAAGCTGGGAAAGAGTTTACCTGGAGAAGGGGAAGGAGGACTGGATGGGGGGTAGCAGCAGAGAGGGAGAACCCAAAATCTTGAGTATCTTTCCTGTGGAGCTTTTCTGCCTCAAGCTAGCCTTTTCTGATAACAAATGTTATCAATCTATTTTTGCCACATGGCTTTGTATGAAACAAATGTTAAGGATAGAAGCAGTTTACTGAACACTTGTTACAAGTCCTCTTTCCCTTTTGCATTTCTTCCATAAACTATGTTAGCTCTCAATGTATTTAGACCAAGTGCCTTTATTAGTACTTTATGCAGGGTCTGTCTTGTCATTCTATGCTTGAGTTGCAGTTCAACTTGTGAAACATTTTTTTCACAGTAGATTGTGTTGTTTCTTTCATTCTTTGCAGGTGATGTGTTAGTATGGAAGAGATGAGAAAAGGGGCTATGGCTTTTCATTCTGTGGTTCAGGAATCTCCCTAAGTTAAGAACTGGGATCCTTAAAAACTTGAAACAGAAACTGCACATCAGGAATTCACTTTTCCCTTTCTAATGCTGTTAGAGCTCTGTCTGATGGTCCTCTTCAGTTTTAGACACAGAAAATAGCATATGGCAAATGCAATAAAAACCAGATGTACTTTATGCCTAATTACGGTGAGTTAAGAGCCTCTATGGACAGACTGACTGCAACTGGTTTCTAGACTTTGTGTAGGCCAGTGGCTGAACCAGTCTGTAATGCTTCTGCATGTTGATGTATCTGCTGTAGAGCCAAATTAAGTTTTAAGCTTCAGTTTTCTGCAGATCCTATCGCAGTCTTGACATGTTAAGAACTGTCTAAAGTTTTTTTTCCCCCCTCTTGGTTACACCTCTTTTTTTCTTTTTTCAGGTATCCTTGTCATTTGATATGGTCAAGTATCAGTTTGGCACTGGCTGAGTAGATATATTTGTTTGTATGGAGGATGTGGGGACTCATTTGGACAGTTTGATGAAGAGCCCTTCTCTGTAATATAATGTTAGGTTTGATTTCTGAGCCACAAACTCAGAACAGACATTTGACTTGTGAAAAAATGAAGTAATATGGGTAGGGTGGTGGAGTGAGCTTGAGATCATAAAGTCTGGGGTTTTTTTTCCCAGATGTTACTTGACATTTGGTTCTTTATGGGCAGGAATTCTTGTCCTTCTTTCCCACTGCTTCTGCGTGTGTGGATGCCCAGTTTCCAAGTATTCTAAGTACTCTACTGCTTCTCTTTCTCAGTAATAGCAGAAAATACCTTTCTTTTCTGAAAACAGCAGCAGTATCAACCACTGAAAAATATTGTAGGTGCAAGCTTTTGCATAATCCGTACTTTTGTAACAGTGAATGATTCTAGAGCAGTCAGTTCTAAACTCCAGTGGCTGTCTATGGAGTTGGATAAAGAATTCCTCACTTTCTATTCAAAGAAAAAGTGATTTTTGACAGGGTGTTTTAGAATAAGTAGAGATAATAAAGCTAAGGATATTGAGGATATATTTAGCAGGGGTAAATACTCACTTTTTGATAGTAAACAAGCCAATGCCATATTGACAAAAACACCCCAATCAGTCAGTTCAGAGGCATTCCTCTGTTGGTAACAAAATACAGTTGTCTTGGAACAGAGATTTTCTTAGCACTTATTGGCCTAAAGATTGTAGTTGCTTTATTTAAACAAACTTTGGTATGAAGATATCAAAATAACAAACCAGATGCTTCCAGAGAATACATAAGGAAAAGGGGATAAGTGTGGTCTAACTACCCTTGGAGAATGGTATAGGGAGTTGGTGACTATTTAGCTGAATTTCCTTATGGTCCCTTTTCACTGTAAGTCCAATCTTCAGAATAGAATGTGAAAGAAATTCAGTGCAGCCATTATTTAGCTTCAAATTAGTGTGAAAAATCCCTGTGCAGCTTACAAAGAGACAAGGGAGATACAATAAGTTTTTAGGATAGTGGAAAATGTCATTATTGGGAAGATGGATGCTATAATATAGTTGCCTGTGGCTTCAGCATCTGCATTTTTCAGGTTTACTAGTCCACAGGGCTGGTGTCCCATCTTCTGTATGATTATCTTGCATTATTTTTATGTTCCTGGTGGACCTAGAAGCTCATAAAACTGAGAGATTAGCAATATAAACGTTACCCTTTTGTTCCTGCTCTTCTTGCTTTCTTGTCCTGGGCTGTGATACAGTTGCTATTAGAGTTTTTTGTGCTGAATTCCAAGATGCTGAGATGAAAGGAGAATGGTCATTGTACATTAAATGCTAGACTGAAGGTAGCTTTAAAACCAGAATTGAAAACAGGTATGTGGAAGTAGTGCTTAAGTTCCAATGCAGCAACCTCTTTATTTCCTACTAACTTGCCAAAAATAGTACAAAATTTTTTGTCTATTTACTTGCCCCTAAGGCTATTACAGCTTAGCTGTAACTACTGGACCAGGCAAGTGCACTTCCCATCCCACTTTAAAAGCAAAAACATGTAGAATTTAACAGCTAAAGTGGTTGTCATCTCCATTAATCATAATAAGTGTTCATTTGTATTCATTCTTTTGCTCTGTGGGTGTATCCTGATAGATGATTGTCTTCCCAGGTGTCAGGGCAGTCATTGTCTTCTCTACTTTCTCTCAGCTCCCTTGACCTTCTTTGGGTATTTAACCTAGAAAAAACATACAACATTTTTCTTTAAAGCATGACTAATTGTATGAGTTTTAATTTTTTTTTATTTTTTAATTTCAAAGTCTTACTCTTGTAAAGTCAGCTGCTGGCTAGGGAAAGGTTGGTAAGAAAGTTCAGGCCAAGGGTGTTGTCAGAGGACCCGACTTCAGATCAGAGGCCAAATGTCTCATACCATGCTTGCTGGATTTTGGTCTATCTGTGAACCACCCTCAGAAGTCTCTGGTTTTTGTCTCAGTGTTTGGTTAATAAATCATTGACTTAAGTAAAGAGAAACTGTCTTTCCTGTGGCAATGGGTGGGAGTCTTGGATCATTATGGTGGTGTTTTACTGTCTGCTCTTATGTTACATTGACTCTAGCTAATGGACTTAATTTTCTATGGTTTTAGTACCTGGTTCATTCCAGCTATGCCTGATGTAGCTCATAGTAGGTAACATCTGGTGGACTGTACCTGATTTCAGTTTTAAATATCATAATTTCTTGGTCAGATTTTAAGTTGAAGTAGGTGATGTTCTAGTGGTAGCCAACCATTGATTGTATTTATATATTTTGAATTTAAATAATTTTTGATGAAGATGCACCTTTTCTTAATCTGTTGAGAAACTAAAGAAGGGAAGAGATAAAACAGGAACTTAAAACCGGTTCATCAGCTACAGCTATTATACAGTAAATGACTGTAAATCATACAGTGGATATTTCATAAGAGCAGATAAATCTCAATTAGACAATCCTAAATGTTTGTGGGAGGAGCTATGGATATCATCATGTAGTCAGTATGTTATCCTATGAAGCAAATAAATCACATGCCTTAAATGAAAGGAATTATCTGAAAAGGATTTGAACTGTTTTGAGATTAGTTATGATTTTTTTATGAATCTCTCTGAAAAGGATTTTTTTGCTAATAATGTACAAATGCTAAGGAGATAAAAACATAGTATTCATGATAAAAATCTGGCCAGGGTATCTCATGCAGCTTGTTTATAGGATTTTTAAACTGTCCTATAAAGGAGTGGTGATTTTTCTTCAAAATAGTTCTTGAATTATTTTTTTTTTCAAAATGAGACTAAAGAAATCATCTCACAAGCAGTAGTATGACATGTAAATGATAAAAGCAAGAGGACATAGTTGACTTACTTTTAAAATCAATGGTAAACCTAAAGAAGAATTTGACTGAAAAAAGTGCCATCACCAGTGTGATAGTGGCACTGCATCGCTTCTAGATTGTGTTGTTTTTCCCACTGTGCTGGTTTTGGATAGGATAGAGTTAACTTTCTTCACAGTGGCTGGTGTGGGGCTGTGTTTTGGATTTGTGCTGAACACAGGGTTGATAATACAGAAATGTTATTGTTATTGCTGAGCAGTGCTTACATAGAGCCAAGGCTGCTTCTGCATTTTGTACTGCCACACTGTCGAGGAAGTTGGGGGTACATGGGAGGTTTAGAGGAGACATCTGAGCCAGGTGACCCAAAATAACCAAAGGGGTATTCCATGCCATATGACATCATGCTCAGCATATAAACCTGGGGAAAGAAGGAGAAAGGGTGGTGGGGATATTTGGGGTTAACGTGTTTATCTTTCCAAGTAACCATTATGCCTGATGGGGCCCTTCTCTCCTGGAGATGGCTGAACACCTGCCTGCTCATGGGAAGCAGTGAATTAATTCCTTGTTTTGCTTTGCTTGCATGCATGACTTTTGCTATTAAACTGTCCTTATCTCAAGCCATGAGTTCTCCAGCTTTTACCCTTCCAATTCTTTCCCTGATCCCACTGCCGGGGGAGTTAGTGAGTGACTGTGTGATGCTTGGTTGCTGGCTGGAGTTAAACCATCAACCAAGGAAGATTAATTTTTTAACTGACTTTCAAAAGACAAGGATGTGTTTTGCCT
Source organism: Xenops minutus (assembly GCA_035221455.1). Classification (NCBI taxonomy): domain Eukaryota; kingdom Metazoa; phylum Chordata; class Aves; order Passeriformes; family Furnariidae; genus Xenops; species Xenops minutus. Next base: position 15,943,157 of record JAWWEE010000158.1, read on the forward strand.
GATTTCCCCTACCACTTCACTGTTCTGATTGACTCCTTTCAGATGATGGATTTTTAAGGTCCTTTCTGAAATTGGGAAAGTTTCTGTGCTGCTGCAGCTTCTCTGTAACTTCTCCTTTCCTATCTCACTTGAGTTTTACTGAAGTTCTGCAATTTGTTCTTTCTCTTGCAGGTCCTTTCCTAAAGTAATCTTTCTAGCCAAGAGCTACATTAGAATCTTCCTGATAGCTCCAGTCTTTAAATGGGGAATTGGCTTTGCTTACTGCATTTGATTTGAGAATAGTTTATGCCTAAATATATTCTACTCTGAAGCATATGGCTTTATTTAAACCCTCTTGGCTCTTGAAAGTATTGCTTCATTATATATATAATAAATCAAGTAATGCCATAGCCTTTGATATGAATAGTTAAAGGAATCCTGACCAGATCTTACTAAGACTTATGAAACTCTTCAGTGAAGCTTCAGTTGGATGGGGGGGAAATTAAAATTTTTTTTCTCTTTATTTTGGTGAAATTTTTACTTTTTCAGATAAGGGATGTCAGTCATTCTCTGAAGCTTGTACATGGATGTATAGTGTTGGTGATGACACTGTGTTGGTCTTTGTGATTACAGAATAATCTGGTTCTGTTGTCTCAGAGATAAGGACTAGTGATCTGGGAGAATCAGAATTTAAAAACAGGTCATTGTAGAGTGATGGTACTTAGTGAAATTGAGTAATAAACTTGTGTTTCTGTCACATTTCAGGAAATCTCCTGAAGATGACAGGAGTCAACAGGGCCCAAACCTATCGCCTACCTTTTTCTTTCGTATCTGCTTGTCAAAGTAGCATCAGTTTTGTTTGTAGTAAAAACTGAGGCTCTGGTTGTCTGTTGGAGCATTGCTTAAGACCCCCTTCCTTTGCCCTTTTATTGGCTTTCTGCAGCTTTGTAGGGAGTAGATTGTATAAAGCATGCCCCTGGAAAGCAGAGGCTGTTAAAAGGTTTAAGACAAATTTGTTTGAAGACAAAGAAGGCATTGAGAAAAACTGTGGAGAGGGATTGAAGGGCTTTTGCAGTGCAACAGAGCCTTGTCTGTGCAGGACTCAGCCTGCCTCTAAGTTCCAGCAGGCTGCTGAGAAGCAGGCCAAGAAAAGACTCTCCAAGACCCTGTTCCCTTCATCTGTAGTCTGCCATCTGGACAGAGGATGGCTAGAGGGTTCCTGGAACGTATAGAAAGGAATCTTGAGGGCTGAAAATAAATGCCACTGGAGACAGGAAGTGTCTGAGACTAGGAGAGCTGGAGGAGGGGAGCTGCTCTGTGGGTCACAGTAGTGGTAAAGGGCGAGGGACAGATAAGGAGAGCTGCTGTGCTGTACTGGAAGGTGAACAGCCTTTCCCCCTACATTTACTGCTTTATACATGTGAGGGTGTCATAGTTGTCTGTTCCAGGGGTTCATCTGAGTGATTTGGATCTTTTTCCTCTGTACAAAGGGTCACTTAAATTTGTAACTCTTGGCATATTAGGGATTTTGAAACCAGAAGGGTTTATAGAAAGATAAAATGGTGCCAGCCAGTCTTAAATTTGATCTTGATTGTTGTCTTGAAGCTGTGTGTTACTTCAGCATGGTGTTTGGTGGGGTCAGTTGCAGTCAGGTGAGATGATGAGTAAATTATTTCTCTCGTGTACTAAAGTCAGTGAGCTAAGATATTTTATTCCTTTAGTGTGCTTTAATAAGTGTTGTAATACTAGGGAATAATATTCTTCCATTACGAGGGTGGCACAGTCTTTGTATTCTTCTCAGAATGGAAATGTCAGCTAATCATATCACTCATCTTTTCTTCATGTAAGAGCCTCTTAAACCTCCAGAGAAACCTTAGACTGAGAATTCTTTGCATCACCTGTTGCGCATTCTTAAGGGTAACCAGCCAGATAACTGAAAATGGTTTTGCTTTGTGTGCTGGCCTGTGAGTAGTAGGTGAAATGAGGTAAATTTTCATTTCTCAAGACGTTTCAAAGAGTGTGGTTATGAAGCAGCTCCTTCCTATTACTGAGCTTTTCAATGCACACAATAAATGTCTCTTCATGAAATGTCAGGACCATTATCTAAAAGTTGCTCTTAAAAGGCCCAGGCACTGATTCTGGAGAAAGTTAGATGCTATGCAAAACTGAGCTATTTTCCTTCACTTAACACTTCTGAAAAATGAAAGTATCCTCAAATGTTTGCTGTATATCTCATGTCAAAGTGGTGATATGTTTCTCATTACTGTCCTTGGCAGGGGAGCATGCATTGTGTCAGCACTCACTGGCCTACTAGAACTGAGCTGTAGCCGAAAGTCTTTTCTGGGTAAGAGAGGAGATTCCCAAAGCAGTTGTTTTATCAGCTACATGTGCTGGCAGCCTTCTTGGTGAGATCACCGCAGGCAGTTTACTATTTGATTGAAAATTAATGGGGCAATTAGAGCATGAAACCTAAGAGTAGAAGATGCAGGTTTGGAATGAAGATAATGTCAATGAATTAACAGTAATTTTCAGGTATCTCGAGGTACTTGTTCAGCAAATAAGTCTGTCAGCCTAATGTTTTAATACAGTTTGCACATAGGATTATGTAGCTGAAAGGCCAAAAGAAATCTTAGTCTGAAAATTCTAATTTACATACTGACTAATAACTCTGAATTTGAAAACCGGATGAACATTAGAAACTTCTTATAATGGAGAAGGTAGATCCTTCCACAGCAACATCTTTATTTCTATAAGCCATCTTATTTTTGTTTCTCTCTATTACTCAATATATCATCACTTACAATGTATCAGTAAGAATTGTAATTATTGCAGAGGCTCCACACGCAGCCACTATTTGAATCTGTAATTAAGGGGGTGCAGGCTATCTATGCTCAGGTTATGTTCTCCAGCTGCTGTATGTATTTCCAACTCCATACTACAGAGCACAGCTGCATGATGTTGCAAAGTGAAATACCAATTTATAGGTTTAAATGCATCTTTTTCTTGAGGGGGGAAAAATGAATAATGAATATGATCTCTGTGCCAGCTCATTAATTTTCATTTGATTGTTTTTTAAAAAAACTCAAATCCTTAAATGTTTTAGGTTTGAATACTGGTAAACTGGATTCTTTGCCAAGTTTAGGAGGAGTGTGGCATGTTCTTTGCATTTGCAAACTTTTTCCCAAATGTCATTAGTCCTTAGACCAGCAGCTTGCCAGAAAAGGAATTTCAGTAGTTTGCCAGTGTTTACATGACTAATTGCTGATTATTTGCTAAAAGTGTTTTATATTGTGTATATTTTCTGTTGTTGTAAATGTGGTGGGTTTTTGTTTGTTTCTAAACAAACAGATAATCCATTATTGTACTAGGATGTGGAGAGACTGTGATATATATCAGTGGACGGTAATTATCCATTGATAGTTGTCAGAAGGAAAAAATGGAAGTGATTTTCTGAATCATGATCTATCCCAAGTTTTAAAATAAGAAATGGGGTTACTGTGCAAGCTGACTTGTCAGTGATGTGTGGAGTTAAAGCTTGATGAAGATTTTTGTTGAGATTTGAAGTATCAGGGAAAAAAGAGATGAGGGTTGCAGGTTGGAGTGAAAGGCAGGTCAAAGCTGGAGAAGTCACGCACAGTTAAGTTTGCTTTGTACTACTTCATAGGCCCTTTCAGTTGTCAGATGGGCACCTGAAAAACTGAAGGATGCTATGCTGGTGCAGGAGCTTGATGTGAAAGAGAGTATAATAAAAAAGTTAAATACAGTCATGGAATGAGCATGGCTGCACATTACAAATAAGGAAAAAGTTGGATAGGTAGGGGAATAAATGCCAGCTTTGCTGGAGGCAGAAAGATTTCCAGTTATTAGAGGTTTCCTTCTCTCCTCATGGGGCTGAACCCAGCAGTCTCTTTGCCTGGCTTGCTTGTTTAGGCTAGTCAAGGGCCATTGTAAAGATGCCTGTGCCTATCGTGCTGAAACGATCTGTATGTGTAACAGGGCCTGCAGTCTTGGACTCTTGCATTTTGAAACTTGACTTGCTTGACACTGCGTGCCCAAAATCACTTTAATGTACATCTTTTTGAATAGGTACCATGCAGTACATATCTAAAATCCAGGGGGAAACCCCCATGCGTATTTATTAATCCTGGTGATATCCCTTAAAGCTCTTGCTATATACTTTTTAAAATTTTGAGTATTTAACTAGAAGCAGTTTTAGGACAACCTCTTCTGTTACTTGTGTTTTGTTTGGTTTTTTTATTTTGCTTCTAGACATGACTGTATAGGTGCTGATTATTCTTTATGCTTTTACTTTTAAATTACGTGACTGGACATACAGCCAGGCATTTTTTGCTAATTGGGCCTTTATTTTTTTGTTTAGGTAAAGAAATGAGATTTACTCACAGTGTAAGTGGATGTTAACGTTTCTAGGAAGATTAGCTTGCCCTATCTCTTTAAGTATCTGACAGAAGATGGTGTCAGAGGGACAAGGGCATAATGTGAAAATGGCCCATTACGAGCTACTCAAGCTACTGGAGTTTAAACTCTTACTCATCAACACACTGTACTATTTGACCCTAAGCAATTTAATCCATTTTTGTCCCATTCCACTGTCTAAAACTGGAGAACATTCCACATTGCAGAGATGTAAATGGCTTGGCTAATGATGTGGTAATTGACCTTTGAAAATTGCATGCTAATTAGTGTAGTTTTTGCTCGAGTTCTGTTCACAGCACTGCAGACAAGACTGCTTTGATTACTGTAGCTTAGTGACTTTCAGCAAAAATCTATGAACTTGCAATAAAAATCCAAGCACAAAAAAGAAGTGAATAACAACAGCAGCAATAATAAAGCATTAGATATATAGCAGATATTCCAAAATAGTGTGTAAGAAGAATTGCCCTTCTCAAAGTGCTATACAGGCTTTCTTTTGACTATCTGCTGGGAATAAAAAATTATCTTTAGCATGGGTTTAGTGGTTGACTTTGGATTTAATTCTCCTGTATCAAGAATACAAACTAGGAACTCCGTAACCCTAAACAGTATGCTTCAAATATCCAAGATTTAGTTTAAATCCCCAGAAGTGTAAATTGAAATTCTGTAAAAACAATTCTGTTCTATGTGTATAGAAGGAATGGCTCAAACAGGTACCCACCATCTCTTCAAAATAAGTTCCCGACCTCATGTCTGTGTTTCGCCCACTGCAGTTAATGAAGCTGTGCTCTAATAGAAATAGATGGGTAGATACAACTAGACAGGTTAAAACCTATGAATCTAGTCTTAGTATTCCTTTTAAATCCTGGAAGCAGTAAAGATGGAATCCATAAAAAAAAGAAGCATAAGAAAAGTGCAATTTTAATCAAGCTGGATATGTTGGTAGGAGAGACTTTTTTTTGGGAAAGAGTGGGCTGAGATGTGTACCATAAGTCATGCTTGAAGAAAAAGGGTATTTGATGATCGTATTCACGTGTGAGGCTAAACTGATGATAATTAAAATCTTCCAGGAACACTCAAGAGCCTTTCAAATGAAAGGGTGGTACCACCTGAAAAATGTGGTGTTTTTCAGGCAACTCTAACCTGCCATATAAAATTTTTTTGACTTCATCAATTTGGCAGCTAGTTTTTAATACTTAAACTGAGTCACTTCTTGTTTATTCAGAGGTTTCAGCCAAAAACTAGTTCTCATCTAGCCTGGGTCTTCACAGCAGGTTTACTCATTCTCCCTGCATTGTCCACCTGCTAGGTAGTGGCACAGTATAAGGATAAGAATTTCAGTGGCAGTTGGAAATTTTGCTTTTAAAATGGAATTAATGTTTCATTCCAAAAATAGGATTATTTGTTGTGTTCTTCCACATCATCTGTTGCTACTGAAGAAGTATATTGCCATATCTCTGAAGGCATTTAAGTTCATCTTTCTAGGCTAAACACTTTTATGACATAAGAATGCATACAGGGATGTGATACAATATGTAAGTAAGGAGTTAGGGATTGCCTTAGATTGCAGGTTTTCCCATTGCATAAACTCGAGTGACTACTTTTCAGTGGAAGTCTGTAAAACCAGAAGTGGGGCCAGGCAGCAGCTGTGCAAAGTTTGGATGTAATTTAGTGGTGGGTATACAATTTTTTTTATTGTAGTTTTTTGACTTGAGAATGGTAGCATATAAAGTAAAAATCTTGTCTACCATATTGCCTTGAGAGCTGAGCTCCTTGTTCAACAAAAATCTTCAGAGAAAATATGTGTGCTCACAGATGAGAGAATGAAGGGCAGTTATTCAGAACTGAAATGCAGGTTCTCTCACGTAAGAGGTGTTTGGAAAGGTATGAGGCCGAAGCAGTGAGGTTTGAATTGAGAGCTGAGGATTTCTGAATTACGTTATTCTTTCATTTGATTCTTGGCTTTGCATCAGTCATTTCATCCCATTAATCCCTAGATCTTGTATCATCTTAGATCCTGACTGTCCAACTGCTTCCCAAAGTCTTGTTATTGCAGTTTTACACTTTGGGAAAAGATACCAAAGCAGAAGACATGAGCTAGCTACTAGATGTAGGAGGCTCTTCATTCCTGCCTTAAACTGTTTTAAATATCAGGGAGTGTTTTATAGCTATCTGATATTCAAAGTCCAGTATTCTGACATTACTAGAGTTTTACTTAACCTTTGCTGCTGTGTCTTAGAAAGTGAAAACAATGAGTGCAGATGGTGCCCTGTGTGTCTTATCCTCGGTAATGGGGAAAGACAGAAACAGTGCTGACTTTTTGATTCTGTTTCCAAGTCGTTTCCTTTTATCTGCTCCACTTCATAGCCATTTCCTCCTGGATTTTTCCACTGTAATGACTGTAACAATCACTGACACAGGTTGCAGGGGTTGAGGGCTTTTTTCCAAAGTGCTGTTAAAATTTCCAAAAGTGCTATGTAAATGCTAGTTAATGTTCTGATGTTCTCACATGTGAAGTCCAGACTCTTACCAGGGTGAAGCATTCTTGCCTTTCTTTGAAGAATGGATGCCTAGGCTTATGCCTGGAATTAGTCTACAAAGACTTTTTATGGAACATTTAGGAGCTTGCAAAAATGTGAATAACAGCAGCTGAAGTCAAATTTGGCAAGGGCTTTTTTAGGGTGACCTGAAAAAAAAGTGATGATTTATGCTGCTACCTTTGCCATTGACATGCACTGTATTTTTCATTTTGCACTTCATTTCAGAGAAATTGTTGCATATGTGGATTAATTTACAAGTACAGACTAATCTGCAAAAATAATACTGTATTTATTTGTTTTGACATAGTCAATTTGCTTTTTTTCTGAAGGTGACTACAAATTCAGGATGATAATTTTTTGGTCAGAATTTATTCCTGAAATAGTCTATTCTCCACTTCTCTCTTTTTTCGTATCAGTGAGCAACTGATAGATTAGCTTAAAGCTTCCGATTGCAGTTATATTCCTGTAATGTAGGTGTTGGCTCTATATTCTTTTGTTGCTAATCTTTGGTGTCCCACCCCCAGTACTCCCAAGTGCCATTTCCCACACATAATTCCTTTGGTCAAAGTCAACCATATTCCATGGGTGCAGAAATGTTCCTCTGTTTAGATTCGTCCTGGATACTGAAGTGCAGGGAGTTCATCAGTGTGTCCCTTCCCAAGCAAGCATTTTTGCTTACTTTTGCACAGAACTTGCAGACCCATCTCAATTAGGAACTGCAAAAGAACAACTTATTGGCTGCCAGATTTGTCATAATTTACAGGTTGTAAATGTTACACTTCTTGAATAAATAGCTTTCTTTTATTTAAAATACTTGGCAATAAGAAATCTGTATCTTTAGTCTGAACTTGGAACTGAAGTAATTATTTCCTTCACCCCCGGTGTGAGAGGAGCATTCCAGAGTCCCATCAGTGTGTCATACAATAGCAAGGATGGTAATGGAAGAGATGAATGAACCTTTGAGCACAGAGGGGAGGATGTGCATGACCAAGGTCCTAAGTGAGGTTTATAAAATTGATGCTCTTATTATTCAGTTGTATTTCCTGATACCACTTGTTTTTAACAGTTTGATCTGTATTTGACAAAAACTACAGCCTTTTTTTTTTAGTATTTAAAGAATTTTCCTTCCTTTCCTTTGTTAAAAAGGAAAGGTTCTCTGTAACAAAACTTTTATTTGTAGGATGCCAGGTTTCTGTATTGGAATCTGGGTACCGTTTCATTATTAACAAAACCAATCTAGTTTTAAACATTTTTTTTTCCCTGAAAAATTCCTTGTAGCTTTTAGCAGCCTAGGGTGAGACCACTTGGCTAAATTAAAAAAAAAAAAAAAGTAAAAGGAAAGAAGACAGTTGTGCAGTAGAAAACTTAACTACTTTTTCTCTCTGCTTGTTTTGTAGGCTTCAGGATTTGTATGTGCCTGATCATGTTTAATTTTAGCTAGTCTTTCTCAGAAATTTCTCTCCTCTTCTCCCTCTGTGGTACTCCAGACTTCTCCTGGATTGTATCATTAGCTAAATTTTGCAACAGAGACTTTTATACCGCCTGGGACTTGTTGGGTGGAGCATGTTGGTAATTCATACAGTTGTTTCCTGTTCTTGGGCTGAAGGGGCAGTGCCTGCTCTAAATTACCTGCTTGATGCTCTTGCCAAGAACATCAATCTTCTCTTACTGTTTTTTATGTTATTTTATGAGCCTTGCTTTGAGACAGAGAGAGTTTCAGGGGGCTGATCTGAATAGGGGTCTTCAAGCTCTACAGCCATTTGACACAGTTACATAAATACCTGTTGCCCACCTAGCAGATCTGAGTGCCCATCTGCATGAAGCAGGGCAGTTTTCACCTCCCAATGAAACATTTACTTTGCCACAGTACTTTTGTTAACCCTGTGTAAGGACCTCTTTTTAACACCCAAATTAATTCTGTCTAGCTACTTCTCTTTTTAAAATCTAAAAATAATTTAAAATACGTTGAAAAGAATGCACTTGAGCACTGTGCAGCCAAATACTGATCTACATTACATTAACTCTTTTGGACAGCCCTTCCTAAGAGTGATGTGTGTTCGTTTGCTCCAAGCCTACCTCCAGGAAGCTGCCCCAAGGAGGGGTTCAAAGCAGGCAGTGTGCCAGTGGTTTCAGACAGTTTGGCACATGCTGAAAGCTTGGTCTTTCCTGTATTAGGCCATGGGCAGATGTCCACTAAGAATGATTAGGCAAAATTTATATAAAGGCCTTGTAAAATGGTGTGTGTGTTTTTTTCCTTTCTTTTTTTTTTCCCCCTCCTCCCCTATCCTCTTACTTGAGAAGTTTTATGTGGGTGTGTATTTTTTCTAAATTTATAAACCCTGGCTTTTGCCCTGGTCCGGTAGAAACTGCTCACCCACCCTTTTCCGTTTCCAGGCGGACTGCTGTTCTGTTATTTCAGTTCTGTAACTTTCTCCAACACTGTCCTGTTTTGCTTATTATAAAGTACTTGCAGTAACCCTTTCAGTTCTGCTGTCATCTTTGCCTTAAATCAGGACTGGCTGTTGTATTAATGAAAAAAAACAAACAAACAACAAAACAAAGCAAAACAAAAATCTTCTAAAAAGGAAATTCAAGACTTCTCCCCTGTTGCAGCTTTCTGTTTGAATATAGGAAATGTATTATGGCTTTCATTTGTATATTGACCATTGTAGTGTCCCCACACAGGGTTTTTCTTTATTTTCAATACTAATCCAAAACCCTCACTGCAATGGGATTTCTTTACAGCTTTGGCAGAGAAATCCCTTCAGCTCTGAAGCTGAGGCAGCACTATCTTCATGTGCCGAATGAATTAGCAGAATTTGGGGAAAACATTTACATCCAGCCATGTCTTGGAGTCAGTTTTCCTGTTCTTCTCCTCTTTTGCTTCTTCATTCCTTATCCAGCAATTTATATTGACCTGTAAGGTCTTTGTTTCTCTAATATTAGGGTTTAAGCTGGTATTAGCTAAGTAGTTGCGTAAAAGTAAAGCAAACCTGACTGACCGACCCACTGTTTGGTAAGTGTATAGTCAGACCAGAAAAGTAGCCTCAAATTTGTTCCTTGTAACAATTCAGTATTTAATTGATTATCTTGGGAATTAGCTTGGATGGCCCTTACATGCAAGTTATGATGCAAGACATTAGAAAATAAGGTTAAGCATTAGGTTAGTGAATATTTTCCAAAAGAAAGAGTAAATTGTTCTCTTCAGTAGTCAAATAGACAAACTCAAATAGATTTTTCAATAACATCGGAGGGAGTGGGTCAGGGATAAATGTATAAAATAACACTAAATCCTGTAGAAGTAACTTTTTAACACTTGTGAAAACCTTGGGTGTGGAAAATAGGGTATATATGGGCACTCGTCTCCTCTCTTTCCTGACCAGATGTGGAGAACTGAGGTTGCTAGTGAGTGTTTCTTTTTAGATGTAGAAAGATGTTTCATTCATATGCAAAGCTCCCCTTGGATGAATAATTAAGCTGTGAGTGTACTGTAAGTCTTTCCAAGTAGTAGAGGACTGGCTATTCTCTTCTGTACCCAGCTTTTTACTTAACATGTACGTTTCCTTATTAAATGGGAATTTTTTAATAGTAATTGAAATAGATCTTTCAATGCTGTTTTCAAAGCATGAAGTAGCTGGGAGATGGTTGAAAATGGTAAATCATCCATACTAATTTCTGTTATCTAAAGTACTGCTCTTTGAGCTCATGTCCAGAATAACTGCGCCAAATGGTCCTGTTGAAATTCCCCTTGGAAGCAGAGCAGTAATTGGATGAATGTTTAGCCTGGGAACAAATAATCCGTGCTGAAGTTTATGGATTCTGCTTGGGAAAGGGAATAAAAGAGAAGTGGGCTGTAACAATGCTTTATTTGTCAGAAGGGATCTTAAGGAGTTATAAAGATGTTTTCCCTCCTCCCATGTGTCTTTACCACAGTGGTGATGATTCAGCTTGTGTGTGCTCACAGGAATGTGTACGTGTAGGGAGAGAGGGAGAGGAGAAAAGGATTTCTGTGGGTGCAGCTAACTGAAAATACTGTAGGAGATAATGTGTATAGCACATTGCTTCACCATAGAGTTGCCTACTTCAGCGAGTTTATCATCTTAATTTCCATGTTGACTAAAAATAAGGGGCTTTTAATCTTTGTTAACAAAACACATTTCTCCAGAAGACCTCTCTGAAGCAGGAATTCATTGTTTCTGAAGAAGTTGTGTTGACAAGTAGGCTTTAGCTGTGTTTCTGTGGAAAGTTCTTTTGTCCATGATGGCATTTTGGGATCCCAGCATCAATGTGGCTGACTCTGGCTCTGATTGGACAGTTTATATTTACTTGCTGGTTTCCTATAATAGTTTTCATATGGAGATGTTAAAGAACACATACCCTTGTGCTGCTGTAATCCTAAAAGAGCATGGGGGAGTGAAAAAGAAAAAAAAAGCATTGGTGTCTTTCCACAGAAGTAGTTTGGAAAAAACCAACAGCTGCTTACAGCCGCAGAATGTTGAAATTAATTTTCAAAAAATTAGGTGGCCTGTAAAGCCAAACTGCTCAGAAAATCCATGGGAAAATCACTTAAATTTTATATATGGAAAGGACCTTAAAAAAAGCTGTGGGAAGGTCTACTTTTTTTTTTTTTTCAATTACAAAAATTGTGATTCTCCAGTTTAGAATAGCAGTCTATTGATATTAACTAAGAGCCGTCAAGCACCACCTCATGACAGCTCCTGTGTCCCATGTTGCTGGTGCACTTCCAAGGCAAATTAGTAGATGCTCAAAAAAAGCTGTGCCACATATGATTCAATTATACTGTCAGAGGCATCTTTTATTTCAAAACTGAAAACATACCAGATTTACCCTGAGCCTGGGTTTAAGATGACCTCTCTGGAAATCTTGGCTTCCAAGAAGAAAATTGAGTTCAAGTTTTCATGTGAGATGGGTTTGCAGAGCGTTTAGAAATTACCTTTACCTAACATTTTTGATTTATTAGTTTAACTATTTTTTATTTCTCCAAATTACTAACCAGATAAATCACCCTAGTTTTCTTTGATGAGCTTCCAGGAATGTGTCTCCTCTTTATCCACTGCTGATAGGCAGCTGCCTGCAGGGACCTAACTTCTAGCTCTTCTGTGGCCATAGTGAATCTTTGGCAGCTCCTGAGGGCCAGCAGGGCCTGACAACAGTACCTGGAAGAATTAGGCCCTGGTGCCAGCCAGTACATAGGTAGGATCTTTGTAAGGTTGTTGGTTGAGAAGAACATGAGGTATGATTGTTTCCCATGATGTATGTGACAAAACCAGAGTGCTCCTACCACTACTGTCCTTGTAACGTATTGGACTTGTTTGGAGTCCTGGCCGGTATAACTTATTTTGAAGAGGAAATTCTAAAGCATGCTGCAGTCTGGTTTGATTAGAGCTACTTTGTCTCATGTGGTTACACAACACCGTTTTCATTTTTCTCTACCAGCTAGTGGGAGCAAATCATAGAAAGGTAGGAATGGGAGACCTTTACAGAGGTCACCTGGTTGGTCCCCAGATCCTGGAGTGAGATCATCTCAAAGACCTCCTGTAATGGGGACTCTGTAGTCTGTTTCTGTACTTAAACATACCCCACTCTGCAAGCAAAATAGTACTAACCTGGTTTGTTTCTTGCTTACTTCAAGTCCCCTTGTAATGGACAGAGCAGGGAGAACATTTTGTTACAGCAGTGTTCTGAATTTTTAGAAGGTGTTATCTTGTTTTCCTCCCTTGGGTTTTGCATCTGTGCGATAAATAATATTCTTCTTGGTGTGCTTTCTGGGCTCCAGCTAATTCTACATCTGTCTTCAACTAGGGTGCCACAGGTTGGGCATGGTGCTCCAGAAGAAGCTTGGTAGATGCTGAGAATTGCTTCCTGTCTTGTGGATGCAGCATATTTGTACAGCTCAGTCTCATTGCCTTTTATCAACATATGACATTGTTGATTTCTAATTAATTGTAATTTTTTTCTCTCAACATTTTTGATCTATTCAGTCCCTGTATAGGTGTACTTGGTTACACTTAGCCGTATAATCTGGGGCATGTATAAAATTAAGCAATTTCCCCATTTTTAAGGATGGTCTTCTGTAACTCTTAAATTACTTAAAATGAAAATTCAGCTTGACAAATATATAGCCTTTAGAGATTGGAGCCATACAAATAAGAATAATGTTGTGCTCAGGCCAGAGTTCTGTCTTTTTAGGTAGTGAATATTTAACCTTCATATTTGTCTAATGTGCAGTTTTCCCATTATCCTAAAGTTTTACCTAGGCCACAAGTGACAGTCGTTTCAACATCCATTGATAAAAATGCTTTTCATGTGATTTATTACTTGCGTCAGTGTCGATTTGCTCACAGACAGTAAATGATCAACAATTATCTGGAGTAATTTTTGCTTTGTGTGGTAGACTCTCCCCTCTGGTCCAGACATTAAGCTGTGCAGCTGTTTGGTTCACAGCTACCAGGGAATGGTAGGGTGAACAGAAAGGGGAGGAAAACAGTCCCGTTGGAGACAGTGCAATCCTGTGATTTATGCAGGGCAGCCTGCCCAGGACTGGACTGCTAGAGGATATTTTTCTCTGCAGCATTTGAGCGTGACTTGTTTGCCTGTTTTTAACCTACTACAAGGAAAATAAACCTTTTAACCACTGATTGTGTATCCCTTTTCACATGTGTAATTTCTAACTTGATATTGGGGGGGACCCCAAACAGTCTGAGTATTTGTTATTTAGCGCTTCTTGTTTAGTTGCCTTGTGCTGTAAGTGTAGTGCTGAATACTTCAGTGATAGCAGGGCTGGTGAGAAGGAAGGAATAGATCTGGAGCGGCTTTCAGGCTATTTAGAAGAAGAGCAGCTCACCGTTAAAGTGCAGCTTTTTACAAGATTTATTCTTGCAGGAAGAAATTTAGGTATTTTATAAAAACTCCTCTCTGAGTTCTTGCTGCTTTTCCCTAGTGGACTCCAAGATTTTGTCAGAGGTGTGCTGAGGAGATTTTACACCTCCAGACTCTTGTTTGGCTGCAGGCAGTTTCCTCTGGGCTTCCTGTTAAGTGGCTTTGGTGGCGGTTTCACATTGTTCCTCACTGATGACTCAGAGAATCAGGAAAGAGATCCCCTGCTGAACAAAAAGCGCAACCACCAAACAGGTGCCTGCACTCTGGGGTAGCAGAGGACAAACCACCCCATTCTGGACTTTTTCCTAAGATTGTTATCTGCAGGTATGAGACTCAAGAGGAATGGTTCATACACACTGAATGGGTAAGAAAGAGCCTACATCCTCTTTAGAACCTTCCTCATTAAAACCATGTGAAAACGGAAGCCTTTATTTTCCTTTCTAGTGACGGGGTACATGGAATAATGGCCATGTTTTTGTCTCAGAAAGAACAGAGGATCTCAGCGTATGAAACACGCAGCTTATTTAGCTTGCTTTCTTCTGCATTTTGTTCAATTTGCCTTTATAGTGTGTGTGTTTGGTGGGGGCCAGTTAGATTTGTCCGTATTTTAAAATAAGGAGGATCTACTCACTAAAGCCGTGGAACATTAGGAGCTGTGTGATTCCCGAAGAGGTGCCTGTACGAATTATGTTAAACATTTGCCAGCTTTTCGTACAAACAGGAGCTGAACTCCTTAATGTGATGCTCCCTGACATGGAATACAAATTACCTTAGATTTAATCAGTATGAAAAATTAGTTTAAGTAGTTTCAAGTAGTAAAAACTAGTCTGAATTACTTTACTAGCTTTGTGGGTTTAAAAATACTGATTTTCTTTCTCTCTGCTGTTGAAACTTCTCAGCAACCGAGAGTATACAATTACTGGAAAGAAGATAACTATGTAGTTATTCCTTGATAAGGAATCTCGTTGTAATAATTGAAAGCAGAAGATTTTCAGCTGATTTTTATATTTTTTATAATTGCATTTGATTTTTACTAAAGCAGATTCTTGTGTATCTTCATGTGATGTTTTATTTCTCAGCACAGCGTATCTGATCTGAAGAGGATTCGTACTTCCACAGCTCAGTGCTGTTTATTTGTGCTTGGCAGGTGACTTGACAAATGAAGAAGGTTGTTAAGTCTTGGAGTGTCATTTTACTTTGGTGCTGCTTTTAACCTTGTCTAATGAGTAAGCGCTGTGATAAGTGCTTTGTGGGGCAGTTGCCTTGGTGCTCTGTTCCTGAAAAGCCCAGGTGTATTTCAGAGGACAGGTGCAGACTAAGCCCACAGTGCCTACGTGCTCTAACTGTGCCATGGACTGTGAGTTTGACTGGCCTGCACGGGAGAAGGCAGAGAGCAGTGCAAGGGGATCAGACTGGGAATACTTTGACAGTGTTTTTCGACTGGACTGCACTTGTCTGCTTAATGCTGCTTAGAAGGGTCCTTTGCCAACATATGTTTAAATTTGACTTTTTAAAATGCTAAAATTTTACTTGGATTGGGTTTTCTTAGTGTCAGAGTAGATGGATGCTAACATCTTCCTGGCATATCCTTAACTCTTTTTTTTAACTGTAATGAAAATTCCATGATCTGACTGCATACAAGATAAAACATAATTGGAAATTACTATCTTACACTATCTGTTTTTAAGCTGTGAGATGAATTTGTCCCTCAATGGGATTGAGTTTGTAGTAGATAGAGGCTAAGAATATATTATGGTTAACTTGGCTTTTTTTGCAGAGGTTTTTGACCCTTTGAGAGATTATATTAGAGAGTCAATAACGAAATGGTGCCGAAAAGCAAAAGGTAATGGATATTGCTTGTGCTAAAGGAATTTTTTTAGATTTTAGTTACAAGAAGCACAATCTTTAATTGATTTGAGATTTATTAAAAATGAATGCATGGTATAGAACTTCAGGGGAATACATTGTACAAGATCACCCTGTGCATCTGTTCTGCCTTGTTCTAACTTGCAAGATGCTGCATAATCATTTTAAGGAATTTCAGTTGTTGTGGCCCACTGCGTACCTGGCATTACATTTTACAGCAAGTATTTAACTGGAAGTGTTGTATTACAGTAAGTAAAACCAGTGGCACCCAAATGCTTGCATGAAAAAGAAGCTTCAGCTGTGAGTTTGTGGGAGACTCCAATATTATCTGATTCTAACATGCTGATGTGCTTTGCTTTATTAAACAACAGATGCTGAGGAGTGAATTTATCTAATTAAAGAAATTCCTTTTATGTTTATCTCTTGCCTAGATGGTTTAATAATGCAAGGTAATGGAAAAAGAGATTCAAGTATGTTTTCCTGTTTAGCCTAAACTTTTGCCATGTCAGCAGAAAGGCTTGTTTTGATCTTTAGGGGGTTTTGTTTGGGACAGCATGTTTCACTTGTCAGGCGGAGCAGCACCCTGTTGTGCAGGTCACTTGAGGGGAGGGGAGCTCATTGGGGTGGAATGTTGTAGGGCAGATACAAAAGGTGCTGCAGCAGGTATCTGCACATGGAGGGGACAGAGTTAGCACAAGATTGCTCCTTACAGTGTAGAGCATAAAAGTTTTGAGTTCCTCTTATATTAAAAAAAACCCAAAACCCAAAAAAAGCCACAAACAAACAAACCCCCACGAAAACAATGACGAAAACAGGGAGTTGTTTGTACAGCCAAACTCTGATACACATGTTACATGAAGACCGTTCCTTCTTTTGCATAAACGCGCTCATTTTTCTTTTTAATAGTTCTGTCTTTGACATCTTGCTGTACTCCCCAAAACTTCAAATATTTGCTCCAGTTTTCAGGAAAATACTGATTCTTGCTTTTAGTTTTGCTTGTAAAGAAGGAACTGTAGCAAAAATCATCACAATAATTTGTTTTTCCTCTGTGTATGATTTGGTCAGGCCCTGATCACACTTGTAAACTCATAAAGGAGGAGGAAGACTGCAAGGGGGGGAGCTAAGATACTTAAAAATATTTTCAAAATTAATACCAGCAAAAAGTTCTCACCTTTCTGCTGTTCCATCACGCTTCATTAGACACTAGAATAAGAACTGTACAAAAAAAAAAAAAAGGAAAAACAACTAAAATCCAGAGTTTCACTGGGAAACAGTGATTTACAGGTATTCTTTAAGCAAGTAACATGGACATGGGCATGTTTGCTCTTGCTTTTTGAAGTGGGTAATGGTTACACATGTTTGTGGAGGCAGAGGGATCTGGTGCTGAGATTCATCAGAGGACACTGAGTTAGAAGACTCACCTTATCTTGCTGAGACTGAGGGTAGAAACATTACATGCCAGCATCTCTCTGATGGTGTTGTTAAGTCAGCTTTGCTGTTGTGGGCTAACCTGCAGTGTGCTGATTATATTTCTTTGCATTGCAAAGTTTCTTTTTATAAATGATCTCTTCTGAAGGTCATCCTAGCTTGGGAGATATTACTTTATTTGCTTGGTGCTGTGTTGTGACACAGTGGCAGTGAAAAATGCACTGGCACTGTAATCATTGCAGCATCAATTTTTTCCCTTTACAATTGCGATTTTTTCTTTTGTCTCCTTTTGCTGATTTACCGTTTGGAATTAGTGATAGTCAGTATAAGTCTTTGCAGGCGGCTAGGGTGTCAAATAACAAATATTGTTTATTACACATCTAGTTCCTCTTTTTCTCCTAATGACTTAAGTTTAAGGAAGGGTGTAAATCCAAGCATGCATTTCACAAGATATGTCCTCAATGCACCCGAAACAAATATGCAGTTTGAACTTTGGTGATGTGATCTCAGCCTCCTGTGCCTTTTGGAATCATAATGTATGAGCCTATGCATTCCTAAAATCTTTGCAGTGATGCAGACAGGACTGTGCCCTTTTGGTGTACCTTCATAGCCATGCCCTCTGCAAGAAAGCTTTGCTGCAGTGGTAAGTAGATTCCGAATTGTAGAAGTAAAGACCTCCACTGGACAGCTGGCAACTTGCTGCCCTTCCTTCAAATATCACAGAATATACTGACAAACAGTCTACTAGGTAAAATTGCACCCAAATTGGGCTTTCCAAGGACCCTGGTCAGAGAGCCACATGGTGCCTCATGATTCTCTCCTGCTTGTCCTGGCAATTTTGACAAGGCCGTGCAGCCTACACTTTGTCTGTAACGTTTTCTAAACCAGTGTAGGTTTAAAAACTTGACAACTGTATGAAGACAGCTGTTTAAGCAATAATCTCTGCAACTCCTGCATAGTGGCCATCCCAAACACCCATGGTGATGGAACTGAACAACATTTACAAGAGGTTATTTGCTGAAACAAATACGTAGCACAAACTGCAATGTTTAAATGTTAATTAAAGAATTTTTATCTTCTCATCATTGCCCTACTTGACTGCACTGTTGAATAACTGCTGTGTGGTGTGTTTTCCTGGGACATTTTTAAGTGCCAAAGAAATGTAGCTAGATATAGTACATTCAGAAATCGGGCAGGGGTGAAAGCTTTGGAAATGCAGTGTTTGCAGCTTAGCATCTCAGTGCCTGTGCTGCTGAGGAGCACTTGCTCAATTTTCCTGAAAAGTTTGTGTTTAACTTGTGATATTGGTGTTTCACCTGAGAGTTCAAGTAGTTTGACATCTTTGACATCTCCCTTCTCCTGCTCAGTGCAACCCTGGGTCCTTCTGCAAATGCTCTTTGAGTTCTGCTGCATTAATCTTGGTTCTGTGTGTACATGAAGGTACGTAATCACAGTCAGAACTAACCCATGCTTTGAAACAAATTCAAGTTGGACAGGGACAAAATACTTAGGAATATCTTAATGATTAATGGATGCTCAACTGACTCTGATAAAATATTGTTGGCCCCAAGATGTTTCCTCTTCTCCAAGCCACTAATGACTTTTGATTTTGAGCCAAGCACTGAAATTGAAAAAGAATTTATTTTTCTTGTGTGCTTCCGTCTTGTACTGACGCAAAGCAAGCCAAGGAGAAAAAGTATATCTTATGTTTGTTTTGCCCAAAAAAGTAGAAATCGGAAAGAGCATAGTAAGCCTGCTTCAGAAGGCTTTTTTATTAAGTCTTATTGCAACTGCAGGAAAAATTGCTTTGAAGGATGTGACAAACAGTTCATGAAAGCCTGTTGAAATAGCTCATCTGGCAGGCAGAGGTAGTATGAACACCCAAATATCTTATCTGAGGAGAAGCAGCTGTTTGAACTGCTTTACAGTCCTCCCAAATTACCACACTTTCTGTCATGACAAAAAGGGAAGTCTAAGGATAGCAATGTAGACTGTTATGCTTGGAAAGCACAGCACAGATTTATCAGATTAGGGCCAAAAATGTAGATTATCCGCTTCAATTTTTGTTGGATTGGCAATCCATTTTTGGAGAGTCATCTTTAGAATACTTTATGGTGTCAGAAAATGTAAACCAATATGCAAAATGCCAGCAGTGCTGGCTGAGCTCGTCTCACTAGAGGTATCTTAGTAGTTTCTTGTTCAACTGTAACCAGCCCTGTGCTCATTTGTAACTTAGCTACAGGTTCACTCTTCCACTTTCTGAAGGTGGCAGTGATTTTTGTTCATATGCTTCAGTTACAAAGTGAGGTGACTTTTCCCCTGTCATTAAAATGCCCTTATTTTGTTCTTTGGAGGAGGAGGGTTACTACAGTGTATGCAGGGATGATGTTCCAGTAGTGTTTGGATGAAGACTGAGATGAGTCTGCTCTGACTGCTGTGTACAGAGAGAAAACAGGCACCCAAGGACAAGCAAAATGTGGCAAACGCTCTCATTCTATACACAGCAGAAGTTTCTTTTATAAAACACTTTTCCTAAGTCTCCCACTCCACTCCCCTGTATCCTGTATTTACCATCCCATTACTGTGCAGAGACATGGCCGAATGATTGGGACAGGATTTCAGTCCAGCACCATTTCCCACACCCAGAAAGGGCTGCTGGCTCTTTCTGACCACTGCTGCTCCTCTGTGCTGTGGATGTTCATTACTGCAGGTTCTGGCTGCTGTGCTCTTCCCTGTGCTTTGCTGGAGAAAGACCCCATTCACTTTACTGTTGCCTCTACTATAGGAACCATGGAGAGGTGTATGGACCTATCAAAAGCTGGAGCAGAGTGACAAGGAACACAAGGGTCTTGAAAGCAAGCAGTAGGGCTGACAGTAGTGTCACTGTCTGGTGACAATAACTTACTATTTGCAGCAATTTCACCACATCTTGGCATTATTTATGTGTCCTGGACAGTCCCTGCTACTGTCCGCCTTGCCGTATATTTGCTAAATAGATGGGCTTGTAAATATGGTACAAAATATCAAACTACTTCTAAAATTCTAATTCTGAATCTTTTGAGTTAATCTTCACCTTCAGAAATGCTGTTTCTTTTATAGAGGGTTGTAGGTATTGGTTCTTTTCAAACTATTTAAACTATTCAAGCCGAGAAAGTTTGACCTGTTAAGCCTGGAGAAAAGTGTTTGTGGATACCTCACAGCAACCTTACAGTGTCTGAAGGGGGCCTGCAGGGAAACTGGAGAGAGACTCTTCATCAGGAACAATATTGATAGTTCAAGGAGTAATGGGTTCAAACTGAAAGAGAGGGAAATCTAGGTTAGGTATTGGGAAGAAATTCTCTGCTGTGAGGGTGGTGAGGCACTGGAACAGGTGGCCCAGAGAAGTTGTCAATGACCCATCCCTAGAAGTGTTCAAGACAAGGTTGGATGGAGCTCTGAGTAACCTGGTCTAGTGAAAGGTGTCCCTGCTCATGGCAGAGGGGTGGAACTAGATGATCTTTAAGGTCCCTTACAAGCCAAACCATTTTATGATTCTACTGCCTTTTACCTTCAGCCTAGCTGCTCACGTAGTATTTATCCTAGAACACAAGATTTATTTGTTTTGTTTGAAATTTTTTTTGCATGTCTGAGCATTCAAAAGTAGTTTAAGCATTTTTATATTCATTAACAATGTACGTGTAAAGGCTTAAACTGTAAGCCATATATGGGGAAAGTATTATAAATGTAATGCTTCTAAATAGAAGATTTCATTAGAACTTGCAGTATGAGTCATTGTTGTTATATTAATAGAGCTATTCCCAAATATGGATTTGGAACTGGGCCTTCTTCATGATGAATGCTGCAGATGACTTACAGAAAATAAGTATTTCCATTAAATGTCAGGTTTTTTTGGGGGGTAATCTCTTGGTCAGCCAGTTACAGAGATCAGTGAAGCATATAGTATAGAATATTTTGTAATTCTGAAACTGCAGTACTTTATGCCAGGTGATATTTTAGTCAGAAAAGTCTCTTTTTTTAATGTGAAAAGGTGATTAAGAAGTAAGACTCAGGCTGTGATACAGAATTATGTTCCTTTTAATACATACTCTTAAAACTGGGCTTATCAGTTAGTCTCCCACCCTTTGGAAATACTTGAATCAAAGAACAACCTGTAGGAATATATATTCATTCTCACAGATTATCTACGTGCAGCTAACAGTAGCTCTTCACAGATACTTTATTAGTCTCTACCAAAAGCTAAGATTTAATTCAGAACTCCAGAATGTGCTGTTATAGGTCCTGTGTGTATGTATTTTTTCTCTCCCTATTTTTTTTTATTTTACTTTTTAAAAAATATTTTTTTCTTCCCACCATAGCATATATACTTCCTGAAAATGTTTCACCTTTTGATATAGAATGTTGTGGCACAAGTTCTAGGAAATTGTCATCCTTGCTGTTACACAGAATCTTGGGTGGTAAGTTCTCATATTAAGACTCAAGTGTTACAAAGATGTTGTTTCATTAACAATCTGTGTCCAGAAAAGGGAACAACAAAACACTTTAGAAGTTTACCTTTTTTTTTTTTTCCTTCACATCTCTGCCAGCCAGCCCTCCCTCCCTCCCTCCAAGTAAATTGCTTTGTGGGGTAGGTAGTGTGGCCAGGGCTTATAATGAAGGTTGTGTATACACAGGGTAAGAAGCACACACTAAAAGTAGGCATAAAATTTATCTGGTTTACACCAGAACTAATAACAGCCCGATTTATAGCTCATTAATAATAACTAGGGGCAGTAAATCAACTGTCAACTTTTACACCAGTTACTGTGAATTGCAGACTCTGTAGTGTGATATGCAATGGACAGCTTATTTCTACCTCTTCCCCCTAAGATGCTCTGAGGAATAGAGCTTTTAAATGGGTTATTACTGTGAAAGCATACTGAATAAAAGTATTAAGCGTAGCCATTTAAAAAGCATTTTTTCAGTGAATTTAGGCTTTCCATTAACACAGAATGGGAGCATGTTTTCTTCCCATGCCCACTGTCCCCCTTTACCTACAGTAATTATGATGTAAATTGACATTTCTTTCCTCACCGCTGTCTTAAGGGGACTCTTGAATATGGTCCACTCTAAAGCTGAGAACACAAAAAGCCAAACCTGTTAGTGATTTTTAAAAATGTTTAATTCCTCAAGTTCTGTCCTGCTAACAACCCAGCATAAACCATCACTTTGCTTAGTGAAAATATAAGTTCTTCGACGCTGTGTGGGAGAGAACAGCAGCGATGCCCATGGATGTTAAAGATGAGGAAGCGCTGTGCATTGGCAGGCAAGATGCTCCCGCTGAATGTGAGGTAGCTGGCAGCACCACACTGACTCTGCATGTCAGGTTTATTGGCTTAGGAGCTTTGTTTCATGGCAGTCATGCAGCTACATTACTCAAAGGTGTTGAATGTATTACTTTTGAAGACAAGTCTTTGCTTTCCCAGTCAGTTTTAATTACGGGTGTATTCTAGATACAGCAACAAGGCAGTTTTCTGAGGGGAATTTAATAATTTTTTCATTATAATTTGATTTCATGGAGCTTGTTAGAAGATTTGTGTAATGAGTGATGGCTCACAGAACACTCTGAAGAGGAATTATGTTGACTACATATTTAAATATTGTTATGGGATTAAATGCTGTTTTGTAATATGCTCAAGACACTGCATTTAAGATTATTAACAGAATCTTTTTTCCTTCGCCCCCCAAGCTCTAAAGGACTGTTTAGTATGACTTCAACAAACACAAGTTAAGGTAGCTTTGCAGGAACTGAAAGAAATCAGTATTTTTGCTGACTAATTTCATTTTTTTCACTAAAAAAATTTCATTTCTCAATGGTTGGGAAATTACTTGAAAAGAGATTGCTTCCCATCCAGATTAGCACTCTAATACTAAGCTGTCAGCATGTTAGGTACTTTCTGTGAAGGTGGATAACATAAATTTGTGTGTGATGCTATCAAGCTATTTTAGGGGGTTTTTTCAGGTAGCTCATAACAAGTAGTGTCAAACCAGCATCTCAGGATTTTTTTCAGTGGGAAACCTTCCTTCTGTTCATGCTAATTATTATCTTGTTACTAGTTTTTAATATGTGTTCCTGGAAAACGTATGATCAACAAGATCTGTCCTTCAACATACAAATTAGTTATCAAGTGACTGACCCTCCTAGAAAGCCCACTTATAATTCTGTTCTAATGATTTTTTTTTTTTCCCCTGAGCTAAAGACAATATTGCTACTAGCCTATGGTTTCTCAAGGGGAGGTGTAGAACTTTTCTTGTGCTCTGGGGAGCTATATTCTGCCCTTGAAACAGTATAGTCTCCTTTATAAAACATGGATAAAAATGTCTAGCCACTTTATAAGGCGTTTAAGAACGGATTAACTTGTACAGGTATTGCATTGGTTACATTTCTGTAAAGATACATAAAGCCTGTGCAAGGGTCTAACCACCTGAAAACTCGTGTAAAAATAACTGATTTTTACATTTTTGGGTAAGTCTGCATGAAATATAAATACATTTGAAAACAGCAGCACCAGGGTGAGTAAACATTAGTAAGCCCAGCCATCCTGTCGCTTACCTTAGAATAATTACTGGTCTGCATTTGAAGAACAAATCTTAATGTTGCCAAACTCCACCTTTTTCCTGCCCAGTCTGTATGTGGGAGAGTCTTTATAAGAATCTGTTTCCTGTTTCCCAGACAAGGGAGGGGAAAAATGTGTTTTCTCCTTGTTCTGAAAAACAAAAGGCAGGCAGTGACTGCATGCCTGCCCCAGCAGCCAGCTGGAGCCAGAGCCTGTGGAGAGCTGCAGCCTCCAGCAAGGCCCTCGGCTCAGCCCTGGCCAAACAGCCCCGTGTTCCACAGCTGCTCCCATCGGGATTTACCTGCAGAGTTGTATCAGAGAGAGAAACTGCCCGAAAGGTGATAAAAAGAGCTGGATCTGTGGGTTTTTGGATGTCACTTTCAGCCAGTCTGAAGTGTAGAAAAATTGTCACTTTCTTCCCCTTTTCTTTGCAAGATTTCTTCCCAAATCCATTTTTTCCTGTTTTTGTGGATTAGTTTGTGTCTCAGACTAAGCTTTGCAGGGTGAGTTTTGCAAGGGACAGAGGATACAGTGGCAGAGACAGAACATGTTCTTAAGCCAATTAGAAAGTTATTGTAGCCCTTATTGAGTGCAAGCCTAATAAAGCTGTAATGACTGTAAAAATGTACAGAATAGCAACAAAATTATTCTTCTTTTGACTTGGAGGGATATCTGTGTAGGTGTGGCAGCCGTGTTCCTCCAATACCAAGTGTATTAGTGTAGATTTTTACAGGTATTCCAATTCCATATTATATGAACAATAGCCACTTCAGCCTTTTCCTACCTAAAATTTTGAACATTATTCATATTTGAACATCCTGATTTAAAATAGTACAAATTGGGACTGCTGTGCGTTAAAAGTCAACTCCACTGCTGCAGATTACAAAAATAAATTTTACTTTCATGGAGGCGACTTCAACCACATTAGAATTCACGTCTCCTCTTTATGCTCTCCTTTTAAGGAAAACACCCTATGCTTTGGGTCTTTGTTGGAGAACTTTGTAGTCAATAATAGTAGCACGTGATTGATAGTGGAATTGCAGGGCAAATAGTAGTGTGTCACTGTGTATTGGAGAAGTCCTGTGAATAACTAACAACTCTCCTAAAAATGGTTCAAGAACTAAAAGTAAAGTTTTGGGGTTTTCAAAACACGGTTTAGAATTATCAGTTCCTTTTTCTCTGTTTTCTCTGGAAAGGAGTTAACATTATGTGTAGGTTTGCTGCTTTTGCTCTGTCCATCAGCACATACTCCAGCTACAGGAATTCTGAAGAACATTTGGTGGGAGGGACAGTGTCTCTTATTGTTCTGGACAAATTTAGTGGACTGAATAAATAAATTGAGCTTTTGATGTTTTATATGTTTTGAAAATCTAGATAGATTAATAAGTTTCCAACTTGGCTACCATGTCATTCTCAATAAGAGATAAAAATTGTGAATTTTAGTTTATCAATAGTAAACATCATAGTAAATCTGATAAATACAATTAGTAAATCTGCTCTGTAGCATATGTAACTATGATAATGATGAGGCAGTTTCTGTGTTACAAACTATTTTGCAATACAGGTTAAATATTTTCATTGTCATGTTCTTGACAAATAGTTGTAATTTGTCCGCTCCCCTGTAAATAAATATTTGAATAAATATTGCAATTTCAAAACAGACAGGTCTCTGAGGATTAAAAAACTGTTTATAAACAAAGTGTTTAAGAGCATGTTTCATCTCCAGCTTAGGAATGTGGTTCCTGGTTTGTCCCAAATACATACTTCAAGCTTCATACGCTTCAAGATTCAGACATAATGCTCAGGCTTGATTTTCTTTATTGTCACTATGGGGAGTGATTCTTCAACGGGTGGCCAGAAAACTGCAGGACTGTGAGGAGATCATCATCTTGTGATAGTCTTCAACCATGTTGAGCTGTTTTCTGACAGTTGTCTGACACGTGAGAGGGCACTGAGCAGCTCCACTTGGATTGTACCTCTGCTGTCTCAAGTCTGAGTCTCCTATTCCTCCAAGTGTTTTCACGACTTTCTCTTACAGCAGTACTTAACACCACATCCTGGCAGTATGAGACAATGCGACAAGTAGCTATGTGTAATTTTGCTCCTCTTATAGTCTTATCATATATACTTATATACATATATAACTTATTATATAGTTTATGGGAACTAATGTAGCTGCCCGCAATGGGCGCTGTTCTTTGCATGCACACGTGTAAAGCTCTTGGTGTAAATGTGCTGCTATTCAACAATGCAGTTAAGTCACCGGAGTGGCAAACCTTCCCTGAAAAGGACTTCCTTTCCCTAGCTGGGTTCTGCTGTTTCTCTGGCATGTCCAGTGACTCTGAAATTGCCTCATGGTTAGCTATGTCACAGGGTTAAACTGGCAGAAAATGAAAATGTACCATTTCCAGTTGGTTTGGTCAGGGAGGAATGGTAGGGAATAATCCTCTATGAAGAAGCGAGCTGACAGAATGACTTAGCTGTGTCACTAAAAGATGCCCTCAAAGTGCTTCAAAAGATTCCAGTGGCATTTTGTGCTGGTAGATTACTGAAGAACACTGTTAAGAGACCTTTATTTGTTGACTGCTTAAGCACTACTTAAATATTAGTTTACTCTAAATGAGTTTTTTGAAATTAAAGAATTTAACTCGGAAGCTTTTGAGTATGAGAATGTCAACGTGGTTTTGTTTCTTTGTATCCATTCAGCCAATTTTTGAACAGCATTGCAGCTTTTGGTTTATTTAATATTTGTATGTGCACAGAGCAGCTGTTTGTTGCCTTCATGGAAATGGAAGGCTGTTTGCGAAGGGTTACACAAGTAGAACAAATGCCAAGCTGCTGAGCTGTTTCTCATTGCCAGTCTGTTTCTCTTAAGCAACAATCTGCTAATAGAAGTTGTGGCACAAAAGCAGATGTCTACAGTACAGGAGGGCAATCTGGCTTCCTTTGTTGCATGGTAGGAGAGGATGGGCTTTCAGGTCTTGTTGGAAGCTGATTATCTGGAATTAGAAATGAGGCAGTAAATGAAGCCCTAAAGAAAGTAAACTGCAGCTTTCACTTTTAGTAGAGGTGTAACATGTTGAAGTTGGGAACTGTCTGCAAGTTCCGACTTGCATAATGGCAGTCTGTTAAGCCTTGGGATTTTCATCCATCAAGCAACCCAATGATCCTTGAGTATATGGAGAGGGTAAGGGTGGGTCATGTTATTCAGCAAGTTCAGTTACGGTTTTTTGTCTTTTCTGAGTTCTATACATTAAAAGTAGCATTGTTAAAATGAGATGCAAGACAGTATTGAAGGAATTGGGGGACACAGCTTATTTGGGGTTTTTTCATTGCTGCTCTCTCAGTATGTTCCTTGTACAGGATGGGAGAAGGAATTTGCCCTGTCTGAGAATAAGGAAGGCATTGGAGGCAGTGGGCAGTAAATTGGAACTGAGTGGCTTTCCACACTAATGGTCATATTAGCAGATGATAAGACATACTCATTCAAGTTTTAGGCTGTATCATGTTCCCTGCTCCTTTCTACATGGTCCCTTGGGTCAGATAATTTGGCTTGAATCAATAACTGCTTTTTGCTCAAGGGTATTCAGGGATTACAGTGGAAGCAACACAATGATAAGGAGCTAGTTTTATGTGAAAGCAGACATAACATTTTTGCCATGTGCTCTCCATTTGTTTCTTACAACCTAATTTTGAATGACTGTGCTGTGGCTTCCCTCCCCATGGTTGTGGGTGAGAAAGTGAAGAAAATGGATTACAAGAAAAGGAAGCTTTTTTTTTTTTTTTTCTCTCCCTCTCTTTGAGATTTTTAATCAAAGGTAGCACAATCCATGTGGGATGAAATGATCCTAGTTGTTACTGAGCTGATTAAATATTTATAACACAAGGGTTATATTATATTTATATCTCTTCTGTCTGGATAATGTAAGTAAATTAATGATTTAATAGATTTTTCTTTCCTTGCTGGAATAATGAGACTAGCATTCTTTCTGTTGACTTAGGATGCAAATATTCTCTGAATTTCTAAATGTTAGAAACTTGAACATTCTAACCTTGCTATAGGTCCTTTAATTTATTGGGGAATGGAGATCCAGATGAAGTTTTGTGTGCTTGTTCATTCCTATAAAGATTTTAGGACAGTTCCAGGTCTTTTGAGCAGTCACGCTTGTACTGTCTTGAGTAGGCACCTGGATACCTTGTAAATGAGAAAGGCAGAAAAACCCTGCAGTACTTGAAGACAGGAAAAAATTTCTAATAATGAGGCATAAGGAGATTGTTTTTCAGTTATTTGTAAGATTGGGAGGTGAATATAACATCTAATGAAGTACAAAGAAAGGGGGAAGAAGGAAACTATAATCTACAGAGAAAGAATGACAATCATAATTGGAAACATAAATGGATGTTAAAACTAGGAGGTTTGAAATATTCAAGGGATGTGCACTTTAACAATGGATGTGATCTGCCATTGAAACAAATTGCTAAGAAAAGTAACTGATTTTTCTTCCTTGTCATATGCACAGGTTGAAACCAGATGCCTTTCTGCAAAGTGTGCTTTGGGCTAATTAAGCTTTGGGTTCAGTACCAGAGTAACTATATGGAAGGCTGCAAGAGCTGAAGGCTGGTTCTGATCCCAGAGCCTACCGCTCTGGTTGCTGTGATGTGCTGGCATATAGCGTTCCCAAGCATCCTGGGTCTGGTAGCTCATTCTGTGGCCTGCACCTAATTGCCCCTGCTTCCCCAAGGGCCCCTGAAAAGGAGCTCTGGACAAGGCACCCTACTGTGGCTGCTTTTTTCTGTAGGCTCCTGAGCAGGAGGTAGGTGGCTGCATCATCCCCTGCACGTGCAGTGCCTTTGATTTGTGCAATCCCAGTAAATCAGGCTTTTCAGGGAAGCTTTGGGTAGGTTCTGTGGTGTATGAGCCTGGCATGCCACTGGAGGAAGTGTGTGAATCACTGGGTGGAAAAGTTGGGTGTTACCCGTGTACATCTTGTCTCTGTTCCAAATGTCTTCTGGCGTTGTTGGTTGGGGTATGAAGAAGGTTTTTGAGAGTACACCTGCACTGGAAGAAAGTCAAGTGCAGTTATTGGCAAAATCTGTTTATTTTACCAGTATAGCTTGTTTTACTTGGACAGCTCAGAGGCATGGGTGAGGAGTGACTTCTAAAATGTGTGTGCAAAGCACAGGTTTCCTCGGAAGTGCTGTGTCTGCACTAGCAGCCACTCTTTGCTGCATGCTGTATTTATGTAAGCAGAATATCTTGGCTCAAAAAAGAACATGTTTTTATTGTGAAATAATTGGAATATGGAAGCTATAAAAACCATAGTGGGGACACAACTGTTTGTTTTATCTACAATGTTAAAACAGATGAACTGAACCCCAAGCATGCTGATTGTACCTACCTGTCAGATCTTGTCTCTGTGTGAATTTTGTGCTGTGATAAGACCTGCGTATTTTATCGTCTTTAAAACTACTGTTCCTCACCAAACCATTACAGGTAAAGACAAAGCAGTAGTCATATGAGGTGAAAGATAAGAGGAGCTGTCCATTACCTGCCTGTTGCTAACCGCTGATTCCATGCCAAGTCATTCCTTCTCCAACTGACTGTTTAAAAGGTAAAGTTTTACCTGATGAGGCTTGTTCCTCAAAGGACTTTCTGAATCCTTGGATACTGAAGCATGTTTCTTGTCCCCCTTCATTTGGTGTACGAAGCAAACATCTTTGTTTAGTTCTCCTGCCCTCCCTCCTGCTTTAGGGACACCAGAAGGACCTGATGGGCTGCAGCGCTGAGGGCTGGTGAGAGGCCTGGGGTTACAGGGCAGTGCCTGTCCCTGCTCAGAGGATTGATAGCAGGGTTACAGTCCTCAGTGGCATTATTTATCTGTGTTGTGTTTCGATATGTGCTCAGATTGTAATGGATATGGATATTGACTTCAATTAGGTAGATTTTTACCAGTTTCTTTATAAATTTAGTCATAGGGAAAGGCAAGCAAAAAGATCCCTCATACAAGAATTGGTAGTCAGCGGGCACACAAGCAGAATTGCTGTGGTTAGGATCCAAATATGCATGAACATTTGCATATGCAAAGAAAGCAAAGCCTAGTTTGTGAAATAAAATATTACTTTCAGAAACAGCAACAGCAATGTGTTTTGAACGTTGTATCATTAAAAGCAACAAGTGTATTGTTTTATGATAAAAGAATTATTTTCAAAATTTGCATTTAGTTGGTCATTTGTTCATTGTATAAATGTGGAACATATATTAGGAAGAAAATGAAGACTTTCTTCTATCCTTCTACCACGCTCTCATCTTTTCTCCTTCCTACTCTCTTAAGAAAGCTGCATCATATTTTTCATGATTCTCAAGGAGGTTAAGATCCAGCCTTTTAATGTTCACACAGCCACATAAATTTTTTTGAGTGATTAGTTTTATATACAAAGATCTGATTGGATTAGGAAGACTGGAACTTGATCCTTAATGGCATTTGTAGGGTTTTTTCTTTTTTTTTTTTGTTTTAGCACTGAGCATGTAGGAGAGCAACTGGGAGCAGAATCTATATTCTGTATTTTACTACTCTCCAGCCCAAGAAATGAAAAACTGAATTCTGAGATAAAATCAGATGCTTTAATATGGAGTGCAAATAAATATACCAAGGTTAGCTTTTGAGTGCTTAATTCTTAGCTGTTACGTGTCTTGTTTTAATGTGACTTGCTAAGGTGTGGTCACCGTGAATTGGCTGACTCTTTGACAGAGATATGTCTAGAATTAAAGTTATATAAGGCTGCTTCTGTTCAGAGCAATTTTGTTCATAGTTCTGGCCAACATATGGAAGAGCTTGTAAAAGTTTGATAATATGTTAAATAATCTGTTGTGTTTCATTTCTGGTGCTTCTGGTTAATGTGTGTGAACTAGAAATACATCCTATTTTTCTTTTTGTGAGATGTGCACTTACTCATTTTATGAAAGAAGGAGAAACAGGAGAAACTCCTTGACACTGTTTTCTGTTCAGTGCACATTTAGAAGCAAATTCTTTTTCTGAAGTCTAAGGATATTTTCTTTTTTTTTTTTTAAGGGCATTTTTTTAATTAGCATACCAGTACAGAAGGTTGAGACAACAGTGGTAAAGACAAGGGAGGAATAATATTAAATTTTCTCCTTCAGCTTTCTTCACTATTTCATAACGCTAACAAAAATAAAGCTACTGAAATGAAAAATAACTGTTCATTTACTAAAGTAAAAACAATGAAAAGATTGATGGTGCAGCCTGAGTGTGGGTGTGGACGTGTTTATGTAATGTGGGAAAAATTTTCTAACAAACTAAGAATAGTGGTTAAATGTTTGTCCTCTTGGTAGTATCCTAGTCATGATGCAATTCTCAGTAAAACGCACTATAATTAAACAGGGAAGTTGCTATTTGCATAGTGGAACACGATGTATTTTCCCCAGTTTCAAACCATTTTTAGAGTAGGGCATTGAAAGGGAAAGGTTCACGTACTGTGTACCGGAGCACATTTTCTTGATGCACATAATGTACCTTCAAAGTGTAGAAGTAGCTCACAATGCAAGGTGAATACATATTCTAGTGTTTGCTTTCACCTCCCCAGCAAGAAGCCAAAAAAAAAAAAAAAAAGGGCAAAAATAGTTCAGGTATTCAGGTACTGTGTTATCACTGAATTTAGATAAATTTTTATATATAAACTTTAATTATATGTGTGTGTGTGTGTATATATAACCTTGCTTTAGAGAGGGATTCAATTTTATTGACATCTCACAGGTAGTGGCAGAGCGGGGCTTGTCAGAAGTCTGGAGTTGTCTTTCCCCTCTTCTGTTACACATAGCATTTTCTGTCCTCTGGCCCTTGCTGGCCTGTGCATCCTTACAATAACACTGCAGCTTCAGTGAAGCAATTTTCATCAAGCATTTGAAAAAGATGTCTTTGCCATGTTCATGGTAGTGGTATTTCTCAGTAGCTAAGTAGGAATTATGAGAGTTTGACATTATTAGCCATTGATTCTAGTCTCAGTATATATTGATATGGACAAAGTCATGAAAGCAAGTAGTTCAGGAAAAGTATGCAAAACAAGGCATGCAAAACATAGATTATAGTAGTTTCTCTGGTTTTGGCTGTGGAATTGGGTTAGCGACTTGCTTAGTAAAGCTCACGCAGAACAGTCTTGGTTGACACAGTAGTGTCTCTTCCTCAGGTTCTGTCCAGTACCTTAAGTGTGACTTTTTTGTGTCAGAGAGCAGGCAAGGCTAATTTTCTTACTGCATTACTAAAACATGACAAATGACAATCTTGTCTAACCAGAACAGCAAAGCTCTTCTGTCAGCCAGTGCTTTTGATTCCTAGTAAATAAACATCCATTCAAGAGTTGTAATGGACTCTGGGAGAAAAGGTGTAAATGTGGCCATAGAACAAATTCTAGGCAAAATGGAAGTTTTAAGCAAGACAGCATCCAAAAAGCCTCATGTACAGCAGTGTTGCTCAGTGACAGATGTGTGCCTAGTAGTGGTATTTTTAAACCCATGTCTTTCTCAGGGCTCTTCCATTGTGAATTCTAACTTTTTTTTTCCTTGATCAGATGAATTTTGAGTTATTTCCTGTATTTTATGGTGTTTCTTCCTGAAGATGTAATCTGTGATTGCCTCTTAATCAGAGTTTACAGCAGTGCAAGCGTGTCACAGTAATAAAAATACTGTGTGCTGTAACGTGATAATCTAGCCATAATTTGGAAGGCAATTCTGTTACAAGTAGACCTCATGACCTGTGTAGGCTTCCAGGACAGACTTTTTAAAAAACTTCCTTCAAATATTCTCAGCCTAAAAAGGAAAATTCTGATGGATTGAGATAATTTAAGTACTTGTTGTTTGTATTATCTATGTGTAAACAAATGATATTTTCCATAAATTTTCTCTTTGGGTGTTATTTGTTTTGGGGTTTTTTTACTACCATCATAATTTCCCTCAGTGGCTTAACTTTACTTTTGAAAAAATGTTATTTAAAAACAATGAAAATACAAACCCAACAATCCTGTGTACACAAGGGTTTTTTTTAATCCACCAGTTCCCTATTAAACTAGGCCAGTGCGCTTCCAGAATATATTAGTGCAGAGCCTGCAAAGAAGTGTATGGTAGTCTTAACCTTAAATTGTATTATCCTGCCATTCTTTGTCCAAATCTGTCCAGAATTTGTAGGAAAGGGTTGATCTCATGATCATATGATCATGTTGGGTTTTGGAAGATGCTGGAAGTTTTATACCATCCAAGTATTCAAATCAAATGGGTAAGTGAATGCACTGGATCCATTTTCTTAATCAGAAAACTAGAGTATGAAAACTGGTCGTGTTTTTGTAAGAAGTTTTAGGAAAATGGCAAACAGGTTACTTGTGCTATGCAGTTCCTGTGAGCCTGTGCCTACATAAGTATGTATGTCCCCCATGCAGCAGAGCTCTCACCCAGGCAAGACTGGGAGGCACAGCACGGACCCAAGACAGCGCTGCTCTGAGAGTATTGTGGGTTCTTGTGTGCAAGATTTTTGGCTATAACCAAGTGTCAAGAATTGTCCTATAAGACTTCAATTTTTTTTTCCCTTGGTAAATTTCTAAATCTCTAATTTAATATCCTGAATAAGAACTGTTAATTTTTTCAAAAGGCTTGAAATACTTTATTAGCAATATGTCAG
This sequence comes from Xenops minutus, assembly GCA_035221455.1. NCBI lineage: Eukaryota > Metazoa > Chordata > Aves > Passeriformes > Furnariidae > Xenops > Xenops minutus. The sequence goes on from JAWWEE010000158.1 coordinate 15,976,577, forward strand.
GTTTGAGGATTCCTCAAAGGAAAGACCTTCATGCTTTTACATCCACAACTGTTTTGAAATGCAGCAGTGTAACTTCAGCAGAGGTGAGTCCCGGTGACAAACACCTTGTTAGTGTCTGTCTGAAGTATCCATGTCCAGCACATGCCTTTGCACGCACACTGACCAAACAGGTTCTACCGCAGAGCTGGGAAGTGGCCCCTCCTCTGGGCTGAGCTGCCCCAATGCAAACACTACTTATGCCTTTGCTAAACGCCTGCTGGAAAATTCTTCATCTGTGTAATAAAATTGAACTGTTTCAGGTTTTAAGTTAGGTACTTCATGGCATTGTTTACATGGCAAAATCTGTGCTGGCCTCCTGTTGCTCTGATCTGTGCTGGGCGTGAGTTGTACTAAGAAGTCAAATTAGCTTGGACGCAGCATCTGTGTGCTGAGTTGTATGTGCAATGCAAATGTGTGCTCATCTGGGCGTGAATAAAGTTCATTTAGTGACTTTCGGATTTTGTGGTTCTGTTCTTCAGAAGTAGTAACTATGGAGTTATTCTGTAAGTGCCAGGAATGAATAGTTTCTCATTACATAATATAAGCTCTGTGTGTTATATTTTGTGATGCATGCCTGGAGAAAAATCTCATAGAATAAATTTCATGCTTATTTCATGAATTGTTTTTCCCTGCTGCTGTCATCTAAATGTGACATTACCATAACATCATTTGCTATACTGAAATGAATCCATTCTTAGCACCAAAAAGGAGGGAAACTTGTATTTTCTCAATGTTTTTCTATCTGTCTGGGAAAACTCTGCAAGTTCACTCCCAGCATCTCCCCTTTTTCCTCCTATCCTTTCCCACCCAAGTGTAGATAGCCCTGACCAATAACAGTGCTGGCACAGATACCCTCCTTTCCTGTGCTGATTACACCTTTGACTCCTTAGCCTAGAGTTTTGTTCCAATTTGCAATTAGGGTTTTATTTTCCATGCCATATTTACCTAAGTCTGTGAAAACAGTAGTCGTGTTGTAAAACTTACAGGGAGAGTTCTGTATATATATAGCAAGTAGCTCTGAATATGTTAAACAATCTCCAGGGAGAACTTCTTAGCCAAGTTTCAGAAATTTTACTTCTTTTTATGAAGCTTGAGGTCCAGTGTATTTGGGGGAGGGAAGGAAAAGAACAGGAGTCTTTCATTTTTGCTTTTCTGTATCAAATACCTATGGCACTAATGCTTCCCTGGAGTGCAGCCCAGTTAAACTTTAAAATTAGGGCAAGGAAAAAAACGAATGGTAAGATGTGAGATGGAATTGTCATTTGTTATCTCTGGGAAGGAACTAACGGCAACTGCAATGGTATAAATTCAGCATCTCAATGTGTGCTCTGTGTACCCCATGCAGCCTATCAGCAGGTACTCTGCTTAATAAGAATTCTTCCTTTGACTTGGTGAGATGCAGGTGTTGAAAGACATCTTTGTGGGCATTCAGAATGATAAATCAATTAGCTTCACTGGCACATCTTCACTTGTTTGTGTTTTCTTCTCCCCTTTTCCCCACTGAAAGAAGAAAAAAGGGATTTTACCCTCTGAGATGGATATTGCATGTTGCTTGAGCTCCAGTGTAACCAGGAGCTATTACAAGGCTTTTGCTCAGCAAACTTTGCCTCTATGGAACATACTTTCATGACAAAAATAGATTTGAGTTATTTTCAAATATTTTCCAATTTATTGTTCCATTATAGAGTAGTGCCAAGCATATTGTTTTGCAAACTAGAAAGAGGAAAGCCCTCTGCCTCCTAAGACTGTGCTGTTGTGGTGTTTTACTGTTCTGGAACGAACTATGTAGGAAAGGTATCATATAGGGACTGCTTCATCTTCACTGAAATAAGGTGCTATATAATGGTATACAACACCTTAGTACAGAAAGCAAAGAACCTTTTCAGCTGAAAGCAGGGGAGGCTTTAAGCAGAATACAATAATCGTGGAACATGTCTAGGATTCAGAATAATAACTCTTAATAGAAATTATTTTTATAACAGTGGTAAGTTTTCAGGGATTCTACAAACCAAGGTCTGAATCTGATGCTTCTTTCCAACTTCATGGCATTTCTTTGACATGAAATCTTACTTGCCAAAAACTGACCTGGAATAGCTGCTTAGGAAGCAAGTGTTCTTCCTAGTGTGCGTTCTGCAGAGGACTTCTGTCATTTGAGGTGGGCTGACTCAGGAGGACTGACTGAAATGCAGGTGGTAGAAATGAACTCTATTCCGAGTCACTTTTCCAATTCAGTGTGACCATCCCATCCTTTATTAATAGTGCTTGGGTACTAGTTCAGTGCTAGTAGATTTGAGTGTCTCCTGCTGAGCTGCTGCTATTGCTGCTTTCTTCAACATGTTCATGTTCTTCAGCTCTGATCCATACACACTTGTTGAACCTGGCTTAACTTGACATTTGAGATTTCAGAACAATAGATGTACTACCTACACATGTCAGAAATACAGTACCTTTGAAATCATGATTTCTGTTTAGTACATACAGTGGCATTCACTCTTCCTTTGCTCTTTGTTCTTTGGTGTTTTTTTAAGTGAAGTAATATTTGATGAACCCCTGGTTCTTCTCATTTTGTGTGTTCTTTCCAAAAAGCCTTAATATAAATATTTTTGAGTTCCTGGTGGAGCCTTACTGATATTTTGAGCTAATTCGATGCTCTTGCTACAATTGATTGTATGTTTCCCATGTTATGGAGGAGGTGAGAATATCGTATACCATTTTTTGCTCTCTGTTTGTTGTAGAAAAAAAACACCCTATAATTATTGATGAAGCCAAAGGTGGTTGCAGGGTAGACACTGACTTGTCATGGTTTACCAGAGCTTTCAATAAAGCAGCAAATGTAGGCACCTTGTTACTTAAAAATGTACTGCTTTTAAGCTCAGTCTTTTATGCACAAACTTTCTGCAGTGTGTGTGGCCACTTTGATAAGGCTTGTATCACAATGGGTGGCAAGGAAGACCTATTTCTCCTGCCATTATCTCAGGAGTGGACCTGAACATATATCTTTGAAATCTTTTATTCCTCTCTTCACTAAGGCCACCTCCAAACTGCTTTTTGAGACTGAGACAACTTGCCTTCAGCCTGTCTTCTGTCCCAAAATCTATATCTTTACTGTTGATGTAGAGCAGATATGCTCGTGCCATGTGCTGCTGTGTGAGGATGACAAAATGGAAAGCAAATGTAATCTCAGTATAAATACAGCTTAGTGGCAAGCTAAAGGATAAAATGTTCTTGTTGCTGGTTTTCAGTGGTTCCAGAGACCTGAGGGTCCTGTGAAGTAACTGGAAAGGGTACTTGGGTAGGTGGTAGCCATGCTAAAGTCAAACGAAAGGGCTAACGAGCTTGCAAAATTGCAATGTTATATGTCAGGCAGGAGCACACAATAAACTTTAGCTTAATTTAAAACAGTACTTTACAGTGTGATGCAAGACTTTAATTTCTATGCATATAAATGCTGAATTGTACCTTAATCAAAATAATGGTTATGATTTTTTCCCTCCCCCTCATTGTTTGCTTGTCTGGGTTGAACATGACTTGATTTCTTTGCCAGACCTCTGGGTACTAGTATAAATCCCTGTGGTGGCTGCCTTACACATACTTTTTATGGAACCGTAAAAGGAGCGAATAAGTGTATAATTGTTAACTGCTGCTTATAACAGCATTATAAATACAAAGCATTATTCATAAAATTTATACATATCACTCCTTGGCTTGGTAGTTGGGATCAGTGTAGAAAGCTTTCCATCAGTGTGCTGTAAACATATATAGTCATGTGTAAGTGATGAGAAATGGGGCTTCCCTGTTCTCAGTGCACTGTTGTGTCCTTCCTCTGTGCCACTGGTTGTGTTACTGTTTTGCTGACGCGTCTGTAGGTCCAGTACACATCAGAAAGCTGCTGGTAAGTCCCTTCACAGATATGTCTGCTGATGTTTTAGGGATGATTTCAATAGACAACTGTGTCATCTTTCAAGGCTGTATGAAGGGTAATGCACACACTAGAAGCAGTTTACCAGTGCTGAAGCACACTTGGGCTAAGGTTGGATCCAACAGCTGGTATGTGCAGAGGATGTTTAGGAAGCAAGTGAAAAGGAAGCTTCTGATGATTGTAAATAAGCAGGATTTCACATGGCTGTAGGACACACCCTTAAGGTAGTGCAGATATGCATCCTTCAGAATATGCATAGGTAGAGATCAGACCAGCAGCTGTGTTCAAATAAATACATTGCTCGTAGATGAAGTACTGCTCTTTCTGTATGAAGCAGCTCTCAAGTAAAACCATTTGTGTCTGCACTTGTGCTCTAAATCGTGTTTAAATGTGAGAATCCGTACTGCACGTGTGTTTTAAATTATTTGTGTTGATGCCATATAAATAGTGTGTGCTTAAGTTGTGCTTCCTATAATAACCTGTTTGATTTTTATTATATGAAGTATTTAAAATGACTTTGAGATGCTGGGTTTTCCCACAACTTGCATAAAATCCCATACTACAGGTAGACTGTAGCATGCAGTTGATCTAAAAAAGGGATACTGCTTGAGTAAAGAAAAACTGCCTTGGAGATGTATGGTTGAGGAAAGGGAAAGATAAAGCACTGGTTTGATGCGGAATAGGGAAATAGACCATTTATTTGTGTTAAAGTAAAAAGACACCAGGTTTGAAATTTGTGTTTGTTATTTATCAGTTTTAACAGCAGAGCATCAGTTCCTATCCTGTGTGAGATCACAGGACCTCCATCTGAAGAGTGACTGTTTAGCAGTCGGAGTCACGGAGAGGCCAGCTTTCCTCGTATGACTGTAATACCACAGAGCTGTATTTATTTTGGTTTCACCCATGGATTTTTCTTTAATTTACTTTGAATAGACAGACTTTTATTAAAACTTAAGCTACTTTATATCACAGGCTTGTTGTTTTTAAGGTGGTTCTTCAACAAACAAAAATATCTCTGTGCAGATTTCCCTAGTGAACGAAGCGAGGGCAGCTGCCCTCTTGGCAGGTGTCCTTCTTCCAGTTGCCAGGATTCTTGCCTTTCAATGTTACTGCCACAAATTGCTGTTACTGGAGAAAAAGGTTGAGTGAGCATCAGATTTTTCATGGGTAAGATAATCTTCTGTATGAAGCGCCAGGATGCAGCATGGAAAGCTGAGCTGTCTTCAGCTGCAGGCTTCCTGTGTGCTATCAGTGAAGTCATTAAAACTCTGTCTTAAGTGTATTGCTTGGAGAGTGGGAATAAAAATACCTCCTACTTCACAAGGGGTGTGGAAGCCTAACTTGGACATGCTACTAAAAGTGCATAGCTGACGAACACCACTGTCCCGAGTAGGGACTGAGAAGTGACACATTATTCCTCCAGGTTGCATCACATGGCTGTGGTTTCTTGGGTTTGGGCAAACAGCAGCCACATTCCCACCCACTTTGACCAGGTTGGTGGCAGCAGCAATGGCATTATTTGTACTAAGTTTAATTCAACAAGCCTGTTGGCCTTCTGTTTACAGGGGAAGGTGCCTGTTCAGGAAAGGAACTGGAGTGCTTGGCTGTACCTCTCTGGGGAATTGCCCCTTCTGACTGCAGCCTGTGTTGCAGGTGCACGCAAAATGGCAAACCCACTGTTTTCTCTGAGATGTCGTGGGTCAGGTTATAGTGTGTCAGAATAAGTGATGTCCTCAGGGCTTTGTGTTCTAGGTCACATTATGCCACACCTGTCACGTTTTTTGTTGTGCTTTGGCTCTAAATGCTACATCAGCAAGTTGTGGGCACAGCTGCCCATCCAAAAGAGGCGAGGAGTGGTGGTTGTGTGCTGTGGCGAAAGAGCTGGGCATACAGCACCTTTCTAAGCTCTCTTAGGAAAAGCCATAGCAAAGAGGTTTCTTTGGGTAAAACTGCTGGTGTGTCACTATGGACCTTGTGTTTGGGCATGCTGCTTAATCACTTGTCCTCTGAGAACCACTACCCAAGTGCCTGGTCACAATGGCAAGTGTTGCTGTTTATGGTTTTATTCTTCTTCACCCTTCCTGTGTTTAGGCCTGTCTGATAAAGGCCTTGACGCAGTTTCTGGACTGCCATGCTCTGTAAAACACTGCCCCGGCAGACTGTGGCTCTGCGCTGGGGGTGTCCCGTGCCCGTGCGTGTCACAGAGTCCCGAGGCAGTGCCTTGCTCCCAAAAGCCATCATTATTCCCGTTCCCCCGGGAGCCCGGCCTGGCCCCGGCACGGACGGGGCCTGTTCTGCCCGCAGCAGCAGCAGCAGCGCGGCCCGCGTCCTCCCAGCTCCGGCCCCGGCCTGCTCAGCCCTGCTCGCTCTGCGGCCGCCCGACCAGGGCAGGGCATTGAGTTGGGGCCGGGGCCGGGGCAGGGCGAGGGGGGCAGTGCGAGGGGGGCCGGGGCAGTGCGAGGGGGGCAGTGCGAGGGGGGCCGGGGCGCTGTCCGGGCCGGTTCGGAGCAGCGCCCGCCGGGCCGGGCCGGGCTGTGCGGGGCCGGGGCGGGGCGAGGAGGCGGCACCGCCCCCCCAGCGCCATTGGCAGGGCCGGGCCGGGAGGAGCCGGGAGGGGCCGTGCCGGGTGTTGGCGGCTGTCCGGGGCCGGCGGCGGGAGCCCGGGCAGAGCCGAGCCCAGCCGTGTGCCCCGCCGCCCTGAGCCCGGCCGGGCCCCCGCCGTACCATGGTCGGGGATCACTGCAGCCTCCCCGCGGAACGGCCCGTGCTCGCACAGAGCCCCAGAGCCGGACTGAGCTGCAAGATGGTCCTGCAGGCGGTGGGCAAAGTGCTGCGGTAAGGGGGGGGCTGCCCGGGACGGGGACACGGACACGGACACGGACAGGAGGAGCCGCATTGGGAGCTCCGTGCCGGGCGCTGCTCGGCCCCGGCCGTGTCCGCGGGAGGGAGGGAGAGAGACAGGGAGGGAGCTCCTGGCTCCCAGTGGATCCTGTCGGGAGGGTGCAGGTTGGACCGGCAGTGGGTGCTTGGGGGGGAACATTGGCTCCCCCTTAACGCTGCAGTCAAATTTTGCCTGTGCTTTCGTGAGAAATGAATTTCCAGGACGTAAGCAGGCAGCGAAGGTCCTGGCTTGCCTGAATACGGAGTCTGACCAAGATGCTACATATGCTTTGGCAAGTTTTCTACAGAAATGTTGTAAGAGGAGGGGAAAAAATTGCTCATGTAGCTCAGAAGGACTTGTGTGAACACTGAGACAGACGTGCATGACTACTGAGACCAAAACCAGACTCTTTGGCAAGGGATGTGCAGTAATTTGATTCGGAGGAGTTCTGACCCGTTCTGGTTGGCAGGGGAAAACGTCACCACAAATATTAGGATTAGCAGCCTTGTTCTTCAACAACTGCAGCTTTTTATTTTGATTAAGTGTGTACAGATACTTTTCTGGGACCTGTGAGAAGTTGCAGTGCTGCTCCAAAAAGGAGCCTTGTTCCTCCAGCGTTGTCCCCGTTTCCTACAGTCTGTTGCCAATTGTTAAATGTTTGTCAACAGGAACATTATCCCTCTCTTCCTCTATTGACTCATGTCTCTCCCCGAGCGACTTTAGGGGAGCCAATTATTACAGTGGAGTGTTCTGATCACAGAACAGCTGAGCTCTGACTGGGACTTCAGCTAGAGGGGCTCACAGGGCTTGAGACAGGCTTGGTGAGAACAGCTGCTTAGAGTTGCTCTTAAAGAAGTCCTGTATTCCTGTATTTCAGTACCTTCCCCCCACCCCCCGGTTAAAGATATTTTCCTGTAGAAAACATTAGTTTAAGGAATTCGGGTCTCTCTTTCAGCTTTTTAACAAGTTTAATGTTCCTTCTTTGCATTTTTTTGGGGGCGGTGTGTCTATAATTCAGAATGGTGTTACACAGCTGGTCATATCATAAAATCCTTTGGCCAGCGGCTTGCTATTCATTCTGTGAACCTTTTGAAGTTTTTGGTAGCTGTTCTATTGGCAGCACTCCCAGATGTAAATGGATGGGTGCCTCTGTAGGGAAGAATTGCCAAACCTCCAAACCTTTTGTTAGGCGTCTATGGCAGTTTATTTTGAAGTATAGGTAAGTTCCTCTGACTTAGCAGTGAAACGTATTTTTTGATTTATTAAGTGCACACTTTTGAAAAAAAATCTGACATAACCTCATCCTTTCTTCTCCTATTGGTTTATGTGCAGAAATCGTGCTTAATTTTATTTGCCTTTTTTTTCCTCCTGAGATTTATTTTCTACATGTACTATAAACCTATTGTGAAAAAAGGAAGAAGTTGTAGTCACATGTGAAATGTTTTGGGCTGGGGAATTAACAGGATAACTTTATTTTGCTAAGCTGTTACTAGATGGGAGTGATGACTGTTTTGTAGTACAGTGTTTTTTTTAATGTGTCTTTTCTCTTTGGGTTATCTCCTTTTGCTCACAGTTAAAGAGAAATGTGAAGTCACAAAAACTTTCTTTAGATGCCAGACTGGGTCTCTTATTTCTCTTCCTGAATCTGCTTCAGATGCCTTATCTGACCTTATGTGTCTTACTTCATCTTGCTTTGTTCTGTAAAACATAAACTCGTCCTAGTCTGCAAGGAGCTCAGGCAGTGTAAGAGCACAGATAGCTGTGCTATCTTTCTTGCTAGGAGGCTGGGTAAATCCTAAGTCCAATCATGGTTTTCATGTTGCAGAAATCAGGTGTAAGTGTAAGCCCAGTCAGTGATGGTGAAAGAAAGAACCACATGGGACCTCATTTAGGCCAAAAATGGTGGCTTGTTGGTGACAGCTGTGGTGGGATTTCTCTAAACAGAGGCATCTGCAGCCGAACTTTGTCCGTCTTGTTGCCGGTAGATGAGAACAGGGACCTTAAAGACATGGGTGCAATGCCACCCCGATCCAGAGTGACCACCTCCCCTGTACTTACACTGTAGTCATGAGAAATTAAATGAGATGTATTCCACATTACTGTAATAGTTTGCCATCTCTTAGTAAGTGCAGGACAAAGGGTATCAAATGCCACTTTTGAGCTTGGCTACCTGAAACACTGCTGATTGAGTTTTCTGCAATCTGTACAGAGGATGAATCAATGCTAAACTCTGTGAAGTAATTTTTCTTCTGTTGATCAGACTATCACCAGTGGCTTGGTGGAGATTGAAGAATATCTTGCTTGTGTGTAGCCTGGTGTTATGAACAGCCCACTGCATTTTAGGCTCCTTTCGCAGGTCTGACTGGGAACTGTCATCATCGCAGTTCCCTTCCAGCCCTCCACAGCCTGCCAAGGAATTGTAGAGATTCACAATGGACAAGGGATAGAATGCCTGTCTTTGCTCTAAATTGCTTCCATTCCTGTCTCTCTCCGGGCTGTGGATTAGAAAGCTCAGTTGTTCTTGTACAATACTTAATCAGTTTGATTTTCTGCGTAGCAGATTTGTTCTGTGTTATTTATGTGAGTTATGTCCAGTTACAACTAACTCACTTGAAGCTTCTAATGTGCAAGTTGTTTTCATTAGTTAGTAGGTCCAAGACCTCCTGGCTACTGGGTGCCAAATAGTGTGTGTGTGTCACATGCTAGTAATAACAGCTGCCAAAGGAGGAATCAGTATGTGGAAGAAACAAGGAGGAAAGTGTGAGGAAGCAGAAGGACTTCATGCGAAGCAATAGCAGCCCTGAGAACCTGAGAAGAGTTTAAAAGAGCAGAGGGAAAGACAACTGAACCAGAAAGGGCGAAAAAATGTAACAAAAGCAACAGATGTGTTCTCAGTCTTTCTAATTAATGTTTTATGAAAGCTACTGTTAGGTTTATTGCTCTTTTAAATTATTAGTGATTCAACTATGAAGAACTCTGGAGATGCTTGTATCTTTCATCATATTGGTTAGTAAATTGTGTTTAACACTTCAGGGATAGGATCAAGGCTATTCACTTGTAATGATTAAAAAAATTAAAACACCATTAGAAGAGTGTCATCCCCCCTTTAAATTAATCATAACATAGCTGAGACGAAGTTATGTGTATTCCTTAGCACAGTGTTTAATTAGGCTTTTCATTTCTCATGTTTTTGAAATATGTTACTGTCATTTTTTCCTTCTTCTGTAATGAATTGTGCAATTAAGTAGCCCATGGTTAGAGAGAAAAAAATCTAGAATGGATGCAGTTTTTCTGGGTTTTGTTATTTTGATTTCTACATGTTGGTGGTTCTGGAGAGGGGTGGAAGGAGAAAGGCAAAAAAGTGTTGTGTCAAAGCTTGGAACATTATCTTTTTTAGTATTATTTAATAAGTTATTCAAGTTTTTTTGTGATGCCACATATTACTGTTAGCTTCCTTGCAGAGGTGTGCATTTTTGCTGGCCTCAAGCGGCACAAGTGGAAGGAAGACTTGGGTTCCTGATATCTCTCCCCTCTTTGGTCCCAGCGGATAACAGAGCCAGCCATAAGCATTTTTCGGAGCCTCCTGCTGATGATTTCAGGACACAGTGTTCACTACCTGTGCCAGTGCTTGAGCCCTGAATCAGGAGCTCAGTGCCTTTGCTGTGCTGTGGCACTTTGGGTCCTGCACAAGCAATTTTTAGAGACTGTCTCTCATGCAGCTTCATATTCAGTGCATTTCCTTTTAAGTCTTCAGTGAAACAGAGTCCTTCTGGGGTAGTTGACTAATAATCAGTGATACAGTGGCAGGAAAGAGGAATGATGCAGGCTACAGAGTTGTGAGGTCATTGTGTAGTGTCTTTTGATAAATTACAGTATGGTTTATATGTACACACAGTCCCAGATGAGTGTGGGAATAGATAAGTTAAACCTTCCCTTTCTCGTAAGAGCCTCCTTTTTTACAGCAGTGTGCAGGGATTGATTTGGATACCAACCAAAAAATAAGGCAGCCAACCCCACTGTTTTTGGGTAGGTGTGCCATTTGACATTACTAATAAAGTGGAATTTTTAGAGGTGCTTTTCAAGAGTGTAATAATTTGTCTTCAGTGATAGTGTAGTAACCATTTTTTCAGACAGATAAATTAGCAAGTTTCAGTTGGCATTCTGAATGGTGCTATATATTTTTATATACAGCATTTAAAATTTTTTGTAAAGTTAAAATTACTTCTCTATTCCTCAAATAATTCATAGCAACATCAGAAAGAAACCAGGTTAATTTTGACACTGTATTCTGTTTTTTAAATAATCATGCAAAGTCGTCTTAAATGTGTTCATGAACTGGGACATAGGTGGGTAGGAGCAGAGGGTGTTTGATGTGGCTGCCTTGACTCTCAGGGCTGAAGAAAGCTGATGTCCATGATGCCTGTATGTATCGACAGGATTAAAGCAAATATTTAAAAAAATCAATCCTGTTTTAATCTAACTTAGGTAGAAACATTTTTCAGTCATTTAGTTCAGTTCACAGTGTTAAAGTAATTAGAAGAGCCTTGTTTAGCTAATCTGATTAATACAGAAGCCTGGGGACAGGCAGAAGAGAAGGGAGGGAGGACACTGTGCAGGGAAAGGGGCTTATAGGCAAAATGGCCTTCAGAGCCATGTGGCTATTTTTATCCTGTTCTTTTTCTTTCTCCCTCCCACAACTTTCCATTGTACCAAAATAGTTCAAAATGTTTATGGTTCAGGGCAACTGACATCACTAGTTGTCGTGCTGTGTCTTGCTGAATATTTCTGTAACAGGAGCTGATTCCTCATTCAGTGATGGCCTTTTGGGACTCTCAGCTGGTTGGAAAAGACTAATGACACTATGGGGCAGTGACATCTTGTGCTTTGGCGAGGTCTGATCAGGCAGGAGGAACTCTGTGGTAGCTTGTCTGTGTGTGTGAGATTGTTCTTTGACACAATTGTCCTTTCCTCGGGTCAGAGCAAGTTGCAGGAGGCAGGCCTGGGTGGCATTGCCAGCCTACTGGACTTGTCAGGCTGAGACATGCCTGCTGGAGAGGCGTCTCTCCCTGCTTGTGCAGGCAGCTGCTCCCCAGCATATGCAGGTAGCAAAGTCAATTCTGGTTGTAGCTACAAAATTTGTAGTGCTCTTCAGGGGCTGTTGAATGCTTCTGACAAAGCCATGTCACAACTGGGGCTCTTGCTGGAGCTCAGGACTTGGAGCTGTGCTCTGGAAAGGTGCTGTGTTTCTCCAGCAGTCTAATGAGCCGTGCACTCCTCCATTGCTTTGGAATTGTTGTGAGTCTGCTTACTTATATTCGCTGCAGGAGTGCCATGACCCTGGTGCCTTTATGAAAGTTGGTGAACCATGTACAGTGTATTAATAAGAAGTTGGTGTCTTTCTTTAGAGGTATTTACAACACTGAGCTATATTTTGGTTACATGTTCTACATCCTGTGAAGTGATAGCCAGAGGGAGAAGACTGCTAAAATGCTTCTCTATGTTGAAATAACCCTATAAGGTGTCTCCAGAGCTAGTATAGGAACGGCCCCTGCCTGAGGTTTAAGAGCATGTTCTTCTGGTTTAGGGGCAAAAGTATGCTTCTGTGTTTTCTGAAGATGCCTCCTGGACACTTTACAAAGAATAGATTTGATTGTAATCTCAAACTCCTGAAATTATTCACCCTTCTTTTATCTTGTTTCCTTGGTATGCATCTGTTTCGTTATAGGATTTGTTTCAGATTTTAGCTGCTTGGTTCAGCCTGGAAGATTATTTCAATGTATGTATGAGCAAAGTATGAGTATGCAACACGCATCCTTCTGGGAGTTGAGTACATTTTCTGGTTTGTCTCTTTGTTTCCTATGTTGCAATAATCCAGTGTTTCTGGTGCTGCTCTTTATGGAGACAGTATCTATATCACACAATTTCTAGCCACTGTTCTCTGGTACCTTAAACCATCTGGACACCCTAGGGTCTTTTACCAGGCAGGTTTGTAGGAGAAAAAAATACTCTTCTGTAGAAGAGCTTTTCTCTCTTGCCATTCTTGAGCGTCTTTTTTTGAGGAGTTGTGGTGTTAGGAATGTGATCTCCCACTGCTTTTGTCCTGTCTATAATAAGACAAAATTTATCTGTTCCTCTATCATACGTCTTTCTCTGTGACTACACCAATATTGAGTTTGTTAAATGGTTGTTTTGTTGAGGGGGATTTTCTAATCCTTTTTCTTAATCCCTGGTGCTGTGTGGCTCTACATAATCTTAACTAAGACTGCAGGAAATTGCTATCAGAGAAGAGATGTTGCATTTCTCTTACAAGCTGCCAGCTCCCAGTCTCTGGAAAGAGAAAGGGATAGGATATATGGATTAAACCCTTCTTTCAGCTTTCCGAATTAAAAACCAAAAGTTTCTTGAAGGGAATGGAGTCCATTAACACAGAAGTCAGGTTATTTGAGCTTGTCAGAAAACACTGCTCTGTTAATTTTCCAAGTTCTTTTCTGTCTGGTCCTGAAATAAGTTTAGAAGTGTTTTTTCTCAAACAGCTGGGACTGGGGGTAGCAGATGCTCCCCAGGTGAAAGGAACGTTGTAGATGTCTATGTGATTACTTTTGTTTTTGAAAAAGGAAGAATCAGCAGTGAATGCACCTGCCCTCAGAAAGGCACATAGTGACAAAATATTAAAACTCTTAGCTTAATATTTGGAAAAAAAAATAGCACACCATACAAAAGGTACATGGAGTTAATGAAGAAAGAAGGCTTGGGTTTCTTCATTGGTGTTTTATGTAACTTTACACAGAGGTGAGATGACATTTAGTGCACCTTTGTAGCTTCACTCACAGTGGAGACACCTGGATCTGCTCTTCAGTCCAATGTGTCGACACATCCCAGACTCAGAGCACCGAAGTCTAACAGGGATAAGTGCTGACAATCAAATCGGCAGAATGCCTTTGGCATCACAGAGAAAAGAAAAATTCTGATCAAAGAGGCTTTGCTGATACTTTGTTATACAAAGTCCTCACTTTTGATGAGTGTTGTATTTCTTCAAAACAAACTTAGGCAGAGAAAAGATAAAGCCAGGGTCTTGAGACCACCATCTCTGTGGGACAGAGGTGAAGCTGTTTTCTGTCTCAACTGAAATACTTTTCAGTTGTTTTGCAGCACAACAAAGACTTTTTTATGTCTAGGTGTGTCATTCAGATCCTTAAATTTTTAAATCCATGCATTTTATTAGTAGTTGAGCTCACTGTTGTTAAGTAATTTCAGTTACAAGCTTAATGAGAGAAATTCCTACTGATTTTTGAAGTAGAGACTTAAATACATAGAATTAACTGGATCAGCCAACAATGATAATAAACTCTTTTGAGAGACTTCTTCATAGTGAAACTGCTAAGCCCAGCTACACATGAGCAGTATGACTACACCTCTGCAAAACCAGCAGGAACTGTCCGATGCTGCCAGGAATTGAAATGGGGCTTCTCCGGTGAGCAGTGCAGGCTGGGATTGAAGAGAGTCAGCTGGTCACAACCTGAGTTTGGGGTGCAAAAGATAGTGCAAAAGCATAGCTTTGCATTGTTTTGGAGAGTGTCTTAGGTGTTGGTCTAGGCTTGTATGAACTGATCATTTGCAAATCCACATGTACAGTTAGAAGAGCCTGCCTATTGTTTGCACGTGTGGCTGAGGGAATGAAACAAATTTTGCACACAACTGTGTGCACCTGATTTTAATATTTATTTTTAAAAATTACTAGTTTTCCTTAACCAATTTCTTGGCTGTGCTTTCCGCATTTAATTAAAACAATGAATTTGTATTTCAGCAAGTCCTTGGAGGTAACACTACAAGTTATAATATATCTATGGGTTTTTTTTCCTGGTTGCTAGTGAATCAGTGTGTGTCTGTAAAGGTACTTTTACTTGCTTTTCAGTCTCCCATGGTGTTTCCGGAAAAGTGATAAATTAGGGTTGGGAATCACTCCTGTCTCACATGCCTAATTAACAGTGATCTAACTGTACCAGTAATTAAACTATTATCCACCCTACTATTTTTTTCAATCAGTCATTCAGATGTTCCTTACTTTGGCCCATGAATCCATAGAGTTTGTATTTTAAATAAGATTTTTTTTACCTTCTTCTGTTATACAGAAAACAAAACTTCAGTGTGCAGTTTTGTAAGAAATTCTGAGCCAGCTGTGTGCTATTGATGACAAAACTGAACAGAACATTGCATCATTCTGTCACAAAATTTTAAAAATTAACTACGTGGTTGTGTTAGTGAATGTTTTGTACACATCATTTGTTAATGAAAATTACCTAATTAAGATAATGCTTTGATTCCTTTCACCATGGCGTTTTTCTTACTCTGTGAGGAGACACACAGTTTATGCCTTCCAACTATAAGATTCAGTTTTTAAGTTTAACAAGATAGTTCATACTAAGACTGAAAGGCACTGTTTCTCATCACAGGATCTGATCTAAGGCAGGCCAGGAGAGGTGGGACTTCCCTCATCTAACTGATTTAAAGCCAAAATATTAACAAAAGGGAAAAAAGAATCCATTTTTGATCTCTAAGGCTGCCATTGAGAATTGACCTTGACCCATGATGGTTTCTAGTAAATAAATATCCTTCCTAATTACAATGCTGTAGTTAATTTCAAGTGTCAGAGGTGAGTTTGTAGAGCTTCATACAGATGATGAAAATTTCAGGTGGGGCTGCTTCCTCGCATTAGTATTTCTTTGCCCAACCTGTTCAATAACTAATGACTGGGTAGGTAATTGAATTCCCCACAGCTCTGTCTCAGTGCAACAAGATGCACATGTGTGTGCTAGTACACAGGCTTTAAAAGTGAGCTGACAGGTGCAGGCATGTAAAATTGCTTATAAATAGTGAAAACAAGTTACATTTTTTCCCATGCTGTGTATCTAATTGAGTTTACGTTCTGTACCGAAGCTCCTGCAAAGAAAGCCAAGATGTCTGTAAGTAGCTATGTTGTTACCTGTGTTTCCATGTATGCTCTCAGTTGTGGTGTGCCCTGGCACCCTTCTGTCCTACTAAACCACATTTTTTAGATGTAAAGCAGACAATGTTTTATGTGAAGGATTCAGCTGTTGAAGTCCTGCCTAGTGTGTGATTACATATAGATGTCATTTTCCAAGGTGGAACTGTAGTAGGAAGGCAGGTAATGAACTTATTTTCACTCTCTTCCCAACATAAATAGCTAAGTTATTGTTATGATGCAAGACACTTTTTGTGCTGAAATAGTTGTAATTTGCTGCTCTTGTCAGAAGTAAAGACGACAGTCCTTTGCTGTTCTTTGCCTCTGGGGAGCTGAGACAGACAACTGTGACTGAGCTTAGCTGCAAGCTGACGTGTTGCACCATGTTGAGAAATATTTATCTGTTGAGAGCACAGACTCTGAGTGACTATTCCCATTAACTGTTTGAGGAATGTCATGCAGTCCATATTGTCTTCTTTCAGACTGTACAGTGTAATTGTAAAATGCATTCTTAAATATTTTTGTAGGCTTGTAAAAGCTGAAAATTGTAAAATTCACATTACAGATACATTAGATATTTTATCTACCTGTGTTCCAAAACACAGTATGTGGGTATGGTTCTGAATTTGGCATGCATATCTAATGTACTTTCTTTGTTGCAGATTTTCTTTGGGCTACACTAGTACTTAAAACTAGTTAGTATTGTCAGATAATTTTGCTCTTGTTGTACAAAGAGAGCTTGCAAGGCAAAAAGCAATGAGGAAAACTAAAACACGTTTTACAAAGACAAACCTCTCTGCACCCTGGTACTCTCTGAACAGAGCAGGCTGTCTGCATTTGTGTATCTTGGGCTATATAGCAAGAAGTGTGATTGCTGAAGCCAGGTTGCCATGGTGAAATAATTCCCAGCAATTAAAGCACAGTTCTATCCTGAAAAGCAACTCTGTGCAAGCTACGTTGTGAAATCCCACATTTATGAGGCCATGGGGTTTCCAAATCAAATTTGCTTGGTTTAGAAATAAAAAGATAGTTTTGCAGCTGCCAGCTCTACAGACTTCATCAGGGTTGGAAGATAACAGTGTCTGCAGTAATTTATGTGCTCTGGTGGTGAACTCCCTCCCCTGCAAAGGTGGACCACAGTGTACTGCATGTGCCCTTCTAGAGAGATAACAGGACTGCGTTAGAATAGCCAGGAGGAGCAGTTGCTGCCAAAACTTGAATTTAATAATGATGCAGAAGTCAAAATAACTCAGTGTGTTACAATAATAAGTAAGTAAATCACTGCTTAAATTAGTAGATGTGTCTGAAAAGACACAGGGAATGGATATGTTATTTGAGAATTTTCTGGTTTTACCACAGTACATTCACATTTTCTTTCCATTTTCAGAGTCTAAAAGCCTTAAAAGAAAAACTTTTTTTGTCAATTAAGTTTTGCCTTGTTCTTTGCAAGCAAAGAATTTCAAATCATCTGTTGAAAAAATACTGCTCTGAATATAGTAATAACCCTGATCTCTGTTTGTCTTCCCCAGAGTAAAAAAGGTGTTAAAAGCCTTATTTGCTTTCAGAAACCTATTTGCTTTCAAATCTTGGTTCAGATCACTTGTTTGCAAGGCTCTGTGCTGCAGGCAACCTCCCCACTGCAGTGTATGTAACAGAACCAGGCTTGCTGTCTCTGCCATTGTCTGCTCTCAGTTGAGAGCAAATTTTCTCCTTTCTCTGTGTGTTTTAATTAAAAGAAATTTAAGATATGTTACAGTTCTCTGCCTTGAAGTGAAATGTTTTCCGTTATAGAGAAAAACCTATCTCTGCTAACTTCAAAGGTCCTTGGAGAACTAGCTCAGATGTAAACATTTACATATGCAGGTATCTGTGGCCAGGTGAAATGAATCCTGGTCCTACTGTATAGCTGCAGTATGGGAGTATATTTAGCAGTGGTGGATGATGAGGAAGCATTTGTGTTGCTAGAATACCAATAGCTTTTTTCCTTTAAGGGAGACAAGGATACAGAAGCATCCTTATCTTGGTATTGTGAATGGGCCTAATGGGTTTGGAGTGTTTGCCTGGGGACTAAAATGAGCTGCATGTTAACAAGACAAACCCCAGAACACAGAACTCCAGCCAGTATTTTCAGCTGATGAATGGCTGAGTAGAGGTGCCCTAGAGAATCAGCATGGGATCACTTCTCCTGTCCCCTGGTGTCCCACACCAGGGTCTGCTCTGAGTACCCTTCTAGGGGAGGAGTTGCAAGCAGTGGAGAATTTGCTGTGAGACACCTTCTAAAGCAGGGATTTGTCCTCTTTCTGCTCAGTTTTGGCTTCCTTTGTCAGACAGAGTTTGCCATTTGGAGAGTTAAAAACAAACCCCAAACCCACCAATCCCCATATCTGTAACAGGCTCAGGACTTGGGTACCTCTGACGTACTGTTCTTCGTGGTTTGTTCTAAACCATTGGATAAAGTAGTTGTTGCAACACTTAATCTATGACCTACTGAATCTCTGTTACCACAGACCTTATTTGGCTCCACATAGAGCTCTTGAAAAAAAACTTTAGGAAAGATTTGTCCTTTTTATTTTCCATTTCACAAATTACCAGAAATCTCAACTGTAATAAGTTGCCTATGATATGAATCTTGTTGAAGCTTGATGTTGGCACCTCTTGGTTTAGATATGTGAGGGCTTTTTGGCACCAAGGTAAACAAGAACATTGCAAAATTAAGAAATATGTGTTTGCTTAGGTAATTTGTTTCTTCTAGTGAAGTGTTTCTTTTAAATGACATCACTAGCTCCTAGAAATAAATAATAATTTTGTTTCCCATAGGACATCATTTCCTTGGTGTCCCACACAGCCCTTCCCAAGTGTGTTGTGTGGAGGGGAACCTGGAGAGTGCAAGGGCTGTACAGTCAGAAGACCCTCCCCAAAGGCAGCCATAGAGGCTGGATACCTCCTTTGCATCTAGGGGAGGGGTTCTGGCAGGTATGCCCAGGGAAGAAAGGAAACTCTAGTCCAGCGTGTTTTACCACAAGAATGCACTGTGCGCATTTTTTAGCATTAACTGAGCTGTTGCATGCCTGGCCTTGCCTCTGCAGCCATTTCTCCCAGAGCTGCATTGAGGAGAAGGTGGGACATCCTGAGCCAGAAGAGAAGGAGCAACAGCAGTACCTGGGCACCAGCAAACACGTGGGAGTTTCAGGAGTGTAGTTAGTTAATGTGCCTGTGATACCACTGTGGGCAAACACTGAGTTTGTGCTGGGAGGTGATGTACAAGGGAGGAAGGGCGAGAAGTGGAATCATAGAATCGTTTAGGTTGGAAGAGACCCTTGAGATCATCAAGTCCAGCCATAAACACAGCATGGTCGAGTCTACCACTAAACCACATCCACACATCATAAATGCCTCCAGGGATAGTGACTTCAATGCTTGATAACTCTTTAGGTGAAGAAATTTTTCCTAATACCCAGTCTAAACATTGAGGCCATTTCCTCTTGTCCTATCAGTTGTTAGCTGGGAAAAGAGCCTGACCCCTTCTTGCTACAGCCTCCTTTCAGGTAGCTATAGAGAGTGATATGGTGCCCTAAGGCTTTTTTCCTCTTGGCCAAACAACTCCAATTCCCTCAGCTGTTCCTTGTAAGACTTGTGTTCCAGATCATTCTCCAGTATGTGGGTGGGGAGTCCTACAAAAGGGAACAGAAAGGCCTGATGTACCAGAGACATGGTACGTGCAGGTGCCCCATGTTCTCCTTGCTTTGCCAGCGGCACCAGCTGGCACTCACTTTGGCCCTACAGAATGTTTTGGGCTTTTTGTTGAGAAGCAGCATAATGAAATAATGCTATGGCACTTGTCATCCTTAACATGCCTGCCATGCCTTGGCACCAACTGTTTACAGCAGAGCATCCGGAGGCCAAGCAAAGATTCCCTTTTAAGGCAAGGAGCCACTATGAGAATCCAGAAGAAAAAGTTTCCCTGGCATGTAGGGTACATTCTTCTCTCCTCCTCCTCTTGAATAAACTATTAGTAACTTTTAAAAACAGAACAAAAATGAAGAAGCAGGGCCAGAAATGCTGCCAAAGACATTTTATGCTATGCAGCCCCCTAAGACCTGCACAGCAACCAAGCCCTGGAGCTAACCCAGGGTTGGAGAGGGGAAGAGTGAAGCTGAGGTCAGAGGGGTCTGGCAGAGATGTGGGGCAAGAGGAGATTGGAAAGGAGACTGTCTTAAAAAGCTTAGTCTCCTTCCCTTCCCCAGCCCTAGAGAAATGGACTGTCCACAGCAACGTGTGAACAATTGTACTGTATGCTGCAAAGGGGTTTGGACTTGCTTTTCAATACCATGCACAGCTTCCATTCCCATGCTGCTGTTCTTTTCTTTCCCAATCCTGAACACAGATGTGTACATCCAGGATTTGTGTTCTGGGTGTGCTGTCATGTGGCATTTTCAGCTGAAGACTTAGCAGTGATCTGGGTTAAAACAGGACATGGGATTGCAGAGAAGTCTCCACAGAAGTGCTAATCTTGTGCTGTTTTAAAGAAAGAGGGGAATACAAATATAATCTCTAGCTTTTTTCTCACAGGAAGGGCAGCTCTACTGATGTTCAAATTAAGCTGTTATTCCCCTTTTCTTGCATGCTGTACAGATAAATAAAGACACTGAATTACCAAGAAGGGATTTTAAGCTGCCTGGCACTTCTAAGTTTCCAACTCTTAACTGAGGAGAAATTACTGTGGGCTGCTGGGGTGGGAAACTGGACAGCTTTCAAGAGTTTGTTCTTGACCTGTAAAACCTGGCATAACCTGCTTCTTCATTGTTCTTGTCACTAGGATTCATAAATTTTGCTCATAAAACTGTTTCCTTCCTGCTATGAATGGGTTCAGGTCTCCCATATGTATGCAAAACATTTCTAACCAGAAATTAACTGATATTTTTTTTCCAGTAAAGGGCCACAGAAATAAAACATAAAGGTAAAAAGTAAATCTGTAAGCAGCTGACTTGATTTTCCTTACAAAGCTGTAGCCTTCTGTGGATGGCTGAAATCATTACCTTCTTCCTTTCTGCAAAGGCAGTATATTAGAGGGAGAGAACTTGCATGTTAGATTTTTATTTTTTTTTTTTTTTAACCTTAATGTGTTTTATTTCATTCCACTTGCATCCCCTTTGGCTCCCTATTGAAAGAAAGGAAGATGAAAGAAGCTAAAATGCAAATATCCAGTATACCTTTAATTTTGAATTATAAACCATTATTCACTGGAAAAATAAAAATAGTGTTCATAAAGACTGTGTTGTGTCAACAACAAAGTGTTCTAAAAGACCCTGTTAAAATGTTGGCTTACTGCCTCTCTAATTTTGTCTTTTAAGAAGCCAACCCTCATCCTCAGATTACCAAGAAAGTGGCTTTTGGCAGGAGTAATGATTCACTTCGTAGCACTTCATCAGTGGAGGATATTTTAAAACATAACACTTCAAAAAAAAAAACAAAAAAACCCAAAACTGGATGAAAAATTGAAGGCCCAGAGAGATTGATATGTCTGGTACTTCACTGTGCAAGAGGTATACCTGGAGTATGGTGTTCCTGTTGGAGACTGTAATCCTCATAAAAGTTTTTAGTTGGGAAGGTGCCATTTAACCCCCAAACTGTACCAGATTGTGAACTGTACAAATTGTAAAGTGCAAGCCAGGTTACTTGAAAATAACCCCCAAACCCTCAAGTGACTTTTTAAATATAGTATAGTGACATTTCTGTGAGCATCTTTGTTTCCATGTTCCATAAAACATTTATTTTTTTTTTTGGTGCCACTTCTGCATGTATTGCTGTGAACTGAGGGGTTTTGCTCTCCTCTCACTGACACTAATGGAGTGTGTTGCAGCAGGGTTTTCAGTAGTTGAGTCTTGTCCTCTTCCAAATTTGCTGGGGATTGCTAGGATTATATCAGTTAACCTTGTGTAAGGAATAGGGTCAGTTTCTAAAAATCCCCCACAAAACCACACCACATCCACATCACTCACGAAATATGCATATTTGTCCTTTAAGTTTTGTGATCTGTGGTGATTTTCATCCTCACAGACTTGAGATGACTTTTTAGTTTTAGTTTTTGTTTGCAAACAGGGAGACAAATTCACGATGGTCTACCAGACCTGTTCAGTCAATTTTTAAATGAAATTGGTGTGTTTAAGGCTTGACTGGAACCCAAAACTAGGGCATGATCTGGAGGGCACAGAGTGGTCAGAGTTTTGCCTGTAGTTCTGGTCATCACCAGAACCAGGGTCATCACCATCATCAGGGTTGGTTTTTTTTTTTAATAAACTTTTTAGCTTTGTGAATTTACTTTTACTTCTGGTGCTAAAACACTTCAATATGCCACACTGAAAAGAGAAAACACACAAATTATTTAAAAAAGAAAATAACAGCCACTCATCCCAAGGGCAGTTAGTTGGGTGTGAAGGATAGAAGAGGGGGATCGAAGTATCATTATTTGTTTTTGAAGAGATTTCAATTTCAGATGCAGTGTAAGAAACTGCACAGCTTGCTGGAGACAGCAAGAAATTATGATAGCTGTGCTGGTTTCCTCTAGAGAAAAGCAAATCCTGAATCGGTAGCTATAACCTAAAATTGCATGATCAGTTTAGGGAAGCTTGGCATTTAATAAATCTCTAGCATTCCCTCTGTGCGATCAACCTGGTGATAAATCAGATGTGCAGGACCAGAACCATGGATGCCTGGTACAATTCCAAAGTTATACAAGAGGTTATGAAGCATGTCCACATAGTGGATGTTGTGTCTCTGATACTTCTTCAGCTAAACCAGATTGCTTCACGTGTGCTTCTTTCCAAGCAAACCATGTTGGTTTACACTGAAGCAAATATTTAGTGTTTGCACCACGAGTAAACTTTGAGCCTTACAGCCAAAGCCTTACAGTTTCTGCTGTGAAATGGGAATAATACTTCCCTCAAAATGACTTTAAAACTAAATACCTGAGCGATGCTTTAAAGATGCTCCACAGTGCAGGGTTTTTAAAACCAAAAGACTACTTGAGCATCTTATCAAGAAGGAAATGAGAGAGAGAGATTAGAGAAGGATCTTTATTAACTGAGATGGGCTAAAAAAACAAGCTGGGAAATTGGCAATTTTACTTGATCTTAACAAAGCAGTTAGACTATGGAAAAAAATCATCACGGCCCACTGGGCCTGTCGCTTGGTATGGAGTGTCTTACACATCTCTTTCTCCAGGCAAACTTCCAGCTGCTGTGTTTTCTAGCTGAACACAAGGCTGGGTATGGAAGCCCTGCTAAGAGCATTAGTGAATATACTGTCTTGGACTGGAGCCAGTTTGCTGAACCTTCTTCTAAGACTTTAGATGAGTGATCTCTCCTGCCATTTTCCATCACTTTTCCCTTTCTGAAACATATTTGTGGGTGTGACTTGGCCTGTGACATCATATTCAATTGAGTGCCTAAAACCAAATATAGGCCTATCCTGGGAGTTCCATGAGGAATCAGTTTGTACTCTGGTTTGCCTGTCAGTAAAAACTGCTGAGTGCTGTCTCCTCGGATTTCTTAAAGATGTTTCTTTCCTTAGTAGTTAAGCATTGGTAGACAGGATTTGGTCTGTCCTCTTGACACACCACCAAACTGCTGCTTAACAGCTATTCCTCCATCTGCTTTCGTGGTACACTTGATCTGACACAGACATGTTAAGACAATTAGCAGAATTCTCTTATTTTTGAAGTAAGACACATGTAAACATGTATCAGGACTTGGGCTGCCTGTAGCCATGTTTTGAAAGGTACTGCTCTTTTTGTGATCTTAGATGACATTTAGTTATGTTTTCCAGTAGACAATCATCTACAGGTGATGGATTTTGGTGTTTCCTGAACAGAACAGTAAAACTCTCATTCTGGACACTTTGACATTTTTCATATTTTCATACTTTAGACCTAAAGTGAAAACTTAAGGAAGGTATCTTGAATGTGAACAGCTCACAACAAAGACCATAATGGATGCTTTACTTTGTGCCTTTGGAGTTGATTCCAGCTGCTGCTTTCTTACAAGTCTGAAAAAGCAGTGAACTGAGAGGCAGGGGTGAGGAGAGGGAAAGGAAGGTAACTCCTAAACTTTACACTATTTGGTAATCCAGGTAATTTTGAATGTATGAACTTTGGTTCATCTAGAATATGGAACTGTTATTGATTCTTGATCACGTGTAATTGTGTTTCTGAAACAGTTTTTTTTTGTACTGATGTATGCTCCATCTTTGTAAGTTTGTAAAGAAAATGCTTCAAGTATGGACTAATGTTGATAGTTTCAAAATGAAACCCACAGTTTTACAGCCTAGAGGGAATATGACTCAACTAATTTGAGAAGTTCAATATAACTTAAGTCCTGCCTAATTGAGAGGGGCTGCATGATCTGATTAAAAATGACATTTCTAAGGCCGGAAGGTTTTTAGTTTTTACTTAACAGTATTTGGGACATGTAGTGTCCCAGCTGTACTGCATGCAGGTCATGAAAATCTGCTGGTGTAAACCATTTCTGTGGTCTTGCTTTAGCTCTCAGCAGCTGCAAAAGGTTAACAAGAAGTTTATGCTGCACATGGTGGTGTGACATGCAGGTTTCAGTGGTGTAAATAAACTCTTTGATAGCAGTGATTATGGGCATTTGCAGGTTCAGTGATGATACCCATGAGTCAGGTTCTTTTTAAACCAAACCAAAGCTTTGGAAAGGGGCAGAGCATGGGATTCTTCAGAAAGCTTGTTTGAAGTGCTGCAGTTCCAGCACAAGACAGTTGTGGAAAGACTTACACAATCTATTGAAAAGTCACAAAGTGGCTGCGCGTACTAATCGAACAGAGAATTGACAATTGTCTGGAAATGCAAGGTTCTGGTGTTTGTAAAGGGATAGCATATGGTTGTTCACATTAGCAAACTTGTGAAACATATTTAAGTGTTGAATTTTTGCTTATTCTCATGAAATGGGGAGAAGATGTTGAAGTGAGGATGAGGCATGTACTATTCATTGCTATGTGATGGAGAGCTCGCCTCAACCTCCAGTGTCTTGCTTCCTTCTGTGGTTTCCCTCCACAGCCTGACTATGACAGACTGTCTTTGACCTCTTTGGTGCTCTCTTCCCTCCTCTACCTCCTCTTAGAAGACTGCTCTTAGATGATGTGGCACAACCCTAACCTGAGGCCCTTGGTTTAATTACCCTGAACTACAGCAAAGACAGGAACTCTATCCAAACTGCTTCTCACTGATAACTTTTTTTCCTGACTGTGGTTAATGTGGTTTGTCAAACCAGTCTCTGAAGTTGAAGGTATTTTCTGTATGACTGTTACTGGACCTATAATTTTCTTAAAAAATCAAATTATCCTTGAATTCCTGAATGCCACCCCCCCAACCAACCCCCAAAACCACTAAATGTAGCAAATGCAAGGGTTTGAACACAGGAATAGTTAGTTGACAACCAGAAACTGTTATCTAACTGAGCATCCCCTCTGTATTAAGAACCTCGTGCTGAGGAACAACTGACTTCACAAACCTTAGAACATCCCTTTGTGGAGCAGCTATGAGAATTAGTCTAGGTTACTTCATTAAATAAATGTAAGGGACAAACCTTGCAGGCTCCATTTGAATTGGAATGCACTTGCTGTGGAAAAAGGAGATGGCAGAAAATGTACAGGAGTAACTGTGTGCTGAATTCATTTTCATGAACACTCGATTGAGTTTATTTTCATCCTGAATTTGTATTTTAAAAGATGTTTTATGTCAGAGGCATCTTCCCTCTAACTATGAAACCCACATTTGTCACTAATTTAAGGAAAGGAAGTGTGACCATCTGTTCCCTGCCAGAGACTTGAAGTGCTTTCTGCACATCTGTGTAAATATATCGTGAGAGTGTAATTGTATATTTTGCTGCTGTCACCAGGCTTTCCTTGATTTTTCCTCAATGATGGCCTTTCTGAAATCCTGAAGTCCCTCTAGTCTTAATTTACTGGTTAGAGAGAAGTATGTCAAGGCTCAATACAAATTCAAGACAGTAAACTGTCGCAGTGCTGCTGACCCAAGTTACAGCGTTGCTTTCCTGTGAAATGCACAACTCAGTCTGTCCCTACTGTGGTGTGGATGATGAGGACGAGGAGTCTTTTTGAAGATGGATTTAGTTAACAGATTAGTAAAGAGCCCATAAAGAGGAATCTGAGTAATCACACTTTCCCTGGGAAAAGCACTGGCACTTCAAACACCACTCTAGGAGAGATATGTATCCCATCCTCACAGCAAAAATCAAGCCTGCGTGTATCTCAGACAGGAACACAGCTGGAAGATTATAAATAGTGTTAAGAGCCAGAATGTGAGGTTGGTTTCCTTTGGATAAGATCTAGATGAGTTTTGACAGCAAATTTAATGCAGTCATTTGCAAAGGTGGGCTTGTTTTGGCTTTCCCAATCCTTAAAAACCACTTTAATCAAGAAGGCCTGACATTAAAAATGTCCTTGCACCTCCTCCTTGTATTCATGTGATAGTGCACAGCAAGTATGGCCTTACACTTGAAGTAGATTTTCTGTCTCTGCTTAGGTGGATTTTTTAACTGTAGAAACACATGGATGTTTGACCACATACCCTAGAAGACCAAAGTGCTTGACCCACTGTCCTTCCTCTGAAGTCTACTGAATCCCTGGCCCAGAAATAGAGATTGTGTTGAGAGTCTAGCTTGAAGATGTTAAAACCAGAGTGTTAATAACATGCCATTTTAGAATGCATTGAATTTTAAAGGATTTTCAGAAAAGCTTGAACTCGGTTCTTTCCGTCTCACATCTCTGAGGAGCTGAGAAAGTAGGTGTTTTTGTGGTTATCAATGCTTCTAGCTGTAGTCACAGATGCTCACTTCAAGGAGGCTTCTGGTATCTGAGAGAACAGAGAGCTGGAGAGCAAGGAATGC
Organism: Xenops minutus; assembly: GCA_035221455.1. NCBI lineage: Eukaryota > Metazoa > Chordata > Aves > Passeriformes > Furnariidae > Xenops > Xenops minutus. Next base: position 16,003,321 of record JAWWEE010000158.1, read on the forward strand.
TGTAGCTTTGAAGGAGCAGCACCAGGTTTTCCAGCTGAAAGCTATCTTCTTGCAGCAGCCTGCTTTCCTTGTCCCTCAGACTCCTGTTTTGCAGGTGACTGCTAATTGTGAGGCATAACAGATTGTTGGTACTTACATTAGAGTAGCTCCTTCAGGCACAGATCTGTTCTGCTGTCACCACTATTCACAGGCGTAAAGAGAGACTGTCCCTCTCCCAGGAGTTTTCAGCCTAAACTGGACAAAGGGCAATGGAAATGGAGCAGTCTCAGGTTTCTTGGCGCCATGTCAAACTTCCACTGTTGCTTGAAAAAAGTGACTGAGCTCAAATATTCTTTTAAAGAATTACCTCTGGCTTTAACAAAAAAAAAAAAGTGCTAAGAGGAGGGAAGGGAATGCAGGAGGAACAGTGTAAAGGCAAATACAGGAGTTTGGATAACTGCTGCTTTCAGGCTTCTGTAATTGTTCAACAGTAAAGGTAACCCTGCTTCTCTCTTTTTTAATCTTTTGCAGGAAGTCCAAGGGAAAGCCAAATGGTAAAAAGCCAGCACCAGAAGAGAAGAAACTTTACCTAGAGCCAGAATACACAAAATCCAGAATAACCGACTTCGAATTTAAGGAGCTAGTGATGTTACCACGAGAAATAGACCTCAACGAGTGGCTTGCCAGCAACAGTGAGTATTGTGTTTGTACAGCTCTGAGCTTGTTGTCAGTGCTCCACAAGGCATTCATTCACCCTTTTTACTGTTTTCAGTGCTTAGAGAAACACTCAATGACTATTTATGCTTACTGTGTAATGCATGTCATTATACCTTGAATAGTAATTAAGCTGTCTCACCTACAACCCAGCTGTGCTCAGCAGCATGGAGGCCTTGATTGTTTCCTCCTTCCAACTCCCTCACTGTGGCACTGAGAGCATTAAAGTTTTTGATGCTCTTTGGAGAACCATCAAGATTGTCGTTGACTGTTTGCTAAACTGGCTGGTTTTGCATGTTTCTGGCTCAAGCTGTTGGCTTTCCAGAAGCATTGTAGACATGGTTGTTTCTAAAGACTTGTATGTAAAGCAACTTATGCCTACAACCAGAATGTGAAGCCTTTTGTTTGGATTTCTCCCCGTTCGTTCCAAGATTTGGTGGAATTACTGTGGATTTAAACAGCAGACAGGCTGAAAGTCAGAGATGTGACTGACTACTGTGACTGAACTCTATCTTTGCATCTCAGTCCTGGTTTTTTGTACTTCCCTATGCTTCCACTGCCAGTCCTCATCTGCAGCTATGGCCCACTCTTGTTTATATTTTCAACAGTATGTGGTAGTAACAAGAAATTACTTTAAACTACACACTAGGAAAGTTTACAGAGACTCATTAAGAAAAAGTGAGGTGCCCTTTGAGAAGTATTAAGACATTAAATTATGTCAGGAGATTTTTAAAAAGTACATATGTACTATTTCTCATGCTGGGTTTTTTTTTTTTTTACAAGGAGATGTGTTGTGCTGTTTTGTAGCCACTGTACATTTTAAGTCTGACTTCAAAAGAACACAGCAAATTGTTTGCCTTCAGCTTGTAGTAGAGTATTCTACTGTAAAGGTGAGGCCCATGACAGAGACACTTTCCAGTTTTGCTGCTTTGTGAGTAATAAGAGCTGATGCATCATGGTGCTTTCATCTTAAATCAAAACAAGAGCTTTCTTTCTATGTACCTCTTTGTTTTGCAGTTCATCATTAGGCTCATTTAGCTAAATCACGTTCGAATTCATATGCAAGCTCAAGACTGAGGTCACTTCACTTGGTCTGTTTAAATAAATGTCTGGAGGATAACCAGTGTTTGAAAGTATTTTACTTCTAAATTTCTTTCCTTTGTTTATTTTTCAGCAACAACTTTCTTTCATCACATCAACCTACAGTATAGTACAATCTCAGAATTCTGTACAGGAGAGTCATGTCAGACCATGGCAGTGTGCAATACGTAAGTCAATATTTGCAGTTACCAGTTTTCTGTGTCTTCAGAGTTGCCTGGGGGAGGATATTGGTATTGAATGGCATGAGGCAAGTGTTTTACAGCAGGTCTGTACTTGGTGAGAATGTGTCAGCTGTGCATCCTCTTCTCTCCCCTTAGCAGTGAAGCATGCTGGAAATCTGTTTCTGGGGAGGACTGGAAGGAGGAGAATCTTTCAGTGCTCTGAGCTAGTCAGATCAGAGAAGCAAATTGCCATGTGTGTGTTTGGGGGACAGGAGAACAAGGGAGGTTAAGGAATCTTTCCTGTCCGACCATCCAGGAGCTGCTCTGGCAGTCACTCTCGCACCACCTGAGCTGGGACCAAGGCCCCTTCCAATTACACACCCCACACTCACACAGTCAGACCAGGTTTCCTTACCGGCTCGACCCGAGGTTTCCCATAGCAGTCTGACATCCAGATCCTTAAAATAATTTAATCTTGGTGCGATAACTAAATAACAAAATAACAGCTTGAGTTGGTGCCTCTGAGAAGGGATCTTACAGAAGGAAACCGTGGGCTTTTATACCCTTACAATGTAGGGTAAGACCCCAGAAAGTCTGGGGTCTTTCAGTAGTCATCATGTCCTGCTGTGTCTCTGAGTGTCCTGTCACCTGGCTGGGGCACACGTCCCCGTGTTCTTTGTTATGCAGAGGGTCAGCAGTTCACAGCCCCTTGCCGGGGGTTCCAGCCGCCAGAGCTCAACCTGCAGCTGCACTGAGAGCTACCTGCACTGAATGTATTCCTCAACTAGGGCAGGGCAGAACTGTCTGTACTGGTAACAGTGCTGGGATTCCATAGAAGGCCGGGGAGGATAAGTGAATTGTGAAAACCTCAGAGGGTGCTTTTGATAGCTGGAATGCTGACAGAGCGCCAGACTGCTGACAGAGCCCTTGAGCACAGAGGACACAAGTGGCAGCTTTGCAAAAAGTAAGGAAAACGTTTTGGGTTGGCACTTTTCTGCCCCGTAGAACTTAGCAGACTTTTTTAACGTTGACTAGCTGTCAGTTCTGAAAGAAAGCTTTGTAGTTTTACTGTAAAATGTGAATATAAGAAAAAGTTACCATAAACTCCTGCTCTTGATGAGCACAGTCCAACATGATGGAATATGAGATCCAGTCGAGTATGAATAAGCCTGTTGTGTTGTGGGATTTTTTCCTCCAACACGTGTTGATAGTCCTTTTCTTCCCTCCTCTTGCATTTCCTGAGATTAATTTAATTGACATGGATTTTAAAACAGAAGACCGAGCAGTTAATGTTATAGTACATCAATCAGACATCTCAGGGAATGTATGCAACAGAACCAGAGTTCTGTATTGCATCTCTGAAAATTGTTACATAGTTCTTACAAAGAAATCCTTGCTTAATACACTGGGCTATCTTGTACACTTGAAATTAATATCAGGGGCTTTCTTCAGAGAGCACTCTGAAGAATGCAAAGTGTATGGAGGATATTTTTGCATGTAAAAGTTGGAATGATAACTGTCAGTAGAGAATTAAAGGCCATGGTAGGGACTTTGAAAGCAAGCTGGAACAGAAAGTAATAAATCTCTGCTGGGCCCAGATTTTATCACAAGGAGACAGAATGTCTCTAAATAAGAAATGGTGATCAGTAAGATGAGTGTTTTGTTAACTCTTGCTCCCAAACTTTCTCATGTTTAAATTCCTGATGTAGCACTGGCTGTCCAAAGGACTGAATTTAACTATTTATCCACTTGGCTGGTGGGAAGTAGTGGCTAAAAGGAGGTGGTGATAGGGAACCTACATTAGTGTCACTCCATTCTGCCTTTAGCAAGAGTTCTCTGTAAGCAGTTTGTGCCGCACAATAAAGAGAGGAAGTGCCTGTAGGCGGCTCCAGCTGTAGTCTGTATTTTTAATGGTGAGGACTGATAGCAGAATGTTCCAGTCCTTTGTTTTGGAAAACTGAAAAATTGTGCTATTTGGGAATAACAGGAAGCATGTCTGCACTTGGGCAAAGCACTTGAAATGGTTTGTGTGTAGCTAAATCATAACAACTTCAGTATCTTCCTGTACTTGGGGCAGGTGGCTGATTCATGTTTGCAAACTGTAGGCTGCACATTGCTTTCTTCTATCAAGTGTGTGGGTCTATGAAAAAAACCACCGAGGTGAGATCACTAAGCTACACACCTCAGTACAGTTCAGCTTTGAGGGCCCTGTTCATAATTGTCTTCCTCAAATCCTTGGCTTTATGTTTTGCCTTTCCTAGCTCTTCCCTTTTGGAAGAGATATGCCTAAATGGAACATGGAGAACTGCCTCATAGATGCTCATTTCTTCATATCCAGTTATGAGTATGATAAAGCTGTATGTTGCTTCCCCACACCCTTCTTTTTTGTAGCTAAAAATCTTACCCTAATGCAGTAAGGTTCTTATGCTGTTCTGTTGGAGAAACATGAGATGCTCTGGTTCATTGTGCTTCTGACCTGTCTCCAGTATGTAAAAAGTGCCACCTAAACATTAGTGTCTGTTACTGATTAACCTGATGGGCACTCCAGACTTAAACCCTTTGTGGCCATGATCTGTTTGTTCAGGTCCTTTGAAATAAAATAGCATCTAAGCTATGTAAGATGGCCACAGAATTACAGTACCTTGGAATAAGGGTACAGTTTCCCACTTTCTCCCGTGCTGATTTCATAGGTAGTTCCATATGAAGGTCTGCATTCTGTTCCACTTTTATGTTTTCCCTGCCCAGTTCCTGAAGATGTGTTTTGGATCACACCATTCTGCTCATACCTAAGGAAGGCTTTTTGTATTTATGGTTAAGATGTTGAAGTAACTATTGAGAACAGGTTTGTTGTTAAGTTACTTTACATTCAAATGCACTGCAAATAGCCAATCCTAAATTTAAAGTATTTGCTGGCACAGTAAACACTGATTGCAGTTAAATATTTGAGGTAAGGTTTTAACATCTCAGACAAGCTCCAGCCAACTGACAAACTGCAGACAGATGCAGCTTTCAGCCCTCTGTCAGATACGTGAGATAGCACAGCCATCTGCATACAGCGAGGAGAATTTCTGCTTACAGTCACTAAGAGACATCTGACCAAAACTTAGTCTCAGTATAGAACAGATAGAAGCATTTGCTGGCAAGGTAGGATAATGCCAAGAGAAATACCTCAAAATTTATTGCGGGTGGCATGAATGTAACTTTGGGAATTACTTGGTTTTGCTTATTAGCGTGATTATCACTGGTTGTAAAGCAGGTACTGTATTTTTTTAACACAGTATTTGCTATTTAGATTTATGATGCTTTACAGCTTTTTATTACACAAACCAGCTTTAAAGCACTCTGAGCGGTAGATTGGTTTTCTAGCTGACATTTGGGCCAACCTTCTCCAAGTGCTGCAGTGAGTGTACTAAGAGCCAATATATATGCTGTTCATAAGGCTGAGACTGGAAAACACCTGAGGCAGAAATCAAGGATGGATGCAAACTTCTAGGTAGCCCACCTTTCAAGGTGTCATTTTGGCCCACTGAAACTTCTTAATTCATAACCCTTATCACTCTTTTTTAAAATCTTAATCTCCTTTCCGATGTCTACCTAGCCCTTAGTGTCTCTGCCTATGGAGGGTAGTTCCTTTTAGAAATCTTAACTCAAACTTGTAAGTTTTGCTTTGTCTTAAGTTCCCCCAGCTGTATGGTTTTGCATGATGGCTTAGCCCCTATCAAACCATCAAAGCTATTCCAGCTGCTGACAAACACTATTCCTGCCCTCAGCTTTCTACATAACCTGTTTTTTGGTATTTCTACCAGGACTGTTTCTCCTTCCTTTCCAGACAAATAATCTCCACAGTATTTGCTTTTCTCTCCTTCCAGCAGCTTTTCTTATATACCAGTGTACCTTCTGTTCTGCCTGGGTTTCTATGTCATCAACACAAGCCCAGAATGTTTTAGAGGAAAAGGGAGAAAACACATACATATATTAAGATGCAGCATTGTTATTTCTTATGTGCTGTACTTTATTATCTGCATCATAGGCTTTTCTCTTTTAAACCCATAGTCATTTCTCCCCGGGATTTAGAATGGAGCTGCAAATTCCTCATGCTCTCCATACTGGCGAAGTTTAAATCTGTCAGAAATTATATAGGAAATAGATATGCATCATATGAGCACTTTTAGAAAAGTGCCTTTAAGTCTCATCCTCTTGTCCTTTCTGCTTCCCATCCATTCCCTAATATGGGACTGTGCTGTCACAGTGCCAGTACTGGAATGCAATTAGGCTTCTGTGCCCAGTTGAGCTCTTCCATGGCCCCAGCCTGCTTCCTATCTTGTAAATGGAGATAACTCCAGCGTGGGTGGGAGCTGTGTACCAGGTGCGAGATGTTCATGGCATGTCAGGGGCTCCTCTTCTCTTCCCCTAAGACCTGTGAAATCTGTTCACAGCACCTGAAACATGAGGAAGACACGATTCTAATCAACAGAACAATCCTTGTAGTTACCTCCTTACTCTTAATGATTTTTCTTTTAAATTCCTATTTTGCATAATTAGTCTAATTTTCAAGGAAAGGCAAAAAGGATATGCAGTGGGATGTTAGAGCAGGTTTATTCACTTATATTTTCATGTAAGTGAACTTGTACAGTTGCCAAACTGTTTCTCTTGACTAAGATCCAATTATCAAGACTCATTTTTGCACCTCAGGGCAACTCTTAAACTATGCTTTTGGTCTTGCAGTTGAAGATTTCTGCAGCATGAAAGAGCTGCTGAGTACAGAGAGTTGAGCCTGCTTCTGCTTTTGGCAACAAGTATTGTCTTAAGACCCAAAATAAGGCTGAGTTGCCTAGGACTGTTTGCTCCAGCTTACTGTAAGACTAGACTAACGAGGCGGCTTGTGTGTTGGTGTACTGCATTGTGTAATTCCTTATATGTGGATTGTACAAAGGAAGTGAGCAGTGAAGAAGAGCTCAGTCAGTGCCTAAGGGCCCAAATGCCGATTTTGATGCCTGACATAGCTCTAAAAAGAGCTTTTGACTCCCGCTGTTTTCACCCACTTGCTCACCTTTTTATGCAATTTTGCAGTCAATCCTTGCTCTTCCTAATAAATGACAGTGACCGAGCACCACATACTGAAAATGAGCTGAAAGAAAACTTCTAAAACTTAAGTGTCTGCAGAACTAGTTCCAGTTGCTTTTCCTCTCCTGACTTGAACTACTGTACTTACTTCTGCAGCTTCTTCTTGTTTTAATATGGCTTTGGGCATGAACAGTGGTTATTAGTGTCTTCACCTCACCACCCTCAGGTCTCTAAAGAATCTTTTCAGGCAATGAAAACACATTGTAAATGAGAACTTTTTAGTTGCTAGTTAAAATTTTTCTTTACTTGTCTCAGGACAATTCTTGCTGGTCAGTACACATAAAACTTCACTTTCCAGCGGCACATATAGATCCTTCCAGTTCATTGCAGCCTAGTCCTGGTTAGGCCTAAGGTGGCTAAACATCACACTGAAGCGATATTTTGTCTAGGGCTACAAAGAGGCTTGTTCAGTGATTTGTATGAGAAATGTAAGATCACAGATCATTACCCAGCAGTAGCAGAACTGGAGCCGAACAGACAGACAAAAAATAGAGCCCTAGCTTTATAGGCCCATGTTGGGTGCAATGTCTTTCTAGCCAAGTTCTTTCTCATGCTCAAACCACTTCTGACCTTGCTTGCAGCTAGCTAACCACCTATGTTGTGTTCTGGGAAGAACAGTGCAAGGGATTTCTTATCAGCCCTGTAATGATACAGGACTGTGCCTGGAACTTAGACCGTTTGAAGAAAGAGTTTATAAACTGGAACTCAAGACACGTCTAGTGTGACATAGGCAAGAAAACCAACAAACCCAATTAAAAAGTGTGTAGCTAAATGCCTTACCTATAAAACATTTCTCACTGTGTGCCTAATCCAGTGGGTAGCTGCTCCTGGTAACAGTTACAGGTGCTTTAATTGACTGTGACTTTATAAAAAAGGGAACAAACCTTCAGTTATTTTGCAGCCTTCAGATTCTCTGTCAGATTGCTGGAGATGACAAGATGATTATGGTTGTTTTTGAAGGGCCAGGCAATATGCCAATGTCTCCTGTTCCTTAAGATCCAACAGGATTCTGGTGGCAGAATCACTAAATGTAAATGCAGGTGTTTGAGGTTCTCTGTAACTGTAACCAAAGGAGCAGAGTTCAAAGGCATGCTGGTATGGATGTGCAGAAGGGTCCTGAAAACTTTCCCCAAATTGCATTTTGGAACAGGAATTGGAGCACTTGAAGTTGATACTTGGGAGCACCAGGTTGGAAAAGCTGGTGTTTTGGAGCCACCGTGTGACTGTTTAATAATACTGCACTGCAAGACTAATTTATGCTCTGTGACGTTAAGCATCAGAAGTTCACCAGTTTATCACTGTGCAATGTTCTTGCCCTTTTAAAATAGTTATATAATGCTTTCCTGAAGCATTCCATAGACTGTGTCTAAACCCTCAGCCTGTTACAGTTAGGGAATTATTGCTGCCTCAGCCAAGCTCCACTCCTTGAAGACTTGTCAGCAGGCTTTCTGTGTTTGATACTGGCACCTGCACTCTGGCCAAAATAATAGGGAGAAACAAAATTGGCCAACAGAAATGTAAGGTCTTAGATGTAAAAAAGAAATGAATCTGTTCTGTAGCAGCGGTGATGTATTTTGGTAATTTTGCAGTTGTTGTTTTATGTTATTTAGACACTGACCTCTTAGAGTATTTGAGCTGAGGAGCCCAGAGGGTGATGTGGTAACACTGTCCATTCTGTCCGCAGACAGTACTACTGGTATGATGAGCGGGGAAAGAAGATCAAGTGCACTGCTCCTCAGTACGTTGACTTTGTCATGAGTTCAGTGCAGAAACTAGTGACAGACGAGGACGTCTTTCCAACAAAATACGGTATGTCTGCTTCCTGGGGTCTTTACGGATGCCATAAGTAAAGGGGAAGCTGGCATTCACCATATATATTAATGCCAGACAGCTTTCTCACTTTTTTGTTTGATGTCTTTGTTGTTGTTTTCTTTGTGGGTTTCTTGTGTTAAGGGACATTTTAAGTTTGGTTCATTCTTGCAGTAAAAAAGACTTGTGCTGTTGGTGCACGAACTGGGGTGAAAGTCTCACAAACCTGTCCCCTTGGCTTCTGTTTCATCATCAGTAGAGCTTTTCCTTCAAGCATTTTGAGATCTTCTAGCCTCTGTTCAGAGGATACAATTCTGAAAACAGTCAGCATGTGTGTGTTCAGTAGAGCCTGCTGATAGCAAACTTGAACTCTGTTTCCATTAGAGCCTCAATACATTAAGGGGGAAATAAATTGGATGGGCAGGAATGCGGCTTGCCTTTTTTGCCCAAGGCTCTGAGGCCTTGTCTCTTAGAGAGTTTTCAGTCTCCTTTCCCCTACAAAGTTTAAATAAGAATGTGATTTTTAAGAGCTGAAAAGCAATAGGAAAGTAATTTTAACTCAAATTTTGTATCCTGATAACATTGGTATGTGCAATGCCTTTGTTTAAGGGGAAGAAAATAGAAACCTGAAGTTATTGTAAGTGGACTTAATCAGGACTAAAAGCAGCTGGCTTCTTGATCCACTTCAGCAGGTAATTGGGAAACTAAGACATCACAATATAGAAAATATTAAGCCAGCAGCCTTTGCTTACAAGCAGCTTGATATGGAAAAATGCAGTGTCTAGTGAGACTGTGCCTAGTAAGCTAGCTGCAGTTGACTTTTTTTTTTTAATATGCCCATTCAAGGGCAATGAGGGCATTTCATGCAAGTGGTTGTCTGTGAGGTCAAGGAGCACTTTAGACCAGTAACAGACTTTGCATTGTGCAAAGTCTGGTAGGTATTGCTTTTTTGTTTGCCTCAGTTTCACTTTTAGTTGCCAAAGTAGTTACAATGCAGGCACTTGCTCTAGGCAAGCACAATTTGAGCTGCACCTGATAGAAGGCACCTGGTGTTTCCTTCCATTTCCTTCCCTTTATATAGAATTTCAGCAATGAAATGAGGGAAGTTGTTACATAAAGTTGGCCAAACAGGCACGCACTACCAAGGCCCAGGTACCTTGGCTTCCATTTCAGGGTCTATGAATTGGTCTCCTGAGGAAAAATCTGCTACTCCTGATCAAACTAGATAAGGGCCTAGAAGAATGTCTCATTAGTTTTACAACCAGTAAGAAAAAATGTAGTGGTTTTAGAGAAGAATTATACTTGATTTGTGATCTTTGAACCCTGAGGGTTTAAAATTTAACTTCAAATGAAAATGCTTAGTACCTCCTTAGATTCTACCCCTGAATTCCTGTAAAAAGACGATAGGATGATACAAGACCCTCAATTGTTTGCTGTGTACGAGGGGCCAGTTGCTGTTACCCATGGGTTAACCCACCCAAATGCTACTGTGGGACTGGTGGTAAGCACCTGGTGCTATCATGGTGTTTCTTCATCTTCCTTTCAGGCAAGGAATTCCCAAACTCATTTGAGTCCCTAGTGAAGAAGATCTGCAAGTACCTGTTCCATGTGCTGGCCCATATCTACTCCTCACACTTTAAGGAGACTTTGGCACTGGAGCTGCACGGACATTTAAACACACTCTACACACACTTTATCCTATTCATCAGGGAGTTCAACCTCGTGGACCCTAAAGAGACCACCATCATGGATGACCTCACAGAGGTCCTCTGCAGCAGCAGCGGGAGCAGCAGTAATGGGAGCGGCAATGGGAGCAGCAACAGCGCAGGAGCACAGAACCACGTGAAAGAGAGATGAGCCCTCCTACAGGATCAAAACTAACATTAAAAACAATATTATCTATTCTGTGTGTATGTGTATGTATATGTTCAGATATACATACAGACATATACAGCGATGAAAGCTGAAAGCAGTGATGCTGCCACCACAGGACGCGCAGTCGTACGGGACTGTACGGAGCTTTGGGTTAATGCGCCAACTGGCAAGAAGTTGCACCAATTTTATTTTATTTTCTGTCCACTCCTCCTTTTACCTATTCAGATGGAAGATGAGTGCTGTTTTTAGAGAAGAGCCAAGCTTGAGCGTGGGGCCACTCTTGGTTTTTTTGGTTGGGTTTTTTTTTGTTTGGTTTATTTTTGTTTGTTTGGTTGGTTGTTTTTTTGTTTTTCTTTCTTTGGTCTTGAGTGCAAGCCCTTTGGTCTTTCTAGGATGGTGGTCCTGCCATTTAAAAAATTATCTATTATACTATAAGAAATAACTTTTACTTGGAAGTGGCTTAAAGTGCTGGTTTGTTTGGGGTTTTTTTGGGGGGGATGGGTTTTTGGTTTGGTTTTTACATAGACTGGCCCTTATCCTGCCAAAAGCTCCCCCATTGAGTGCATCTTGCCCTTTGTTAGCTTGGAATGGGAAGAAACTCCTGGCTTGACTAGAGTAGCAACTAGGGGCTTGCTACGTGTTGAAAGTGGGCATGATTCTCCAGTTGTCCCATCTGTTTGGTCACAACATGTGAACGTGCAAGAGGATCCACAAGCCTTTCTGCTTATTGCTCCTACAGTATATATGCTCTTTCCTCTGCTCCCCCGCCTCTTCTTTTCCCAGGCACACCTCTACAGGTAACAGGAGTAAGATCACAGCAGTCCAAAACCCATGTGCCAGAGCCACCACCATTTGCTTTCCATTGAGCAGAGGCCCCGGGGAGGGGGGAGAAGGGTACACTGAGTCAGTCACCGCCTGTGCTAGAAAGATGGCTGTTGGCATAAAATTATAATGTTGGCTTATTTTAGTTCATCTGTTCTATAATAATAAAAACAAATCTATCAGCCACAAGCTTTGTTTTTGTGTTTGCAGTGTCAAAACTCAGTAGACTCCACCCCTGCAGCCTCCCTCTCGCCACTGAACGCTGTTGGCTCTGCTGTCAGACAGTTTATAAATAAGGAGTTGTCTTCCACCCTGTAATCTTACATTTGTAATCAGTTCCTTTTTCTTTATGATATCCCTGAGAACCACCTCCCCAGATAATCTGAAGATAAGGAACACTTGGAGAAAAGCAAGTTTCCTGTTTGTATGTATGCCCATTCTGCAAATGCTGTGGGTTCCTGCATATCTTGCAGCAAATACTGTATCACAGCATCTCTGGATACTGTACTATATCAGTATTTTATCTGGACAGTGATACTACTCTCTTTCCTTCGCATTTTCACTGAATTCTTGCAATCAGCATTTCCAGTTGGGAAAAAAAGCCAAAATTGGCTTACAATTCTTCTGTCAAAACTGTGGCAGCCTCTGAGAATTGTTTGTTACTGGTTTTGGTCATTATCCTGGGGTATATGCACCATTAGTAACTGACCTGGCATACCTAGAAGGTTTTCCTGAAAGAGGTCTGTAACTGTACTAAAAGTCAGTGGAGAGAAGGAAAGGAAGGAAAAGTACAACCAAGGGGTGAAATTAAAAAAAACTAAAAGGCAGGGGCAGGAAAGGAGGAATAAAAAGAAAAAGCACAGAGTTTGTGAAGAAGTGTGCAAGAGCAACAACACATAACAAACGTAGATGTGGGAAAAAGAGCAGTAAGTCATAAAAGTGATGAAAAAGGCACAGGAGAAGGAAGTAGAAGAGGGAGGGAGTGAAAACTGCCTCAAATTTTGTAATCCCAGGCTTGTCCTGTGTTGTTTCTGGATTGTGGGTGCCTTCCCAATGTGCCAAAATTTCACTCACCTGCTCAGCTGGGTGCTTTTAACACAGGCTGCTCAAGAGCTCTCCTTCCCCACCATGTCCTCCTGCTAACAGCCTCTCTATCCAGACAAATACTCCCATTCAGTCTCCATTCATGCTGATGTGAGTCTTTCCATTACAATTCCCTGCACTAATGTCTGAAAGGAAAACCAGAGTCTGCAGAATTAGTCAGGGCAGTGCCATTTCTAAGGCCCCTCTGCTACTTGCCCTGAGAGCACACCGTAGAGCCCAAGGTACGAAACCAACAGCAACAACCCAAACCCAAGTAATTTCTGGTAATTTATGATCTACTTGTAAAAATGCACTTGCAGTCATCTTCTCCAAGAGACCATTTAGAAGTGATACGCATTTGAGAGAGGTTTGACATGCACAAGAGGCAGTTCAACCCTGGAAAGACTGACCTAGCTGCAACTTAAATTTCTCATCACAACACAGTGATGTCTGTATCAAATGCAAGGGTGATGGTACCTTAGCTTTCAATAGGAAAACTAGCAGAACCTTGTAGAAATCTGAGAATGCACGTGTTAGTGCAAAGCAGCAAGCCATTAATTCATCTACCAGGAGAACAGTGAAGTTCCACATTACCTCTAGAAGAGCCTGCTGTTTTTCATGGCAGCTATCCTGAGTTTACTCTGCAGGCATTTGATATTCCTGAAAGCACAGACACTTCATCTAGCAGGGTAATCGCTTTATATTTTACAAGCAGTTAAAAAGAACACAAATAATGAATCCTATTTTAGTGTAGCCTATCTTGTTGGGTTTAGCAGTGGGAATAAGGAAAACACTGAAACAGTGCCAACACCAATGTTCTTGTCAGGAGTAAATGTTACTGTAAAGCTCAGCCTCAAGGCCTCGAGCATATTTCAGAGGTTACTGAATTACACTGTAGTAACATTAGGAACAAAAGTGCCACTGAACCTTCAATGCTTGCCAGTGGTTTCCTGTGCTTGCAACATGTCCCTGACCACCCACACTGTAAACACTGAGCCTGAATTCCCTTGTATCCAAAAGGCAGGCTTAGATCTCCTAACACTGAGGAAACTGTCATAGTGCTGCTTTAAATGTGTTTCGTAAATTGTTCAAAGTACTGTCAAAACAATGGAGACACCTTAGTTACCCTACATTCAACACATCCCCCCACCCCCAAAAATACCATACCATTGTTTAAGGGTTGCTAAATAAATAAAATACCCCAGAAAAATAGCCAAACTCTGCTAGAAGACACCTTATTGAATTATCCATATGCACACAGCCCCACCCTGCCAAACATGCCTTTTGCAGACCTTGTCTTGTCAAACTCTCAGCTTTACACCTGCCATTTCAGGATCCCTAACCAATTTTCAGGCCTAAAACTAAGCAATGAGCACAAGCAATCACAGAGCCAAAGTAATTTCACTTAAACCAAACAATACTCATATCTATGTTTTGTGGGATCATGTTCTAGACATTTGGTGCTCTGCACACAAGTGATGTGCTGAACAGCTGAGTTGCATAAATTTATAGCTATAGGGTGAAATATCAAGCTGAAACTTCCACACACCCCCCCCACCTTTTGTCATTATCCATAAGTCTTTGAGGCTGCAGCATCCTTAGGAAAGCCAAGCATGAGCATCTGTAAACATGAATAGGAAAAACAGAAGTTCATACATGCCATGTGGAATAAATAACAGCAGGTAAGCAAGCTCCAATGTCAGCAGCTTGTGTCTGTTACATGAGCTACCTCTGGCCATTCAGGGAATGGCACATGGGAATGGTGCCCCAAGGCTTTTGCACAGAGAAACAGCCACCTGTAGCTTTCACCTCAAGGCAATGAACCTGTGTAGACATCAGGAGACCAAATTCACCCTAACCCTAAGAAAGGTCCTGAGGTAGCAAGCTGTAAATTGAGTCGGGCATCTTCTATTTCAGCCCAGCAAAATCAGAGCTATGCCCTTCTTCCTTGCCCAAGAATTGCAGAAAGTTATAAAGTCTGAGATCCCATAAAACACATTTTATATATGAGTAACAACCTTTTGACCAAGAAAGTTAAGAAAATCAAACAGAAAAGAGCACTTTGTTGACAAGAAGATCAGAGGAGGGAGAAGGGTGTGTGCTGGCTCTGAGGTACTACCAGTTCTGGCCAAATGTGCATACCAGGATGCTCCTGGAAGTGTTCGGGGGCTAAAAGTGGATACTGACAGGTAACAAACTGGCTTCTGCATGTTAGCAGAAGAGTGAAAGACTGCCACAGAAACAAGCATTCCCATAAAAGAACAAGTCAGCCCTATGAAGCTTAAGTGGCATGCTGATCTCATCAAAGCCACGCTTCATCAAACAAGCCTTTGCTCACATCCATCATGTAACTTGTCCCAGCCAATGCTTAGCTCACCATTTCAGCTGTTCAGAGAAAGACTCAAACTCAGAAACACTCTTCCATTATCTAAACTGCAGGCAGAGGAATAGGTGATTGTTTAATTCTGCTCAAACCTACTAAATGAAGCCAATATTTGTGTATGTAGCACAAATGACAACACCAGGCATTTTAAACCTGGTTCTATTGCCTGGTTGCTGGCAGTAGGCAGAGCACAGGGTTCAGTGGGGCTAAGTTATCCATGCTGCTATCCAATACCAGTGCCTGAATATAAGCCTAATACCTGAGGGATTTCAAGACAGATGTATCTTTACATATTAGATCTGTATGCAGTACAGCCAATTCCCAATATTCCCAGTGAAACTGATGACACAAAGTGAGAAAAACACCAAACAGCTGGCAAAAAAACCCCTTCAAAGTGTTAATGGGGTCTCTGTTCTTCTCATGGACAGAACTGTTTTGGTTGTGACAGCTGATGTGAACAATAAGACTTTTCAAAGCTAGGTTAGCATGGGACTTGGAGAAAATAGAAATTGTTGTGGCCGAGCACTCAGATGAGAGAACACTCAGAGAGCTTTGTCTAGCCAATAAAAAAAAAAAAAGTAAAAAAGAAAATTAAAAAGTACTAACTACATTTCTTTTTGTGCTGTCTTCTGCTAATTCTTTCCATGATACCTAAAAAGGAGGCATTAAAATCCTCCAATGCTTTCCCATACACTAGTGCAGATAGTTAACCTTCTCTCATGAAGTGGTGCAGGGTCTCACACATAAACCTCCTCCTCCTTCTTTTAATGGTCTCTGGGATAATTCAAAAGAAAGAGTAAAAAGAGCCTGGGCTAGACAGGCTTTGCACTCAGTGGAGACCAACCCTCTGCAACCCCAGCTCATACAGAAAGGGCAAGTGCCACCTCACAGAGGATTTTGGCTTTGTGAAAACACTGCTTCAACCTGACATCAGTAAGGCTTAGAAGACACCTGCCCCGAAGCAAGTACTGCCCTCAAGGACTGCAAAAACAAACCTAAACAAGGAAAACAAACTGGTCCTGGGCACCAGACACTAATTTAACTACCACACTGAACTCATGGAGTAGTCCAGGGTTCCCCCAGAAGGGCTTTAATGCCAGTGCAAAAGGAGCTGCAGGTGAACCCTCAGCCTGACAAAGAAAAGAAAGGTTGCAGAGCTCTCCAGCACTGCATACGAATCCAGCCCTGTAAGGCCATACAGTGGTCACAGAGTCCTGTTTCTGCTTATTTCTGCATGGACTGAATTCCTTTAGGAAAGGCTTTTACTTGAAAGCTCTAATTTCAAGCAGGTGAAATTTCCTAAATTACTTTTTTCCCCTCTCTTAACTACACTTGACACAAGTATCAAACACAAAAACCTGATTCCCATAGGATTCATTCCCAAAATCATCTCGAGGAGTATTCTTTCTGTTCCTAAGCATCAAAGTGTAGGTAGAAGAGCTGCCTCTCTCATGTAAAGTCTGGTAGACAATGAAACAGCTATTAATAAAGAAATTCATCCCACTTCTCTGTCTTGGCCAGCCTGAGATTTTTATTTAGTTTTATTACATCTAAGCTGATGCTAGAGTCTTTACTGCTTTTGTCGCGACAGAGTGCAGAGACAGACAGTATGTCTGATTTTGGATGACTAAATATAAGGGATAATTTTACTCACAAGGTGGAAATACATTAAAGTGCTCTGTAACAAATCTGGGGACACTGGTATTGCATACAGCCAGAATACCTACATCTGCCTAGTTAAAAAATTGACTTTTATGAATAAAGAGAACCCTGTGCTTGGCTCCACTTAAAAAGCAAAAGTGACATTGGATAATCCAATATTTTTACCTGAAATCTATATAAAACCTGTAACAGAAAGAACTCTGTGTCCTTTTCAGCCAGATTTACTGACACTCAACAATTTAGGAAGTTTAATTTGAATCCTTTTGGCTATAAAACCTGTCTTAGCAGGAGTAAATACAAGAAACAGAAGACAAATTGTGCCTGCAGATCAGCTGTATCCACTACAGCAAAACTGTGAAAACTTCAGCTACTTTACAAACATTATCAAGAGGCATAATATACATATTTGAATAATCTTACAAATTTAAAACTGATTTAAACTGGCTTGAACAAAGTCTACAGAACAGATACTGTGCTATGATCAGTGTCAGGTCCCAGCATGTGAGAAGGGCTGCAGCATGGATGGGTAGTTCCCAGCTAATCTGAAAACAAGATGAGCATCCAGACCTCAATATCATCATTGTTCACTCATTGTTACACAGTGGCACTCACTGTCTGCAGAAGAGGGGAAAAACAGTATTTCCTTGAATTTTGCACCTATTGACCCAGTAAGGTTTGTGCACAGAGTTCCTCATTTCAACCCCCAGAGGATGACATTAGGAAGTAGATAGCAGGAAGGTAGTCAGGCACTGCAAACCAGCATCTGTCAGCATCCTGCTGGCAAACAGAAACCATAATTTGAAGCCAGGACACTTGGGAAGTATAATGAAATCTGCAGAGCAAAAGAAAGCAGACACACAATTCCCCACTGGACAGGTAAGGCTCCTTTCACATGAGATTTTCAACTACAAAGCCACTACTAGATTTCAGGGCTTAAGGCAGATCAGTTCAAGCTCACACAAAGTCAGCACTGAGGCCAAGAGACTGCATGATGTCACCTGAATCACAAGCTAAGACTGGTCTCTTACAGCTGTGAGCAATTCTGCAGTGGATGTGCAGCACAGAGATCCAGGGTATGTTTGTGTCCTCCCAGCCACAAACTCCCCACTGCACACCGTGATGGAAAGCCACACTTAAGACGTGCCGCAGTGAACAAGTGGAGACACTGAGGGAACACTCAGTACCTGCCCCACTCCAAGTGAAGCTGAGCCATTCTGAACCTCCTTGTTGGGCAACTGCTGGGCTCCCTGGCAAAGGGAACTGTGCTGTGAGTGCAGATACAGCAGCTCAAGCAGAGCCACTGAAGAAGGAATGGGCATTTTGCAGACCTTCTTGGAAATGCAGAGCTTGGCTGTCATTGCTCTTTGCCACTCACGGTCTCACTGATCTGTTCATGCTGAGGGGCCAAGCCAGGACTGGAAGGATCCAAGTGCTGGTTTTGTGGACTCCTGTTGATGCCTGGCTGAGAGCTGGTTTGACATCTTCACAAAGCCAACCCTGCCATGCACGGATGTTCGTGGATCATTGTGGCGATCAGCTACCCTGGAATCACCTTTCTTCTGCCCACTTCAAACCACTACACTGAATTTAGTAACAAGATGGCAACCCCGTGAATGAAATTCATCTTGTGCTGTAAACACTGCTTAAATGTGAAAGCACAACAAATACTCCACTCCATCAAGGAATTTTGATTTGATTAGAAGCCCTCTGTGCTCCATTATAATCTCCCTGATGAAGGTAAAAAGTGAACCTACATCTGGAGAAGAGAGATTAAATCCCCCATTAAAACCGCTTAATTACCTGTTATTACTGGATTAACATTAATTTCTGATCCAGGTGCTCCTCAGATAAATAGCTCAGGTAGTTTATAACAGCATTGCTTTATTTTGCAGTGAAATACTTCTGGCCCAAGAAATTAATACATGGGGTCTTTTTAAAGCCAGGTGTGTCCAAAGTGAAGAAAGTTTAAGCAAGACTCCATTTGCCTGTCCCTTTTTCTTGCTTACCCCAAACTTTTGAGCTCCTGCCTGATTTCAATCAACCTGGAAGACAATTAGGAGTTTTGATTCAATTAGAAAATTTTTACAAGTTTTGCAAGAAGCAAGCAACTATTAGAAGGGGAAAAAGGACTGAACCCCTAAGTTTCCTGAATAAGGAAAAAATTGTGACCTGCACTCCCATGTTACTAGATGCCAAAGAACCTGCACAGGAACACACACTTATAAAAGTCCCCAAAGGAACAGAGAGCTCAGAATCACCCACAAATCACAAATTGTAAGAATTTAGCTTCTGAAAGGAAGGAACTTGTTTCACTGCTTGCACAGCTGGGACAGTCTGAACAACCCAGACTTTCTCTGCAGTCTCTCAATTGACAGATCCCACACTGGATCTTGGTGCTATACCACAAGAAAGACAAGAAATGGCAAAAAACCTTTTCCTTCATTATCAAAGATAGAATGTAGCCTTTATATCATCTGAAAAGAGCCAGTCCAAAGTGATGTGCTGAGAAATGAAAGAACCTGTCTTTAGGAACAGGCCACTGAGCAGCTTTGCAGACCTGCTCACTGGAAGGTGCAGTTGCTAGGTTAAGATCTGGATTCAAGCTCCAGCCCAAGACACAGAGTTCCTCTGAGAGAATCACTGAATTAATCTTCATCTCAGTTCCTGAATCTGCATGAAGTGGACAACAGGTACCTCTTTCCTTTCTCCTTGTTTATCACACCTTCACAGAGATAACAGTCCCTTGCTGCACTAGCAAAGAAGGTAAAAGGAGAGACTCGTAGCTTTCATGTGCTACTGAAACACACCTCGATAACACACCACAGTATTTATCTGTCCAGGCTCCTGTGATAGTGGGCTCTACTTCACCTTTTCCTTTGAGAAAGACAAGGTTACGCATGGTCCTTCCCCTCATGCAGACTCTGATGTTTAGCTGTCACACCAAGACTGAATGCTGTCACCTCTCTGCAAAGCTATGTAGAAGCTACACAGGTTAGAGAGAGGCATATCCACACCTCTCTATCCTCTCCTGCCTCTGCACAACACCACTGACGGCAGGAACATGGTAGAGCTTGTAAAGGTCTTTCGAAAGCAAAGAGAAAAGACAGTGTCTTTGCTGTCCTGTCCTCTCTGAGGAAGGGCCTGTGTTCTAGACATTGCTCTTCTCCATGCCAGCTCATCAGCAGGGCATTGCAAAGGGCCCAGGACAAAAGCACTGTAGCACAACTGCCTCATATGGCATGTAATGGGTGACACCAGATTCCATCTCACTGCAGGATTTTTGCATGCTACAAAAGTGATCTTGTTTCTCCACCCCTCTCTTGTGGGGAGAGGAGCAACAGGCAGACTGGGAAGTTTATGTTCCTGGAAAATATATTAGTAACATGAAAACACACTGTTTGTACTTTCAGGTGACATCGTGACACTTGAATCTACCCACCAACACTCACACCTCAGGGGCTGCCGTGAGCTCTCATGCTGGACACTGCCAGTGCTGCTCTGTAGGCTCTGGCTGCCTCTCCTCTTCCCAGGAGATGGAGCAGGCAAGTGCAAGCAGAAACTACACATGAACAGACTGGGGTCAGCAGACCAGAGGCCAAGCACCAACTACACACATGGCTCAACAAGTACTTAGTCCTTTCCATTACAGAACAGCACAATTTAAGGAGACAAGAGCTCTCTGTCCCCCTTTCCCAAAATGAGACTGACTGGCAGCAGACCTCTTTGTTCTGGATAACAGATCCTGTCAGGCTCTCCTCTTCTGTCCCTTTTTCTGAAACAAATTTGCAGTACAACCCCACTGAAACTGGACATCAGGGTTGTATCTGCTTTCATACCTCTGGATGAACTCATGGTCCACATACTTCCAAACATATCTGAAAGAACTTTTTTTAGAACAGTTTTTTAAAAAAGAAATCCCTGTAGCAGGCCCTTGGCTGGATCACCAGCCAAAACCAAGCACCACATGCTAGCAACAGGATTAAAAGCTACAGCTAGTACATCAAACTTAATAAAAAACACACTTAAAGTAAGAATTTTCTAAAAGTTTTCACTTTTCTCCCATGTAAAAAGCTCATGGTAGACCATCAACTGGGCTAAAGCTGATTTACAGCAAGCCCACTTTCATTTCTGAGACTCTTCATTTCAGAGTCTGAAGGGAACATTGCAAGCCACTGCTCTGAACTCCCAGGTATCACAAGCCACAACAAGAGTCACAATGAATCCTGTATTTTGCAACAATGTGGAGGGAATTCTCCCCAAGCAACACCTTTTTGTTTTCCCTTCGAAGTTGGCAGCTATGCCAAAACCCAAATATTTTCCCTGGAAGTATTTGATAATCTAGCAGCTGTGCCAGTCACAGTGCTCTGAACTAAGCACACAACACAGCAAAATTAAAGGATAGCAATGCAGGAGTGGAACATGGAGCCAGAATTATTGCTGTTTCAGGGTCAGATCTACACATAATTTATCCCAACAAGGCAACTGACCTTGAACAGATATTGGTTGAACCAAAAACTATCAATCTGTCTTGAAATACTTTTGAGTTCCCTATGTCTCACTGCCATTGCCATGTTGATTTAAATCACCTCAGTCTTTTCCAATGCATAAATCACAGGCATTATTGGTCCTCTTTTAAATATCAAGCAGTATAAAGATGATTTCTCCTTCCCTCAAGGTTCGTTTTGGTCTCAGTTGCATGGATTGACACACACAGCTCCCTGTTGGGGCAGTGACTCTGGAGAAGTCTGCACCGCTGCTTCTTAGGACAGGACCAAAAAGGCACACACAGACTCCACATTCTCATTAAAAGGATGGCCTAACCTGGTCGAAGACTGTGTTTTCTTCTGCCTCCCTTGAACCATCACCCTGGCTGATGCACTTCCCTGGTGCAAGTGCAATGTTCTCTATGGACACATATCCTGCAGGACATGATGAGTCCGGGAGCTTGTCTGCAAGCTGGTAAAAAGAGGCTGCAGACGCAAGTACTGCATTCCCACTGCACAGTGGGATTGAGGCCAAGCCAGAGCACAGCATGGCTTGGCTGGGGATTGCACAGGCACACCAAGATCTACACTCAAGCCCGAGTCTCTCCTTATAATCATCATCTTCTCTCTCAGTGACTTGCAGATGTCAGAGTTCAGTGCTTATTTCAGGTACTACAAGCACTACAGTAACATGGGATTTCCAGGGGATTTGACGATTCCCACAAAACAGCAGGAAAAATTTAATTCAGCACATAAAAATCTCAGCCACAGTACCTGAACTAACCACTAGAACCAGTTTCTATATGCATGGCAAAATCCTGCTGATTCAAAGCTGCTGGAAATCTAAATAGTTCTCACACCCCCTGATATCTAAACAAGCCCTGGTGTACCATCACCACACTCAGTGACTCAGCTCTCAGGTGGGGGTGCTGTGTGGTAAGCACAGAGCACTGTGCTGCAGGGCAGCTTGTAACCACACCATCTGGAATCCTAATGGTATCTAATGGTATTCATTCTCTCTTTACCCATGTGCCTCCCTGTTTGCTGCAAGGATACAAACCTTATGTATGCCAGGATTTTACAGGGAACAAGATCACTAGCTGCTCAGACCTGTAGTAAGTACATATGCCCCTGCTGACCCATACAACAATTTGGTCTAGGGTTCTTATTCTAAATTGGGCTAGAGTAATGTGAAAAACTGTTGCAATTTACCCACCCAAGAAGGAAGGCACCTCCAAGCCTGGGAATATGTCTTTGCTGTCTCAAATACACAGACACTTCAGCTCCTGGGAACTCCAAAGCAGGAATGAGAGAATGAGGTCTGTACCACACAGGGATACCTGAGGTACCCACCAACAAGCTGACTGGTACTGGATCCAGTTGAGCTGCATTAGCCTGGGGCGGTGCCAGCTAACAGAACTCAACCGCTTCCCACCCCCAAACCAGCTCATTTGCAGCAAATTCAGGCATCTCTCAGCAGAGGATTGTTTCCAGCCTCTCAGCAGACATGTCTGTAACTCTCTGCTTTTGGCACCTTTGGGAAAAGCAGTAAGCTGCCTGTTCCTACTGCATGAACCAGACTGACCACCAGGCTATCAGACACTCTGCCTTGCCTCTTCATTGCTTAGTGCAGTAAAAATATAAGAGATCATAGAATAGCCTGGGTTAGAAGGGACCTTAGAGATCATCTAGTTCCACTCCCCTGCTATGGGCAGGGACACCTTCCATTAGACCAGGCTGCTCAGAGCCCCACCCAATGGGGCCTTGAACTCTGCCGGGAGTGGGACATCTACAACCTCTCTGGGCAACATATTCCACTGCCTCAACACCTTTACAGTATAGAATTTCTTTCTAATATCTAATCTAAACCTGCCCTCTTTCAGTTTGAAGCCATTCCCCCTTGTCCTGTTGCTACATGCTCTTGTAAATAGTCTCTTCTCCCCATCTTTCTTGTAGGCTCCCTTCAGGTACTGGATACTTTGCAGTATTTATTATTTGGATGACAGCAGCATTCAAAGGCTGGATGAAGGCCTGTGCCAAACATCATTCCCAGACTAAGCTGTAATCATTCTGGTGAAGGCCTTATGGAACAGTTGACAAGCCATTTGAAGGAGACAACTATATAGAAAGATGGTAGGATGAAACAGCCTGGACAGCCACCAAGCTTATCAATTTTAGGCAAAAAACAGTTCTCCCACAGGCCTCCTCTTATACTGCACCCTCTGCATTGCCAAGTGTCACACACAGAATACATGTACTGCACACACCATCATCAGACACTTAATGAGCACAATCTCTCTCTATAATGAGAGGGAGAAACTCATGGGGCTGGATCTCCCTCTCCATCACCACAGCTGGACCTGCTCTCCAAGAGGATCTACACTCCTCCAGGACTATTTCTGTGGGTAGCAGAGGAGCTATTCCCAGAGCTCCCAGCACCTGACCACTCACACTACTACATGAGAGGATCATAGAAACATAAAGGTTGGCAAAGACCTCCAAGATCATCAGGTCCAGCCATTAACTTAACACTGCCAGGTTCACAATTAAACCATGTCCCTCAGTACCATACCTACACATCTTGTAAATCCCTCCAGGGATGGTAATTCCACCACTTCCCTAGGCAGTCTGTTCCCAGGTCTGACAACCTTTTCAGTGAAGAAGTTTTTCCTGCTTTCTAATCTAAGCTTCCCCTGGCACAACTTGAAGTTGTTTCCTCTTGTTCTAACTGATGAGTTCTCACAGATGGTCTGCAGTGTGGCTGTCCAAACCCTTGTCCTCAGGGCTGGACAAAGGAGCCTGATGCTTTCTGAAGGACCAGGTGAGGTCTTACATCTGCATTCCCACTTACAAGGGCTGCACCTATTTCCTTGTTTTGTTGTCAAACCAAACATCTCAGTGTACACCTGGTCAAGATGTCGAGGACCCAGTCAGCAACTGCTGAGTTGTTATTTGTACATGCATGAAAATTAAGAAGAACAGATAATCAGGGAACACAGACAAAATGCAGATAATAGCAGAGGGAAATTTGGGGAGTTGAATAACAATCTTGTGCTGGAAAGACACCTACCTATGTCATATGACAATTTATGGTCCATGCCCAGAACCTAACAGAGCAGCAAACAGATCCCATTTTGGTCTCCCCACCATTACAGTGTGGTCTCAGACTCAGCATTGACTCCTTCACCAATGACTCTGAGCACAGTGACTTGCAGCACCAGGCCCCAGCAAGCTGAACTGAATCTAAATTAGAAGGAAGAAAAGAGCAGCATGGACTTTTACCTCCTTCTCTGAATGCAATTCATAATTCAAGCAATACAGGTCTTTGCCAGCTGTGGCTGCTGGGGTCCTCCCACAGCTCTTTAACACCCAAGAGCAGGGCTGCCAGCACCAGGAAAACCACCAGCTCTGATATGAGGCAGACTGCAGGCTGCAGAGTCTATTTTACTGCTGTAAGTTACACACTATTTAGCCTCCCATACACACACACTTATATTACACATTCACCACAAGGGAAGGGGCAGTGAAGGGAAGAGTTGTGACCTCTCACATACCTGCTCTTACAACCTCAGCAGAGCAAGAGGCATCCTGCTTTACTGCTCGTATTTCAGTCAAGATTACAGTCCCCACTGTAAAGTGCTGACAAAGCCATCATCATTGTGCCATCCAAATCTATGGCAAATAAACACCTTCACACTGAAGGGTTAAGGTTGTTATTTGAATTACTCCTGGATTCCTTATAGGAGAACAAAGTTCAGAAAAAAAAAAAAAAGAGCAGGACTGTACCAAGCCACACCATGTACAACAGACCCCTGTGCTGGGTCCAGGTCTCCTCTGCACAGGGTCACTCCGGGGATATTTTTGAGCTAGTGAGTGCAAGCAAAAGAATGTACTCAACTCTGCCATGAAGTATAACAGCATCTGCATAGCTCACATCAAGAAATCTCTATCAGAAGCCAGCCACTTCACGAATCCACAGCAAACCAGCTGTTTCAGACAAAACAGTTTCCTGTTCAATGCCCAGATTCTGCTTAACTGCAGTAAACCACAGTCTACCAAAATTACTTAGTTCTTATACCATGCATTTAACAGTCATGCTCAGAGTTCTTTGCAAGGAGGTGCTACTGCCTTTCTCAGCTTCTTTATCTCTGCAGTGGTAGGAAAGGGGAACTGCCCACTGCCACACAGGTGGCAAAAGCCAAAGCCAAGATATTGCAGTCCCAGCCCACTCCTCTTCCCACTATACCACTGTTTCCCCCTCTGCACAGAGGCATCACAGTCCATGAAAACATTGGCCTAAAGCTCAGTAGATGGGGACCAGACTTTAGTCCTGTGAGAAATAAAAGAATATCGCTTTATTACAAGCAAATAGTTCATTAACTCAGGAATTACTTTCTTTAGGCGTACCGTGGGAGTTGTAAGGTACCAAGTCCTGTCTGGAACTGGTGCCAGGGACAATTTGCGTTCGGGAATAGGGAATTATGAAAGTAGATAAAGATATGGCTGAAATGGACCCCCGCCACATGGCAAGCTCTTTGTGTGCAGAGGAAAGTGATCATTCTGACCAGGAGACCCTGTCTCCCTGTCCAGGGGGGCATACCAGATCCAATCAGAAGAAGAGGCCCACTCCTCACATTATGCCAACAAGGCGGGACTCTTGGGACACATCAAAAGTGTGATTTTTGGGGTGAAGGATTGCTTTTTGGACCTTTGTGGCCAGAGCACCCAGCACTTGCTGAAATAGAAATTTTCCTTTTTCTGCTAAACTTCTTTGTCTCACAGATATTTGTATCTTAACTAAATTGAAAAAAAGAGATTTTTCTCCCAGTCCCAAGGCCTTTTTTTTAACTCTTCTGTAAAGATCAGGTCTATCTACTTAATGCCCATTTCTGCTCTCGTTGTGCAACTCAGTGCTAAAACTGAAGGCTCTTGGGCAGAGAGAAACAACTTCCTACACTGCATTTATGCACAAGAATTTAGATCAGGAAACCTGATTAAATTTGAAACCTGATTTTACTTTAAAATCAAAAATGTCCCACAGAGGAACTATCCAGACCACACACTTCAATTTGAAGCCTGTTTCAATGTGAATACTTTTCAAGAACACGTGAGACCTTACAGTGAACACAGCTGGTTTTTCCGACAGTTCTTCCTAGAACCTAGAAGTGCTTCCTATACCAAGGCTTGCTACTTCCCTAGCCCAACCTGTTTCCTTCTATTCTGGACAATGTGGAGAGAAACGTGCCACATTACCAGGGCTGGACCAGTACTGCCTTCCAGACACAGGTATGTTCATGCAAAAGAGAACACTCAGCAGAAGCACAAAAGGTGCAACAAAGAGCAGGTCGGCAAGAAGCTGAGAATCAGAGAAATTAAATTCCTCTTCCCTCCCCAGCAGCTGTTTCTGGAACAGGCTGCACAGAGAGGTTGTGTAGTGCCCACCACTGAGAACCCAAGTGGAAGAACAACGAGCAGCCTGTTTCGAGCAGGTCCCTTCCAGCCTCAGTTGCTGTGTGGTTCTGTGATTCATGGATAGACCTCTCTGCACTGGCAGAGGTCCCTGACTACACCAGCTAGAAACACCCACCCTGACTGCAAGCAAACTCGTCCTTCTGCTAATGCTGTTGATGAAAGCTTGTCTTCCCTGACCTTGAAGCTGTGTTATCTACTTTGGCTGCGAGAAGGCGATAATAACTCCTGACAATGGCAAGAGTCAGCTCTGAGCCGGTGGAACAGGAAATCCCATTTCTCAAGCCCTTCAAAGCCTGTCTGGCAGAGTTTCTCTCAGCAGCACTCAGTGAGATTACAGCACTAAAAATAACCCACACAATAAGTTGTGCATTTAGAAGAAGAAAGGACTTGCCCTCATTGTGGGTTTCCCTTCCACTTGTGGCCTCAAGTATCCCCAGACAGTTGAACTACTAAGGTTTTGTTCTCCAAATTAAGCAGGAGCTGCAGCTGTTGAAGTGGTTTTAAATAAAATAAGAAGATTAAAGGGTACAACAAAGAAATAAGATGCTTTCCAGTTTTTAAACAAGTGTGTCTCTTCCCTCCCTGTTGTTTTCTAAAATAAGAAACTTAGACCTAAATCTCTTCCTTACCAAAACACTCTGCCCTTCTGTCATGAGCTCACAGACAATTGGTTGTATACAGCTGGAATAAAGCAAGGGTAGGGGGACCAGTCCTGTAGACTTTCATAGAGAACATAATGCCCTCTGGGCCTTCTGCTGCAGTATTTAAGACAATGTCCAAGCCTGTTGGCTTAAATGCTCTGTCTGAATCAGCAGGAAAGAAGGCCTACCTTCTAACAGTAGGCATAAGATTAGCACTACCTAGAGGCTTTACACAGTATTGCTGTCTTTACAAAGACTGGCTGCCTGTACCTAGTGCAAGCCATTAAAGTTCAGCCATTTGTATCAGATCACTCTTGCTAAAGCAAGCCTGACTTCTGAGGAAATTTTTCATGCATCGTTTGTAAGGCTTGGACAATTTGCATTAGTGCTCTCCAAGACAACTGACTTCTTTCTCAGCCCCCAGACAGCACATTGACATGTGGCAATGAGATTTACCCACATGACTATGGGCTCAGCTGCTCATTTGATGCATATAAACAATCTATTGCTTATACAGCATATGTCAAGTACTAGTTCAATTAATAACTGCTCACTTTAAGCCCAAATACATTTTTCATGTATGCATCTATCTATACAAAGTTAACACCCAGTTGCACACAGACAAACAGAAAATGCCAATTAGACTATTACACTTGCCTTGTCTTCAGTTTACACCTGGAAGGTCATATGCTGCACTGTTTCATCCAGACGAAATAAGACAAATAAACTTTAAACCTAGTAATTTTCTTAGGTGCTGAGTCCAAGGAGCTGGGCCCTCTGAGAGACCCAGAGAGCTGCAGAGCTCCGAATCTCAGCAAATGAGCAGCAGGTGTCACGGCTCACAGCAGCTCAGCAGCCATCACCTGGTGCTGGGTTTGGATGAGGACAATAGCCCTCACCTGGCAGCAGAGATGATTCAACGACCTCAGTCACAGAGCCATACTAAAATCCCTTGCTACATTTACTACCCATCTTCAGATTTAAGTTACATAATAAGAAGGGTGTTTTGCAGACAACAGGTTAAATATAAACTCAATTCACACAGAAGCAGTGTCCCTCCTATGCACTACAGATGGTAATATAACATCGTGTAGCTAGAGACTGTGTTGTAACATGGCCAAACAAGGCAGCAGAGTAATGTGGGCAGGCCCTGAGTATGAGGTCCACGACTTTGTAAAATCATTATTTTCTTCTAAGAGCTTTTAAAGACCATAATTAGCAATACTGGGGATACTAATTGTTTATGAACATTTCTGAAAACAGAATAGAGAGTGAAATAAAGAAGCAGCATACAGCTGCTGCCACACTGCCCTTAAATCCCATTTCCCCTGCATTATGCTCCAGACCAGCACATCCTTTCACTTTCAGAGATGCAAATGATATACAGATAGTTCCCAATTCTGGGTTTCCAGTGTTACAGAGACCAAAATCTGCAGCATTTGTGATTCTCTTCATATTTTCATCTTTGTCAGATCCTCCACTCTCCTTCAGTTTCAGCAGACCAGTGAATCCCTCAAAGACCTTATAAGCCCCGTAGCTTTTTCCTAGGTAAGAGTGTATTTTGTATGAATAACATGCACAACATTTAAGTGACTGCACTCCTGTCCCTCTCTGCCTCTCCAGCACAAACACCTTTGGGACCTCCAGCACATCTATGTCACTCCTACATGCACAGGGGATGTCATCTGCAGTGCAAGCCTTCATTCCCTACCCCTGCAGCAGGTACAAACATGAATACCAAGCCCCAGAGACACTGCCTGCCAAAACCACAACCTCCCAGGAACTGGTTTGCCACAGCTCTGAGCCTGGCACCCTGTTGAGTCCTTACTGCAACAGGGATGTCCTTGTGAGGCACCCCCTCTGCCACCCCTGCCTCAGAAGCTTCAGAGCTTCATCAAGACCTGCACTATGCCAACACAGCGCTCCAGATGCTGATGCACACATCTGTGGAAGATGTTGCAGGGCACAACCATCCTCATGACACCTCTGAAAGGCGACAGCTACTGTGATGTGCTCCAGCATCCCTGATGCACTCACCCTTCTCCTACCCATGCACACACCCTCCCTGCACACTGCTAGTTACAAGACTGCCCAGTGGGAGAGGCTGCTGCCCACAGGCCTGGAAAACAACTCCTGAGGGGCAACTTCAGCTGCATCAGGTGGAGATGGACCACAGCCTCCAGCAGTGGCCACAGCCACAGGGAGGAAGTGGGGTGGCGACTACTCCTCGACTGTCACAGGGGCTGCAAAGGGACACCACACTGTGCCCTGTGGGGTGGCAGCTGCCCAGGGTCTGCCTGTCAGGGCAGAGGCTTCCCAGCCCCACTCACAGCCCTCACCTTGCAGGAGAATCCCCACGGCTGGCGTGGTACCACAGAACTTTCCAGCCTCCTCCCGCCTTTCCTCCCTCGTGGGAAGTACCCTCCTCTTGCTGCCTCCATGGGCAAGAGACCTGGCCTGGCCAGCCAGAGGAGCTCGGTGGGGGACACCACAGGAGACACATCTGGAGGTGGCCAGGATGTCTGCAGGGCTAGTGCTGCAGACTTGCCGTGAGCCTGGACCATCCATGCTCCTCCAGCTGTGTGGGAAGCACCTGCTTCTCCCAGGCATGCACCAGCTGGGTCAGAGCCCAGCAGGTGAACCTCCAGGTGCAGGTACAAATCCAGCATAAAGGAACACCCAAAAGCTGAGAGCAAGGTGTGACGAGCCAGCAGCCACACGGACTGTCCAACCAACCAGCAACAAAACCCCAGACCCACACAAGCCAGGGACGTACCTGATCAGCCTTTTCAAATGTATGTGACTGAGTGTTTCAGGCAGGGAGGGTGGAGAAATCCTTCCTATTGCTAAATCTGGAAGCAACGTGAGAAGCTCAGGTTAGAGACGAGAACAATCACAAGCAGCAACGGGATTTGGTGCAGCGTTTTCCATCCAGACCAGACCTAGGGGGGTGTGATTGCTCTGAAACTTGATTAATCTTTCTCAACACGTTACTGCAGAAAACCAGGCCTACTTGTTCTTCTGCTGTTCGTGGCGTGTCAGGGCTGTGAGGGCAGAGCCGGCGGTAGTTCCACGGCCAGGAGGATGCTGCTGCCTTACTCCAGCTGCCACCTTGAGCTCCTCTGGTGCAGAACGCCATGACACAGGACTTACTGGGTCTGGCGCTGGAGGGAAGTTTGTTTTCATGGACATAAACTGGACACTCAACAGTTAGTATCTTTACTGAATGAATTTATTGGTTTTTGAACTAAAGTTGCTCACAGTTATTTAACAAGGGATACATCAGATTTTTTTGTCCATTTTAAACCATTAAATAATGTCAGTTTGTGTCTGTATATGTGTGTGTGCGCGCGTGTGTGTCTTCAAAGTACAAAATAGGAAGGATAACAAGAGGTATTGCTTTCATTTATTCTTATATCTTGTGTAAGTAATCCCCTTCCTGCTTGTACCACATGAGTTTTGCTGATATAGGTATTTTTAAATTATTATTATTATCTTGTATTGAAATCCCAGCCTTTTGTAGAGGTACAATGTAACAGAAGCATCAAAATCTATACACAAGGGAAGAGAAAAGAGGGAAAAGAAGGACGGGGGTGATGGGAGGGGAGCTCGGAGGAGAAGTAGAGAGAGGGCAGAGGCAGGAAAGACAACGAAAGCAAAAGAGACTAATTTACAGCAATGTCATGCAATTAAAACTGCCCCCCTCTCCTGCACCCTTGCCTCCCCCCCTCCCCAGCCATCACCCCCTGGTGTCTGACATGCACACAGCAATACAAGAGAGAAAAGTTTAAGAATAGGGAAAATAAATAAATAAATAAAGCAAAAAAATTAAAATAAATCCCTCCCATTTGGGGGAATGGGGAAACGGGGCAGAAGTCAAAGGTCTTTGCCCCAGTTGTGTCTTTAAAAATTCTTTTTAATCTTCAAACCTATGTACAAGTAAAACTGGTCCAAGAAGGGGAAAAATGATTAAAAAAACCAACAACGACAACAACAACAAAAATGAACTCATCCAACATTATCATTAAAAAAAAAATAAAATCTTGCGATACAACATACACCCATAGGAACCCAACGAGCAGCAATCGAAGGTCATAAAAGAGCTGAACACTAATGCTAAGCCTACATTCTTAAAATCTCAGTCAAGAAGTACTTCTCACTGTGTTTTGTCTTTCACGCGTAAAACCACATTTTTTTTGTTCATTTAACCTTTGAGCTTGGGCCAGAATAAGTTACACTTGGTCACATAACTCTTGAGGAGGAGGAAAAAAGGCAGCAATTCTTCTTTCTCAAAGTCACAAAATGAACACTTACAGGGTTTCTGAGTCTTTTTTCCCCCTCCTCCTCAAAATAAATAAGAATCAATGTTGCCTCTACACAGTTATTAAACAGAAGATATATCTAACAGCTTATTTTTTTAAATATATATATATGTATATATAAATAACCAAGACCTAATAACTGAAACACAAAAAAAAGGTCCCCATCCACCCAATCCCACCCTCCTCCCCTTCCAAAAAAAAAGAAAAAACCAAAACCAAAACCAAAACTTTATAAAAATATCTTGCAGTAAATTTTAAAGTTTACAGTAGCTTCGTGATTAAGTCTCCCATTGCCCTGACTCCACCTTGTCTTGCTCTGATGAACTAAGTGCCAGTGATTTTGCACACACACACACACAGGAAAGAAAACCCAATATAAGTCTCTTTTCTTCCTCCTCTTCATCTTCGTTTTTTTCTTTTTTTTTCTTTTTCTTTTTTTTTTACGAAAAAAATCACCCAAGCCAACAAATGAAACTGGTAACTTAAAGAAATAATAATACTGATATCAATGCAGCACTAGCAACACAACAATTGCCTCTAAATGCAGGGTGTGGTGGAGGATCCAGCTGGTCGAAGAAGGTCCCAGCGCGGTGGCACAGTGGCAGGGAGTTGACAGGTGGGGAGGAAGGTGTTGAAGGAGGAGCAGCAGTAGCAGCAGAGGCAACTGTGCCTGGTGAACGGGAGAGACAGTCCTTGGCAGAGTCTTGTCCCTCTTCTTTGCTACCAGAAGTTGCCTTTTCCCTAAGTTTTAATGTTTTGTTTGTATGTGTTTATTCACTGAACCCCCTCTCCCTCCTAAGTTTACTCCTTTCCCCTTCCAGCAGGTTAAAAACCAAAATGATACAGTATAAAAAAAACAACTATTTTGTATATATATATGTATGTATGTATGTATATATAAATATACATGCATATATACATGTATATATATGAAAAAAGGGGCCAAAAGAAAAGGAAAAGGTGGTGGGGAGAAAAAAAAGGTAAGAAAATCCCATGATGAAGCTCCCCAATATTGTCTTGGTTCAACGCTTAGTTTTGAGTTGCTCCTGGCTGGTTTCTGATGAGAACGCACTCTGGATTCATGGAACACTGCGCTCCCGCTACACCCGTCTCCTTCCCCACACCCTCCCTCTTCGGGCTGCGTTCACCTGCGCGGACAGAAGTTGCCAAGGGTAAAGATTTCACTCCAACAATTTGCAACCTCTTTTGAGCCCAGACTCTGCAATCCCATAACTGAGCAGATCTCTCTTGTGGAGCACCAAAAAAGAAAAACAGAGGGGGGAAAAAAAACCAGGCGTGCATTGGGGAGGTGTTTGGGGAGAAGTGGGGGAGAAACCCACTTCCTGAAGGGAGAGGGGAGGCTGGGAACCTCAAACAGGACTGGTCCTTGGACAGTCTACATCGGTTGCCTTCCGTCAACAAGTGTCCGCAGAGCACAGAAGGTGAAGCCGTGGCTGACATGTTAACTTTTCGGGATAATTCCTGGTAGCAGAGCGGAAACAAGTGGTGTCGTCAGAAACACAGAGAGAGCATGAACAGAACAAGAAACAAAACAAAAGAAAACAAAAAATAATAATAAAAAACCCAAAAAATCAGGAAGGAGAAAAAAAGCAAAACATTCAAAAAAAGGGAGGAAAAAAACAATCGAAAAAAACCACAACCCAAGATCTGGTGAACTGGGTTTGTCATCTGTGCTACCTTTTCTTTTCTTTCTTTTCTTTTCATTCTTTCATTCGTTTGTTTTTGTGTTTGTTTCTGAGATATATATTATATATCATATATAAATATATATATGTATATATATACAGTCATTCCTTCATACAAAATTTGTCTATAGACAGTTTTGTACTGTTGTGGCAAGGTATATACATCCTTCTAGATTAGAGGCTAGCTTGCTAAGGAATATTCTTTCATTCTTTCTTGCTTTTTTCTTTTTGTTTTGTTTTTGTTTTTTTTTTTTCCTAAGTTATTTAATTTTTTATGTGTTTATTTAAGGTTGGTCTTGTAGGCCGACTGATGAGACCATCTTTGCCTTGTCTTTGCCAGCAGGGTACTTATTGTCTCCTCTAGACCCATAGTCATTAGAACCGGAATCGCTCCGCTTGCTGTTTGCGCTATGCTTGGTTGGCGTGCCGGGGGGATGGCTCACCTGCCCGTTCTTCTCGTCTGAAAAAAGTTGTTTAATTACGTCAAAGAAGTTACTCAATGGGCTGCCTGGGTACACAAAACAGAGGAGACAAAAAAAGAAAGAAAGAAAGAAGGAAAGAAAGAAGGAAAAAAAAAAACAAACGAGAGGGAAAGAGAGAAAAAGAGGAGAGAAAGAGAGAGAACAAACAAACAAATGAACAATGGGGTTTTTAACGAGAAGAACATGATGAGGAGATCCAGAGCCACGTGCGTGGGGGTGTGTGGGAGATGAAGACAATGAGCGGGAAGAGGAAGAGTGTTTAGGATGGGACACCTACAGAAATAAAGAGTCTGGGAGCATAAAGTACCTAGAGGGAAGGTCCTATTTTTTTTCCAGAGTGGGGAAGCATTGCTGTCTCACCTAGCAGGAGGACACAGTACCAGGTGACTGAAATAGTTCAGTCCATTACTTCGAGTCACTTGGCCGCTCCACAAGGAAATGTCCCTGAACGTGATGCTGCGTACAGGCAAATCCCATCCTACTGCTGCTGGGGTATTTGCATGTGCCCACCAACTGATGCTTTGCAGCCTTGATTAGTTCTCTGGCTACACCAGGCAGTGCCTTTCTTTGCTTGCATTTTATTTTCCTCTGAGTATCTTGTTTCCAACCTGCCATCACTAAGCCTGAGTGGTCCAAGGAAAGCAGCGTTTGAAAAATGAGCTATGGCTGAGATGAGTGTTGCCATCTGCATGTGTGATCTGTGGTTTGTGCTCATGGGCTTCTAAGCACCTTCAGATCTCCCTACAAAGGTATCCAGAAATGAAGATGCTGAATGCATTGTGGAAGCAGGTTGTTATGCATCTAAGTATTTCTGGGACCTAGCAGGGTCAAGAACTATTACCTCATTGTCCTGAATTTATGTTCTGTTTACATTTACAACCTCCATGATGCTGACATGCACTCCAGTGAAGCTCAGAGACAGAGAGGGGTTTAAGGTCATGTGCTAGTAGAACAGGCCTCCCCTTAAGTCAGCCTCTACATGAGGTTGCAGAATTAACAAGGGTTGGGCACTGGGCACATGAGTACAATCTTTCATGCCATTTGGATTGCCAGGTAACGGAGTTATATGCTGTAAATTTAGTTATGTGGAAGGCCATACCTGAGGAAAGGTTTTGGGGTGCTACCGAGGGAAAAGGGACCAGCCACTACTTGAAAGGTAGCTTTTTCAGGGAATTTTTAGTCCCTTTTAATTTTCTTGGGTTGGGGGATTAATCTTTACCAAACATAGGAAGGGCCACACTAAGTTCTCTGAGCATGGATATTGAATGTATTTTTTATCTAACACACACCATGGAGGTTCTGCCTGTTTGTGATCATTAAAAACCCATGGTAGTTTTCTCAATATTGGGACTGTTGGCTCTACTGTTTAATAAAATTCAAATAATTTACATCTCCAGCTCCTGGAAGGAAATGGGCTCCTTGTATCTGCCTTCCAATGCAGTGGCATGCTGTGAAGAGTGAAACCTTTCATCCCCTGCGACGGGAACATTCAGTCAGGAGCAAAAGGCTTCTTCATAGCAGAGATTGCCATGTACCCAATAGCTGGTGGACAGTGGTGGCTTGGTAATACTGCATTCCCCTTCACTTCCATTACAAACATAAACAACTCATTAACTACAGCATGAAAGTACTTTCTGTGCATGGTAATTCATCTGAAGATCTTGCTGAGTGCTTTCTTATTCTCTAATGGAAAATGCTAGACAGACATCAACTATTCTTACACAAAGAAAAAGGAAATACATAGTATTTGTACTCTGCAAAACCGAATGGGTTACACATTTTTTTCCTGCCCTGTGCTAGCCAGGTAGTTGCTGCTTTCTTCTACATGTTAACAGGCATTGAGAAAAATCAAACGGCTGCCATATACAGTGAAGGATCTTATCTTATTAATCTAATTCATTCCTTGCCTTCTTCTACTTGCTGCTTTGTGGTTAACGTTCTGCTTGCCCTGGTTCTGTCTGTCATTCAGTTACATTAATGTCACAAGCATTAATGCCACTGGCTGTGAGTTTCTGGAAGGGCATCACTCACCCAACTGACTGGCCTTAGTGATGGGCACAAACAAACAGCCAGGCAAAGGATGCATCTCAATTTCTGCCTAAGAGGAGAAGGGCTATCAAACTCTCAGCTGTTTTGGGGCCAGACCTCTGTCAGGTCCACCTGCTTTAGTCCACATGCATGCAAATGCTTTGGAAAGGGAGTATCTGTTCCACATCTATGAGTTCTATTTCAGAGACTTCCCTAAGCCTCCCTAGAACTGTTTTAGGTTTGTGGGCCCATGCTCTGCGCAGACCTATTTCTATCTACTCAGATTAATTTCTACTTCTTTCAGGTGGATCCCATTTTTCAATTAACGGAAAAAAAGAGAAAGCAAACACTCAGCCTTGAATGCAGGAATGTGGGCAGATCTGGTTCTTAGGTGGCTTTGGACCCCTCATCTTCATAAGCAAATGGAGTCAGCAGAGAGAATGAAAAAGAGCACTGAAAAAAATGCTGGAGAGGAAAAGACTGCTAGGTTGGGAGAAAAGAGTGGGGCAGTATCTCTAGTTATTCATCTGAGCAGTTTATTCATGCTTAGAGGGAAAGATGAAGGCAGAGTAAGCAGGGCTCTGCAGGACTTGGGGAGGTTTTTGTTTTCATGTAGACAGGAACAGTAACAAAAGTACAACTTGCAAGAATGGAGCAATAGAACACTTCAGAAATTGTATCTCTTGTATTTGCTGAGTCCTGATACAGGATTTTCAGTCATCCTACTAAAATATGCAGCCCCTGTTTCATCCACCCTTTCTCCTCCCCATGCCCTGCCAGCTTTCAAGTGTCTGGAGATTTATTGCAGCAGAAGTATTTAACAGTCTGCTCTTCTTTGCCTCTATCACTACTGAATTCCTTACAATCAGCATTTTCAGTTAAAATTTTAACGGGAGGTAAGAAATCCTTAGGGATGTTTAAAGAGAGTTACTGAAAAATAAAATAGGCCGATTCACTAACCCTTTCTTTCTTTTGCTTTTTGTACTTGTAATTAAGTAGTAGATAATAATGCTCTCCTAACCTGACAGTCAAGAAAGAACTGATTCTACACCAAGCAATACAGACAATCACGGCATTGATGTCCACGTGACAGGTTGTCAGCCAGCTCTTGGGCTGGTCTATACAAGGAGTCCTCATGTTTTTCTCTGGAGATACATAAGTTGGGGTCAGCTATGCTGGAGGCATGAAAATGGTGTGTGGTGTCGCTCCTCTTAGTTCTCAGTTCCCTTTGGGGTTATACATCCAGTAGAACAAGACTTGAAAATGCAGGTGGTGATGGTTTAGAACAGCTTTTTCAGCAATCTTCCACTCCTAACATTCAGTGCAAAATGTGTCGTAGTCCCCTAAGTCCATCTGAGGCCTCAAAAAGGCTGCCCTCCTTATTTCAGAAAGTGAGATGACCTCCCATTTCATCTGGACAGGGATGAAGCTTTGGCTCCCTGATTCTTCAGAACATCCCTGGTGTTTCGTGCATCTTTAACTAAGGTCTTCTTTCCCCTTGAGAGCAAATGTTCATCAACACAGAGCAAAGGAGACATGAAAGGTAGCAAGGGTAAGAAACCGTGAGAAGGATCAGAGGCAGGAGGGGAGGTTCAGAGCATTAGTTTTATGCCTGTTAGGAGGAGATGGATATGTGGATTTTTGAGTTAGACCAAGGAGCTGTATGCTGCAAGATGGGGAAGGGAAATGGGTTTGAAAACAAGCACTGAAGCTTATGAAAGGGTCATGTATTGAAAGGGATGCTTAGAGAAATATATTTATGGAGAAGGCACTGGTTTGTGACACCTGTGTGCAGCACTGTCACGGCCAAGTATCACGGAAGAAGTCAAAACTGTGAATGCATTTGAATACAACTGCTAAGAGGAAGAAACAGAGCTAGAAGACATAAAAATGCAGAAGGAAGCTGGGCAGGTGTTTTGTATCAACCCTCCCAGTCCTCAGTATTTCATCTGCTGTTCTTAAGAAGCCTGTCTAACACGGACCTAGCCCCAGTGGGGTCACTGGTTTGAGAAGTCAAGTGGAAGTGGAGCACCCAGGAAAGAGAGGAAAGAGAAAATGAGGTGAATCACACCAGGCACCAGAAGAGATGCCAGGAAAGGATGCACCTTGCAAAGACCCTGCTCTGACCTCAGAGTCCTCCACAGAACATAACAGGAGATGGTGAACAAGCAGCTTCAGGACAAGCCTGAAGGCTTCAGTTACTGATTAGAGCCTGATGTTTTGCAACATTTTAAGACAGCCAGATAAGGACTTGGTCCTCTTTTTACTGAAGCAAGTAGCAACATTCCCATTGACTTAATGGAAGCAAACCCTGAAGCACTTCCTTCTCTTGTGAAACCATCTCTCTCAATCTATGTATTTTTAATGCACTAATCCTTGTGGTGCTGAACACAAAGTTGCACAAAAAATATGCCATCTGTGGGATTATCCTCTGCCTTTCCTTTCTGTATAGCCTCAGAAACTTTGGGGTTTTGCATATTTAGCTTGGGCTTTGGGAGAAAGTGAATTAGAAAACATAAGTCTCCACTGGAAACAGAGACACCTTTTGTCAAACTGACTTCCCTTATTCCTTCCCTTGTTGCTTTCACATCCTTCCTGTCTTCTCCCTGCCTCTGCTACTGAGGTTTTCTTACTATACTCATTCCTTACTCTTCACCCTTGTCTTTTTTCATCCCTAGCTTGCTTTGTGTTTTGATAGCAGCTGTGTTTTCATAGTTCTGATTCAGTGAACCATGTAACAAAAATTTGACTCCTTTCTTTTCACATAAAACATTAAAACACTCTCCTAATGGCTGATAATCCGTTCCCTTTCAACCCCCTTTTGCTACTTTGACAGAGTTCTAGCCCTCTTTGTTAAGAGTAGACTTTTTTTGCCTTTTTGCTTGGTTTCTATTGGCAGAGTCTCTCTACCTTCAAAAACAAATGACTTAAAATATAGACCCCACTCCAAAAGTATATGCAGTGAAAGGGATGACAGAAAGACAAAGTGGCCCATTCCTTTTTGTTTAGTTGTAGCATCATGTAGGAGTCTTCCTCCAGAATAAAGAGTTCCTAGCCTAGGCACTGTACAACATGCCTCAGAGAGTTCATGAACTACTGACAGACAGTCCATGGAACAACTCCAGTTCCTTAGCAGGATACCTGAACTACAACTGGGAAAGGTGTTTTACTTTCCAGAGTCCTTAGACTCTGCCAGTAAAAATGCCAACTGAAAACAGTGTTTGCAGGAATAGGCTGCTGGTAGAACTACTCAGATTATCACACGGCATTGGCACAGGTGTCCATGCTACCAGCAAGTGAGAACTTTCAACTGCTACACACATGGGCAGATCTGAACAACCAGCCTGATATTTAAATGCTCTATAACCCATCCTTGTTCTTACTCCCCTAAAACATCCCATGTCCTCTGCAGAAGGGTGGCCTAACATTTGTGACTAGCCAGAAGTATCCAGATGGCCATTCTACCTCTATTTTGCACATTTTTTCTCTCTCTCTCATAAACACACAGAGAAGCTAGATCCTGTTCAGCCTTTCCTGTCACAGACAATTAGACTAAGTCAGGCAGCTCTTGGGTAAGGAGTTAGTGAATGGTGAACACAGGCAGGAAAGTCCCCAAAGAGATGAGGCCTATTTCCTTGCTGCTACTTTCTGCAGAGCTAAGGCATGAGTAATGAATCAGAAACCAAACGTGTCTGTTACTGATGAACGGCTCTGGCCAATCTAGCACCACCACATAACATTCGAAAAAAGGAGACACGATGATGGAGAGGAAGGACTCATACATTTGTTTGGACAGCTGGTGGCACTGAAAGAACAGGCAAGGATAGTGGTGGGATGAAGAGATGCCAGATTCTGTTGTGGAATCATGCTGCTCTGAAAAATGAGATGGTAAAGGACTAAGCACAAGAATTCTTTGTATCTGCCTGTCCTTTTACAAAGATCTGCCTGCACAAGTGTGTGCTGAGAGGGGAAGCTAATGACCCACACTTGTAAAGACAGAGCAAACAATAGTATTGTTGCTACCCATTCTCTTAAAGACTGTTGCTCCTTCATTCCAATCTTTTTTTGTATGTAAGAATGTAAAAAATGTATTGGCACTTCATAGTATGATTTTCTGCCAGATGAATGTTCACGTATTATGTTATTGGTTTTAAGTTCTCTGACCTGTTCCTAAGGAGATGACTTGTGTATGCTAGTGCAATGTTGCTTCCTCATTTCCACTGAATGAATCACTTCAAAATAAGATTTAATCTTCTGAGAATGTCATCTCAAACTTAGCTCAGTACAGCAGCCTAGTAGAGCAAGCATTTCCATGTAATATCCTGAAACACTGGCTATTATAAAGTACTGTGATCTTAATTGAGTGAGATATCTGTGATTAGGTATTATTACAAAGAAAGAGGAAAACATCTTGTACTGAACAGTAAAAATCTCACCATAGCTGTCAAAACAGGATCTGACATGAACCAAATATTTCAGTAAGTCTGGATTCATTTTTAGTGCCAAGTTGCCTTTTTTGGGGCTGCCTTCTTCTACAGTGCAAAAACATGAGGCATGAATTGGAAAAGAAATGTCTCCCAAAGGCAACACTAGACTGAAGACATACAACTACAGTATGCAGGGAGCCAGCCATTCATCTGGACAGCAAAGGATACTAGCAGAATGGGCAAGGATAACTGGGAAACTTGGCTGGAACTCTTTAGAACATCTGACTTACTGCAATCCATCCCTTGTGAATGAATACGTGATCTTTCAGAGGGGTCTTCTTCCTTTTGTCCCTTCATGGTGTGACAGTGGTGAGAAGGGCCTTTCAGCTGGGAGGGCAGCATGGGTTTTTTCTGTAGGTTTCACCACCGCTATTACTGCCATCAGTTACATCTTCTTAAATGCAAATCACCAACCTCTTCTAGCTACTCTGTGAGAAGCAGGACTACTCTAATTAATGCCAGTATGGGTCAGGACCACTTCCAAGAGCAGATATTTGCTGCTGCCACTAATAATAATAGTCTCTAAATTAGCATTCACAAAGCTACAGGCTGCAATTGCAACACAGACATGATGTAACCAGTTTAAAACTACAAATAGCTTCCTAAGTTCTCAAGTAGTTTGGGATGGTATTGACATTGGCTCAACATCTGTATGAAACCAAACTGTGATTGCAAGGAGCTACGAAGAGATGCCTTTACTGCAGTGCAGTTGCTCTGTGTGCACTGAGGATGATTGGCCATGGGCAACAAGATCAGATGGCTCTAAATAGGAAGCTACATCAAGTCCTAAACACTGGAAGCATGAGATCTGAGCAAGATACACTGGAGAGATACTAAAGGTAAGTAGATTTGCTGTGCTTCTGCTTTGATCAGATCATTTTGGTGACAGCCACTGGTATATGCAAGGATCCAAAAAGGTTTTTGTTAAACTCTGGTGCCAGGAATCAAGGTTTTGAATTGTAAGCAGCAATACAAAATAAACATATAAAAATAAACTCAAGGTCTTCTTCCCAGCCTGCACAGGGTTACGGGTCTAAGATTCTGCAGGAACATATGACTGTGCAGTGCCCAACACAACAGCATGATTTGATGAAGCTGCACTAGTTATACATACTAACCTTTTCCTCCTCTTATCATCACCCACTTTCCATGAAAGTGCCGCTGATGTAATTAAAGACTTTGCCGAGAGTCATGAGAGATCAAAAACAACAAGCAAAGACTGCCTTACTTGGAAATAAAATTCATCCTCAGATAGTTAGTGGAGACTGAAAAGTTTACAGACTCCCTGGGCTATCTCAGAGGGTAAAGTGGAGGATAAGGCAGGCTTTTCAGAGCTTTCTGTCAGCAGCCAATGCCTTGGCAAAACATACTTACTAAGGGCTCCAAAAAACTAGGAATGGCTAGGAAGGAGAGCTATTAAAGGCTAAACACTACTAAGGAATGAACCACTCAAAGAAATTCTCAGCTCACTATGTAAAGGACTTAAAGTCATTAAAGTTTATGAAGACAGACTCTTTTCTGAACAAGGACTACTGAAATGGCACTGTAGGTGCATATCAATGGCCCCAGACCCAAAGTATTCAATCTACAATGAAGGAATCTTGCTTTCTAATTTGTAGTTTTGTATTTGAAGCTGGAGGGCTTTCCAGTTTATGTATTATCTTGATTTTTATTTTTTAATGTAAAGACTCTGCAGAACCTATTAGAACCTTAATTATACAACTTATTCTTCAGTAGGATAGACATAAATACCAGATTAGATGGTAGTAAACAGTTATCTGAATTCTCTTCAAAAGAAACAGAATCCAGCTTGTTTCTTTAAAGCTGTGCTGATTTTATAAGGCTTAATGGCAGCACATAAAGTGGTAAAGCTCATTTGTTACTAAACTGATTTGGCTCTGAATACACACATGGAATAGATCAGCTAAGGTATCATTCCTGTAGGCATTTTTCAGGCTACAGCTGCATTTTATATGTAAATATTTTAATTTTTACAAGGTAAATTTAATCTTACAAACAAGACCTTCATGGGAACCAGTTTAGTCTTTCTAACAATAGCAACACCTATTCCCCTGCTGAGATGGGAGGAAACAAACAAAAAATCCACCCCAATGTGCACTTCAACTTTATTATGTGCCAATTTATTTTCTTCTATTGTGAAATACTAAGAGTTGGCAGCAGTTTTCTTGTTTGCACAGGTAGGGTTGATATAGCAGCTGTTACGTGATTTGGATATTGACAGCTCCTATGATACCCCTTGGCTGTTCCAACATTAACTTGCTTTCCAATGCCAATGGCTGTATGCAAAATCACTTCTCAGATTGATGACCACTGCTAGCAGAAGATGAGATAACATTTAAAGGACTAAACAAATTTGTCTTGCTGTTAATTACAACACTCAGTGGTTTATAGTGGGTGAAAAGATATTCCTCATTCCCACCAGAGCTTTCGTATGGATGAGCCAAGCACGAAGCACCTGATTAGCTCTTCCTGCTCCAGTGATAACTTTTTGCAAAAATGACCTCCTGTGTTCACTCTCAGAATACAGAACAGTGAGAAGGTAAAAAATATTTTTATACTTTTTCATGCACTACTTGATATTACTGGATGAATATTGTGTCAATTTCATGAGGGTTTCTGATCCTCAGAATCACAGAGGACAGCTTGCCAAAAATAGGCTAAATGCTCGCATCATTCCCTTTCACTCCCCTGTCTAAATCATGGGTGAGCTCTCCTGCACATGGAAGAGCTCTTCACTCATATGGGAGAGTGGAACTCAGCACGGTGCAGTCAACCACTGCTTATGCTGTTTTTGAGTACACAAACAGGAATGTGATTTAAAGGAAGCATTTCCATTAAACCCCTATAAACCATCCTTTCTCTTTTCTCTCTCTCTCTGTGTTCTGTCTGTGCTGTTGCTGCCACAAAACAGTCTCCCTGCTGGCCTTCACCTTGTCCTCTTTGTCCCTTGCTGGATTGCTGCTGACACTATAACAGCTGGAGGGCCTGCATGAACTGTGAGAGAGCAGTGATGCTCTCTGTAGAGAGGATGCAGAGTAGTGGCTGGTTATCTCTATAGCCCAATTAACTTGCAAGCAATCAGCAGAGCCAGCATTTTAGTATTTTTGCTTGATGTGAATGCCAGATCCAGGCAAGAAACAGAGTGTTGAGGAAGAAGAGGGATTTGTTGTCTGATGACTTCAAGAAGCTGAAGGTCTGTCTACAACTTAGATGAGTCTTCATGAGGAGATCAGAAAAGTCAAATAAATCAAACGAGTTCCTTTCAGAGCAAAGGAAAAACTCTCACCAGCAAAGCTGCAACTTAAGGGAAAGAGATCATCTGAAATACAGGAAATGGGCCACATTCTGCCTCAGTCACACACGCATAAACCTAATATTATCTCCACTATGACAACTTCCCTTTGTAGTCACAGACTCCACATAAACTCCAGAAAAACTTTCTTCAGTTTGTGCAGAGGTGGCATGACAGTCACAGGTCCAGCTGGAGAGCAGTGGTAGCTCAGTGATCACTTCCTCAACATTTTGTCTTCCCTTTCACAGAGATATCTGAATTCAACCTTGGTACCTGAATGGAAATCTAAAGAGAACAGAGTTCTCTCATACAGAATCTTTCTGTACAAGATATAACTAATTAGATAAAAACAACTCTTGTAGTATTTGGGTATTTCCATTATTGTATTTGGAGGAGTGAGTAGAGGCATAGGAAATAAAAGAAAGAACACAGTCCATGTGTGGACAGAGGGGAGGGAAGGCTAGGGGCAAGTTAACCACAATTCATATAACTCCAAGCAAGTTGAGCTGCAAGTTTTGCAGGAAAACTTTTTTTCTTATTCCTAGCAAAATATCAAACCTTCAGTAGGTTCACTACTCCTCCAGCTAGAGACATAACATCCTTCCTCAAGACCAGACTGGAACTATGACAGTTTACACTAGCTAAGTGTCTGTCAGATAAAATGCAGTGTCTTATGGAGGATTTAAAAGGGTCATACCCCAAGGTTGTCTGGGGAAGAAGGGGATGGATGCAAAATAGAATTAAATAACTTCACATTCCTGTCTCAATAAATAGCAGGAAACCAAGGGAGACAGCAGCTAGCAGGGCAGCATTCAGCTTCACTGCAGAAAAGGGACTGAAGAATCATGAATCAATGGCAGCAAGTAAAGAAAAGAGGAAAAAAAACAGGAAAGAAAAAGAAAATCACTGGCCTAGGTTACAGTGAGGAGGGATTCTCAAGTGCAACACCACACATTTGTGCTATGAAGGGGAAAGCTGTAGTGGAGCCTGTGCATCTGTGCATGGATGGGGAGGAACAGAAAAAGGGGTATATGCCTGTGTCCTCCAGGTGAGTGAAAGACATAGTGGGCT
This sequence comes from Xenops minutus, assembly GCA_035221455.1. Taxonomy (NCBI): domain Eukaryota; kingdom Metazoa; phylum Chordata; class Aves; order Passeriformes; family Furnariidae; genus Xenops; species Xenops minutus. The sequence continues at coordinate 16,048,040 of JAWWEE010000158.1, forward strand.
GTTACAGGGTGGGCAGTCTTGAAAAGAGCGTGGGAGAGCAGGGATAGGGAAGGGGAAGAGGTGGAAGGGACAGGACGGCGCATTATTATGTTGCTCAGCAGGGGCTGGGGAAGGTGAAAAGGCAGAAGGGAAGGAAGTTCTTACCACATTTGGAAAGTCTGCCAGTCATCAACTCCATACAGTTAGTGGTGTCTGGATCATAGAACGGAAAGAGGAGGGAGGGAGGAAAAACATAAAAAAAGGTTTCCATACCTCTGTGCATAAAGTAGTAACTTAGCACATTATTACCTGAAGCAGGAAACATATACACATCTTGGTCTTTACACAACCCAGGCCAAATTCTGCCACCCACTATATGCCAGTGTAAATTCAGCCCTGTGACTGAAATGTGGATGCTGCTTCAGTGCTGCTGCCTCCACTCATCCCTTTATCATAGTTACAGGTATTTATGAGATGTGGGAAATATTCTACCCCCACACTGGCAAACTAAAAGTGTTGAATACCGTGTTTCACCTGGCTAGCTTTGCAAGTTAGCCTGCAACAGCCAGGAAATATTCAGCCAGCTGACGTTTCTACATCAAAAACAAACCTGGAGAGAGGGACAAACTACAGCACTGTGCTATTGCACATGGAATGAGGCTACTTGTACAGTTCAAAAACATCTTTTAGACCCCAAAGGAGAATGCTGAAGTTCCAACCTAACCCTGTCTCTCTTATTCAAGTGTAGTCTTTTATTCCTCTTGCTTTCAAAGTCACTATTCAAAGGCAAAAGAAGTACTTTTGGAATGGGTGGCAGAATCTGGCCTGAAGACACTACTGTCCACTTTGTGTATAGCTCCCATTGCCATAGCCTCTGGGTGCTTTCTACTGAGGTGTGATAAGCAGAAGGAGCTCTATATGTCAGCTTTAAAACAGAAAGGACCAGCCCAGTGGGACACTTCCATGTGCAACCTGCTGGCAGGGCAGACCTGCTGCTGTCAGCCAGAATTCCCTTGCATTTGGGATCTAAATCATTGCATTTGTGGAGCACTCACTGCTGAGCAAGTGGCTACCAGTTAAAGCACTCAGCTCAGTCTCAGAACTCCTCTTGCCTGGGCTCTTGATGAACACTTGGGTATTCAAGAAATAGCCTTCTTGGAAACAAGTACACATATGCTGAAAATCCATAATTGCCAGGAAGTTCTAACTACTCCCTATCTGCTATAAAGTCTGCAGGACAGAGGGAAAGATAATTTCCCAGCATTCCTCCCCTTAAATATTGAGTCATTTAGTAATTTTATAAGAAGCGGAAGGGGTGCTGGATATGCTTGGGTAAGCTGAACCCATGGTAGAAGAGCATGGATATCTATCTCTTCTGATGCAGCCAGGCCTGTGCTGCACAGATTATCTAGGAAAACACAGAGCAGAGAGGGCAGGTTCTTGTTCCAGTGACATTGGTCCAAGTGTCTAAGTAGCTGTTATACACTCTCCATCCACAAGGCTAAAGGTGGGCTGGCAGAGGTCAATGGGAGATGATACCCATGGAAGTTCTCTCAGAAAGGCACAAGACAGAGAGAAAGAGAAAAGGGGGAAAAGGATGGAGGTGAAGAAGAGAGCATTCAAGAATTGGAACAACGTATCACAGGGGTCAGAGAGGCCAGGAGTTTATTTGCCTTTGAAATTCTGTGGCTAGTCTGGCAGAGCGAAAGCCAACTAAGCTCCCAAAATACATTCTCCCTGAAGACACCTAGCAGATTTGAGAAGTGCCTACAGTTGTTGATTGGGTCAGAGACTAGAAGTCACATTCATAGGTTTGTATCCTTTTTTATAATAACTTGGAAAAGCTTGTTGTCTCATGCCTTTCTTTTAGTGGTTCCTGTCCAGCCCCCTCAGAGTCAACTACATCTTGCTGTAATGCAGTGTGATACAGATATACAGCGGTAGAGCTCAGAGCATTCACCCAATCATTAGGAGAACTTGGCTTTGAAAGAGCACATAAGAGGAAAGAAAGTCTCAAATATGGCTAAAAGACTATTTCTGACTCCATCCTACACCTGAAATTTTCTCCTCAAGTGTATCCAGACTGCCTGGCCACACAGTAACTAGGAGTTTGGAAACAAAAAAGGTAGCATTCATATATATCTATATCTAGATATATATATATAT
>JAWWEE010000158.1:16050199-16123549 GCA_035221455.1 Xenops minutus
TTGTTACTAAGGTTCTCCTGAAATTGGTATTTGTTTCATTCTTCATCTAACAGATTTAAAAAATAATCATGTCTCCTTAAGTTAAAACTTTCTTTTTTAGTAAGTAATTTGCAGTCAGCATAGTTCTCTTCAGTATTTAAAAATCATTGTGTAACAGGTCTACATATATTCAATCTGTGATTAGAATACAAACCGACAGATCTACACAGGAAAAAAGGATTACAACAGAGGCTTTTGGACAGCATAACATCTTGGGCTCTGTACCCCATTTTGCTCCTAAAAAGGTAAATTTGCATGGTATGATATTAGTTTTGATGAATAGGGAAATTTATTTTAAGATATGAGACCATGGAAAAATCAAAGGAACACTAATGAAACCTCTAGCTTGTCTTTCTTAAAACTTTCATGCACAACTAGAATTGGCATTCTGTGTATTTGCATGACTAGTCCCAGGAACTGCACAGGAATTAATTTTTATTTGTAATGTCTTTCCAAGACCTAATCAGATTTTTTTCCCCAGCCACCATGAGCACACCAAGAAAAGTAGCTCATACTGCATCACTTAAAAGACTAACAGTGTTAATATGCCTTCAGCTTCTCTTTTATAATAATTACTTTCATACTTCTTTCATTTCCATCATATTGTAACATCTGCTTTAGTAAAAACTCTATATGATAAAGTATTCCACCATTTTAAAGTAGAATTTTCATTCACCCTTAGATTCTTGTGAGTCAGCTGCTGCTCATGGATACTCATCCACAATCCAGTGACTATGGGATCCAGGTGTCATGAGAAATGAGTAAAGCCAGGGTTCAAAGGCTTTTAACTGTCTAAGAAGCATTGATGGGTCATGTAACTGCGTTTTTAATGCACCCTGTTTAATCTTTTAATTAAAGCATAGTGGCAGTGTCAGATCTCAGTCCTTCTGATGATAAGGCAATTCCTTATTTCATAGGAATTGCTGGCATTCACTCACATTTTGGATTTGACCAAGACTCTTTCATAAATGACATACAGTTCCGTTCATTAACAGATGGCAAATGCTTTGGTTAAAATAAGACCTTCCTTCAAAAGGTCAAACAAGCTCTGAATCCATTCAGAATTGCTAGTGCTCTATTGAATTTTCTTTCATAGTTTTCTTTATTCTTTAATTTCTGTATTTCCATTCTACATAAATTTCACAATGAAGCTGCCTAGTTCATGATGCTTCTTATATCTCTGAGACTTGTCCCAGCCCCAAGCAGCTGCTCCTCTGAGATCTCCAAATCCAGAGCTAGTCCCAGAAAGCACTGAGCAGCTCCTGCCAGGTGCTCATAGTCCCAAATAAGCATTTCCATTAAGGGAGATGATGTCAAGGGAGCCACCAGTTCCTCTGGTCCAATGCAGTTATCACTCAGACTGAAATTCCCTGGTGTTTGTGTGCTTATTTGAAATTCTCTGTTCTCCTATCAAAACTCTGGAGAGCTTGGACTTTTTTCTACATGCTTTATTTCAGAACTGCCAGTAACTATGTCAGATAATTTTAATGAAGACTATTCAGTGATAATATTAAAGCTGTTTAGCAAAAAAACAGTGCTCTGCCAATCCAACCAGGCATTAGAGGGCACCTTTTGAAGGAACCATGATAGCAAGATGAAGTAATTACCCCAGACACTACAACAGTGTTAAGGCATAAAGGGTCATGTAAGATTGCAGGAAATAAGAGAAACCCAGGACCTGGATGAGTTCCAGAAAAACTGACTTGCAATCCAGTTTCAAACTGGCATTTGCAGAGTCCTTGCTTTGAGTCTGCAGCTGGAAATTTACCTTGCGAAGCACTTCACTTGCTCCTTATTCCCTTTTCCATCCTGATGATAAAATCCTTTGGAAAAGGAAAGTTTCTTACTAATTTTTTTGTAGCAATTTAGCCTACAGCTCTTGTGAGCCACAAAAATACTCAGAAATTACAGATCAGTGCTCTAGCAATAATTTGCACTGCCCTGTTTTGAAGCTAGATATGGTCCCTAAGCACTTGTTTATGCTGATGAAAGGCACTTCCAGTGGTAACAGTGAGATGTTTTGAGTTTTGAGATGTCAGTGGTTAAAATCTGATATGAAGCCAATAAATATAATAAGGAAAGAGAAAACCTTTTACAAAGAACTTATAAAGGTATTTTCAGTATTGCTGCTTTCCCAGAACATGGGGGAAAAATAAGACTATGCAGCACCCCACACTTAAAACCAAAGCTCAAGAAAATATTAGGAAAATAAAAATTGATACCCTGTGAATGATCACAGATGGCTTTTGCATGTCCCTATTCACCAGCTGTTACTATTACTCTTTTGTGCAAAGGCATCAGAGAAAAACAGATTATGATTTAATGGAAAGAGCATTGGGCTGAAACAAAGGCACAAATCTGAGATATTTTCCTCCATGGAGAGAGACTCCTTTTATCCCAGCAAAGGGCAGTTTGCCCAGGGATTACCTAAGTAGAGATTCTGAGCATAAGGCTCCTGGATGGCACCATACATGGAAGAGAGACAAGGCTGATTGCTCTCCTAGACAATGAGATACACTTTTGATTGAAAAGGGACTGTCCTTCCATGATCTCGCTGGGCTTAATGGCTTTTGATACCAGTAAGTATACATGGGCAACTATTCTGGTCCAGATCAAAGGCCAAAACCATCTAGTGCTCTGTCTCCATCAGCAGCCACACTGACACACAGGACTGTAACAGCAGGCCAAGCACAGAGAACACTTCCTAACACTGCCTCACTCACCACAGTCAGGTCAGAGATTTCCTAAGCCTGCTGGGGTTTCCCTGTTTAGCAATCCCATCAAGATTTTTCTGCCAGGGAGTTGTCCAGCCTCCCTGGGAGTAAGAAGTACTCTGGGGAAGATGAGCACCTGCAAGCTCCTCACATGCAGAACCTGCTTCAGCAAAGAGTTCCTTCAGTTAGACTACATGAAGAGATGCTTTCCAATATTTGTTTTGGTACTTGGCTTCCACTACTTTCATATGATGGCTTCTACTTCTTTCATTGGGAAATAAAAATGAACAATTGATCCCTATCTACTTGTTCCATGGCAGTCATGAGTTGTAAACACAGTATTGTCTCAGCAATTATAGCACAGAGGTCCTGAAACATTAAGTTAGAAAGATGATATGTTGCACTAAACTTGGTCAACTAAGCAGTGGAATTTAGAAGTATTACATTAACTTTTGAAATGGATTTCATTTATTTACAGATTTATTCAGATAAGGGAGGGAATCTATCTTCCTGCTTCAAAGTATGCCAGAAGAAATATGCACAGCCAGTCTAAGGAAAAATGGAAGTGAATGAAGGGATATACGTAGGAAGGGAGATTATAAGGTGCTCAAGTATGACACAGAAACACATCTGCCTAAATCAGGTACATAACAGGCTCACATACACACACACATGCGTGGGAAACATGACATCTACAAACAGTGTTGTGAGCTGAAGGAAATGAAAAAGAGGGAAGTGCATTCTGAAACCCAGGCAAGCCAGCTCAGTGGGCAGATCAAAGAGGGGCAGGAGAGAGAATGACTGTCAGTGCCACATGCTTATCAGGCCTTGCTGTTCTGCTTTATACTGAGCTCATTTAACCTTCCCCTTCTGCAGGTCTCACTTTACATGCATGCACCTTTCACAGCTGGTTTTCATTATTCCACCTGTAATGGCATCTGAACAAAAAGGCAGGAGAGACAACTACACAGAGGGTATGTCTGTGCACAATGAGCTAAGAAAATACCCAGTGCTGGAGAGTATTGCTGGTCAGAGACAGCAATATGCTCAGAGCCATGGAGGAGGTGAGTTCAAGTGAATGGTGAGCTCATTCTTTTGTAGCAGTGGACTGCTTACAGAGTATCCTCGAACCATGAACCTCAACAGAAGCCCAACCACCACAATTCTTGGGAGGCATCCAGAGCTGGGAATATGGGAGGATAAGAGAAACAGAGACAACTTTGCCTTGTTTCTAGTGAGAAATGCTGATTAATTCCATGACAATTTCTAGGAAACTCTTGCACACATCTTTCCACCTATAGACACCCAGCTAAGGAAGGTGCTGAATGTGAACTCTGCTGTCCTTTATCCCTTTAATTCCCCTTACTTTCACTGACTGGGGATGTGAACCACATCCTTAGTAAGGTCTTCCTTACTTTGATGCACAGGTTGTCTCTTTTTGGTAACAATCCTCTTATTTTCTCTCCCTTCATTTTCTCTTTTCCTTGAACTCTGCTCCAACCTAAATTTTCAGGTTGACTTCTCTCATTTTCAAGAGACTTGCATGTTCCTGATCAGGTCAGGTGATGCAATACAGAACAGTTTCGCACCCTGTTTCATGAGCTGTCTTGCCTGGTTAACTCCTCAGCCAAGGGAATTCTCATTTTAAAATTCCAAGAGACCATCAATTTTGGTTTTGCTCCATGTGGAGTTATCTATTTCACTCTGACATTAGAGATCAGGCTGTGTTTTCCCTGTTAGAACAACATACTCTCATGTAGGTTTCGGCAGTAGAAATAATGTGATTGCTCCATTCCAGAAGCAGAGCAAAACTGTAAGTTAGATATGTTTCCCACAGCACAGTTTGCCCGTAACACCTCCCTGAATCTTATTTGAATTGTTTTTATTCCTGCTATAGTATGACTTTCTTAGGGAGATATCCTGCTTCATATGCAAGTGTGCAACATGGTTCAAGTCTTTTCTAGAGAGCCCAGCATATATTACAGTGAAGAAGTTAAGAAAGATCATCAAGCTATTTACTTTTTAAACAATTTTTTCCTCACAGGAAAATAAGGGTACACTTCATTCCCTAAGAGACAAGGACTTCTTGAATATTGTTCATACATCAGAAGTAATATGAAACACTTACAGGATGCTTTTCTAATTCCCCTCACTCCTACTTAGCCCTGGCATTTCCCAAGAGGAAGGCCTGGCAGGAAATTCTGGCTGCTTCCTTGAGTTTGATTTAATTTCTAAAGTCCACACAGCAAAATCCTCAATCAACCATAGTTGGAGTGTGCTCACCTTCCCTGTTTTCGAACAGAATAACCCATGTTCTGGGCACCATTGCAATCCAGCTAGCAGAAGGTCAGGCAGTGCCGGAGGCCAAAAGCAAAATGGACACTGAACTGAGCATACTTCTCTGTCAGGTACTAAGCATACACACTTCTAGATGGAGTTTTTTTATCTTCAGCTGCCAAAGCTACACTGTTAGACCAGAAGGATGTAACCCATATGTGCAATGAGCCAAGGACATCTGGGATTTAATTGCAGGATGCAATGCCAACTTAACTCCCACACTTTTGCTTTGGCTTGTTCACACAAAGGTCAAGCACACAATTTGGCTCTAAAGTGCAATATTTATTTACTTCCTTTTCATCTCCCACTCCTGACTCTTTGTCTTCTTCCTGCAGCCTCTGCTCTCTACCTTGCTCCTGTTTATTCCCTGTATCTGCACACTCTTTCTGCTTCTCCCTTTTTTTCTGTCCTTGAAGCTTTCCCAATACCTTATCTGCTTTAAGTTTTCAATTTCCACCTTCTTCTCTGTTCTGTCCTTTTAAAGAATAGAAGAGTTAATACTGATGGTTTTGGTGTGTGCAAGCACTAGTGTTCAGAGTGAACACTTGCTACATAATGGTGCGATGAAGACAGTTTCTGTATCATCAATTCAGGCTGCCTGCACTTTCAGATTGATGTCATTGCACAGGGTCACACACGTAAGATTTCTCTATCACCATGAGGAATTGAAATTTACTCTTCAAATAGATAAAATATAGTTTCTGCAGAACCTTAGTATATAATTCGTGCTACCACAGTACTGAGTCAAGAATCTGATCACACTACTGGTAACTATTAGCCACCTTCTGACCATCTGTTAATGGCTAAGTCAAAAGTAGCTCTCAACTTTATTCTGAGACCCTCTGAAGCTGGAGGTTTCTAAATCATGCCTGAAGGGTTTGAAAATCAAGTATGTTCTAGAGCATTTCCCTACTCTGGGAGATTTTGGAGCTAGAGGAAATCTGGAAGATCTATTGATGATGCAGCTTTTGATGGAGAAGTGGGCAAATGGCTCTTTGGGCGGGCGGAGGGCAGAAGCTGTTCAACTGGGGAATGCGCTGGGAGCACTGGAGTGGGAATGAGAAAGGGAGGAGTAGGGTGGGTGCAGGGTGTTACTGCTCTGTCTGAATGGAGCTCGTTTATTGCTGTGATCAGAGGGATGGCCTCCCTCAGCCTCCTGGTACCAAGAGGCATTTCACCTTCCTGTCCCTGCTGAAGCAAGGTGCTCGACAGTAGAAACTACTTACCTGATAACTGCTGCACTGAAGGCTGGTCATGTGTGCTTAACAACTGTGCCTGAATGGTTTCTACTACCCTCTTAAAGCGACGGCTTGGACCTGTGAGGAGAGAAGAGGCACAAATGGCTGTGAGAGGAAGGGAGCCGAGTCCGCACACAATCCAGGCTGGGGGAGAAGCACCACAAGTATCTTCCCTTCAGTCTTGTCCCCAAGAGTGTCCTGACAGCGTATCTGTCCTTCCTCCAAAGGGACTGTGGTGTATGGGACCCAGCAGGAGGAAGGATGGCTTCTGGGCTCCATTTGTAAAGACATAAAAGGTCGTGGGGTTATGGGGGTTGTTTGTTTCAACCCCTATGGGGGGGCATGTGGCCACCCAGAAGAACAGGGTGAGAGAATGTTTCTGTCAGAGGGAAGAAACTAGTGGGCTCACAGCGCCCAGCTGGGACTCTGAGACTTTTGAGTGAAACAAGGAGACAGTACCATGAGATATATCAAACCTGATGCACAGAGCAGCCATTTTAGTACTAATCATGGCAGCGGTAACTTCACTTCTCTGGGAATCTTTTTCCCTCCCTGCATTTCCATCACTACCAACACTATTTTTGTTCCATATGTCCTCCTTGCCCCTGAGGTTAGGACAGTTATATTCTTTCCTCTGACGGAACAATTTGCAGGCCTCTGTTATCAGCAAGGACAAAGCCAGCTGGCACTCATTTTACAGCTCTGCCATGGTTACCTGATAAGAGTGTGAAAGTGACAGAATAGATCCCGTTCTCCTTTTGTGCCTCTCCCCCTTCTGTGTATGTTATGTCCACCTGGAACTTCACTGGCTTCTGGAAGACAGCAGGACCTCCTGTGGACTTATATTCTGCACGGAAACTTGTCTGTGAGATGACACTGTGACTGAGACTTGGAATCTGAAACAGGTTGGTAGAAGGAGATAGTAGAACTAGTGCACAAAGGGAAAAAAATTGCAAAATTCTATTTATAACAACACTCATTTCCAGAGTGGATAACATTTGCTAGATTTGCTTCTCGTCTTGAATTCATAATGTACAGTGTTCTTGTGAAATTAGTAAGAGTGTAGGTTGCTTGGCACCGCAGAAGAACGCACTGCTGCTCGCAGGACTGACCTAAATTTAAAGGCTGAATACTGGTGGAATACCCATCACATTTATAAATGTACACGTTTCTCAACTTCATACACTCAGTCTTTCTTTTCCTACTCATCTACCAGTTTTGAGAAATGCCTTTTGCTGAGTAAAAACCTCTATTAAGGGAGTGGGCAGAAAAGTCAGTGGGATATAAGGCTGCATATAAAGAGCACTTAAGTAGCCTGGTCTGATCTCACAGCTGACCTCGTTTAGAGCAGGAGACCTCCTGAAGACCTTTCCAACCTCTAATGGCTTGGTGATTGATGTCAAATAGACATCAGGACACAGAGCAGACACTTAGAGAAGTGTCTGGGATATCCACAGGAAAAGCATATCTGCAAATAATTCACCCAAACCACAACTCCTATCAATATATAAAAGAACTCTGAGAAACTCTGTGGTATCATGTAAAATGTGTATCTTCAGACCCATGGTGGAATTTCATAACTGCCTAATTTTCAAGCAGTTACCATTCACACCTTCCATCAAAAAATTAACATACATTCTATTTATTGCTTCATAAAGGACCATATTAAAAAAATAAAATCAAATTTGGAAACCTGGTCTCTAATTTAGGAGGAAAAACAAAGATAAGTTCTTTGAGAAGCTGACTTTAAGGACTTAATTAGCATGCTGTGACAATGTATTAAAGTTTGAAGGTTGCTGAAAGAGATGATTCACTGATTTTGCACACAAATCACTACATCACACCTAAACCCACATGTAGGGTAGGCATAGAATCACCATTACAGACAGCACTGCATGCTACTCCACAATGTAAACCCAGAAGCACAGCTAAATGCATGAAACTGATGCAGTAATGTGGCTGATTCAAACCAATCTGAGACAGACACCAGAGTCTGATGCATGATACTATACTGCACTTAGTCCTTGTATGTTTGTACAGCTACAAGGGTTATGGCTGATTTTTTTGAAGAAATTCACTGCAGCATCACAGAGATTAAAATGGAGTTCAGTATTTCATGAAAAAAAAATCAATTCAACAAACTATATAAGAAATTAAATCTCCCTCTCCTAATTCTATGGAAAAAAAAGTCGATATTGTTGAATACCTTGAATTGAAAAATCTCTTAACTTTGCTGTGCTGATTTCTTCACTGGTACTTCTCGATAATGAGATAAGGATCTTCTATAGGAAAAAATGACAATTTCCCTCTGCTTTCTCAGATTGTATACAAACTGTATCTGCAAAATCTGATATTCTGGTCACCAGAGGAAACAACCCTTCCTTCTACCATATAGCACTGAAGTGGAGATTTAAGGTAACAAATGCAGATGTCAGACAAGATTTTTGTCTAACTCAAGCGGTGGAGGGCTTACCCAGCAAGGGGAGACCCAATCTGCTGCCCAGACGGTGACTGTAAGGTTAGTTTGACAAAGAAGCAAATTACTGCCTCAATACCGTGCCAGCAGTGTGCTCTAACTGCCGTGTTATTCCAAACACTGGCAACCTGGAGACCTTGCCAAGAAGGCTGAAATCTTTTCTCACCTTGGAGAGCATTTTCCACAGTTTGCAATTCACACACAGTCCAGTTGAGGCCTGAATCAACAGGCTAAGTAAATCAAATCCACAGAGACTGCATTTGAAGGAGCAGAGACCCTGTCCAGTAACATATGGCACAAGGAGTCCTGGAACTGACCAGTAGGCAATGCTTTCAAGAGGCAGCTAGGGTGACTTACCGAGAGGAAAGCATGGACGATATCAGCCTTAATGGAGCTTAGTGGTTTGTCTTTAATGACCACAAAAATCTGTTCTTCTTTCTCCAAGTTGATGAAGTTACCAAACCAGGATTTTTTGGCAAGCCTGATGTGATGAAAAGAAAGAGATAGTTTAGAGTACTGAGCACTATTTCTTATTTCTTACACACCCTAGCTAGAAAAAATAGTAAAAACACACACAAGAAAGTTTTGATAACACTCCAGATGTGATGTCATTACTAATAGAATAGTAAGTGAAAAATAGTGTCAGAGAACATCCAGAACAACATTTCACTTAGTGGAAACTGATAAAATGACAGACTACACAATCTTAGCCTTGCAGCAACAATAAAGAATCAGAAGCAGTGGTAACTCTTTTGACTGAGCCAACATACCGATTAATACCGCATATATAGAGTGCATATAAGCCAGGGGACACATTTCTGGTTTATCTCCAGGGATCTATCCCTTTCTTGTGACAATATGCAGATCCCGGCAACACAGAGGTTGAAGTTCCTTCCCACTCAATTTCAACTCCTTCGGTGTTTCAGGACTTGGAAAGCTCCTTTTCTAAAGGTGTCCTGTTGGGCTGATGATACAATCACAAGATCTTGTGTTTCAAAGCAAGCTGTAGATGTCACCAGACCTCCAGTCTCTCAGTGATTGAAATCCACTCCTAGACAGAGGGCCAGGACAAAGACTGTCCCATTCATTAGTCCCATTCAGGGTGTCTATATAATGAGTGAACTCTGGTCATCTTACAAAGTAATGAATTTTCAGTGCTAAGAAAGAAGATACCAACACTTTGCAAAACATAGTTCAGCCTTTCCACTGACAACACTCCACAGTTTCTTTCACCATCAGGTAGTGGTTTGATCATAAAATGAAATGGCTCTGTTTTTTCGCACTAATTGTATCAGTAAATGTTTGATTTTGCTTATCATTTCACCATTTCAATGTACTTTGTTGACATTACATTTTAAGTTAAACAGGCTAAAGGAAGAATGCAGGGACATGAATTTTAATGGGAGACACTACCCAGAACCTGAAGGTAGCATCTTTCACAGGTGTGGTTTTGAGGCAAGAGAAGATGCTGTCAACCATGAGACATAGCCAAAGAATTGCCAGACCAAACTACACGTAGGGAAAATTCCACTTGTATCACCCATATCTTAGTAGGGAAGAATTTAGCATGAAAATGTCAGAAATTAAAAGACATTCCACCAAGAGAAGGGCCTTTTTTACTCCTTCACAACATCCTTTATAATGCCAAGTCCAGTTTGAAGTATGACAAGCAATAGGCTTTCACTCATTTTGGTGGATGTTCACCAATCAGTGGAAGAAGACAATCTCTCCAGACAAGGAGAACCATCTGCAGAAGGGATTACTATACATCCATTTTACAGCAAAGAAATAAACAGCTGGAGTTATTAATAGACTCACTTTCTGTGGCAAAGACTCAGACTGAGGCAGAATGAGGAAGGGCAGTGACCAGGAGAGAGAGGAGCAAACTAGGAAGCTAATTTGAAGTCTAGGCCTTCAGAATAAAGAACAAAGCTTGACCTCAGTATTGTCCAGCAATTTGCACTCATTTCCCATTCCAGAGTGCTCCATGAATAACCATAGGCTCACTGCCCATTTAATGAACACAGTAGAAAGACCACAACTGGAAGACCGCTCAGCTGGGCAAATAATTACTTGCTTCATTTACTGCAGGCAACCAAAAATAAGAATACAGAAAGATTCACTTGCAATTTGGTAAACCAGGGTCCCCCACTCAATTAAAGTGGGCTGGAAAACTGTCACTCCCTAAAATATTCATAGGCAGCTGTAACTATGCCAGTGAGCCAGAGATTAGCACAGGGAGCAGTAAAGAGAAAGGGCCTCTCATTTAAATGGTCGTTAAGGAGCCAGGGTTAGAGTGTGAAAGAAAATTACATACTAATTAGCTCATGTGTCTCACACACACCATAACAACTCCACAAGCCCCTGGAGAGCCGGGGCAATAGCTCCCTGAATGTAAAGGGTCTATGCTCATTAGTAAATTAGCACCTGGTTATCTATCTAAAACGGCTGCTTGTCTTAGGCTTGGATGTATCATAATGTGAACCAGGGTTGGCTATATGGACTCCAGGGCCCAGTGGAAGCATGGGACTGGAAAAGTGTGCATATTTAGTTGCAGATCTGCCACGCTAAAATATGGCTTTTCATTTTTGTATTGCCATTAATGGTTTTGTTAGCCCTTCCTTTAGAGGTCTCTTAACTAGGCACAGGTAACAAGGGCTCCAGAACACAGACAGGGTGTTTTTTTCCTGTTCAGCATGATGTGGACTCTCCAAAATCCAGCTGGGTTCTTTTTCTCAGCAAGGTTATCACCCGTAATACTGACGCTGGAAGATTCACTGATAGCCTGGGCTATGCTCCAGATTGTAAATCACTGGAATTCACTAAATAATTTTGCTGGTGTCGCATAAGATGGAATAGATGCCAGTGGCCTCTCCTGTTTCTGTAATGAACAGAATCAAGACATAGCACACATGCACTGGCTTTTCTCCCTGAAACTGGCAGAACTAGCTGTACTCATACACCCCGGGAACAGGCTCACTGAAGAACAGGGGACAGCTTTGGAGTAAAATGACACAATAAAGATTTTTCTCCTCTTAGAGGGTATTAAGTATTACTAATTGGGTTAAAATGTGTATGAATCAATGATCCTCGGCATCCTGAACGAGATCCTTAGCATCTCACAGGGTCAGGCTGTAAGCAGTACAAACTGTGCTTAAAATAAAGAATCTTCTCTTATCATGGCAAACCTCTTTAAACAGGGAGTGAGACAGGAGATATGTGGGGGAGGCTGCGTATGTAGATTGCACTAGGGAATCTAATCAAGTGTCCAGCTGATGAAAAAGAAAAGAAATTAGCAGGCACATGGAGGCTGGTGCTTTATGACTTCACACTGAATTTCTCCCTGCTATAATGTTGTTTCTTTTCCTACTTTTGGAGTGTGTTGACTGCATTGCTTTCTGGAGAGCCTCACTGTGTTCCCTCTCTGCCCCTGAGCACACGGACCTGTAACCTCCAGAGGTTTACCTGCTTGGCATAAATAACAGCACTTCTACTCAGGCAAATGGAGCTTTGCAGGTTTAAAGCAGATGGAGAGAAGTCTCTAAATGTCATTACAAACACATTTTCTAGGAGTTTTTCACACGAGAAAGAACAGCATTACCCAGACACATCAAAGCGTATTACCTAAACATCAGGTTTGTTAAATGAATGGCAGTCATTGCTGTACCAGACAGAGCAAGGACATGTATTTATCGTCAACCCATGAGGTCAATACAGCTCTTGATAAGGATACCTTATTTCTTAAAGAAAGAAAGAAAATACTAGAAAAAAATAAGACATGTGGAAGCGGACACTTGAGCAACAGATATCTATCGTTAAAAAATAATTCAGTTCATTATTTTTTATGACTTGTATTATGTTTACTGCAGGGTGCAGCTCAATTGAACTCATTAATTTGGCAATTATACAGAAAAACTAAAAAGGGCCTTAGGCTTTGACTTGCATCCAAACTGCCTCAAATGACAGGCACTACTTCTCTATACCAGCTTTTAAAGAGTGAGTGGGAAGCAGAAATGGCAATAAATGAACAGAAAAATTTCCACCAACTTACATGCAACAAAGAGAAGAGGAGAAATTTAATTTTAAAGGTTTTCTGCTTTAATGGCCTTAAAAACGTGAGATAAGAGTATTATATACTTCTTTGATAATGATGTGCTAATTTTATGAAATTCTTCCATGCCTCTCTATCAGTAAATGCACAAAAGTGTTGAAAACATATTCCATTTTTCCTCCTGGATTTCTCTTACTAACCTTTACTAAACCCTGTTTCTCCCAATCCTGAAGTCTTTATCCCTCTCCATTCTGCATCATTGCACATAGAACGCACATCTTACACCAGATAAATACCAGGTCTGGAGAAAGTTGTTAACACAGTACCATAGTCACCAATTACAAAACTTTGAGCCCAAAATTTCCATCCAAGACTCATGAATATTTCATACAAGTATCTTAACAAGAGGCCAAATTGCCTTGGTTGGCAGGGTAAGTTCATGAGCATTGGGTGCACAAACACAAGCTGTGAAAATAAAAAGGAATAATTTGGCATCTGTTGCATATTAGGAAGTGTTTGGAGCAGCGCTCTGGCAGGGACTTCCAAACCTGCCATGCAGTGACGCACATTTGTGCAGTGAAATGGCTGAAATGTACACTGACTTTTAGGAATGAGTCTGGTGAATATGAAACAGCTTCTCCATGTCCCAGTGCTGCTGCCTAGAATTAACACTATGTTTACTATTGCAACCAATGATTCCTCTGAATTATCTTAGCAGAGGCTTCTGCATGTTATTCTGAGGATGCAAACTCTCCTGTACTAAAAAGAAGAGTGTTCACTGCATGGATAGTGGCAGTATAAGCCACTGATTAGCCTCTCTGCTCCTGAAGAGTGATCTACTTGATAACCAAATTAAAGAAGAGAGAAGGAACATATTACAAACTCAGTAAATTCAGCAAGCCATGAGAAAATGAGGTGATTACTGGGAGACTGTTTCATCACCTGTTGCCCCACTGCCATTACTGAGGTAGAGATTTTATTCAGGGTCTTATGAGAAGAATCATTTAACACCTCTATCCCACCCACAGGATAACAGGTTACAGATACTGATCCAGAACAGAAATATGTCAGCCTATGACATTCAGACAAGGAAACAACTTTGGTATGTGGTAGGAGAGAAAAGGTAGTGTATAGGCAAGTTACTTACTCTGGGGATGATTCTGGGGTTAAATTAGACATCTCCTCTGGTGTAGGTACTGCCCAGGCACACACAAAGAGAGGGAAGGAGAAAAGAAATTGATGATTCAATATGCCTTCCAGTTCTTGCTTATACTAATGAAACAATTCTAGCATTGTAACCTCTTGCATTTTCCCACTGCCCCTGCAGACTGGTTATGACATTTGAATATTGGTCATATGTCTCTAGATCACTGGATCTGATCAAGTGCTGCATTTCAAGGCTTACTCTACCCTTCCTTAAATCATTATGCCATCTTTCACTGGCTTAAATGGTTTCTGGTTCAGACCCAAACACCATACCAAGACGATGGATTTACAGCTGCTTTAAAGCCCAGTTGGATGCAACTCAGTCACTGCTGCAATTCTCTACAGTTCTTTGACCATCTCAGAGACAATGCTGCTCACCATCACAGTTCAGGATCTAATTATTCCATGTTTGTGAGCCTCCTTTACCATGGAATCACATCCCAGTACCCTGTAAAACCACAGGATGTTGGGGTAGCTGCTGCTGATGTCCAAGGATAATGTGACTTTGGGTGCCCTTTGCCTGCATGCAAAAAGCCACCTGGAGCTTGAGGAAGGAAATTTTGCACATCTCAACACTCTAGAGACTTTGAAAACTGAAGTAGGCAAGCAGAGAGGAAACCTCTGATTGTATTAAGGAAATTTTTACACAAATTACCAGAGGAGGTATAAAAAGTATTAACCAAGATCAAAAAACCTTTGCTTCAGAAGGACAATTTTAGCCTTTTGCCACTGGCTGTCTTTTTTTTCAGCAAAAGGGTCAGCTGTGGAGAGGCAGCAGAGCACAGCCACAGGGGAAACAGCCGAGCTCTAGGTTCTCTGACAAAATAAGTGATGAATCTGAAGATAAATTATTCTTGTGGTCTAAGAGCCACAACAGGGATAGTAAGAGCTGTATGGCTGGAGTGTGAAAAGGGCTCAGAAGATGCTCTTGGAGCAGGTGCAGTGGCTTGACAGACTCTGTGAGTTCGGGCTTGGCTGATGCTATCACTCTCATTTTCAATACCAATATTCAGTCCTTGGTAGATGGAATGTGCAGAGCCAGACAGGTATCCACTTCCTGCTGAACAGCTGCCCAAATGAGAACCACCTGTCTGGGTGAGCACTCACCTTGTAATTTCCGACGATGGAAGCGAGGAGACCCCAGGAAACTATTCTTGATGGAGTTGAGCCGTGTCCTCCATGGCATTCCTCCAATGCTGGGGCTGGATGGTGGTGTTGGGTTGGGTGTGCCTGCTGGGCTCTCCTTTGGCGTATGAACAGGTGTCCCCTTGGGGGTAGGGAGGGGACTTCCCCTTGGAGAGGGGTGAGGGGTGACCTGTATGATGGGGATAGATTTGGTGCTTGGGTCAGTACTAGAAGGGAGCAATCTAACAGGAGACATAGGGTTGGTCTGCACTTTAGGAACAGCCAGCTGTGGGTTAAAGCCGGCAGCAGGCGAGCGGCCCTGAGCATTCTGCACAGGGTTGTTCTGGGAAGAGGGGGCGTTGGTATTGCTGGCAGGGAGTGGGTTGGATTTAGTAGACTGGAGTGGTTTTTCAGCCAATTTGCTCTTGGATGGCAAAGTCTGCGTCTTTGGGTTGGGCTGAAGTGCTGGCTTTGGTTGGAGTACATGTCCAGGCCTGGAGGCGTTCCTACAAGCATCAGGGTCCAAGGAGACTTGGGGTCGGGGAGAGAAAGGGAGGTCGGAGGTCTGAGGGGGGATGAAGAACTTTCTGATAGGCTACGAGACAGACGCAGAGTGTCCATGCACATCAAAAACAGTGAAATACGCAAAGAGCGGGCGAGCAGAGAAAGGAAAGTCAGAAAAAAATCCATCCGAGTCACAAAGATGCACCATGTCACAAGGAGACACAACAGATGGCGGTGAAGGGGTAGTGGGGGGGGAGGGATTTTGCAAAGAAACGAAAACAAACAAACAAAAAACAAAAAAAAGACATGCAGTTAGCTGGGAACACAGCATAATCAACAACAGCAGCAGCGGCAGCAGCAAGAACAACAGTGTCATAACAGGCTTCATCATATTAACCAACCACGTGTCAGCAAAGGAAAACAACAGAAAGAAAAGTACAACAAAGGAACAGTAAAATTAAATTAAATAAATAAATTTTTTAAAAAAAAGAGAAAGTAACCAAGAAAAAAGAAGAAATGCCGTCTCTCTGGGATTGTTCTGATTGCCCTGCAGTGAGAGAAGCACGATGCTGTAGGGAGGTGAGGAAGGGGAAGAAGAACCACTCAAGCCACAGACAAATTGAGATGTGCCAAGAATGGGACCACCTCTTTCAGCTCCATGTGCCCATATGCAAACCCAGTAGAGAGATGAAACTCAGAACAGGTGTGTGATACACACGGAGTGGCAGGTGATACACACAGTTACTGCACACACCAGTCAGAACCTCTTTCCTTCCTCTTTACCCCTGACTGGCTAATGCACACCCAAATTGCAGCCACCCATTGCAGAAGAAGGGGCAAAAGGGAGAGTGATGCCACCTGGGCACCCACTCTTCTCCCCTGATCTGGAAGGTTAAATAGCTCAGCATTCACTTGGAGGCTTCAGAGCACAGAACACCATGAGAAAAATATGAACTCAGATTGGTGTTTGATTTGTAAACTGCTACAGCAAAAACATTAGTGAGGCCTGGCAAATTTATTTAGCTGGGAAAAGATTATGCTTCTCCTGCAACATCTCTCATCACATCAAAGGACATCCTGATAATTGGAATTTCTGTCATAAAGTCTCAACAATATTTGCCATTAAGTCTCACGTCTAAGAAGAGGGTGAGGTGAGCCATTGTTTTGTAAGACACAGTTTAAAAAGAAAAAGACAAGCAAAGTTCATAATCCATCACTGAGGTATCAAAATGGGATTATGATTTTTTTTCCCCCAAGCAAGAACATTTACACGTATGAAGAGGCATTTTGGGAAACCATTCATACATCGACAGCAAACATCAATAGACAGACTTGGAAGGGTAGAAGCCTTTTAAAGGGATATTAGCAAGCTAAAAATCACATTTAAAATAAAACAAATGTCCTTACAAAACATTGCTGTTAACACCTTAGATTACAAGTACTGGAAGAATTGTAAAAATAGAAATCACTTTCAAGATATTTAGCTTTGCTCTATATTTAGATTCTGATTTCTATACATTCTTACCTATGAAAAATGATATATCACTATTATTATCCATTCTTAATATCTAAAAGTTGCAATCAAGCACTGTCCAGACATACCATGTATATGTAACCATGCCTCAAATCTCAGTCCCAGGTAAGCACACTCTCTAGGGAGTTTAATTCCTGGGTTTGATGGATTTTGTAATTACTTCAAAGAACTCAGAGTTAGGCCACCAAAATTGAAAGAGAATCACTACATCAAAACATTTGCATTGTTACTTGGATTGTAAAATTAAACTAACATCTGCCATGTTGGTACATTCTGATTGCCAATGAGAAAGAACCGGAAAAAGATGAGGAAAGTGGTTAATTTGTGGACGTCATTATCAGCATCTGACTATTAACCATGGGCAAATGACACCAATGGATAAAAGTCAGACTGTTGATTGCAAATGTTTCCTTGCAATTTTTGATTCTTACGTGTGCGATGGTTTGAGAAACAAATATAAAAGAAATAAAAGTCAAATTCAACTCCCACTTAAGCCATTAAGAGTCTGAAGAGCACCCTTAATTACCACATTCTTAATAATGAAATGAAGAACAAGATTAGGTCTCTATTTCAGCGGGTGCCATGGGAAACACCATTAGCAAGATCTTGTGAAATTTGAGAAATTTTAGTTGCTGTTGAATTAATTCCTCATAGAACTGAACCTAAGCACTGCATAAAATGAAATACGCATTTGTTTTTTGAAGTATGTTCTCTTTCAATAATCTAAGGTGCCATTAGAAGCATAGGTAAGGATGTTTAAAAAAATATGATTTTTATTTCAAGATTTCCTTTTAAGCCTCAAATCTGACCTGCCTTAATATCATTATGATCTGCTGAAAATGCCATCTGGTTGCTAAATCTCTTTGAAGACTAATCAACTGCCTATTAAGTAATAATGGTAAGATACAGCAACTATGAAACAGATCTTGTCAACCTTATTCTTTGATGTAGTCCTACTGAGATATCAGAAACTGATCCCAAGAGATCAATTAATGACATCAAGATTTGCTGCACTGGATGCTTATTTTGTGCACAAAATTGTTTCCATGCTCTTTTTCAGTACATTTTGCAGTGGCATAAAAGTTCTTGGACCTCTGCTTCATTCCACTAATAACCAGGAGAACCAGTGCAGAAAGAAGGAAATGGATCTTCACTGGTTCCTAGCACTTTAAAGACACAGAGGAGAACAGAAAAATATTTATGCCAGTTGCAAAACACGGTAACAATTGACAGGAACCTAGAATATCTTTCAGAAAATAGTTCAATCAAGCAAGGTTGTTGGAAGCTTTACTAGTCTATAAACTTTACACCTGACAGTGTGTCTTCATTCATAAGAATTACACAGAATCTTACTGGGGAATTACAATTCCAAATACCTGAAATACTGATGTTATCTTCATATAACTAAGAGCAGACCCATAGTTGCATCTATGCTCTAATACATGGAATATATCCATTTCTAGTGGGGGATAGCATCTTCTCATGAAGTCATGAAAAGTATGCAGAAATCCTCCAAAGACCCTGGGCCAGACAATTAGGCAACATGGATTGCCAGAGCCCTACAGACTTCTTCATGAGGTTTAGACTTTTGTTAGCACTGCAGTCTGAAAGTGACTTATCTGACCTCATCAGGCACCAGGAATAGTCACTGTAATCCCTAAAGAAGTTTAGAAGATGGAGGCCTTTGTCATTGCACTTAGAAACTGTAAGAACTTTGCAACAAATGAACTTTGAAGCATGTGTTGTACTAGCTGAGTATCAGGATCAGTGAGTATCAGTATTTATTTGAGTGCGCCTTTAATAAGGGCATTTGAATGTACCTTATTTATAGGGGTTTGAATGTTCTTTACTCATCCGAGTCAGTCAACTTCTTACTGTCCTTTTAAATTTGCTAGCCCTCAAATTTGTAAAATTTATTTTCTCTGACTTTCTAAATACAAGCTATTCTGAAGCAAACAGAAGACAACCAGCATGGTTTGGTGCTCTGCTGTGACCTAATGGAAGGCAGCTGTGAAATGGTTCCTGATTATTTGGTCTGAAACCATGCTGTATGCAGACCTCAGCTGGATATGGCAGTGTTTAGTCATAGCAATGTTATTCTATGTGCTTATGAGACTGAAAAAGGGCAAGGGCACAGTGAGATCCCTGCTAACAGTGCAGTGAACATGTATGAGAAATTCTCTGCTTGCATTTGTAAACAACATTTCCCTCACCACCCATGAAAATTTACAAGCTGACAAGGAAAACCAAAACATCCCAGCTAAGAGCCACAGCTCTGGAGCAACAGATGTCGAAAAGCATCAAGCATGTGTGAGTGAATTGGACCAACAGATCTTGAAGCAGCACCACTTACCCTTGGACTGCTGAGAGGACTGGTGGAGAGCCCAGATGACGCTCCGCTGATTGACCGAGACCTGAATGGACACAATAAGGAAAACATCCCTCAGAAAACTCAGACAAGTTATAACCCTGATCACCAGCCACCACAGGCACAGGCATGAAGTGAGGAGGAGGAGGGAGGCTGTCACTGGAAAAGCACATGACTCTTTTCTTTTCCTTCCTTTCACTACTGTCACATTTTTCAGCTGTCCCCCCATCAAATCAAAGAAGTGCTGTTGCTCAGGGAGGATACTATAATCCCATTTGATTAAGGCAGTTAGTACTTTCTTTTTGGTCATCAAGCACATAGAAACTACTACGTCTGACCTGTGCAAATTGAACTGCTGAATTCAAAAGGATGGTGAAGACATTCATACTGGTGCTGAGAATTCTGTTTTGCACAGTGCTGGTGGTCACAGAATGAGACTTTCTCGGTCATGAGCAACATGGAAAAGCACTGTATTCACAAGACACAAAGGTAGGGGATTCTTCCAGATAATAATTAAAAAACCAAGTCTCCTTGATCCAGGCACACAATCATTCCCTATGTGATGACTTCCCACTGAAATTAAAAATCACATTGGCTTAACCCTTTCCAGCTTCTCACTGATGGATATCACATCTTTGCTCTCCAGCAAGATTTCTTACTTCTTGCATTAAACAAGCCAGGTCTTCTCTATGGATAATGAGTTCTGCTTTTGTTGATGACTTTAATAATACCAAGATAACAGCTCAGGTACCCTCAAAAAGAGGCCAGTCAAGGAACAGTAACCTGTCTGATTTGCTGACAAAGTCACCTATACTGTAATGCTCTTATGCTCTCCAGCAAGGAGTAAAATGTTAGCTGCAGACAATAAAATGTGCAAATGTGCTACGCTAAGTGTGATGAAAGAGCAGACAAGCCAAACTGCACAAACATTTAATCAGAAGTTTCTAGGAGGAGGGCTGCCCAGCAGAAAGAAACCCACACCCTGTGTGTGCCTGTACATGAGTGAGCCCCAGAGGCAGATGCTTTCTATCCTTTTTAAACAGAAAAAAAAGTTGTCTTGAAGACTGAAACATCTCATAGGAGAGGAACTGGCTAAGAACCTAGTTGTTCCACAACCACCATGCAACAATATGGCAATATAGCAAACCTACCAATGTTTCACCTATAGTAAGAGCCATGAAAGCAGTGACTTGCCTCCAGGTAGCAAACCTGAAAAAGTGAAATTCCTGTATATGCCTGGAAAACAGAGTGCATGAGTGTATGTGTATACGTAAGTGTGTGTGTGTGAGAGTGTACACATCTATATTAAAAATTGATATAGGTCAGATAGCTGATATCAGCTTATATGTAAGAGAATATAAAACAAGGTTAGACCATAAACTATATTAGTTTATTCTCTTCTGCTGTTGTAGAATAAAACTAAAAAAAACCCAAACAGTCTCTAAAATGGTCTCCCAGACATATATTGCTAAAAAAATCTGAGCAGTACAATTCTTAAAAAATATGTGAACTGCAAAAGAGGAAATATTTCCAAGGAAAGAGTAAACTGCAACTGAACACAATGTCAGGTTCTGTTTTCTCTATTTGTATCCTTTGCAGAAACTACTGGCTGATGGTTTTCTTTGTATCTCATTGCAGACTGCCCATCACGATAAGTAGGTGAAACACAGAAGCCCAGTCTTGGCACACTTTTTCGGTCACATTAAATCTAGATTGGTACCATGAAAATCTGGGGCACTCATTCTATGCAGGAACTCCCCACTTAGGTTTTTTCTTGTACCCTGCTCTGTCTGCGCATCACAGTGCAGCAGTAAAAAACTAGAAACTTGCTCTTGGCATTCTTTTGTACTAGATTAAGCATAAATTTGTACCATCAAGATCAGGGGCACTCATAAAGGTTTATGCAACGTAATTTTAAGGAGAGAACTGTCTGCTCCACTTCTGAAAGGCTACTTTATGTGCCTTTCCTATAACTGAAGTAGCTTAGTGCACCACAGATGTGTCGTGCAGATGGGAAATCCATTTAGTTAACATCTTCCTTGAATGAATCATCAGGAAAAGCTTCTTCCAAACCATATATTACGAGGAGCCTATAGATTACCTTGGACAAATATGGAAGGCATTCAGGTGCCCGGAAATGCAGTTAAACACAAACTTAAAGTTGTTCCCACCAACTCTTAACTGTGGTGGGAAAGCCCTCTCTGACACTCACCTGAATTCCATGATACTTGATTAAAAGTTCCAATCTGCTATTTCCTTTTTGCAATCAGGTATTTCTAACAGTCCTGAATTCTCCCTTCCCAACCCTACTGCCTCTTATTTTTTTTTACAAAAATGATCATACACATGAAGGGCAATATACGGCAGGCACCACCTCCCAACTCCCAGTTCCTTATTGGAAGCAGTATTTGAAAAATAGTTGTTGTGTACTGTGTTTTCATCCAGCCTAGGAGCCTGAGGCAGGGGACATAAGAGAGAGTTAGTATGAAATCCTCTTGGAAATGCATTCAGTATCCACATGGTTGCTATTGAAGCTTTATTTCTGCTGCTGATTTACATGCACAATAAGTAAAAAGTAAAGTAGGCCCTATAGCAGGTTTCAGTTTGTCCACGCTGGAAATTGCATATAGGAGCAGTTGAAAGAGGTTAAAGAAGCCTCTGTTAATTTTAGATGTTGGGGTGAAAAGAAAGCTGTACATTTTCAAAACTTTTCTTCCCTTACCAGAAAGTGTTGGAATGGGATATGACACCCAGACTGAGGAGATCTTCCTTGCGCCTTTTTCAATTTAACAAATCTCCCATAATTTACCTTTACAAATGGAACACAGTTCCCAAGCTGGCTATAATAATGCAGGACCCTGGCCTACCATGTGGTTCCATACTCCAGTAAAAAAATGCTAACAGCCAAAAATGAAAGATTTGTCCCTCTCATCAAGATCACCTTGGCTGAGCAATGCTATAATTCAGTTTGTAAAAAAACACAACCACATGCACTGCTCCTGTATCTCAGAGTCACGTGGACAGAACTGGGACAGGGTCAAAAGAAAGTAATGAAAATGTTGCATTATGCTGAAATGCTGTAATGAAAGAACAGAGAATTAAAATTTTTATCCCTCTCACCAGAAAATGAAAGTTTGAGGCCCTACCAGCAGCACATTAGTATGGCAAACTCTTATGTCTTATGTGTGGAAAGAGGAAAAAAATGTGACATCATCTTATCTCCATGGCTATGAACTGAATTTATTCAGTGGGAAGTATCTATTCATGAGTAATCTCCTAAGAGTCTTTACAGGAATTAAATGTTATTGGAAGTATTAAATCCATAATTATTCCAATAACTTAATACTAAATGCAACAATCTAGGAAACTATGAGCATTTTGTGTGACTCATTTTGCTCTGTGTTTTGCATTGCTGTATGCTTACGCACTGACTCAATGGAAGTCATCAAAACGTTGAAAATACAAGCAGAACAATCAATGCAGTTGCTCAGATAAAGAGCATTCCCTCAGACACAATTGCCAGATCTAGAGACTCAAGAAGAGACTCTTTAGTCCCTTCCAAAGTGACACAATTGTTTTGCCAAGCCTGGAGGGAGGAATTAAAGAAAAACGATAAGGGAGCTAGACCCAAGGTTTAGGAGGGGGAAGATACAGAGGGCACTCTAAACATAAGGTGGACATTGAGACCATTGCAGGCTATTCCTCCCATTTTGCAGTCTGACAATAAACTGGAGATGTCTGAGCTATGAAAGAGAGAAGCAAAGGACTGAAACAAAATGTGCATGTGTGAGCTGTTGTTTGCAGCTGTGATGATTTTATATCTTTTTCAATCTATATGATACTTCAGAGTATCAAAGTTAAAAGGTCCTTCATTTTAAAGTAATTTTTTACTCATTTTAGCCAGCCAGTTTCCAGCTGGTTTCAGAGAACTGCAGAGTTTCTTGAGAGCTATAAGAGGTGAAGGGCTGCAGCCTGGCACTGCTGTGGTGTAGACGGAGAGAAACACAAGACAGAAAAGCACAGCTGACCTGGTAACCGTGCTACACATATAGCACATGTACAGAGCATCTCTACATAGCCCTTCTCTCAGATTAGTTTTCAACTGCTTTAAACAGAGCATCTGCTAGTACACACCAGTAGAGCATAAAGGCTTCACAGCCACATTTAAGTCAGACTGGGCATTTTTTTCTTCTTTGAATAACAATCTCACAGAAATTCTTTTTACAATCCAAAGGGAGTTTGGTGCCTTGTTGCAGTCCCAGCAGAACTTGCTTTCATAGCACAATTTTACCAGGATGCTGAATACAGCCTCTTAGCTGGTCAAGCTGGACCCATGCTTCCAAAAAGGGGAGCCCGTAGCATGCATGCAACGTGCAGTAATGCATCAGACTTGTGTCCCTGGGTGAAATGTCTCAGAAATTTTGAGTTGGTTTCCATGTGTGGTTTTGAAAGTCATTCCAAAAAACATCCAGCCAACCTCTTATTTGCTTCAAGCATAAATTGGGTGAAATTTGATACTCCTCTTTCCTAGCTCACACTAAATAAAAAAAAAATCTAAACTGAATTTAAGGGTATGAGACCCCTGCAACTGATCTGAATGAATATACAATAGGCAAGCAGTCAGGCTGTGTTAAATTTCATCATTATTACTTTTGGGTGTCTAAAAGTTACAAATTGTGCTTCCTTACTCCCTGATTTAGGGAATATGGATAGAATAGCTTTGTCATTTCACTATCTTAAAGTCCCAAGTGTGCAAATAATACTGTAACAGCTCTTACTGGGAATATTTATGCTTAAGTCAGTAATGGTCACAGTAATAACTGCTTGTGAGATGAAGCCTTACAAAGAGTACAGAGAAAGGAGCGCAGGTGTTTGTAACACACCTCTTTGTCCTCAGCGCATACAGCGGGTGATGGTGAACAGCACCACCCTCCTTCATTGGCCAATTATACTACAGTTCCATTTATGAATGGTTTAGAAAGAATTAATAAATAGTAAAGTATGCTACAAACATGAGAAGTAAATGTTACTGGCACTAATTAGCTTTTCTCAATATGTACCCTCTCAAGAAGCTTTTACTGTAGTCTGTCATGATCTATTTACAATGGTTTTATTAAATCATTTATTAATATAATATTCTCCTTCTCTTAAGTATTTGTAAATGGAACTTTAATTTGAAGTGTGATTGCATTAGTTGCACCTATATCGTCTTTATTGAAAATAAAGAGCTTTGAAAATACATCTGTCTCTAAGCCATCTGTTCACCTCTTAAGAAAACATATCCTAACAAGAGAGGGAATACCCAGCATTTTTTTAATAACATGGATGGGATTCAGTTTCATTAAAAAAAAAAAAAAAGAAAAAAAAAAGATAAATTAGGATTTAAATTAACTGGAGGATACCAAACAGATACAAAAGCAATAAACAGAGAAGGCGATTTCATTCTCATAAGGCGTCCTGGTACCTGCACAGTGTCTGAGGATAGTTTTCTGTGCCCACAGACATTGAAACAGAGGGACAAATAAGAGAACAAAAAAGAACCCAAAAGTAAATTATATGGAGTCTGAGTCCAAAATAAAAGCTCACTAACACACACAAAAGCACCAAAAATGCTTCTTCCCACATCTCTCTCTCTCTCTCCCCGTGCTGTAACTCTTCACTCACTGAAGTGTATGAGCCTGTATTGTATTTGTAAATTGCAAATGAAAAGTTTCTCTATAAGACACAACAGGTCCCGCAACAGGAATAATCCAAAACTAGAGCTTACCCCAATGGATCAGCACTCGCCATCCTCGGAAAGGGAAAATGAAGAGAGAGGGAGAGAGAGAGAGAAAGAAAGAGAGAGGGGTGTGGAGGCAAGGTGGAGAGAAGAGTAAGGAAAAGCAGAGTGAAATACTGTTCGGAGAACTGAACGGTCATAATTATCGCCACCGGTGCCTATGTCTTCAGAGACCAGGAACACTAGGGGGACAGTTTCATTTACCAGAAAATAACTTTTGTCCCACTCACAGTATTGCAGACACATCGAACTTTGGCACTGGGGAATATGGAGAGGGACATACTAAGGCTGTAAAAAATATCCCCAGCCAAATCCCAATTAAAGCAGTCAGCAGAGCAATGGGGCCTATACTTCATGCTGCATTTTTTTCTGACTCATACATAAGGCACAGTTATATCACACTGTTATCAAGGAAATTGTTCTTTTTGTCCCCAGTTTGCTCAGTGCAGTGTCCCTCTGTCCCCCAAGCTGGCCTGGTAAGAGGTACTTTTTTTGTCATGAATGAACTGTGAAACATATTGGTTATTAAAGCATGCATTTCTGAGCCAGCTTGGGAGCCCAGGGTACAAGATTGTAGCTCAAGCTGTGAATCTGCTTTGATACTGCCTTATTAGTCATGATGGTCTTATAGTCAGGAATTCACATCAGCTAGAACATACCAGCTCAGCAACCCAGCACTTATCTCTGTGGATGCCATCTTGTGCTCCAGGATCTCATTTTTCATTTAAAATAAATTCAGGCTCTGGGTCTTACAGGTTGCAAAGGAAATCTTTCAAATGTGAATGGAGAATAAATCAATGCCATGCTGAAAAGAGTCTGAAAAAGCAGTTCTAAAAGCAGACTGAATCTCTGGCATATTGACTTTGAAGGCTAGTGATAATTAAAAACTTCAGTATTCTTAATTTTTAACTACTAATCAAAGCATTCAAAATGGAAAAGAATAGTCAGGTTATTAAGTTTTCAGAGGTGCAGATAAGCAATCTCAGGAAAGCGTCACCACCTTTTCACATTAACAAGGATTAGATTAGAAATAAAAAAACAGTTTGGTGTTATTAAGCCAAATTATTTTCAAGTTGGATACAATGCTTTTTTTTCCTCTCTGTCATTTTCCCTCTTTCTTTCTCTTCATTTTCAATAACAGGCTCCCAAGCTGCCAGAGCCACCTCTGGCTGGGTGAGGAAAATCCATTCTCCACAAGACAGTCTCCAACAGAAATGCCAAATTTAATATATGCCCAGTAGATTTCACAATTTACTGCTCAATGCAACTAGCCATGCCTCCAGTTACATCAACATTACAAGTGCTGGGCTGGGCAACCAAGGCAGTTTTGAGAACAGTTAAAATGAAAACGTAGTTAGAATAGGACAAAAAAGCTGTTGTGCTATGCATTGATAGAGAAGTGGAAAGAAGCATTACAGTAAGTTCTTTTTCACGTGTTTGAGTGACACTCCATTTATATTTCAGTCTGGAGTGCAAATTTGGGTAAAATCTAATTCATATATATACAAATATATGCACATATTTAGGGACAAATGCTGTCCTCAATTGTACCTGTACAAATCTATCTACAGTGATGTAACTGAGAAGAGCAAATTGACACCCATTGTATACTGGAACCTGTGTGTATATTTATACAGAAAATACACCCATATTCATACATGCAGAATAGTAAAATGTGAATAGAATGGGTGCAAGAAGGTTCAATAATGTTTCTTTCAAGTCATTTTCCCAAGAGGGAAAGCACTGAAGAGGTTAACAGAGAGAATGGAAAGCAAGTTGACAATAGGATAAAGAAAAAGGGAAATGAGGTTTAAAAAAAAATGAACAATCCCAGGACACAATAGACCCAGAAGCGCAGACATGTGCATTCCCTATAATACTGAAGCAAGTGAACTACGGAGCTGCAGCAACCCAGATACAGAAGAAGAGAAGCACTGAAAGAGGGGGTGAAATAAAGTCAGAAAGGAAGAAAAAGAAAAAGAAAGGGACAGTGGCCTCAGCTACTAAGACAACCATGTGCATCTAGAGGGAAGGGACCCTTAAAGATGCAGTATTCCTTTAAAAAAGATATAATAAAATTGGACAATTAAACACTGGCCAAAAATTTAATGGCCACCCTGATTATTTGACCCCACTTTGCTGGGGTTCTCTCTGCCTATCCCTTCTTTTCATGTGGTTGTGCACAGATCTAGAATCCAGGTTCTTCCCACCTCTAAGATCCTTCAGTCTAACTCTTAGAAGTGGGAAGGAGGTAAGATCACAGCGAATGCGATCCTCAAACAATCAGCCTGGTCCTTGAATGAGCAGGACCCTGGGTGATCCTCGAAAAGTGCTCTAACCTTCTCCTCTTGTTGTCTGAAAAATACCACCTTTGAGAGGGAGCACGAAATGTCTATATGGATTTAAGAAATTCCCCCAGAACTTACTGAAGGGTCATTTCCTCTGCTCTTAACACAGCTGAAGCAGCTGCCAGAGAGGGACAGAGGGAAAGGGAATGGTTCTAGGAACACCTATTGAAAGATCCCTCTCTTGTCCCAGATAAAATTTCTGCATTTCTCTTACTGGACCTGACTTTCAATTACTGTGAAAAAGCTCATCTTTCGAGTAACTTCACACTAACTTTTAATGCAGGAAGTACCACACGTTCAAGAACAGAACTTACATATAGGGGAAATCAGAGAAAGGGACAGGAGTTTCCATGTCTATGCTAATAGTCCAGGAAAGCCCAGCCACTGAAGGCTGTATAACCACTACTTCTTCATGGCTGTGGAACTAACAGGTTGCTAACAGTTCAGGTCCAATGCTTGTTAGAATTTTGGCATCTTAAAGAGGGTGCTTAACACACCACATGAGGCACAAACTCTCTTGCAGATGCATGATGTTCTTCACTGTGGCAGGTTCAGGACTTGAAACACTGCCTACAAAAGACTGTCTCAGCCTGCAAAGGGCCAAAACTGGGGCTGTTCCTCAATCATTGTGCAACTCTCCTGAGGCTTAAAGACCACACGTATCTTTAAATAGAAAGATTTCTGTGAAAAGGGAAAATGGAAAGAAGAATCGTTTGCCAAGTCCATAGGTTCCTTTAAGGAAGCCATTGCTTTTTGAATCATATGCCACACTCTTAACCTTTGGGTAAGCTACGTGTTTGTCCAAAATGTATAAGGATTACATTTTGATGAAGAGCTATCCATTGGAATGACAGCTTTCAACAGAGATAAAAATTCTCTTCCTCTGAGACCAAAATTTTAGAAATAACATGTTCACAAAAAAGCTTCCTAAAACTCTAAACTTTTTTTTGTGTTCATGGACACGAGTAAGTCCACTTAAATTCTCTAAATCTCGTGGTCTGCCTGCCTTCCATTGTGCCTCTATTCAGAGTCAGAAGTTACCCTTTTTGTTATTTTTCACCATCTGTCACTTGAACTGCTAGATTGGAATCATCCTCCAAAAATTCTTATAATATTTTCCTCTTGTGTCCTCTGGGTAGTCTTAAGAAGTTTGTGTCTTACCTACAGGTACTTAATATTTTGCTCTGACAGACGGAATTTCCAAAGTTTCCTACCATTGTCACTGACTCAGTTGTGCTGCTGTTTCTAATGCTGGGAGTAGAGCACTTTAGACTTTCCTAGTGTTTTATATTCCAATTCTTCCCAAGGAAGTCTTCGCAAATACATCTTCTAGCCTGAGCATCCTCACTTACAGCAGAACTGAACCAGAAATAGCAGTAGGATGAAATTTTAGTGGGGAAATCGTTGGTACAGTCCCAGGCTGCATTGGGGATAGCCTCAAAGGAATGGTACTACACAAAAACATACAGGGTGTGGGGCTGTAAAAATACCACCCTTTTTGCTTCTCTCTAAAGAGAGACCAGAACAGCTCTGTCCCCACACGGAGAAGGTAAGTACTGCATCTTTAAGGTCTCAGCAGTGAGGTAGAGGAGAGGAACATATTGTCAGTGTTTATACCTTTCTTCTTTGTTGAATTTGGGATTGGCTTCAGAGATATCCAGGCTTTTACTGAACATTGTTTTACTATGGCAGGAACAAAGCGAGAAAACAAAGTTACTACTGCGGACATTTTTATAAAAGAGAGTCACCTGAAGCAATGCTGGACACCCAGCCCCCCAACCCCTCCTCCCCCTTTTAAGCAAAGCTCTTAAAAACTTTTCTTTTACTTTACAGCTATGGCTCACACCTACACAGTTCTGAAGTTCATTATCTTCTCCTGACTTCTGAGGTCTAAGATGACTTCCACCATGCATACTTGTAAACTTGGCTCTCCTTTATCCAGTTTAAAACCCAGGTACCATCTACTTTGTCATACTGTCCAGGGAAAACAGACCATGCCTGAAGGCATAAATTGCAAAGCATTCATTACTCAAGACTTTTCTAGAAGACCTCAACACTAAGCACAATCTGGGGAAAGGTTAAAATCAGACCATAGAGCCTCTTAGAGGAACAGTAATCCATTTTGCATTCTAATTTGTAAGGTCCATTACCACTTAACTTCAAACTCTCTTCCCTATATTCAGTGTATAGAGAAATGCCCTTTTTCATACTGGGTCTGAATCCCTGAAGCTTAGAAGCAACGTTCCCTATGCTTTACTAAAAGGGCAGCTCTCTGTATAATACGTTTCACTGGTAATATGTTTCACTGTTTCACAGAACACTGCTTCCTAATGTTAGCTCATCTTTCATGCAAGCTCTCCACTTCAATAACTAGAAGAAAATGAATAGTTAATGAAGCCCATTTTAGAACAGTTTTTGGACTCTCACAGCAAAGCTGCTGAAAATTTCTGGCATATTCCCAATAGATTCTAGCTCCCATGGAATTCTTCCTAGTCTGTGTGATTTTAGCAAGGGACAAATTAGCTGGTGTTAAACTAAGCTCAGAAACTACCTCTTTTCTTTTGACATTTCGATGAAATACCAGCTAGTCTGAGAGGTGGGGACACCAGAACAGCAGAAGCAATTATGATACAATAATGAACCCATTTAGTTGACAACTAGCAGGGAAACCCAAGAATTAACAAAACTTAGTCACCAGTTTTAGGGTGGCTGGAGTTTGTGCATACTAACTTTGCCATATACAAAGACCCAATGGAGAACACTTGGAGAGGTCAGCACAAGCATTTCAAGAAGCCCCAAAGTTCAACAAGTAGCCTTTGTGCTGAGTTCCCCTCGTCCATTATTCAAAACTAAGTCACTGAAGGACTATGTTTTTCACTTAATACTTTCTCAGCCTGTAAGGTTGAAGGCTGCCAAGTTTCAAATTTTAGTGGAAAGATATGCCCTAAACAAGCCAAGACCAGACACTTGTAGGGCCACTGCATGACTACCAAAAGCACAGTTCATCACACAGGCACATAAACCAGAGGTTATAACATAAATCCCCTTTATGCAAACAAACATCTGTTTACGACTGGGAAAGAGGACCGTAGGAATAAATCGCAAGACACTCGGGTGTGTTTTGCCCACTGGTTAGAAGTGTATCTTTGCCAGCTCAAGAAAAAAGCAATGGCTCTGTGTCTCTGGATGTTTACACAAGTCATCTGTGTCTAAACAGGAGACCTGTTCCATGGTCCTCCTTCCTAGTATTGTAGGATAAAAGCACTGAGTAGTCATCTCTTGAGACCAAATCATCTTAAAAAAGCATCCACCTCTGGGATCTAAACCCTACTGCTGTAAAAGACACTGTCAGTGGGTCATTTCATGGAATATAATATGAGACTAGCCATTAAAAATTCCCATTCTTGGTGGAAGGCACTTGTCATTTTATTACTGACTGTTCTGACAGATGGTGCCCCATCAGCAATGCATCATCCCGAGACAATCCCCATGCAGTGGTGTTCGTTAATGAAGCCAGTTCATGTTATAAACGATTGTGCTGCCAGCAACACAAAATGTGCCGTTATCATCTGTGCATGTGGATGGTATGAATTATGGAAGCTCACACATGGAGTAAAATAACATCTTCCCTTTAACCCCTTCAAAAACAAGCACTGCCATACCCATCATCATCAATCACGGTGTTATTACATCCCTTTCTCCACCCTTAATCACACCTTTATGTCCATCCCTGAGTTGTGGTATGCATTGCTCCGTATGTCTTTTGTGCCTGGAAGACTTTGCTTCCTCCTTAAGCCACAGCCCTTCTTTATTGGTATGTAGCCTGGATATGTCTCTGCTCTGAACTCATCTCTGACCTTTTGATTTCACTTGTTTTCTTATGTGCAGAACTGAGTGAGACATACAAAAGCAAAAGGAATACTTCGGACAGCAAGACACAGCTTTGCCTCTTCAGGCTTTTGAGTCTAAAGTCAAAGTTGAGAGCTGGAAGAAAAATCTTTCAGCTCACAGAAAACTTTGTGATCAATCCAACACCTCCTGTTTGTTCCACACAGTTGGATACTTTCTGTAAACAGCCACAGGCAACTGCGACTCATAGGCAGCCTTGGGGTGGGGGAAAGTGATTCGCCTCTGCCTGCTCTGGGAGCTTCCTGGCCCATGCATCTACCAGGTACCAGATCAAACACTGCACGCTGAATAAAGAGTTGGTGTTGTGTTCATCCTTATCACTTTGAGGCCTATTAGGAACACAGAGCACACCCTGTCCTGAACACTTTCTTTGCCCAGACCTCACACCAAAGGAAATCACATATTCAAGAGAGCTTTCCAAACTATACTACAACAAAAAATCTTTATGGCAGTGTATCTCAAGGCCACATATCCAGTCTGAGATATGTCCTAGCAGATTCTGGAAATCATCACTTTTTTGTCACTGTAGATAGAACTGTAACATTTGCCAGCAAAACTTTCCAGCAATTCTAGGGGCCTCTGCAATATCTGTGAAATTACTTCATGTTCTTCACCCAGTTCTCAGGCAGCAAAGGGAGCTTCTGGGCACAACAGGCTCTTTTAGAACAGACCTTAAGAGCTGAATAAAAAAAAGTCATGTCAAAGCTGAAACAGAAGTTACAGAATCATCATCATACATATATGTGAAGTGTTCTTTTATAGTAATTGATTTATGCAAGTGTGAAAACAAATGCATGTGCTCCCCTTAGGCTAGTCATAGGGACTGGGGAAGCAACTTCCAGGGTTCACGTAAGTGAATTTCTACAGTTCACTTACTCTCCCAGAACTTCTCTGAGGAGACAACAGTTTCCTCTGTTGTTTCTCCATAAGGCTGACACTTTCTTTGATAGAAAAGAGGTAAATTACACATGTTCCATCACTTTACAGGCATGGGGGTCAGATGCACGCTGGCTTGCACAGCATATTTTAGAGGCATTTACAGATGCCTGGACAGGGCTTTTCAGTTTCAAGTTGTTCTGAATGACATGGAGGGTGGAGTTCATCTCATTTAACTTCAGGTGTCCAAAAGCTAGGAACCTAATCCAAGCTAGTCACCTAGATTCCTTTTGTAACCTATGGAGACAGAGAAGAACAAGCATGGGGTTATTTGTCCTCTTTGACAGGACATATGCACCTGAGACCTTCCAAAGCCCTGATCTATCCCCAGTGCCTAGTCAGATTGTATCACAAGCTTAGACTGAATGCCTACGTTCTCAACAATTAGAAAGAGGTGAGATGAATCCTGCCCAGAGGACACGGTGGTTTCCCAAGGAAGAGCTGCAAGCAAACACAACCCTCAGGCCCCTGGCAGGACTTCTGGTCCTGTCTGCACAAGCACAGCTGGCTGCCAGACCATGTTGCAAATGCGCTTGGAAGTTGTAATGAGTGCTGGTGCGAACAGAAAAGCTCCACAGCTTCTTTGCATGTATAACATAGAGGGGGTAGCAAACCCAGACAGGCAGGACTCCTGGGTAAAGCAGAGACCCACCTCTGTCCATGTTGTGCCATTTCAATAGCTCTGCGAGCAGGGACTGGGGAGCCGCCATCTGTCACACTGAGAACCTCCATCGACTTCCTCTCCGGCCGCCGCTTCCCATGCCTGTTCAGCATTGGGGAGTCCACACGCTTCCTGGGGGGATCTTTATGAAAAGAAAATCCTGTCAGCTCAATTTAGCTGTGACTTACCTCATATAGGTTGGTTAAGTCCTCTCTCAACAATTTCACTCTCATACCTCCCCTACATTGACTGGTATCTTAATGACAGAGATGAGCATTTGCAGTCTCTCCTTTCTTCCAAAATTGCAAGCATTAAGACATAAGTTGCACTCCATCTACAGAAAGGAGCACTGCCACTGCCCTGAGTGTGTGCATGAGCACTGTAAAACAAAGGTATAACTATACCATAGCTTGCAGAAATTAGCTTACAAACCTGATAACAGGAATAATGATACAAGATGACAGCATGGGCTATAGCACAAGCTGTTAGCCAGAGCATAAGCCATCTAGGGACCCTGTGTATGCACTCAGGTTGCTACAGCTTGCTTTCGATGTCCCTGCTAGCTAGATTAAATGTGACACAGGGACACGAGTACACTCTGAATTCAGAATTGCATTCCGCTCTGAAAACATACTCTTTTTTTCCCATTTTTAAGATCAGACTTCAGGTTTTCCCTGCTGATTTATAATTTTCCTCCTTCAACATTACAAATGAAACATTCTTGTCTACCTGAGATGAATCTTCAATGAGAACCACTAAAATTTCTCTCAGAGGTCATCATACTGTTTTTACTGCTACAGTAACTGAAATGCTTTACACCTTCCATTGTGTAACAATTCCAAGAGGTGTCAAAGTGCTACTTTAACTTTGTGGACTGAAAACCGATGTATAAGATTGATAGGTTTAAAGGCAATTCATTCCTAAAGATGTTGACAAACATTTACTGAGGTTCTGAGGAGCACTTAAATTGGTCTGAAAATAGTCTTCTGATATGAAAATGCATTGAAGAAGGTGACTTGCCAAACCACACCTCCATGGTGAAGCAGGGAACCAAATACAGACCTGATGAGATGTTTTATTACTAACAACTTCTCATGGCATCAAAACAGTAAAAAGGAGAAAGGCATAAAAAATACAGAAGGGTTTTCTTTTTTTTGTTTGGGGTATTTCAGTTCCCTGCCTCTACTAACAGACACATTTTTAATTTTAGTGGAGAGTGACCACTTGTAAAAGAAGGCATCCTTCATTCCCACTGCTAGACAGAAGCTCACAGCCTTTAAGGCTTCTTCTTCCAGGATTCCTTTGCAAAACCAGAAATAACATATTGGACAATTCTACCTCTACTGCCTAGTCCTTATTATCCTGCCCTCCTCACACCTCCCCCATCTGCTTGCTTCTTCTTTCTCTCTCATTTTTTTTTAGAACAAGATCTCTTTAAGGCAGAGCTTATTCTTGAAACAATGAGCGCAAGCAAAGATGGCTCAAATGCAAATGGGTTAGTGATAACAACTGATCCCATTACTGTAAAAACCAAATATTCTTTGTATTAGCAGTAATAATGTTCCTGTTAAAGTATAATTAGAAAAAAAAGTGCAGTTGTATCTCACTCAATTTCAAACTAGGTCCAGCAATAAAAAGATACTAGAAAATGGTAGGGGCAATGACCTCCAGATAGGAAAAATAAAGAGTGCATAAAGCTGATGGAAAAGCAAAAGGAAATAAACCAAATAATTTATACTCTGTGACTTCAGCTGCATACGTGTAAGTGGTCAAAAGTAATCTGGGACAAGGTTTAGATATTTCAAACTCCTGCTTCTTCAAGCAAGTTGAAAGTATGGCAAAGAATTCATGTCACATGAATTCTGGTATCAGAAGTGTGACTAGAGCTGAGTAACACACAAAATTGATGCAAGTTTTGCAGTGGGATATCAGACACTAGAAAGGAAGATAATAGAGTCCAGTTTAAAAGAAAGGACAAAGCAAGATGAAAAATGCATTTAATGTCATAAGAATGGAGATGAGTAAGTCCAAACTGCACTGATGTTAGTTAACAATAGAGGCTAAACAAGAAAGATGGAAAAAGGCAAGAAAAACATTTTATTAACAGATATTTTAAAAGGCAATTTCATCCAAGCATGTACAAACTAGAAGATTTTAGCAAATGGAAGTTCAGCTGAGCGACACTTACAAAAGTGACACGCCAAACAGAAGGTGGACTTTAAAAGACAGCAAAGAAGAAAGAGGAATTAGCTAAAGAGTTGAATGATAGTGTTTTGTACAGCAGTTAGAGAGAGAAGGCTTGAGAGAAGGACATTAGCCAGAGGGACCATGAGGGAACCAACAGAACAATTAAGGAGGAGAAGGATATTGCTAACAAGGTAAATGATTCTTTTAGACCAGTCCTTGCTGCTTAAGATGCAGAAAGATATTGATTTTCAATCTATACTTTGAACTATCAAAGAGAGAGAGTAAGCAGAAAGAGCAGATGGTGAAACACACCTATACATTCAGGAGTAGCAATTCACAGAAGTTGGATGGAACATATATCCAGAAGCTTGCATGAATTGAGCTTCTAATAAAGGGATTTGATGCCTCTTTAAAATTGGCTACAATCCTACACTATACATAGCTGAAAGCAGCAAGTATTGTACACATTTTTTAGAAGGGTCTGATTAAGAAATGACAGGGCATCATCACTGTCAAGTCTAAAGATACTAAAGAAATAGTTAAATATACAGCCATCCTGCCATAATGAGTAAAGTGGTGTCATACAAAAGCAGTAGAAGATTGTGCAGAAGCACATGAATTAAAAATAGGAAAACCTCCAGCATTTGCCCTTCGCTTCTTGACTCCCTGGAAATATTCCACATGGTGAAAAAAAATCAAGTCATAGTTGAGATCTGTGACAGTATTGAGGATGTATTTTCCTTTTATTTCATGTCAGAAAAGTGAAGCCATTCCTAAGGATTTTTACAGAAGAATATAGAATCCTATATGCAATGATCCAATTATAAATCCACCTTCTCATGAAAGGTGGGAAATAAAGGTTCATCTTCTGAGTTTGGACAAGGCACCTATATCCTATATATCTGTTCTGGCCCAATCTCCTGTTCTCTGGTTTAAGAAACTTCAACCCACAAAAGCCTTTTCTTCAAGGAGACATTAGTTGACATTCATTCATTCTACTGACAAGTTTCTCATTTCTGTGTTTTCAAGTAAAGAAAATGGAGCTGCACTTGAAAGATGTTGGAAGTAGCCGTTCCCTGGCCCTTTGAAAAAACTTCATACAGCTGAAACAGAGAAAAGGGACACCAGACGAGAGGGCAAGCCTGAGCTGACCATATTTTCACCTGGATCCATCCTTTCTGAGAACTAATATGACACGAAAGAGGAAAAAAGCAAAATACTTTCAGATGATTTTTTTATTTATTTTGGCAAGAGCTCAGACTATGCACAACTCTCATGAACATGGTTTCTTCAAGCCGCTATTACTAAATCTGTTACTTTTTCTCTGCTTTTCTTTGTTTGTGCAAGGCGATCCCTAATGGCTAATGATGAGATACTCATCAGACTCATGACTGTTCCTAATTAAATCTTGCCCCATGTTCTCAAGAGATACTGCTGGGAACAGAGGATGTGGAAATCCCCTGTGGAAAAGGAAATACAACCTACAAACACTCAAAGAATAATGCTCAAATGTGCTGCTGAGGCACAGTGACACATTCAGAGTAGTCTTTCCCTGTTAGGAAACATTTTCACTTGTTGTACAAGAGTAGAGCACAATATTTCAGTTGAAACCATGAAAATACTTAGGCATGTGGAAGAGAGATATATGATGTATTTAGGGCATAGCTATGTATTCACTTACATGCTGGATATGAAGATTCTAGAGTCACCTTGCTTCTTGTCTTATGACAAAAGTATTTCTAAAACAAGATGATGCTGTCCTTACATGGCAGGATAATCTGTTAGAGTCAAAAGCTGATTAGTAAAGTGCTAGATGACAAACCGCACTGAGCAAGGGGCTTTTGACCACAGGACCTGCAGCTGGCACATCTACCCATCTTCATCAGGATCCCTGCTATAATGCTCTCTGTAGCTCCATCCAGGTAGGAGTTTAAAAATTGCTGTGTTAACTAAGAACTTTCATCTCTTCTCCCACAGAAGAGATTCCCCTGCAAAATTATAGGGCCTGGAGCCTGGAACTTGAATAAGGTAATAATTCAATGGAGCATTAACAAACTTATAGTGCAATATAGCATTGCCCTGTAGGCTTGTGAGATTCCAGGTTTTCCAGTGAAAAGAAAGAGCACTTTGCTTCTAGTCTTCAAAGTACTGAAATACAATACCTGAAAATCACAACACTGCTATGTAAAAATGCCATGTCAGATCATTGCTAGAAATTACTAATCCTTTATTAAACTTCTGTCACTCTGCACAGCAAGAGTCACTTAGATAGTGAGCTCCTTGAAAAGCATTTGCCCTGTTGTCTAGATTAGTGAAGTCCTTGGTGATCAGCAGCACCCTAAAATACCAATGAATGAATAGGAATAAAGTGGTATCACAACAGCTTTATAAGATACATAATCTCACTGCACATTAAGCTTTTAAAATCTTAGTCTAAAAGCTTTGGAGTTTGATTAATGTACTATAAATAACTCAGTGATATTATTCGTACTTTCAACAGCGTATGTATTCACTTACAGAAAAGAGAATATGTACATACATAACTGCATAGGGATGCACTGCTCTATGACCTCACTAGCTGAAGTCCATGAGCAGCAGTTCTACAATACTGCATATAGATTAGTAACTAGAAAATTCTGCCACTCAATTATACTGCTTCTGAACCCCATCTGCTTGCATAGAGCCAGCTTGTGGGTCCACAGCATACTTTTTAAGGTCTCACTCAAGACCTACTTGGATGTTCCTGCACTGTGAGACAGACACATCCTGAAAAACGAAGCCTTTGAGTTTAACCACGAAACAGATATGCCTTCGCCAGGCTGAGGATTCTCACCAATTCTCACACCATTTCAGTGGGAAGGTAACAGTGCTGACAGAGTTTGGGTTTATATTAAAATAAAATTTAAAGAAAAAAAGGGTGAAGGGGAACTAGTTGAGATGGGTTCGTGGTGACTGAGGTCATATCTGTAGTACCTATTTCATTTCTAGGGGGAAGATCCTCATCTTCATGACTAGGATACCTCTCCTTCCGGTCAAGCAGAAGAAAATATATCATTTTTTCTTGGTTTTCCCTGAAAAAAAAAGAAAAAAAAACCTTTAAATTTGGGAAGAAAAAAGGTCAACATGTAGATACACCCTTCTCATCAAAGAAACAATTACAATTGTTCTAAATAAGTTGGAAATGGTCATGTACCTGCCAGCAAGATACACAACCCATAGAGTTTTTGAGACCCTTGCTGTCTCCAACAAGTAGCTAGTGAGGAAAGGAAATACCATTCACAATTCCCATGTTAAACACACAGAACAGAGGCACAGGACAGAGGAAGTAATGTGTTCACAGGAAGTCCAAATCAAGAGTGGCAGCAAGACAGGTCTGAGCCTCTAAGTGCTCTTTCTACCATATGTCCCCCTTAGCACCTCAGAAAATACGCCAGCTCTTAGGCATAGGCTTGAAAAAATTAAACATTTGTCA
Source organism: Xenops minutus (assembly GCA_035221455.1). Lineage (NCBI taxonomy): Eukaryota > Metazoa > Chordata > Aves > Passeriformes > Furnariidae > Xenops > Xenops minutus. The sequence goes on from JAWWEE010000158.1 coordinate 16,089,084, forward strand.
ACAAAGGCGTTTTCAACACAAGTAACAGCAATGATACCTCCCCATCTGGACTGTATGGCCCATCTTTTAATGAAGTGACCAGGCCTGGCAGCAAGAGAAGACACATCACCATTGCTGGTGAGGCTGTGAGCTTCCAACCCATGGGCCAAGAAAGCCTCAATGCTTGCTTCCAACACCTCACTAGCAAATGAGCAGCCATGGGGTGAGAAGTTGCTACCAGTCACTCATCGAGAGAGACATCAGTTAAAGTGCTCTCTACCTCTTCCCAGATTTAAAAGCATCCCAGCCCCTGGACACCCAACTAATATGAAGACTGAGCAAGTGCTTACTCTTCCGACAACAAGTCCTGTAAGAGTTTATTTCGGTCACGGAAGCAGCCTAACGAGTGCATGCTATCTAACACGTCTGGATCAATATCCTCCAAGGAAGGGAGAGAACGAATCTGCACCTTTCGAGGGATTGGTTGCTCTGGTTCTGGCTCATTCTTACCCCCTCTGCAGAGGAAAGAAGATGAGAGAGAGAAAGGGGGAGGGAAAGGAGAGAAAAGAAACATGAGTCACAAATGAACCCATACTCTGAAACACAGGCTGCAGCAACAGATGGAAGTAGCTTGCTAAATTCCCACTGAGAGACCAGAGCTCCCAACCAGACATATATTCTTTTCAGAAAAAAACTGATGTGACAGCTAAGATTGACCAGCAGCTTTTGGATTTCAGTCTTTAATGAGAAATGTCTGTGTTCAGTCAGGAAGGCAGTAGGAACTTCACTTACCAATGCCCTCATAATAGAAGCAGCTGTTCAGCATCCTAATGCCAAACATTTATAAAACACTACATGGTTTTAGAGATGCTGTCTCATCAGTAGGCCAGACCTTAAATCACCAGGCTGAAAAGTGCAAGCTGAATGACTCTCTTTCAAAGTAGGAGCTCTGAACAAACCATCACTATTTTTCACCAAATCTGATCACAACTGGCATTGCAGCAGTTAATGCTTCCAATGTGATTAAGAGATCTCAGTGTTCAGGTTCCCATCAAACACACTTTAAAGGGCTTTTGGGGAAACTAGGCTGCTTAATTACATGACTGAATATGACAATTGCTGCTTCTCTTCAGACATGCAAATTTGGAAATTTTGGCTGAAGTGTGATGCCTGAGGTCAGTGGCAGACCTCAGAACACAATATTAGCAGTAGAACATTTTACTCTTTCAAATGTAGTTAACCCAGGCTTTCTTCACAATTATCTCATCTCATTCAGTAGGCTTGGGAAATATTGATTATTCATTGCAATTAGAGGCCCTGACTGTAAGAAACAGGTCAAGGTGTCAAGTTATTCATAACCAACTGATGACATACATTGCAGACATCCTGAATATACTTTGATTTTATTTTGGTAGGCAGTGATCAATTTATGTAAATTCTATCCACCCAAAGAGGTGGGTTTGGTGGTGGTATTTTGGTTGGAGAAACTGTCTACCCTGAATCTTTGCTATTTCTCAATGGGTGCTTCGTGTGGTATCGAGGTTTCCCTGCTCTGTGGGTGAGGTCCTCCCTTTCCTTTATGTGATGCAAATGTGTGACTGTTGGGCTCAGGCTCCCAGGGTGGGCAGCAGGAACCAGGAATATTTAAACTGTGTTTGCTATTTATGGGGCTGTGTTTGGACAGGAGAGTCTTCCTTTTGATGCTGGAAGAAATAAGGCAAACACGGCTTGAGAAGTTACTTGCACAGCTTAAAATGTTCCTGACTCAGATGTGAGCTGTCCAAGTACCTACAAAGAAAAAGGATTTCCAATTTAAATGTCCTTAATTTTTCATGTGTAAATTAGAAAGCAACTCTGGTAGGATCATATGAGATACATATGAGACTGAGGTCTCAGCCAGTGTACCAAAAAGAGAGCCAATGCAGATTATCTCCTCCAAGGTAAGAAGGCAATGATAAGTAATTGTAGCCAGGATAGGACAGCTACATGCTGGGACAATCACAGGAGATTGCTGGGTGCTATTTCCAATTTATTTTTAAGCAATTTGAAATGCAGTTGTGAGGTATTTGCTCTGTTAACTGTTTGTGGGACACCACTTGCAGAAAGACTCCTCAAAAATTTTCATCTTCCCTTGAAGCACTGAAAATATGCTCAGCCCTTCCTGGATGCACATCACAGAGTCAGACTCTGGTGTACATTATATGCATCATGACAATGTGGGTCAGATCCCACTTCTCTTACAATGAGCACTTACGCATATCCTGCTCAGTTTTATTCAGTTTGGGGGACTGGAAGCAGAATATCCGGGACATAGAAAGAATCTGCTTCTTGGGACTAATTTTTTGTGCCAAACCACTAAAACACAGCTTCTGAGTGTTTGTGTCTTCTGCAATGCCATCATGGTCCTGAATCTAAGGGCTAGATTCAAAAATCCTTGTTCAACTAAAGAAACTAAATCTTATTCCTTGTAAGAGGCTAGTACTCCTGCCTCTTAGGATCAGGATCTAGCTCTCAGCAGGTAATAAGCAATGATTAGATCATAACCTTGCACTATTAAAGCCAATGATTACCTTGTCATTAAGACAAATTCTTGCAGGATAGACCTCTGAACAGCAGCTGAGTGTTTTTGTTTCTCAGTGATCTGCAGTTCACTTCTGAAAAGTATTGACTTAATCAATCAATCAACCACTATGTTACAAGCAGATGTCCTTAAGGTAATTTAAAGAGATTAAAAACAATCATTGTCTTTGAAAATTTCCAGAAAATCTGGGTTTCCTACTAGTCACCCTAGCCTACAGCAGAACAGAATTTGCAAGCTTCCTTTGTATCAATTGGCATGGGAGACATTTCTAGGGAGCACAGCTTGCTGTCTCCTGTGCACTGAAAAGTGGCATTTCCTTATGCCCTGAACCTGGTCAGCCTCAGACAGAGTCAGGAATTTTCACACCTTCTCATCAGGTACAAGTAAAATCTGCAAAGAGGTGTCTCATCATTTGGCAACGCAATTCAGTGCTTCAGGAAACAAAAATCACTGGGTCTAGGCTGTGATTGGCATGACTGTAATGCCTGTTCCATTCTCAGTCTAGTAGAGAGTGACAAATTTGTTGCATTTCAGCCCACATCGACATCAAACAGTGTCACACGATGAATACTGCAAATCACATATATATTTTTTTAAACTCTCCATGAATGTAATTGCTGCTTTAAAACCCGCCCTCTTTTGTGAGGATCACCGCATACAATGGCTCTGATTCCTGATGAAGGTTGACTTTTTCAGTCTCTCCATGAAATTCTCTCATGAATCTCACTGAGATGCCTATTTGCATCAGTGCAAAGCAAAGCAGAACCAGTACACTTATTTTTTCTCTTGTTTTAGTAAATGTAGTACCTTCACAATTAGGGCAATAACTCAGTGTTACAGGAATATGTTTACCACAATAGCTAACTTTACTTGCGCTCTTTCTTTATTAAAAAACCTGAAAATAACTGCTGTTTATTTTCTGGCTTATGATAACCTGTGTTTGAGGTAAAGATAAATGATTTCAATTATAAAGGCTTGAAAAACCTCACTGAATTAATTTGGGCGGGAGAGCAAGAAGAACTGGATGTTGCTGACGAAAGGTTTTGCTTTGATTCCTTTTTCCTTTTTTAGGCTTGTGAATCATGATTTCAACTTTCAAGACCTCTTCTTCTGTCTGCTTCAGTCTGCAATTAAATCTTTTCCACAATTTTACAGTAGCCTTAATATTTATTTGAAGAATTAACTGAAATCACTTATATGTTCTGAGTACAACTTTCAGCTTAGTAACCTATATATGACAAAAGATATGGATTTTACATAGAAAAGTAGATTAAATAAAGGAAAAAATTAAAGAGGTGAGCAAAACAGCCATAGAATAAAACACTTACAAACCCCCTTCTCCGTCAGCATCAGTATTTACAGGAAAAATGAATGCAAAGAGGCTGTGAAACATTACCAGATGAAGTAGCTCAGTTTTGGAGGTGGCAGGGTTATTCACTGACTAAAATTAACCACAGGAGTTTAATCTCCTGAGGTCAACCCATGCCCAGTGCAGAGAAAATGAGAAAGAGACTCATTAAAAAAGCTATTTTGAGCAGAAACTTCTTTTTAGGCAATCTGAAGAGACATCTGGAAGAGCCCTTCTGCACTGACTAGACCGGGAGTCTTTTGAAAAACTCAGGTTCTACTTCTGAAAACAGTCTCAGATGTTATTTCCCTTGAAACAGTTTACTGTGTCAATTATCAGAGTCTGACCTTCATTGAGATGTATGTGAAAATGTTCAAATGCTTATGTCTGCAAAGAAAAAAAATCTTCAAATTCTAAATACAGAACAAAGTCACGATGTAATGCCAGTGTAGTTGTGCACGTGCTCGTGGGACAACAGTCCTTCAACAAGTGAAAATTTCCAGGCAAAAATCTTGAGGAGGGTTAGAATACTAATGTAAGCAATCGATAACTTTTTATTTTGTTTCCTATTCCAGCTCTGATCAAAGCACAGAGAAAGCCAGCTGATTTCACTCCATGAAAAAACAGAGGGGATCAGCTGTCCAATCTGACGTAAACAGCATTTACTTCTGGAATTGCTGGTAAAAGATTATAGGAGAGATTTTAAAGATTACAGTTAGAGATTTCCCCCCTCCATTTCTTCTACATTTATCCATGAGAGTTTGAAAAAAAAGTAGCTGCTGCTGACAACACTCCGTCCCCTTTTTGGTTTAAAAAGGTGCCATGTCTGGTTACTGGAGAGAGCAAGAAAAAGTCATGGGTAGAGGGCTGCCACCATTTCAGATGAACTAAGTTTTTTCTTAGTTATTTAACAAACTGCCCTCAGGTTCTGTTGAGTTAGATAAATCCACAGGTGAACATTGCCCATAAGACAGAATTAGAGAAAACAAATTTTAAAAAAGTGGTTGCTTTTTTTTCCTGGTGACAGGCTTATATATCAGTTCATATCATCCTTGAGAATTTCTCAAGAGCAATGATAGGATTATGAAGGTAGGACTTTCCTTATCACGCACCTGGGAAATGCTGACCCCTGAGAAAAATGTATCAAAGCAACACTTCCTTATTTAATATGTGAAGTACTCTCCTTAGTTTGATTAGGCTATTATCAGTATAAAAAAGTTATTTACTTAGGTTTCTTGAAATACTATTAAGGCTTCACAAAGTGCAAGGTCACTTTTAAAAGCCATCAGCCTTCCTTATACCCAAACCACTAGACAGGTGTGTACTTTTCTCACAAACCTCCTGTTTCACTGTCAAGACGGCTGCTTTTAATCAAGTCACAGAACTACTCTCATATCAACAGGTTACAAGGTCAGAAGCAGCCCTTAGCTTGATATGAAGAAGGAGCAGGAATTATGAGACAGAAAAGCTCTTGCTCACAGGTGCTTACTTATCAATATCATCACTTTTGTTTCTGCTTTGTAGAAAAGCCAAGATGTCAAGAAGGAACAAATGAAAGCTTTCTTGTCAAGAATGTATTACAAGGGATTGTCTGTAGCACTTGGATAGCAAACTAAATATGGCTGCTAGTTGGAGTTTTTTTGCTGATTACCTGCAGATATCTCTTTAACACAGCAAGTTGCTATGTTATTTCAAACAGTAGTTAGCCACCGTACAAAAAAAGTTCCTGGGTTGGTATATATAGATGAAATTATATGAGTAGCAAAGGGTAGAAAAAAAATTAGATGTCTTTCTACCCTCTGCCCCTTTTTCCACCCATGTGAAACCTGGTTTCAAACTCCAGTTTCACTCTTCAGAGATCACTAGAGCATCAGGACCAATCACTAATGCATACAAAAATGAATTAAAAAAATGTTACTTACATATACCATATGTGTTTCTGAATATGTTCTAACTGTAAAGGAAAAGAAAACAAGGAGTTAGTGCAGTGAAATAGAAAAGGTAACTCCACAAGACATCCTTATTCAAGGCTTATTCAAGTAAGTCCAACATTTCAGAGATGGATTTGTGCATACAACAGGAACTTTATTATGCATAAAGAGCTGCTGATCCTCACCCATCCCACCAAAAATGAGAGTCTAATTCCAACATAATGGATCAGTCACAAGGAAATCCCAGGAAAACACTAATTACAAGGCCTCACAGGCAAGTGTTTTGGCAATTTAAGTTCTCCCCTTCCCAAGCTCTTCCCTCCATAACTTAACCAAAGCTAACAAACTGTTCCTTCTGTATGTGCATAATAGCTGATTCTTTACACTTTTACACTTGTAGTATATTTCTAGTTTCATTTTGGAGAGAAAGAGAAAGAAGAAAATAGGTTCAACCAGATAATGTGAATAAACAAAATAATTTGGGGATGTGTGAGGGAACCTTTTGCCAGGACCCACTCCTGATTGGCTCCACATTTACCATTAAATTCTAAGGACTAAGTAAACTAAGATTCTATGTCATTTACTGATACCACACCTGAACACCAGACTGCGAATTTATTTTACTTTCCTCTTTCGCACATGAGCATTTTACTGTGCAATGAAGGACTGATCAAAGCCAAACCATGGCCTTGCCCACCTATGGAAGTCAGATCCCAGTAAATGTTACATCATGATGATGATGTTTTCCCACAAGCACGGGGGAAAGAAAGTAACATGATTTTTCGAAGAGAAACCCTTAACAGTAGAGAGGACAGGAGGTTCATATGACAGAACGTTCCCAATATGGTTTTTTTTGAATAATCATGAAAGCAGAAAAGAGTTTTTCATAGATGTCCAAGGATTATTTGTTATGTGGACAGTATTTTTCATATTCATCACTATGAAGTACCCTTGTATGCGCAGAACAATGTGCACATTCAGTGCACATAGGCTTGCATTTGTGCTACATGCAGGTCAAAGGCAGGAGAGAAACTCAAGTGCTAACAGCTACGATATGAAGAAGGATGAAATCACAGACCCATTAAAATGGTCAGGAAGAGTGGAGACAGCTGTCCTGCTCTTATTACATTCCACTTTCAGAATAAGGAGAATCATAGGGGGAAAAAAAAAAGGAACAGACAAACAACAAAATCTCAGAGATATAAAGTAGATGTTTGCCACAGAGAGCAAGGAATTGGAGCCCCTGTGCTATGGAACAACAGCTCCATGTCCGGGAAACCAGGAAGATGTGAGTTTGGTTCTGTATGAGACAGTTTTTTTAAGTGAGACAAGGCTGTTCCTAAAAACAAAGAAACTGGGGAATGCAGCTTAGGAAAGCATGACAGAAGGCTGGAAGGAACAGCATGAGAGACAAACAGCCTCCTTTAAAACCCAGACTGTATCAGTACAGCAGGCAGAGGTGCAGTTGGCACTTACATGTCTAGCTGTCTCCTAACCAGCCCAGGTGCTGAGAGCACCAATTCCCCCCAGCACGCACATCCACGGGCCCGGGCTGACCTGCACAGCTTCCAGCTGTGGCCTCAGCTCTGTCACAGTAACTCCCCTTCATCATGATTCCCCTTGCATTAGGTAGTCCTTTCATCCCTGCACTGCTAAGAGCAAGGTGAAGTATTCCTGACACACTGCCATCTCCCACTGGGGTAAAGGTAGGCAGTATGGGAGTTCCCCTAAAAGCCTGGAGACACAGCCCTCTTCCTCACTGTTCTTTGGAAGCTGAGGTACAACCACAGAACATAAAAGCCTTTTTTGTACAGTTTCCATGGGACAGGATTTTAGCATTGTTACTTATCAGGTCTATAGTTCTGCGAGGATCTACTAAGGAGTGAACTGTACCTCCTGTGCTTGGCAAAAAGGGTCTATGAGATGCATATCTACTCATTATTTCCTTTACACCACATGGAGGGTTAGAGACATTAATGATTTCAGACAAGATGCAGATGATACAGCTATGTGATGTCCAAGCCTCTTTCATGCTTGCCTCTCCTGCTGCATTTTCTGTCTCCATGGGACATGGTGCTCTTGTGTGCCTGTGATATGTGGAAATGCCATGGCAAAGCAGACAACAGCACTTCACTTTCTGAGTCAGAGGGGGGGGAAGAAAGGAGGGTCACCAGTTCATGTCTTAGTCACAGAACCTCCGGGCTCCTTCAGAAAAGATGTCAAAGAGAAATCCCTTCTGCCCATCCCTGTCAATCAACCTCCTTCAGGCTAATGAACCCACAGCATTCTTCTGAAAGAGAAGCCCTGTAGCACCTTGATATACATTTGAAGGTGTATGACAGCTCTCATGGCTGCTGTTTACTTACACATCTGCCATTCAATTCACATCAGACATTACTGTGAAGTATGCTGGGATATCCCAGATATGAAAAGTATTCTACAAATCCATTTTCTATGCTGATTAAAATGTAATTGCATTGAAATGTTATTACAAGTGTGCTTGCTGCTGCCAACATTTTCGCTACAGTTTTAAAGGTAATTAATTAATGCTTTGTTGCTTTTCATCTGCATTAAAGTGACAGGAGGGTTATGGGAAGGCGATTGGTTTTGACAAGAAGTCTGTACGCTTTTTACTATGCAGTGCAGGAGAGGGAGATACACAGTAGGAGCTAATCTCACTACTCCTGCCTTCATTTAAACACAATGTTTAAATGCATTTAAGGGATGAAGGCATTTAACAGTCCTTCCCAGAGGGTTCTTCTTGCTGTTTGCACATGCGTTTGCCAAGTTTAATGCCATTTTATGGAAGTTGTAAAAATGCTGCTTCCTAATATCTCCTAGTCACTGCAGGCAATTGTCTCATGATGTCATCTCTGAAACAACAAAACATGCTTAGATCCACTGCACATGCACAGTTAGAGGAGAGATTTAGGCAAGCTAAAATGCTGTAATGGAATGAGAGGGAGAATTCCTTTATCATGGTTTTACATAAAAATACTTCCAATATATATTAAACTTGTACACTGAAGAGCCCCACTCACAGAAGAGAGACCCACTGTGATACAGAGCTGTACAAGCTCATCAGAAAAAGAGGTCTCCTCCCACAAGGAGCTTACGTCTGAATTCTAAGGCAGGGAACAACAGATGGAGACAGACAGGCAGATGGAAAACAAGACAGCGCTGTCTACATCCTCGGCACTGATCTCAGCAGAGTGGTTGCCAAGTGAAAAAGTTCTGACCTGAAGAAAAACTTTCTCAAAGTCTGTGGATACAAATGAGGGCTTCTGGGCTTGAACTCCTGTCAAATTTTAAAATTCCCTGTCCAGAAAGGCAACAGTCTCAAACCCATCTGTGCACTAAATCAATCCACACCTCAAATGCATCTTCTTCATTCAGAAGATCCTCTAGTTTGAGTTTTAAACCTACTGTATAATGTCAAGATAGAGGCTTTTCCTGACCACAGGATCCAAGCTGGCAGTGCAAACAGCACTAGTAAAACCATGCTCTGTGTCAGCAGAAGCAGCTGTACTACAGCAGCCTCCAGGGACCTTGACAAGGGCAAGAATCACTGTCCTACCTGCACAGTGCATGAACAGGCCTTTGGTAGCCAAAACCTTACAGCCTAAATACATCAACTAAACAATTACCTCCATTCTACAGGTTGTGAAGTGAGATCATTTAAATGATGTGATAGGCACCTTACCACAAGACCTTCTAGAAAAATGAAGAAGGAAACAGGTGAGTTGTCCCTTGTTCATTTTTATAACATTCTTTAGGTGTTGTAGTCCATCATTAGCATACATTAGACCCAACAAAAAATAACATCAGAGAGCAGAGGGGAGATTCTCTTAAATTACATGTGTAATTTAAGTTTGGTAATATTCAGGAACAGGTATTACACACTATTGCCACCCAACATGGTGTCCACATAGTCATTCCTCTCTAGTATAAAATGTCAACACTAGAACAATAACAGGTTTATCAGAATAACTTATTCTGCAAAATATGCTCTGCTCCACCTTGCTCTAGAGACAAAGTTTTGATAATGTTGATACATCTTTAAAAGGACAGTGGACCAAAAGCTCCTTACCCTCTGCCCTTGGCCTTTTGTGTTTCTGTAGAAGAAAATACTGGCTGAGAATGCAAATGGTTTCCACTACAGGAGCTGTAACTCTCTGCTGTAGAGAATCTGAATCATTTGAAACCTCCAAGGAATAAACCATTTACTTTCTGAAGAGCACATAACTAAAAGAAAATGACACTCTGCGGTACTTCAGGCACCCTGAGCACACCTTCCATAAGCCTTCTCAAACTTTATTACTAGTTCACTTTTCCCTCCTGACACTATTCCTACTGGAAAGCTGTCCCACAACCCCACTGATATGGCTAAAATGCTTCTTCTAGTTTCTAGCCTACTTTCCCATAAAGCCATTTGACATATATTTGATTTTGTGCCAGTATCTTCCTTTAGTTTAAATAATCCTTCTCTCCCTGGTAATTACCTCTAATGAATATGTAGATGACCAGTACAACCTTTCTTAGATATCATAAGTGCAGACTAACTGAAGCCCTTTTAGGCCATACTATTCAGACAGGCTCTCTCAAATGCTGATCACCTCAGTACTCATTCTTTCTTTGATTTCATCTTTCATGAATATGCGTGGTCAGAAATATCATGTCCAGCAGCTAGGATCAACTTTTGCAGCTTAATGAAAGAAAAACATGGATTCTATTTTTTAAAGCATGTTTAGTAAAACAGGCCCAGTAAATGAGAGTGGTCAAGGGCATTCCAGTAACCAACTCTGAGGCTATACTGCGCTAAGACATAATAAAGTCTTCTTTTCATAAATGAACCATACACAAAAAAAGGTAATGCCTATTTCTTAAGGCTTGAAATGGCCAGCAATAATAATTCTGAGTACCCTTCCCTCCATTAATCTTCTCAAGCTCTAACACTGAAGCAAATGATGACAGTTAAACGTGAATCTTAGTTCTGTTTTTGTTGATCATTTTAACAGATGGACTGGGGAAGGTGTGGGTGTGCTGTGAAATGGCAATTACTGCAGGGAGGGAAATGCAGTTGGATGAAAAGGAAAAGAGATACAAATACAAAAAAAAAAGGGAACAAAGCAGAGAGGGGAAGTGAAAAATGAAAGACAAAAATTCTGGTGACCTTACATTTCCCTATATTTTCTGCTGAATTCACCAGTGAGATACTGAGCAAACGATCAGTAATGGTAACAGCTACATCTGTACTTATCGTACCCCAGCCGCAGTTTTGCTCAGATCTTTGTATAAACATCAAATTGATTCAAGTGAGATATTTTCTAGGAATAGAGGCTTCCAAATAAACCCGTATTTACACCCTTTTTCACAGGACACAGCTAAAATAGAATGCAGATCTCTCCTCAAAATGAACTCTCCATTGCCAGCTCCTGTGCGGTAAACAAAGAGCTCCCTTCTGCCTGGCAGTCAAAGCAAGCGGCTCACTAACAGCATGGAGGTGTGACAGCGGCAGGGACAGCACACCCAGACCCTCAAGTAATGAAAATAACACTGCAGCTAATAACAAAGCACTAACTTTTTTTACTCCCGGCTCTCAGCTCTTGAATATGTATTATTTCAAATTCTTATTCATAATTCACTGGTTACTGCTTGCCAATAACTACCTGATCTGGGCTTTTTCCCTCCCCAAGGAAGTAAGAGGTTAATTTTGATCAAGAAAAGGAGGGGGATGGGTGTCACTCTGGGACCCTGATTTACCTTAGCTGCTTTCTCTCCTATGCGTGTACATTCTCTGCTGTATTGCACAACACAAAACATTTAGTGTCTGTCTCTGGTCTAGAGAACAATCTGGAGAGGGATCTAACATTTGATGATCTGCTTCCTAGCATACTTAGACCATCAGCACTAATATCTTTGAGAAAAAACTACAACAAAACAGCAGAAAAGCTGGTATGTTTATTTCAAGGAAAGGAAGCTAAGCTGGAGAAGGACGTGGTGACTTTCCTGGCCATGAAGAACAGCTATCTCATGTCTCAGGGTATAGCCCTAACCTCTGCAGTGTTCTTTCCATAAAAATACTTGGGAAAATGTTATTTCTTTCTTTAAAAGTCTGCTTTCAAAATGTCTTTTAAAATGTTGGGGTTTTGTTTTTTGTTTTTTTTTTTTTGCATCAGTGCTATTAAGTACTGCAAATGTGATGGCTACTGGGTTTGCAAAAGTAGGGATACTAGTAGTAACATGAAGAACTTTTCACCTATGTCACCAAAGAGAGCATGACCTGGTTTTGTAAGGAATGAAAGAAAACCCCAGCTGTCAGGTAATACTCTAAGAGGGTTGTGAAGGGAGTTTCAGTTCACTTCTTAGCAGACAGGTGTCTGCATCCCAAAAGCACCATCACAGCTGGCAGAGACTGATGCTGTTGTTAGCAATCTCAGCAGAGAGGCCAACCAGTGATCTGAGAGTTTATTTATAAATATTTTAGCAGATTGAAGAAGCAGGAGGAGTTTTAAATTTACATTTCTTTATACATACTCCCACTCAGAATCTGTGAGCTTAGTAAATCTGTATAAAATCATCACCATGGCCTGACAATAGGATTTACAAGGGCAATGTACCCATAAAGGCAGACGCCTCCACTGACAAGAGGCAATCTTAGTTTCCAAAATTATTTTAATTGCTAATTTTTTTAATTCCCTAAAACATTAACAACACAGTGTTAATGAAGGATACAATCACTACACAGTCCTCACCCATGCAGGGTCTCTTTTGTAGTGATGGGATGTATCCCAAATGCAGAGTCAGTGCCAGGAGCTCAACACTGTGGGCTTAACAGTGCTCAGGACCACAGGGCACAAGATGAAAGAGCAGACTGGCTCTGCAGGTTGCTAGAGGGCAACGCAGCTTGCATGGCATGAAGCGAGAAGCCAATACTTCTGTCAGAAATGTAAGAAAACCACACTCGGTTTAATAGCAAAGCTTCAAATAACAGTCCTAACAGTTGCAATCTTCATACAGTTCTATCACACCCCCAACAAACTACTGTATCAGCCAGAAGAACCAGACAACTCAGGAGGAATCCAAAACGTGCTAATGGGTCAGTAGATCTGTGACCACACTATGAGGGATTTCTTCTAAATGCCCAGTGTTACGTATGAAAGGGAATTACACGATTAAAGGGAAAAAACAAAGGCAATCTGTCCTGTGACTCCAAAGAGAAGGTAACTTAACTTCTTCATAAAGACTCCAGCAACTCTATTCATTCTTTGCTCAGGAGGAAATGCACAGGAATGGCAGTAAATCAACAAATTACCTTAGTTGTTCAACCGTAACTGCAACAAGGCAAGAAATGAAGCCTTATTCATACCATCAGCACCAAATACACTCTTACCGTGAGACGTTTCGAGGCATCCACTTCAATCATCCCCCGCAAAAGGTTCTGACAGTCGGGCGGGATAAAATGTGGCATGTGGAACACTCCACGTTTCACCTTCTCCAGCAGTTGCCGCAAGTTGTCATCATCGAAAGGCAGGGCACCCTGCAGGGATGTGACAGAGTGGTCAGTGGAAAAGAACTGTAGAGGGTCAAAGGAGGAAAACCAGGATAAACATAGTGAGAGAATGGCATGAGTAAGTCAGCTCCTAATGAATCATAAATGAAAAAAACTTTTACCCATTGAAAATAAATAATTATTAGTGCTGCTGTATTTCCTCTAACATAAAACCAAAACTGAGGACATAGTTTTTTTTATCAGACCTTTAATTAGAAAATGACGACCAGTATAAAATAAAATACAAAATATAAAATTCCCTTTTCAGGCAAATTCACCAAAGATGCATGGATTCACTTAAATCCAGCTCAAGCTTTTGATCTGCTGGTATTCCTCCCGGGCATACTTTCATAGCAGCAATGTTTATCGTCTCCTTATTTTTAATCTTCCTGAGACACATTTATTGCAGACATTGAAGAGGAGATGAACAGCTTTTGAGAGACTTTCAGTAAAGAACATGCTCTTTCTGATGGAGCATTGAAATGACACAGCTGAAAGAAACCCCAACCAACATTAGCCTTTGGAAGCAGCAGACATTCTAACCTGTTTAATATACTCCGTCTAGTTCCCATGCTGTGGTCAGGTCATCAGTTCCTATTGCTTCCCTACTGTAGCTCACTTACATGAATGGCTTGAGCTTTTTTTAGCTGAAACTACATTGTGAATAGATCATCAGCTTGCCACAAAAAGCAGTAAAAGACCTATCCTTGCAGCAAGGACAAAAAGGAAAAAGAGAAGTTGAAATCTTCAGAATAACTCCACTGACTGAAGCTGATACCCTTTTATAGCAAGTCTGCACCTTGCTAGATATTCTCACTTCCTTCTTTCAGTGCTTAATTCTAGTAGGTGCCGAGCTTCCTTGATTTCCAGGATGGCTTGTGGGAAGCAGCAAGCTGTCAGCTGCTGTGATAATGAAGCTTTAAGTTGTCAGTTCTGGCACTGCTCTTACTACAGTGAGTAGTGCATCTGTATAAGCAATCCTGCTTCTATGGTTTAGGGAGACCAACAGCTCCATTTACAGCAGCCTCAGGAAGTCACCTGATGGCAACCACTACTGGGAACTGTTTACTAGCATTTGTTCACTCAAGCAACCTTGAAGGCAGAGCCTCCCTGTTTGCTGTAACCAACCTCCTCAGTTACCCACATTTTTCCTAACCTTTCCAGACTTAGAGGAAAATCAATTCTGATAGTACTTTGGTTAACACAATTTAAGCCATGATGAAGTCAGAAAGGATGCTTTGCGGCATTTCCTGAAGGCAACACCTACACCTCTTTTATTACTACCATCTGCTATTGTAGCTTGAGACTTTTTGTAGGGTTCGTCCTGACCTAATTAACTGGAGAGGTCTGCACTCTCCATCAATAATAGACCTGCTTCAATAATTTTTCAGGCTCACGTGTTTATGTAGGAGCAGATGAAGATGCAGGAACAGAGACAGCAAATCTTGACAGAGAATCAGCGAATGGCCCTGAAAATGAAAAGCCCACTCCTACAAACCCTAACCATCTTGACACATGCTCTCTTCTGTTCTTACAAATTCAAGAAGTTATATTAAGAGCTCATTATACAATTCTGTTTTATCAGCCACGAAAGTAGCTGCTCAGTAAGAGATGACTGGGTGATACCTAGTGTGAGAGTTAAAATTCTTCCCATGCAACATGAAGATAAAAAATTTAAAATTTCAGAAATGTCAGTGAATTGTAATGACTAAAAAGAAAAAAAAGAGTAAGATTGGCTAAGGCGAATTAAAGCATCATACTTATTTGATTCAGGCCATTAAAAAAGAATCAGCATATTTTTTGACATAAAAATCCTTTCAAATTTCAAAGTACTTTAAACAAAAATAATACACATAATCTAGCTCTGATTTTACATTTTACAAGTGCTTTAGTAAAAACATTTAAGTGAAGCAATTAGATTTACTGATAAAAGAACAAGAACAATTTTAAATAGATACAAATACAATTTTACTTCAGGCATATTATTTTTATAATTATAGATGATCAACTGAACTATTACAAATATAAAACACTTAACATGCACATAAAACCTATATTCATATGGAGCATTCTATCTGCATGTGGCATATGCTTACATTAACATAAAATAAATTGTCTTACATTATACTACGGAAATTGGTAACAAATGCCAAGCCTATCTGCCTTCAGCTGGACATCCCATTGTTGCATGTTTAGGTGCATTATAACAGCACTGAAAACCAGAATAAATTCCAGAGAATTGAAACTTTGTTCTAAAGAAGGACAAGTTACAAGATACCATATTTTGAACACTAAATGTATTACTGAGCCAGATGGAAACTAATTTAAACTCTGTACTACTGGCTCAGTTTTGCATTCTCAAGTGTACCAAATTAAAATGTAGCTCTCCACTTGCATGAAACAAAGTTATGGCACTCAAAAATTCTCTTGCAAAAACACTGCAGTTATTGTATGCATATACCTCCTGAAACAAATATATACATACAGCAGAAAAAACGAATGCAAACCCAGCCATTATTTTGATCCTGTATAGGACAACTTATTTGACACTCCTGGAGTTGTAACCTTGCACATCCATTCCAGACAAAAAGTGTGCTGCGGTATCACAACACAGCAAAGAACATTTATGGAGACAAGTTTTTTTGATGCCTGTCTATGCTCTCCTGTGCAGGGCAGCAGCATTTCAAAGAAGCAGTGAAATATTCCTCATGCTTTTCCTTTGGGGCTGATGTAGAAATAAGAGGAAAGGATGCCACTGAGAGATACAAAAATAGGGTTACTAAAAAAACCATCTGTACATGATGTCAATAGAATTGCCATTAAATACAGCAGCACTTTCAGATTTTTCTTTTCTTTTTAAAGGCTGGTACAAGGAAGATGACTCACCACTAGCAACGCAAATAAAATGACTCCACAGCTCCAGACGTCTGCTTTCCTTCCATCATATTTTTCTCCCTGCACAGCAATGACACAGAGGTTCAAAAGACTGATCACTAGTAAATGAATTAATTATCCTTGAAGAACAAGAGAAGGGAGAATGGAAACCCCACATTTCAATTCAGCCACCTGCTTCCCAAGGCAGCCTTCCCAACTAGGAGGCCATTACACAGCCTGCTAATTGAATTTTTGTGAGCATTAGTTTACAGGCATATCTGGGATCTGTAAGAAAGGGCTCAGAAGTAGGAAGCAAGGCAGGAATGGTTGACAACTCAGAAATCATCACACCTGGCATTTAAACGGTGTCAGAGGTGCACTAAGGATATCAAGAAGGTGTTTTTCTCTTCCCTGGTTCTTCAGGGAGATTGTCACCAGTCACATTATTTGTGAACTCATATTATTGTCTGAATAATCTCTTCTGTATGCTTCCTGCTTGACCTTACATTAAAGACATGCTTTGGAAGAGAGCAATCTTGGCCACTGAAATCTTGGATACTTATTTTCAGAGGACAAAGGGAGAGTAGAGGGAAAGAATAGTTTCTATTATTTAGTGGAATCCAACATCACTGACAGTCAATCTCAGCTCTTCTACTGAAATGACAGCTACATCAGAGACAGGAAAGCAGAGGGGACTACATCCCTTGGGTCGAAAGATCAAATTAAATGAGGCTCCTGTATTTCTGTCTGATCACATGGCACAAAGGGTACTGTGAGAATAACACACAATTATTTCCCTCATACAATTAATGTGGCTTGATTCAGGGCTGAGCCAAACAAACAAAACTGTAGTTACATTCCTTGTCTCCTTTCCATGCTCTCTGCCTTAGACTGATTTCTTGTATAGAGGGGCTATTTGTGTACTTGCAATGAGTGACACTTCAAAAAATATATTTATAAGTACTAATGTTAACCAACTTACCCGGATGACTTCAGGACAAGCATAATGCGGTGACCTGAAATACAAAATAGAGACAAATGAGCATGTTACAGCCTGGTATTCATGGTTATGTGCATTTCCATTTTGTTTAGCAGAATCACGACTGGCATGTTTGTGCAGAATACACATGTGCAAGCTAGCATATTTTCCTTACCTCAATGAGAAAACGTTTCTAACAAACTCAGAAAATGGTCAAGAACTAGCATAATTTAAAATTCCATGGCCCTACTATGAATTTCTTAAAAGTGAGGAATTAAGAGAAGACCAGGCATTTCTATGACTATATAGAATTCCAGCCCTCTAATCCCACGCTTTAACTTGGCCTTGTATCTAATTATAAGGAAGACTCATGCTGCATGGTCTTCTATAGGAAAAAAGACAGAACAGTATTTTCAGACCAAAAAGGTGTATCTCTAAACCATGTCTTGCACCTCTTCTGCTGAGATGACTCTCAATTACTCCAGTGGTCACAAAAGCTGCCAATACATGATTTCAACATGTCTATTTTTTTTTTTTTGTATTGTCTCTTTTTTGAACTAAAAAGGATGGACAGTAGTACTATTACCTAGTGAGTTAATATATTCTTTTCACATCCTTCTACACATATATCTTTGGTTTGTGTCCTTCCTGAGAAGAGTTAATTACTTCAACTTGCCAGGTGATAATTTTAATTCCTAAAGATTATAGCCACAGCTATTTATTTCATAGCTTTCATTAAAGTAACTTGACAAGTAAGAGGGATGCAAACTGTCTGAAACCTGCGTGCAAATCATGCTATTGTTTATACTGACACCTCCCAGCAGTCCCTGAGCCTGCCTTCATTTGTGTTTCTTGTGACAAATGCAATCATGGCTGGGTAATACCTGTCTCACAAAGTAATGAGCAAAACAGAAGTACAGCGAGGTTAGCTTTGTGCTAGGATGCTGTATTAATGCCCAGTGAGACGGCCCATTAATTGAATTTCTATACACACTACACTTATCTTATGGCAAAATATCATCCCATGGGCATGGAATGCCCTGATTTGGTATCCAGCTTTTGGCAGAGCATAACAATAAACTCAGGGTACACTTGGGACTGCAGCTACCTTGACAGCAAAGCTTATGTGAAGAGAGAGAAATGCAGTTGATCCCTCACAAACTTTAGATAAGGTGGAATTCAGAAGTTTAGTACAATATTTAATACAACCCTGTTCCACCTGCCCCCAGACCCCCACTTAAGAGGTGGGATATTCAAAGGTATTCTACCCAGGTCTGTTCTGCTCAGTAGTGTCTTAGTTTGGACTGCATTTTTAAAAACTTTGGTTTGAGAATCAAAATAGATAACAAAAAACAGAGCTTTCCCTCAGTGAGCTGGCTAGAGTTGGTCACTAGGAGACTAGAGAGAATGGCCTTGTGTCTAGTGCACAGGACAGACTACCTGGGCTCTTGGTAGTTTTGTCACTGACAGCCATGTGAACATGGACAAGGTTACTTAACATTTTTAAAAGCTGCAGGTTTATTGGAAAATAAATCAGGGGGGTAAAAGGAGCAAAGACACAACTGCAGTAACTGTTCATCTCCTGACACAGCATGTCTGAGCTTCTCACTCTTGCATGCATTTTGGCTTCTGTCATGACTTCTGTGCAAGTCATGAAGACACACAGTACATTAAATGGCTCTTACAGGGGGTGTCTGTGGCTGAGTTAGAAACTTAAGCCAGACCTCTGAAATCCTGCATGGTACCATGTACAGTTCAGCAACACCCTTCAGCACAATAGGCCATGACACTGGGGTGCACTGGAAGAGTCAGTATCTCAATTTGCAGAGTATTCCTGAGTTTGTATTTTTATATGATGACTCCAACAAAGATTTCAGAACTCTTAATTGTGGGTGCTGAGCAATGCAACCACCTGGAGAGCTTCCTGTGCTAACATCCTTGAAAAGAAGAATATAAGTGTTGTGAAGAGCTTAAGATAAGTACGTACGTATTTATGCGTCACACTCAGCAAATACCCTTAAAGCATTTACCTTCCTGAGGTCTGCTGAAGTGCAGTGGAATCTGCCATGTGTCTTAAAAGGCACAACTGAAATTATGAAAAAATTAGGAGACTGAGTGGAGAAAATGTTATAATAAATTCTTTGAAGAAGTTGGACTGATTCAACCATTCAACAGCTGCACTGCAACTGCCCAAAGAGCACAGGTTTCTGGCACTGCCATTCTGAATTCTTGCCAGCACATGCTAGCTAGATATCTGCAGCATTATCTTGGCTAACAGGTTCAGAAGGGATCCTCCAGTCAGCCAGAATCCATAAAAAACTCATTTCTATGCTACCAATCACAGAGAACTTCAACTGCTATAAAGACAAAACTCAAATCAAAAATCTATTTATCTTTCTACAGAGCCATTAATATTTCTTTGGCTTCTATTACTAGTTATTCAATATAGGTATGGCAAGAGCAACCTTCCCTGCCTCTTACCCTAGGCCAGCGCCTCATCATTCTGCTACATCTCTGTGCAGCAAAAGCCACAATCAGCCCTTGATAACAAATAAGTATATCACTCAGCAAGATGAACAAACAGTTGCCGCCTGCGGGTACTGCTGCAAAAAGAAGCAGTAACGTTGGCAGCGTTTATTTCCAGGGTGACGTGGATTTTCCAAGGCTAGTCTGCCTGGGGCAGGAAGGGCTCTTGGAATGGTCATTCACAGCTGTGACTCTAGGATGCAGTAATCTTAAGGATCTTGGGGGACCTTAGTACGGCATTTATATGTGATTTAAACCAGAGGAAATAAACCAAGAGTGCAATGGTGAACTCCAGGACAGCTCTGGACAGGTAAGTCAGGCATTCAAAAAGAAATGTATATATCAATGATGTATCTATCCTGAATTTCATCTGAGAAACTAGGAAAGTAGTTCTTGATCTGTGCACATCAAGATACAGTGCAGCTACAGCAGATCTGAGACAACCAGTGCAGAGGCAATGTGCCTGTGAGTTACAGGTCTCATTCTGTAGGTGAGAGAGACCTGCGCTGAGCGCACACAGACCAGCTGCACATGTAAGGTTTATCTGGGAATACACAGTAACTGCCTTACCAGAGAAGCAGCTGGTTGATCAAGAAGGACAGGGAAAGCTGTATGATTCTATTCCACAGAGTGACAAACCATGTGTTACACTGCCTGAGAGGCTCCCAAGTCCTATCAAAGATATCCCACTGAAGGACCCATGTCTCAGTCCTTTGCGCCCATGCCTTCAGCTGGTACTATTTGGGGAAGGAGGAAAACTCCTTTGAGTCCATTCTTTAGGACTCACGGACATAGGCAGAGTTTCTGCAGATAGGGAGGAACAAGAAGTCTCTTTTCCTCCGTTTCTTATGCATTAAGTTACCTTGATGCAGCAGGTTGTACAACTGCACTGAAGTCCTCTCACATCCAGCTGTTTTTGCTGTTGCTCAGTGCTAGAGTCCTTTCCCCCATGTTAATCACTATCTCCAAGCTGGCTTTCAGAGGCACGAGTTACCCACTGGAGCAAAGAGCTTTCCCCCCATGCTGGGTAGCAAAGGGTTGAGATGAAGTGGAACACCAGAGGAGCAGCAAAATAGAAAAAGGGAATTCAGGAGGAGGACACTGGCATTCCAAGTAGAGAAGTCAACAGCCATAGATCACACAGAAGAGACAGACAGGGAGAGACTGATGAAACATTCCAGTAGCAGTGGGTAGTTAAGGCTGCAGTGAAGGCAGTAGCTGTAGGTAAGGCTGTAATTAAGGTAGTTAAGGCTGAGTGCTATTTTGTCATTAAAGCTTCAACTCAGTTGTTTAGCTTTATATTAGAAAACTCAGCATCTAGCCCTCAGCCATTTCACAGCTGTTTACTCTCCGAGTGCAATTACATTTTGGGGAATCTGAAAATCCGTTCATTAATTAATACATCAGTTCAAATAATTAAGACTTGGAACCATTAAGAGATCTCAATTAAAAAAACTAACGTTTGCATAAAACAGACCTTTGCATAAGAAGGGCATAAAGATTGCAAGGTTAAGTATCCAAAAGTTAAGAACTGCTAAAATAAAGGTTGAAGAGGTTATACTGTACTCTGCAGGTAAGTCAGGTGGGATGTGTTGCTGTGCACAATGCCCCTGTTTTCCTTGTAGCCGAAGCTGAAAAGTCTGTAGCAATGTGAGGGAACTTCAGTGTCAACAAGGACAAGCTTGCAAGTGTGGCAGCTGATTGACATACTGGAGAATCAAACTCTGCCCCTGCCAGAGAATCCTTCTGTGAAAGAAAATGAACAGGTGCCCTAAAGTGAGATGCTCACAGGTAATTACAAGTTGCAGGTTCCCCAGTTTTCAGAATCACAGTGCTACACATCCCAAGTTTGATTTACAGTATTTATAAACACATGGAGCGGCAGCTGTAGTTGGTAGGCACTCTGCTTTCCAAGTAAAGGATTCTTATCAAGCACCGAGTATTCTGGGACATTGGGCCGCAGAGTATCCAACAATATACTCAAAACCAGTTGACAATTTTGAGTTTCATTTTGAAGAATCATGTGTCCTCATATAAATGGAGATAACCAGATCAATGTGGCAAATATAATAAGAAAACAGTATAATTAATATTTGCAAACCTAAGACACTGTGATTAAATCCTACCTAGCATTCATAGCAAGGCTTGAATGCAGTGAGCAGAAGTTATGAATGCATCCATAAATGAATGATGAGGAAAACTCAAACATTAGATTGCTGTTTACTAAAAAAAACATGCCATCCAATCATCAAATGAGGCATAGATTTGTTGGGAAAAAAACAGCACAAACTTGTAATTAATGAGCATATTCTAATGTGTACAGGCTAAGTTAATGCTACACTACCAATCTGAAGAAAAGCACATCTTAAATTCTCAGGAATTGATTTTGAAGACTTAAAGCTCTTTTGACATACCTTGGGATGTATTATAGGTGAGGCTGGTACCAATGGTTATTAATCAGGTTGTCTGATATTTCCCTTTATATTCCTTATTTTCAGTTCCTTAGGACTTGCTATCAATTTAACAACAATTTTCCTTACTTTTCATCTGTCTCAGACTGGTTTCATTTTTTTGTGTGCATGCATGTTGTGTATGGGCTGAAGTACTTCCACTAATTTAATGTTTTTTCCCATTAAAAATAATTTAAAAAAGGGAAAAATTTCTAGTATCCTCAACTGCAAAGGGAAAACATGAGTGCTTATTTGCATTCTCTAGAATTTATTCCAAATGCCACGAGAAAACTGTGGTTTGCATTAACTAGCAGAAATGCTCTAGAGCATCAGGATCAAAATTTTACCTGCACTGGTAACGCTTCACAGAATAATTCTTTAATCTGAAACTGATACTATGAACTGCTGGAGTTATCACAAAGCACTAAACTTTAGCTCAGTGCTAAACTAACAGCAACTGACTGGGACAACTAGGTAAGGGAAACTAGAGCTGGAACGTAGTGGAAAAGAGAAAAATATCTAGGATTCGGGACCAAGTATGGTGCAGAAATGCCTGACAGAAGTCAGCAAGACTACAATACAAATCAAGAAGGAAATGGGAATGGAGTGCTGGGAATGGAAGCCCTTGATGAGATGGAGTAAAAAGTACTAATTCTGGCACTTCCAAATTCAAGCGCTTAAATTTGCAACCCTAACACTATCTGGATACTTTACACATACGTACATGTTTATTATAATACGTGCAGCATCTTGTCATTAAAATCAGAAATAGTGCTTGGACACAGGTGTATTGCTCCCCTGAATTATCTGCTCACCACAGGTGTGCTGATACACCGAACACAGATGTGAGGGAAGCAGGAGCTAGGTGTTCTCTGCTAGCATTTCTAACACACAGTGCATTGGATGTTACAAATACCATGAGCTCAAAAAGAGGCAGTAATCAGTCCTAATGAGCACATGTACCTTTTCTTTGACAGATCCAGGCAATGTGTGGGTCAGCAAAGTGTTGCTAGGAATTTCTAGGGAGAGCTGAGAGCAGAGGAATTGACCGTGCTGGGATTGGAAGTTGCTGTTCTCCTCCATTATGCCACCAGCAGCTGCAAGGCTTTCCTCTTGCTCACAATAAAATCAGTTAGTATTGCTCTTTCCATATGCACTCAGCTTTCTGCATCAGACCAGGGGTTTCCTTCAGAGACACCAATATGGGGGAACTGTTGCATAAAGTCAATTAACTGGGGGGCTGTCAGCAGTGGTGTCAGGCTCTGTACTCACCGACTCTGCTGAGGGCAGGTCTGGTGCTGGAACAAGCTATATTTACATACCAGCTCTGTCCTAGGTCTTGGTTGGGATAGAGAGACTGGGAGAGATGGGCAGCACAGAGACTAGCACTGCTGAGGGTTCTCTGTCACCCAGCAGCTTTCACCCATCTCCACCCAGTAGTGTTTTGAAGTTGTGAAGAGTGAAATTCAGAGAACTGAAGAGATGGCAAAAACTTACTTTGCCAGGTTTCTGTAAGGAGCAATGGTGAATTAGGAAGGATCTTTACAAATTCCCAGGAATTGTAAAGCAACAGTTTCTTCTTTTAATCCTTCATTTTAACCATAAGGCATCTTAGTTCAATAAAAGGGAACAAGGTCTAGGGAACGCACCAACCTTTCCTACTTTTCCAAGATTCCTACAGAAATCGCTGCATTTTATGTTCAGAGTAACTTAGGTACTTCAATGACTTGCTAAGATGGAGAACTGAAGCAGGGAAAGGCAATGCATCTTGTCCTAGACCACACTGAATGCCTTCAGCAGAGACAGAAATGAAGCTCAGATAACCTGGATCTCAGTTCTGAGGTTTAACCATTAGGCACATACTCTTCATGCCTAGTGACAATTCAGGATGGATTGGTTAACATCTACCATTCTGAAACACTGAAACAGGAAGAATAGCAATGAAAGAGACGGGAGTGTCTCTGCATGCCACTGCCTGGAAGGGTAAAGAGCAAGAAGAGCAGAAGAGATCTGAAATAACAGAAGCAACAGCCTATCATATCTTTCTCTTCCTTCTTTGTCTGCTGTTAGCTGACAGACCTTCTCTGCTCCTGAAGGAATGAAGGAACACTTACTGTGTTATTTTGGCATTTCAAGGATGATCTTTCCATAAGACTGCCTGGCTGTGCAATTTCTGCCATAAGCAGAGTCCTGCAGACCCTACACACATCTCCCCTTCCCCTCAAGGGTCTAAATACATATTTGAAACTATGGTTTATTCCTCTGTGCTGTGTATACACAAGATTTTCTCAATATACATTTCGGTTAACAGGGATTCATTGCAATCAAGACCCAATGTGCAGTCTGTCAAGTGAAAAATTATGTCAATGAAACAGCAAGTCCATCCTTACCTCTCTCTCCTATGCAAGCACAACAGGATTGAACTTTCATTGTTTTCTACAGGTAGTCATCACTGCTACAGAAAACCACGCAGACCTAAGGAGTGACTCCCAGAAAACACTGACTCTGAGGTATGCAATACATCTCACTTCAGGTTATGTGAGGCTACTCTTCAGGAGGCCAGTCAAGGCTCTGTGGCAGCCTCAAGAATACCCAAACTTTGGACTAAACTTAGTAGTTCACTCGTGACAGCAAAGAACGTCTGAGTGCAGTCTAAGCGCTCTGCTGAACTGACAAAGTTAGCTGCATCACACAGCTCAGCCCCATCTGAGCCTCCCACTCTGACTGACAGAAATACCTGGAGACTCCTTGTGTGACTTTCAATGGAAACGTTACAGTTTCATCTCATTATCAGTGTTCACAGTACAGATAAAGCCATTCTCAAAATTAACTTCTGGGTGCATGGAGGAACATCTCGTTACAGCTCAATATCTCAGCTATGATTCACTCTGTTTTGTTCCTTTTCATGCTGGCTGAAAGTACCAGCTACAAGGGTAGGTAAAGCTGTTGCCTTAAAAAGCTCTAAGGTTGGTTACTGCATGTGCTCCAAGGGAAAGGGAGTCATAACTGGATTATCTTCCTCTGTGAACAGTGTGGCAATATTGTTATATCTTCCTTCCTTCCTTCCTCCCTTCACCCCCCAAACCAGAGAGATCACAAGACACCAGTATCAGCCATGCTGGGCTCCATGCCAGGAGAATTAATGAAGTGGTGTAATAGCTCACACGGAGGCCTAGTGATTGGCAACACGCTTAAAATGCATCTGCAAGGCAGGAGATCATAGCATTGCTGCTGTGTTCTGTTTATTACAGGCACATCTCTTCCGTTCCATTGATTTCTTTATTAGTGCATTTTAAGGCCACAATGTGGGGGCTGGATCTGCTTGAAGCATGGAGGTTTGAATTCCAGCACAGCTTATGGAGAGGAAGGCTCCCTTTGAGACTCCAGATCTGGATGACAGAGCTCGGTGCTAACAAGAAGAGGAACCCTACTGAGAGGTTCCCAAGGAGTTTGAAAAATCCTACAGGGCAATTGAGAATGGGTTGGGAAACTGAACAATTTTATCTAAAGAGTATAGAGGCTTTGTGATAACTGCAAGGAGAACTCCATTCCAGAGCCCCATCCAACATGACCTTGAATGTTTCCAGGAATGGGGTATACACCACCTCTCTGGGAAACCTGTTTCAGTGTTCACCCTCAGTGAAAAAGAACTCCTTCCTTATATCTAACCTACATCAGCCCTCTTTTAGTTTAAAACCATTACCCCTTGTCGTATCACAACAGGTCATGCTAAAAAGCCTTGTCCCCATCTTTTTTATAGGCCCCTTTCCAGTAGTGAAAGGTGGCAACAAAGGTCTCCCTGGAGCCTTCTCTTCCCCAGACTGAACAACCCCAACTCTTTCAGTCTGTCCTCATAGGAGAGGTGTTACAGCCCTCTAATCACCTTTGTGGCCTCCTCTGGAGATGCTCTAACAGGCTGACATCCTTCCTGTGCCAAGGACCCTCCAAAGCTGGATGCAGTGCTCCAGGTGGGATCTCACTAGAGCAGAGTAGAGGGGCAGCATCACCTCCCTCAACCTGCTGGCCACGATTCTTTTGATGCAGCCCAGAACAAGGTTGGCTCTTTGGGCTGCAAGTGCACATTGAGGAGTCATGTCCAGCCTTTCATCCCCCAGTACTCCCAAGTCCTTCTCAGCAGGACTGCTCTGAATCCTTTCAACCCCCAGCCTGTATTGAAGATACCAGGTATTTCCCTGACCCAGGTGTGGGACCTTGTACTTGGCCTTGCCATCACAGCTCCTTGTTTTTCATCTGTGCCGATAAGAGCTCAAATCTTGACTAGAAAGGAGAGGAAAAAATGGGTGGGTCCCAGTATACTCATCAACCAGCATTCTATCTTTTTATGAACTTCATATAATTTTGTTATCCATTATTCATGACTTGGAAAGCTGGGCCATACAGCCTAGGACTGAGAGGTAGTAACTGGGGTGTGGAGGAAACTCCAATGGTGACACTTCTATCCCAAACTGCCTTGGCCTAGAGCAGAGACTGAAAAAGCATGGACTGCAAAGAGCTGAGGAAAAGGCTCAGCTGAAGTCGTCAGATTCACACTGCCAAAGGCCAAGAAGAGTCAGTCTGTACAGGAGGAAGTGGAAATCTGCTGGTACTGTCTGGTTGCTGAGCTTGCTGTTGTAACAAATTCAGACACAGCTAAAAGCTGGCATAGTGGTGCCAGGCTGCAGCAGCTCCACACAGCTGCTGCCCCTGCTCCAGCTCACTGCTGCAGCCTCCTGCACAGCCAACAGGGCACCAAGCCACAGCACTGAGAGGGGGTGCATGATCCCGTGGTGCCCCTAGGGACAATGGTGACAAGAGTGCCTTCCCCCTGGGAGCACGTTCCTGGCCAGACCCTTGGGCTTTGCTCAGTTGTTGGGCTTACTGCTGGCTCCCTTGGAAAGTCCTACAAAGCTCTTGCTGGCAACTGAATTGCCATGGAAATGTCTCTTGATTGCCCCTGTAATATTCCTCCAAGCAGTCTCATTTGTATCTGCATTCATGCTCTGCTTGTATTGCGAAAGACCCCACTTCCCCCTTGTCACTCCTGCATGTGAGCTGAAATGAAGCAGTGTAGAGCATGAACACGAAGAGCTGCACGCAAACAGCCAGTCTAATCAGGACGTGCAAATTCCATTTAAGAACCTCTAGATTCATTTATTTTTTTCACTCCCTAATATTTTCAAAGTGTCTTCTTCACAAAGTCAACACTACTGCTTTCAGTTCCCAAAAATTATATGGCCAGAGAATGCAAACATATACCAGCATATACAGATGAATCCAAACCTGAAAGCCTTGATTTTTATATCTATAGCGACACTGAGAATGGCCTGCTTTTCACTGTACAGCATTTAGCCCCCTTCTTTTAACTATCTTATACACTGTGTGCATCATATAAATTTATTATCTTGCTGGGAAATACCAATGCAGTGTGTAGGTCTGCATGTCTTTACTGACCCTTACTACAGACAACTTCTGTGTCTGGAATCTATCACTCACTTTTGCAATATGCTTTGAGACACTCACCCGCAGCTGGTTTCTAACAAGCTGTCCCCAACCTGCAGTGATGCCATCCCAAAGTCTGCTATCCGAATGTTGTTCTTTTCATCCAGCAGTAGGTTTTCTGGTTTTAAGTCCCTGTGGCTGTAAAGAGAGGACCAAAACGTGAGTTAAATTATCCACAACAGTTTTCCCACTCTGAAACTTGTTCTTTATCCAGAATAGCATCCAACCTGTTATTCTTTAATTGATTTTATTTCCCGTCCCAAGTGGGAATTTCTTAGACCATATCTCAGATGCCCACTTCTGATGAATGCAATGCCTGCAGTGCCCTGACAGGAAAAGAACATCTTCAACTTCCAGTGATGCCAACACAGTATGAGGGAGAAACTGAAGGACATAGGTAGGAGGAGAATTTCAGCTTGGATTTAGGGCTGATATACTCTATGATATGCCAGCTCCTTAAGGTAGGAGGCAACACCATCAATACATTCTGTCAACAACAGGAAAGAAAATGTGTGATAAGTAGAGAAAAAAAAATATTGATGTAAATGCTACTGCAAAAAGCTCCTATTAGGAGTTGTTTACATAGGCATATGGCTTTGAAATAATTTTGGGTAATTAGTTTTGATGGAGAAATCCCTTCAACACAGCACTGCTTATAACTGAGGATGTCAGCAGTGGGTAGGGAAAGGATTCCCTTCTTTCCATCAAAGTTTGATTCTCTTATTATTTGGTAACATGGGAAGAGTGAGAGAGCCATCATCTTCAGGATGGCTCTAAATCACAAGTATCATATATTGACTAATTTATTAATCTCCATTACTCACAGTCAACACCACTGTGCCCCCCTACATCTGCTTTTTAGTACTTGGGTGCTTTTGTACAACTATTATATTCACTTGGTTTTATATCCAAAGACATAGATCTTGCACAAAATTTGTGATGACTTTGCTTTTTTGTTTCTTTTTATTTTCAACTCTTGAAAAGTCACAGAGATGAGGGAAGCACTTTGGGCAGACCGAAGAAAAAGCTCTTTTTCTTGTTTTTGCTTATGAATAGGTAAAATAAGTCTTTGATGTCTTGCTAATAAAAGGTTCAAACAGGAGCAGTCGAAGAGGCAGAACAGGCCAGCTTCGGTGGCCAGTCGGAACACAGACCTGTGGGAAAGGGAAAGCCAACAACATGTGCAAGTGTCAGGCAAACAACACTCATTTGCAACATTGGTTCACTAAAAGCAGTTACCCTGACCAGAAACTGAATTCAGCAAAAGAACCAGCGTCAGAATAAAGTGACACCCATCACAGAAGGCAGCCTTATCTTCATGCCATTTTCTTTTCACTTTTAAAGACATTCCTCCAATGCTCCTCATGCATGCAAGTGTAATTCTACCTCTAAACCAGTGTAAAGGACAGTCATCACAGCAGCATAACAATGGAAATCAGATCCTCTGATCTGAAGAGAAGTCTGGATGATCAGTTAGAGATAACTTGTAAATAATGCAGGTCAATTCTATGTAAAACCAGGGCATACTGTAATAGGACACCTGGGGACTGTAACAATTATTTCCAAAGGAGACTTCCAACGAACAAGTGCACACTCAAAGCAGTTACTGGTCATTTACCTTATCACTGAGACCTGTGACTCCTTCCCTCTCACTTTTTAAAATTTAGTCTCCAATTTCATATAAACATGATAAACCTTGAGTTTTAAAATGGCCTTGTTAAACGTGGGCAAACAATCCTGTAGATAATGGGGCATCATGATTCAGTTTTGACACATTTTCATCGGAAAATCAAAATGGTGCTTTACTCATAGAAATCCCAGTTTCAAGGCAATTGGAGACAGAAGACATATTAGTTTTTAACTCTCAAGACAGTCATAACTAGTTGACAAAAATGCAGGAGTGCATGACACGGAAAGGTTTCAGAGGCAGTGAATGACCAGGAAAAGAACCCCTGAATGCCATCATCAAGGATAAAGGCAAGATTTTCAACATTTGCCAAAGTTTCACATACTCCATCTCCAGCAGCGAAATGGAGTGAAGAGCGCACAGTTCTAAGCCAACCCAGGAAAGCTGGACACTAATGAGACAGCAGTGTGTGATTTCATCTTTCCTCCAGCAGACATCCTGGACAGTTCTCATCTTACAATGGCTTTCATTGATGGGGTACTGAGGAGACCTTATCCAGCTGGGGCAGTGTGCTGAATTTTCCCTGTCTGTGGCCCAGCACTCAGGGGCCAGTAAAAGCTCCCTGTCAAGTGAGCACTGCTTGTTTGATGCTATGAAACAAGAAACCTCCCCACAGCTCAAGCTCAGTGTGTCTCCTTCTGCTGTGCTTAGTTTTTCCATGACTACAGTTGTTTTCCAGTGTTGGCATCCGCCCCTGGCTGACTGCTGAACTGATACACAGTACAGAAGTTGATGGTGGTGCTGCCCGTGCCTGTTCCTCTGTTGTGCACTGCATGATCTGATATGATTCACATATATATTCAGTCTGTAGCAGGCATACTGCTGACATGTGACTTTTGTAGCTAAAAACTGCAATCCTTTGCTTATGCTAAAATTGTGCAGCTTATTTAGAGAGAAGAGAGAAAACATGTAGGAATGACCAAGGTGGAGCACGACCTAAGCACAGGACATTCACAAGAGTTTCTCCAGCCTGATGCATGCTCACAACAAAACATCTTATTTCAGGAAAACAGTGCAGCTAAAGGAAATGCAAAAGTGCTCCCCTTCCATGACTCAAAGCTTCCAGCCTTGGCAGATCTGCCACAGGCCCTGGCTGGAGCACAGCGTATGTGAACCTTGAATTAGCCCCAGTCCCAGACCACTGAGAGGCAGTGAAAGGGAAATTCATTTGAAAATGAATTCAATATTTGCTAGTGGATAGGAGTCTCCTTCTCCCGACTTCAACCTGTCTTCCTATCAGCTGGGATCCACAACACAGTTTTGGGCCTGGGCTTTTAGGGAGAATCAAATGGGAAAACAAGATTCCTACGAAGTGGCACATATACTGTGGGGTTCTTTATGAGAGCCACTGCAAGAAAGAGAAAAAAAGGAATCCCACCATCTACATTCCAAACATGGGGTAACCTTCACCTCATGATACTGTGCAATGCTTTTCCATGAATGATCAGCCTACATGGGCTGATGGAGGTCTTTAAGCAGAGGTGCTGACCCACCTCCCAGGAAGCACTTTGAAAGCCTTAAGTTGGGATCTGGGAATTTGTGGGACTGGGATAGTATGTGTGAAAAAAAACCCTGAAGTAGCAGCCTCAGGTGTTTTTTTTCTTCTTCCACACACTCATCAACATTATCAGCTCTTCACTGTAGAAATTATCACTTCACTGAGAAGAGAGTCTGGACTCTGTCAAGAATCATTACATTTATTGCTTCCTGGGCCCCAAAATACAAGAACTGTCATACAGCAGTTTTGTATCTTTCTGACCCTTCCCCATCCCTCTCTCAATACAGCCCCTAGTGCCCAGTATGGATGGTTAGCATTGGAATTTCATAGCAGCCTGAGCATGTTTTTTATATTTTGGCAGCACTGTTCTCAGAGATCAGGGTGCCAGTGGGATCAGGCAGTACTTGCAAATTCAACATCAAGAGAACGGTATGTCCCAATGGAAATTTTCTTCTAGCTGGAACATTTCTCTGATATTCATCTTTGGACCACTTTGAATTTTCCAAGGCAGCATCCTGGGGATAGAAGTCAGGCCAGGAGTTTGCACCAGAGTGGCAGAACCAGCATCACTGCCACTGGGAAAGAAACTTCCTCTCTGCATTTGCGTTTCTCATCTTTGTATTGCCAGCTTTTCGAATGCTGGGGGAAGGAAGAGGAACATATGGGAATAGGGAAGGCTTATTATAATTTACCTAAGAGCCCAGCAGCCTGAACTGCCTAATGCATTCACATTTGAAAAGAATTCTCTTAGCCAAAATGAAACAAAACAAAACAAAAATCCCACTGTATGTGGTAATTACTTGGCATTAATGGAACAGTGCAGAGTAAATGCATTTAATTTGGTCCTATTCCAGCTGATCTCTCTGGCTCTCCATGTCTTATATGACTGCATCAACTCCTCTCTCTGCAGGTGAACAGAGGACTCGTTATCCTTTCGTTATTCTAAAGGCTCTAAAGCTGTAGGGGCTTTGTCATATGTCTGGAAAACCAGAAGAGAAGAAAGCAGCTTCTTTACGGACAAACACAGCAAAGTCTCCAATTGAGCCGTGCATATGCTGAGAAAGAATATGACCAAGAAATGCAGCACTGCAAAACCAGTCAGTGTAACCCTGGACCTTAGCGGCCACAAACTCCCAGAGCTTCTCCACCAAGACAGCAACAGCGCAAGGAGTTGGCCTCAGGAGCCAGCATCCAGCAGGCTTTTGAAGGGAAAGCGTGTGACTGAAAGGAAGCCACTAAACAAGCCATGGCAGGGGAAGCACAGACTGTCAGACTCTCTGCAACATCCGTCTTTTACAAGTCGCAACAAAGGCTTTACAATTTCCTTGCAGCATAATACGGAGAGAGAGCTCTGAAAAAATGGTCCCATGGAAATGCACCGTTCTTGGAGACAGTGCATAGAAAATGAAAGGCACATATATGTATGTATTAACATGTTCCAGCTTCCCACGTACACAATGGCCATGCTTGCTTCCTAGTCCCTGCCAGGGATGCTATTCAGACAGTTCCTCTTGTTCCCTCCCTTGCCTTTCTAGTCCATCCTCCTGCTCTGGGAATACTGTTGTATCTGTGCTGAAGCAATTGCAGCAATTGCATAAAAACCAGAAGTAAAACACTGCCTGTCATCCAGGGCAGAACCATTCTGGTGTGGGGACAGACTCCAGATTTTGGATTCAAAGGAGCTTTGTCACCTGGCATGAGATGACGAATTACGCCATTATTTTAAAGTGATTTTTGAGCTGAAATGTTCATATTAGTTTCTATGACAACTCATTGTAGGTCACAGATTTCTAACCCAAGAAACCTCCTAATTGGAGTAGTTGCAGGTCATTTGTACTAATCAAATTGTTGGCTACTTTGCAAATGCTTTTCTTACTGACCCCAAACTCCCTGTAGGGCCAGACCACAGAATAATTATTCTGCACTATGCCTCTTAAAGTGCCTGATGTGATGCAAATAATTTATCAGTAACAATTGAGTATGAGGAACATTATTTTAAATTTCATAAGCAGAAAAACCTTTTAA
The DNA here is from genome assembly GCA_035221455.1 of Xenops minutus. Classification (NCBI taxonomy): domain Eukaryota; kingdom Metazoa; phylum Chordata; class Aves; order Passeriformes; family Furnariidae; genus Xenops; species Xenops minutus. The sequence continues at coordinate 16,122,013 of JAWWEE010000158.1, forward strand.
TCTTATTTTCTCTTGCTTCTGCAAATCAAATCCAAAACTCTAAGTTGTATCTACCTACAGAAGAATCTTTGTTTATAGCCATGGTTGCTATGCTCAATTTTAGTAAGTTTTCACAGATTTCTGCAGAACAAGTAAATATAATTATAGCTAGGGAAAAGGACAACATCTATAAACATATCAGGAGTCCGGGGGAAGCATTTGTATGCATAAAATATTGCTTGCTTTCTTAACAATTATTTCCATTAATCTATTAAAATGTATTATTTCTCCCTAAACAATTATTTCCATTAATCTATTAAAATATATTATTTCTCCCTACCAATCTCTACTCAAAACATATATTCATGTATTTCAAAGCCAGAACAGCATGTCAGGTCTGATCACCACTGCTGTACTTGCCAGAGAATGTTACCTGGTTATGTTTCCAATAAGACTATACCACTTTTGAGTTTCCAGTGGCTTATTTAAGGAAGTAAACTTACAAAAATACATATTCTCTTACTTTAGCTGAACTGGTACCTTTGCCTTTGGCATTGCAGCTGCTACACTTGATGGATTTTCTCTGGTTTCCTGTAAAATGGATATTTGAAAACTCCTCACTGTTTCACAGTGAGTCTTGACCACAGATCTGAAACTCCTGGATTCAGGTAAAGATTGGTGAATATCAGCTCTCAACAGGGGAAAAACGTACCTTTCCCACTTCTGATAGCCTGAATGAGAACTTGAAAACATCAAGACTCAAGGGCTGTGAAAAAAGCCCAAACCAGCAACCAACTTCATTAAATTCTACAATTCCTAGACCAATTTCACATTTGAAGGCCTTGAGTCATGATTTCAAAGTGTCCACCTGCTGCAGCATTCAGCATTTGACAGACCCTGCTGCCAAACACCACAGCACGCTCCTTACGAAGCAAGGCAGAACAGGAGTCATGAGAAGGGTGGCACTTCTGACAGGACATGGCACCTGGCATTCTTCAGCTTTCTCTGTTTCTTAGAGACACCCCAGATTTCTCCCTGAAAGCATGTTTCTCTTGCTGCCAATGCTCTGCAGCTTCTGCCTGCACAAATATAGCAGAGATTTTGGCACTGCTGCTGTGAAATCTTGACGCGTTATTTTATGAGGAGCCTTTCCCCCGCTGCACTGATGGGAAGAACACAAGGCGAAGTCAAACAAAGCTCTTATTCATTGCCTTAGCCCTTTAAGTCACACACCCCCATGCCTACGCATGCACACACAGACACACTTCAGCAAGAGCCTTCCTTGGGTGCACTCAAACAAGCACAGCCCCAGGCAACGAAAGGAGAAAGGGCCCTCATAATTGTCATTTATCAATATTCATAAAGAACCTGCCTTAACCCCTCTTGTGCATGCTCAGGGAAAAAAAAAAAAAAAAAAGAAAAAACCACAACACACTTATTTGTCATTTAATCCTGTAATTGTAATGCATTTAGCTGGTTATCTTATGATGGATGTTGTACAAAATGAGGATGCAGTATTACAACATGCTGAAGTTGACTGTCAGTATTTTATAAAAGT
>JAWWEE010000158.1:16123649-16165648 GCA_035221455.1 Xenops minutus
CTCAGGGAAAAAAAAAAAAAAAAAAAGAAAAAAACACAAAATGAAACGCAACCAAAATAAAAATAAAATGAAATAATCATCTCACTGCTCATTACCGCAGGGGATTTCCTCTCAATGTCACCACTGCCCTGCGCAGTAATTGGCATTATCTGTTATCTCTGAAGCCATAATAAGGTTTGCCACGGGGCATTTTCTGTAATCTTATTTTTATTTGTCAGCCTGTGAGATACAGACACCAAACACATTGCTGCCCAAAGCTGGGGCCCAGGTCAGAGAGGATGCGCCGCCCAATCCGCGCTCCCGCCGGTGATGTCACGGCCAGCCAATGAGGCGCCCTCCCATCCTTCCATCCTGCCTCCCTCCCTGCATCCCTCCCTGCATCCCTCCCTCCTGCTGCAGCATCCCCTCCACCGGCATCAAACAGGCTCTTCCCGAGGAAAGCGGGGATTTGTGACCTGCCCCGATATGCACTCCCACATTGTTTCCGACAGAACTCAGAGTCGGCACTGAATTAGCCGAGCGCTCTCCCACAGTGTGGAGGCAGGACATTGAAAAGGGACTACTGATTTGGGGCACCCAGCAGAGGTATCTTAAAGGCCTTGAATTTAGGACAGCAGACACCCAGTGTTGGATGAATGGCAGCTTAGGGAAAAAACAACATCATCACTTCTGGCCAAAGAAAATTTCCCAGGCTCGGATGGTCCTACACTGGTGCCTGAGGAAGCTCGGGTTCCTCTGCCATTTCTGGCACCGCCGCTGAGTGCGTCTGCTCCAGGCACTGCAGCACAGTGCAGAGCCCTCAGAGGTAGCACAGAGGAAGAGCTGGAAGTAGAAGCAATAATGCTGCATCACTGAGCTCACTGCTTGTCTTGCCAGCTCAGGCAAAGCAGTGAGGTAACACAGAATCCCAGGAGATACCTCTGCATGGTGCTGTCTGTTCAGTGCACAGTTGCCTGTGGGTCCCTAGCATGGCTCAGTGCTATGTACACAGATAAGTCCTCAAAGGACTCTACAGTGGGTTACCTACAAGCATTACCCCATGGCCAACCTGTACCAGAAAACCCCACAAGTGACTGCACCACAGAGTGTGGTACATCAAATATTCCCCTACTGTTCCCAGTAAACAGAACAAGAACACAAAGCACATACATTTTTAAAACACACAAACAGACTCAAGCTCCACACCTATTTTGCTTCCTTTACTCAGCCTCCTGTTTGAAAACACATCTCAGACAGAGGCAATCTCTCCACACAGTAGAAGCAGAAACCTTTTACTGATGGGAGGATTGGGGAATCCTTCCTGAATCTTTGATTCAGGAATCCAGGCACATCAATGCATTTTGAGCAGTGAATGCTGAATGTGGTTACGTACTGTTGTGAAAGTAAGCCACAGGTATTTCAAAGTGTTTTGGGAGGTACAGAAGAAGATGGGACAATGATATGGGGCTGGGGACACTAGGCTATCAATCTATTCTGCCAGCAGGTTAGAAGCACCCACATTTAGTCATTAACCAAAGCAAAAGCCTTCATTTTTCAGCGTGGTCATAACTGGATAACCTGCCTGATGAGATGATTTGTCATTTCACTGCCCCACGACAGGATAAGGTCAGGCTTCATTGCTTAGGAAAGCACATTAACTTTTATACTCACACACATGCACACATATATATTTATGCATGCTCTGATTTTCTGATAACAGTCCAGAATACAACACAGAATCTAATATAACACACACTACGCAAGTCTCAGAGTGACCTGGAGGGAGAGGTTATGATTTACTGCTCAGTTATTCAACACTAGGTGCTAGTCGAGTGGGAGTTAGCAAGGAGACAGGAGATTTACTTATAAGCAAGGCTACTGCCCACAATCCAGTATGTTTAATAGAGGAAAATGGATTCCTCAAGAATCAAGGCATTCTGCCTTGATGATTTCATGTATCATTAAACCTGCAGAGGTGCTTGTCTGTCTGTCTGTCTGTCAGCCTCATCATGATCCTCACTCAGTTTATTAAAGTCTGCCAGATAAAGAGGTACCTTTCACAAGCTCAAAGGACTAGCACATATGTGCACATATGATTTCTTTAGTAGAAACATCTATCCCAATAGAGATTCAGATTTCTCTGGAATATTCATCTGGAAGAGTAAATAATTCGTCTTCAGTTGTACTTACACATTTTTGAGTATTCTTGGACTGGATCTCTAAGTATTAAGCCAACTAGGGAACAGAAACACATATGTATGCAATCCACCAGTGGTTAAACTGCCCAGTGTACATAAAAAGTAACAGCTCTGCAACCTACCAGGGTCACATGATGGTTCTAAGAAGGTCATGATCACTCAGTGCGGTTGATTAGCAGGGAGGAAAAATTGTGGATTTCACAGAATAAAACTGATCAGACATCTCCGCCAACAGAGAAAACTTAGATCCTCTAGTTAGGTCATGCAACCTGCTCTTGGCTTCTCTGGGAATTTCCCTCTATTGTAACCCTGCCTGTAAAAGGCAGACACTGTCCTCAGGACCTTCTCACCCAGATCTACCACCTCTGAACTGCCTCCTCTACTAACAGTATACTCTTCTCAATATATCCTCAAGAAAGGCTCTGCTTTCCCTTTCCATTTAGAAATATGTTTTTTTTCAGAATACTATTTACTGTTGAAATGAGTCAGAGATGTTGGGAGGGGAACTAGAAAAGCAAGTTAAATATTTAAGCATCCATTTTTTTGCTGTAACCTTTTATGCTGTGGCCATCTGGTTTATGAGTTTTCAGCACAGAACTGGGGGTACAGAAAATCCCTATATGGCTACTGAGAAGTAACCACACAGTGATTATGCAAATCCGACTACTGCAGTATCTGTCAGTGGCTCTTGGCCTCCTGGAGTGGGGAATCTATGGCTGGCTGTGGCTATGGAGAAGCAGCCATGCAAACATAATGTAAATGTTCTCTCCCAGCCAACCTAAATGCAAGAAGCTGCATTTATGAGAGCAAGGAGCAGGTGGTTAAGGGTCAGCAGCCACATAGAAACTCTTGTGCTCAGACTGATTACAACAACTTGATTTCTGTGTCATTTAAATTCTCTAAACTTGCTGTACATGAAGGAGAAACTGGTCCATTTTAAAATACCACCTGAAATCATAGGTTAAACCACACTCGATGGTTAAATAATATGATGGAATTAATAAGTATAAGAAAATTCTTCCCTACTGGAAAGGAAATTAAAGGCAATGGTGACTCAAATGCCCAGAAGGGACTCAGTGAAGGTTGCCAAAAGCCAGCAGGTTTTCAAAAACTGAAGGAAACCGTAAAATGACTTTGTTGTACTCACAATTGTCCCAGGTTTCTCCAGGGATTCATTTTGATAGAGTGTATATAATTCTTAGTAATTAGTAAGTGCACCAAAACTTATGGAAATGAAACTGGTTTCCCTTGGTAGTTTTGGTTTTCCTGTTTAAAGCATTCCCTGTGAATGAATTCTCTAGTGAAAAATTACAGACAATTTTCTTCATGAAAAGTCTGTCTGTCTCACAGATGGTCAAGAATTATAAAATACATCAGCATTTCACTCAGTGCTTTTAGAACTTTTTAAGATTGGTTACTTATTAGCAAGTAAAAGTATCAAGATAAGATCCCTTTATTATGTGCTTTTACATAACTGGTAACTCCTGTGGAAGTGACTATACTTACCATATTGAATGACTATGGCAGAAGTCTAAAGCAGAGATGATTTGTCGGAAGAACTTCCTGGCTTCTTTTGGTGTCAATCTTCCCTTTTTTACAAGATAGTCGAAGAGCTCCCCACCTGACACATGTTCTAGCACCAAATACCTAGAAAATAACACATTCAGGATTTTGTAAGTACATGATCATACCAACCCCTCACATTCACACAGCTGCATACAAATACTTCTATCTATACATGGTCAAGGAGAACACTTCCAGATACAACAGTGGAAGAGAATCAGAATTTTAAAATCAGGAGTGATTAGCAATTTTAACAGGGGTTCTGCAAACTTTAGATCTGACACTGTTGGATTCAGTGTCCAATATCACCATGAGAGATTATCCAGAAGCCAAAAATTACTCAAAAGATCAGGAGGGAAAGAGAATAATCAGGTATAAGCTTCCATAGCAGCTCTTAAAGCTGCAGTGGAGTAAGACTGTGTACCAGGAAGCCTCAGATCCTTTAACCAAGCTGACAGTTCTTTTATAAAACAGCTGTGGCAAAGCTGCACTCAGACAGCAGCAGACAGATGTCAACAAATTAGAGTGAGTTAAAAAAAGAGGCGAACAATATAAATTATGAAAAAAAAAGAACTACATGTGTGCAGCCAACATAAAAGCTTCAGCTTTTGTTGCTGAACAGCAGTGATTTGCTGGAGTAGCTTCCTGTCCTTGCAACTCACATGTGAAAAATGTGACACTGAGTGAATAAATGTAGCACAAAGGGGGCCTAAGAGCAAGAGATTTCGGAAACTCCAGATCTCATATAGCACTCCTGGCAGTCAGAGAGCAGAGTGAAACCTTCTGGAAGGAAAGAACTTGCCATGGGTGGACTGTCCTGCTGTAAGTGGGGGAAATGAAAGGCAGCCAAGCAGAGGAAAGCAGTTTAAATACCTGGAAATGTTGCCTAATAAAGGAAATAAAACATTTTTTCCAGGGAAATGGCAGGAACACCATCAACTGAAGCACTTAAAAACAAACCAGATACAAAATGGACTAAGCAAGAGGATTGCTTGAAACCTCCATAAACTTTTTCCATCTCCATTGTGATTTTTGTGGCCTAGTGTCTCTTTGCTTTTTTGCCTGGCACATACTATCTTAACACAAAATGAAGAAATTGTGAAGTGAGATAATTTACCCAGAATCTGAAATTACAAGTATGATAAACTAACTCTTGTTTTTACTGAAAAATTACTTTTGTTCTTTGGCTCTGTCAGCTTCTTTAAATCCTGCAAGAGGGAGAGAAACCTGTACTCCTCAGTTACTGCCCAATACCCTGGAAATGAGTTTCAGGGTTTCAGGGCAAGGGATGTGATCTGACAGGTGGTTTCTTTAAAGCAACAATGTAAATGTGAACAGTGGTTTCACACCTTTGGCAGTTTGTTTGCGAGATATCACCAGAAAACTTGCAAGCAAGAATTAGCTATTTTTCCAAATTTTGAATGGACTACTCAGTCCCTGCCTCCCAATAGCACAGCAGACCAAGCTGGACTGTAAGTGCAGTATGATCCATCAATCCTTTGCTCCACAGCAGGATAGTTTTACTACCAGCATTAATCCAACTCTTCAAATTTGAGTGGACAATGAAAAATAATTAATTCAGGATACAGATTAATCTGTATCTCAAGTAGCATAATCTCCGAGGAAATTTCTGAATTAGAAATGGAAAGTGAAGAAGACTATTATCAATTTGAGGTCATAATTATTCCTGTTTTCGAAACTTACAAATAGGACAGTAGCAGGACTAAAAGCAGTTCTGAGGAAAGTAAAACTGCCTTAATGATAATCGCATTAGCCTTGAAGTTGCAAAAGTGAGACCTGAGCTCCTGGTTTATCATCAGCTCCTGTGTGACTTCCATGTGTCATTCCCAGCTAACACAAGGAGAAAGCACTTCCCTGTCATACAGAAATGCAGCAAAGACTGAAGTAAGACAGACATTAGTACTGTCTTGTCAGCTAAAAAGGTAGTAAAAAAGCACAAAAAGGGAACAACAAAATGAAATTATAAGCTTTAAGGAATTACAAGTTTATTTTTTGAATTTTTGATCAAAATCAAAAGTTACAAGAAATAAAGTAATACTGAATTTATTTTCCCTTTCAGTAAAACAAGTAAAAAAAGAGAAAAATCTTAACTTGAAAATCCTGTTTGGAATATGTGAGTTATCTTCTCTCCAGGGTAGATGAGTAGTTACCAGACTGTCTGCTGACTACACCTTGGTAATTTGGAGATCACCATTTATCCACGTTACATTTTTTGAGCGAGTCATTGAAATGCTCAGAAGAAAGCTGATATGCAGTAGGCATAGGCACTGGGGTGCCCACATTGGCAAATCTCAATCCTTGCTTTCTAAGCCTTGGCTAGCAGACAACTTGGTAAGAGGGTTTGCTATACACTTCATTCTCTGTCTCATATTAGACACAGAAATGGCTAACTAGCCAATATGGCAGACCCAAGCCTGGCACCAAATCAATCCTAAAATTCTTATTGACAGCTCCCTCTCTCACTGTGCCCAGCATAAGCTGGATACAGCAGTGCATCTTGGCCCCAAAATTCAAATTGCTAGTTGCTTTCTTTTTCTGGGACGTATCTTACAAAGCTGACTGCAGTTACAAGCATGCAGAACACCAGCCACACTGGTTTCAAATGCACAGTTTTGGAAAATTACAGACCCAGCATTTCTGTCACCCACAGCAGGAACTGCAAAGCAATTTATTTTCATCAACTTCATCTTATTAAAAACACTCAACAAAAATGCACTGACATGTTGTATGAAAAATAAAACAAATTGAGAGACAGGGAGCATTTACAAGGTTATTCATTTTTTGTGTGCCACCTAGAAGCACCAGATATAATAATGGAAATGAACAGGGGAGAGCATTTGAAAAAGATTTGTGCCCATGACAAGTCAAGGGACACAGAGGAGCACAGCAATGATGTATTCTGATCTGACAAAGCCCCCAACGTGACATGAGTGAGAAGGACGACAAACACATTCCACAGTGCTGAGTGCAAGAAATAAATGATGCAGGGATCACTCCACAAGTAATCCATGGCAATGTTGCAGCTGGGATTCCCGAGTTCAGATTTGCACCTGGTCACCTGCCAACCCTATTCCCTCTAATACAATGTGGGGTTTTCTAGGATAGCCCCCAACTAGGAGATCTGCTGTTAAACAGGGGCATAATTCAGCACCTGCCTCCATCTCTGGGCAAGCCAGTGTTGGTGCATTTCATGGAACAGTAATGGTACATTTGTTATTTCCAAACAGGCCAACCGGAGGGATTTAAACATTTCCAAATGTTGCCCTGGTTCTAACTATCACTGTACAGCTTACACAAACCCCACTAGGTGTTGTATGTCTGTATCTATCCATCTGTGTATGTGTGAGTGTGCCACACATAGCACACAGAAGAAGAGAATAAACACTATGGAAAAGCCAAACAGAAAAAGCAAAGGAAAGAAATAACATTATTCCAGAGGCTGGAAAATAAGGCATATAGATACTACATCTTTCCTGAATCTATGGCACAGAAGAGACTACAAATCTTCTGAATTCACATCAGCACCTAAAATCCTTCACTTTAGCAAAGTGCTAAAGGATTGGAAGTATGCCATTGCCAGCTCTTGAAGGATCTGCGAGAAGGTAAATAACACATAGCCTCTAGGGGAGAAAAACACTAAGAAGCATTTTCCTGAGTTTCCTTTCCCTTTTATCTTTCCCAGATATGATAGGTTCTTGCTTCACTATAGTACTACTTTTCCCATTTATTCTAAGCAAGCAAGCAAATTCTAAAAATCCCAGAACAGTAACTAGAACTACTCTGCTATTGCATTTAGAGGTGAAAAGCATCTTCTTGGTGAATGAAGCTTTATTTAATCCTATCTTTGTAAGATTGACAGCATCAGTCTGCCTATTGTAAAAACATAAGAAAACCTGCTCTATAATAGCCATTGAAAGGAGGTTCAAGGAAAGGAAGGACCCAGTCTCCGGCTGGCAGCATGCTGGGATAACACAGAGAGGACCCGTATTAGGACAAAAGATTCAGTAAGAGCACTTAGCTCTCACATATTGGATGCTCTGGACACACACCAGCTCTTCTAATCCTTGCATTTCACATGAGAGAAGCAAGTATTAACAAGCATTAACCTCCTGCTCTTTACTGAAAAGAAACTGTGAAATAAAGTGACTTGTCCAGGGTTACAGTCACCCCGTATCAGAGCTGGGATTAGCACCTGTGGTCCCTTGTGCCTTCTACTCCATGCTGTCCCCAGCACCAATTTCCCCTTTGCTTGCTAGGACACTGGAAAAGCCAGAAAACATCAGAGTTCTGCAACTCAATATGAAGCGAAGTGCATGCCAAAAATAAATTCTCGATTACTTTTCCTCACTAGATATATTCTTTATGAGGTTGCAAATATTTTCACAAGCCACAGCTTGCTTTCATAAAGACGCCAAGGTCCGCATCTTGCATTAATATCTCATGCCCCTGCTACAAGCCAAGACATGAAACTAAAAATCTCTAAGTTTCAGAGCTTGAAGGAGACAAGGCTTTGGTCTTTAAAAACAAAGAAGCTGAATACTAAATACAAGAATAATTTTGTCAATTGGAGAGGAGCAGAGATTGCATCCAGCAGCATTCAGTCTATTCCCTTTGCCATTTCTCCATCTGCATCCCGTCATCACCACCTCCTCAATAAAAGATTATGAATTCCTAACCTCAAATGACCCACTACGTATTATATCAGAGATGCGCATGCAGCTTATAAAAGCAAGCTTGGAATAATGCTAGGCTCTTTTCTTTCTTTCTTTCTTTTCGGTTCATTTTACTTGTTCTTTCAGGAACTAAATAATAATAAAAACTTAAAAAGCAAATAGCAAAGGAGGGATCATTTTTTCATGTGAAAGACATGAAGTAACCAACATGAATGTGGAGAAACGTAGTCTTAAATTACCTTTATGCACCTCACCTTCCAGCTATGCCAGGAACCAGAACACACTCCAGACCTCTCTAATTGACATTATCCTCCCCATGTTTGAGTGTGGCTTGTTCTGTAGCTTAGTCTAGAAATTTAACATAAAAGCACAGTGCCTCTCCTCATTACCTCAGCTTACCTGTATTGCGGGTATCACAGGATGTCACAGCCCACCAGTTTCACATTTGCAAATTTAGACACTCAGATAAAAAATCACTGTATTTTTTTCCTTTTCTCCTGAATAAACTATGACGTTTGGTTTCATCGAACATCTTTAGTTTTCCTATCATCAGCTCAAACACAATATCAGCTAAAACAAAACTCTTAGACTCACCATCCCATTACACTTCTTCCTTTCTCTACTCCTAGAGACAACACTGCTTGTTTGATTACAATTCAGGCTTGTAGTGTGGGTGTTACCTTTGATTCAGGCTTTCTTCAGGTCCCTACACCTCGGCTGTAGTGGTATCTTTTAGATGTTTTCTTTATTATACCTCTAAGATACTAATTTTTCTATGCATCCAGATACTTAAAATTTTGTGTCTAATTTTAGCTAGGTATCTTGTATCAAAATTAATTCATCATCATATCTTTGATAAACACATTCTGGCTGCACTTTTGGTTATTCAAAGTAGATACCAGACTATCAATGAAGTAGCATTTTCTTAGCTTTACACTTTGACCACTCTTTCTGTGCCTCCATCATTCTCCTTTTTTTAACACTTCATCTAACATGAACCAGCTCCGTTCATTTCTTGCAACCCCTTCTGTAAACAATCTAGGATCTCTTGCTTGGCCTTTGTGGTTGAGCTCAGTCTCTGATCAGCCTTCAAAGCAAGGTTCTATCATCCACTTCTTAAATATCCAGGCAAACAATTTTGTGCTCTCATAACATCCCCTCTATAGTTGGAAGAGCAGCACTCTTAATGACAGAGCTACATCATTGTTTTTCTTCAGGTCCTTCCTGAAGACCATTCTTTGCTGTGATGCCTGACAGCATCTTGAACTTCACAACAGTTGCTTTGTGTTTCGGACTGTAAGCTGGTTTTGTCCCATTTCTGTCCGGTGCCAGCACAGCAAGGACTTCTTTGTGAGCAGTACTGCTGCACTACAGTACTATAAAGACTTCACTTAAAACAGTAAAAAAGACACTTTTTGTGACTATTTCTCCTTTCTGTGTGGTGGACTATGCTACAGCTTGTTAAAAGATGCCTTTGCCCAAGCCCGAGGGAGCTTAGAGGAACAATTCACAGAGCCCTTGCTGAGGCAAGGCAGCTACATCTACCTCCAAATCAGGACTGTAGGTAAAGAAACAGGCTGGCTCTGAGCAACGCCCAGAAAAATGCTGTTAAAGAAAGACTCACTGGCACAGAGAACATCAGGACCACAGACAATCAGATTGTTCTGGAAAAATAGCAAAAGTCCCCAAATAAACACACCAGATCTGTAAAGAATGAAAAGCTGTCTCAGCCATTAGCAAAAAATGGTGTTACACACTAAAATTCTTGCCAGATGGATTGCCTGAAACAGTCCATCACTATATATCCCCATGTAGGTATGCAGCTCCTGTTTTCTCAGGACAATTTACAAGACATTCCCAGCTACACCAATTAGGTCCTCTGGGGTAATACAAATTTATTTAATATTATAAAAGTGTTAAATGAAGAGAGATCTCTAGATGAATGCTCATGCTGAAACACAAACTATTTCAGGTCAGTATTATAAATACAAAAAAATAAAGATTACCAAGAAACATTCTCTGATGCTCTGGGAATGGTAGTTGATTCACAGAGCTTCTTGTTCCAGTCAGGAAATAGGTTTGTTTATCAGTGCTTGCAATTAGCTGTCTGCTAGGGAACCAGTTATCTATGCCAGAATTAGACTAGATATTCATGTGGCACTGGCTAGTTTTTAAGATGTACAACTTCAGACATGCACTCCAGCAAGATGCAAACCTCAGATGCAGTTATATAGAAAGAGACATACACAAATACATAAAACACTGGGAGAATTCCTACTTGCTTCCTCTGCACTCAAGAGTTTACCATTTTGTGATGCCTATGGGTAAGGCATATGATGAAATGACCACACCTGCTGAGAAGCTCAACTACTCTGTTTTATTACTTAATAAAAGTTTTATTACTTAATAGTTAATTATTACATGGAAATCATGAGCATGATCCTGAAACTGTGGAATACAGCATGGATCAAGATACTTTAGAATTGATGCAGATGTGTCTGAGCAATTACCAGTCAGGTTGGCATCTCCTTCATAAAGACAGGTAAGTCTGTAGTTCTCTTATTTTCCCATGTTTATTAGTGCCCACAGCTTTAAAACCCTCTTGAAATTTGGCTACAGAATCACACAAAAAAAGGAAATGGCTGCACCACAAATGGTATGGGCTAGGCACCAACCTCGATGAACTCTGAACCATCTCACAGTAACCCACAGTCCCAGCAGATTATTCACAAGAAACTAGCTACATCTTTTGACCAGTTCAGCTGAGAACTAGAGAGCTCATTACATTTCAAAGCTCTGGTGAACCAGCAAGGGATCCAACAGAAATAGCATATTGAAAAGCCTCTAGAAGAAAACAGACCTGGTGATTCCTCTTCCATGCCACCACCCTACTTGAAAAATGTCCTTCCATACATATATATGACTGAAAACACATGTAGCAGGGAAGAGGTTAAAAGTAGCCAAGGCCAGGCTGACATACTGTGTAGTTCTTTGACAGTTTTTTCTCTGCACTGTTTTCTATTGATTAAATAACCGCTATCAGATATTAAGCCCCTTGTTATTGGTACAGCCTATAAATTATTCAGAAGTTATATAAATTCTTATGGCGGGCATGAATTTTTAAACCCTAATTTGGCACTGGGCCAGGGGCTCTGTATTTTTTTTTTCCTTGCCTGCAAGAAAATGTGCATGCACTAGATTTCCTTTTTATAAAAGACAATTTTAACTCTAGTTTTCATGTTTGAATGAAGGTTATATTTGATTGCTCACTACATTTGGACTTGAACAAGTGGGGCTTTTGGGGAAAAGAGGTAGTAGATTACGCTGCTGCACTTTCTATCTTTGATTTATTTGGGATGAAAGGTGTTTTTGAGTAGCACCTTCATGGTGTGTAGTCATCTATGCCAAGGTACTGCAGCAGCCATGACATGGATCTAGCCAGAGGGATCTGCACCACAGGATGGGCAGAGCTGAGACAACACCCATCAGGTCACTGCTGCAATTCTGCTAGTGACCATATACTTTAGGGTTTTCTTCTTCAGAGCAAAGTGGCCTTTGCTATAACAACTAGGGCCCAGATATACATAACACTGCCTACCAAAATCTAGAAGAGAAGTTAGGCATGTGAATATACTGTGGCTCTCAAGCTCCATCTCCCCTTAGTTGCTCACATCACAGAATTGCTCCACTGTGAGCCTGTGTTCTCCCAAGCCCAGCATCATGGACTCAAAACCTCACATGTGCTGGCTCCACTCCTACTGCTGACTGGCTTCCCTTTGACTGCATATGCCTGTAATTACAGACACTACTAAAACATGTCAGCAGAAGAAAAGGGGTCAAAGTAGCTGGTTACTAATATGTCTCTTAGTTCTAATCAAGGCTCAGGCAGAATGTAATTTTGCCTTCTAGTCCCATTTTATTTTCTTTCCCTGTATTCACAGCACCTGACACCCCACAACCTGACCACCAAGAAGCATACCTACTACAATAGTTATTTTCAGTGCTGGAACCTTGGAGCTGCTCCAGCTTTCTGAACCCTCCTGCTGCCTTTAGACAGCTTTCCCTGCAGATGGATTAAATGTCTCTTTGCCTACTACTAACAGAACACAGAGAATCTTTTTTTTTTTTCCTCTTTCTTGCATCCTCTGGCACCTCACAATTAGTTTTCAACAAAAATAAACAGAATTACAGGAAAACCCTGCAGGAGAGGACTGGCAGCACAAAGGACTCTGCAGACACCATCAGAGTTGTACATCTTCAACTCCTGCTGTCAGCTGATCTTGTGTAACCCAGGAACATGAGTTGTGCACAGGGAGGAGGACATTTTAATGTTGTTATCTGCCTCATAGTGATGCACCTTCACCTCTGAAGTCAGGAGGTGGTGTGTTGTATACACTGCAGTGAGGCATGGGCACTTGCCTAGTGATAGCATTATACTGCTGAATGATGAGAAAGGGACTTCTGCTTGGAAACTGTGCTGATGAATGAAGGCATGGCTCACTTCGGAGAACAACAGTCTGGTGTCCACTCCTCTCAAAACAGATTCTTGTTTAAAATGCTGATTGAGTTGGACAACACAAAGATTAAAGACAAATGCTGCCACAAAATTTGAAATCTTAAGTGTGAAGATTTGAAAATTAATCAATGTAAATCTATACACATATCTGTATGCACCTAGAAATAGAATTTTACAGACATATATACACACAGATATCAATTGAAAGGGGATCAAGAAATACCAGTATAAACATCTGAAAGAAAACAGCATGGAGTGCTCCTACTATGTATTTTTTCTATTTTATTTTCGCTCCCCACCAAAACCCTGACAATTTAAACTAAATAGCTAATCAAATGATATCAAAACACATAACGCCACCCCTGCTGGAGGTTCTGCAATAGAACTGTATCAGTCAGCTTTATCTTCTCTGGAAAGGGGAGTTCCATCTCCTGTGGACTGTATGATAGGACTTAGGTTGCTATGCTAACAGCTCCTGCAATAGTGGGACAATTGCTTTTCTATGATCAAAAGAAAAGCTGACTGTACTGCATAAAACACAGTAAATAAAATGCAGTAAATATACACATCAGAGATTTAATAATAAAGCATAAGATTGCTTCCTAGAAAACATCCGAGCCAGTCACTTCATTCATGAAGGACTGGGCTTTGCATGTTTCCTCTTCTTTAATCCTCAACAAGTCTGCTAATGAGAACCTCCTGCTCATTCACAGTGGCAGTGCTGCTAACAGTGTATGAACTCTGTCTTCCTCTCCAGATGCTACACAAACACTGTGTAGGGCCAGTTCGGGAAAGGCTTTTTCTATGCACAGCACAGAGAAAACAGGACCATCACCCAGGTTCACACAGTTCATACACAGTGAAGAAACCATGTGACCAAAGGAGTGTGCCTCCTCCGATATGCATTACAGAACACACTGAAACACTTTGTTATCATCTTTGTTGCTGACTTGCTTCTTCCTTTAGTTCATTACTACATGCCCAATTCCTGGAAGTATTCAAGGCCTGGAAATATTCAGGTTGGATAGGGCTCTGAGCAACCTGGTCTAATCAAAGGTTCCCTGCCCATGGCAGGAGAGTTGGAGCCAGATGATCTTTAAGGTCCCTTCCAATCCAACCCATACCAGAATGATTCTGTGATCTACACTGCCCTAAAATTCCTGACTGTCTGAACCTCTTTAGTCAAAATGACTGGTGCACACACAAATTTTGGTAGCTCACTGATCATTCCCCATACCAGGTCACTTTGAGTCGATCTTTAAAAAGGGAAGATGATCCCCCTTCCTGACTGTTTTGTCTATTAACATTTTATGATGGAAGAGAGGGAGGCATTGATTGTCTATTGCTATTTCTAAATTATCTATTACTGTGGACTCCCAATCTTGCTCGAAGGCCATCAGTGTGATTGTACAACAAATACGAAATAACTCAACTGTCAGTAATGCTGCTCATTTAGCCAGCATAATGTATACCTGAGGTGGTATATCAGCATAACTACAGCGAACCTCAGTGCAAACCATGTTTTCCCTCACATTCCTAGATCTGTAGTCCAGAGTCTTACTAAATAAGACAACTCAAAATGCTGGATAAAGAGGTGGAAGCTTAGATCTCATAGTTTTCTCCATCTCTCCAACCATCTTGGCAAAAGAAACCTGACTAAAACAAACAGAAAAAGACTGCTTGGCTAACACACGTATGCTAACAGATTTTTATTATTATTTTTTAAAACTCATTTTCAGTGTTACAGAAACTGTGGAAAAAGGATTTGATTCATGGTTGCATTAGGAATCTACTCAACCAAAGCCCCTTGTCACAAATTAAATCATAAACTAAAAGTCAAACATGATTTGTGAAATTAACATTTATCGAGGAAATACTCCCCAGCGCTGCATTGTGATTAGTCACTGGCTTCTGAAATATCACCCATAATTCATGAGCTCCTCTGAAACCATGCCACTACTGTTAGTGCTGAGAAGGCATGCATGATGGAAAGGTGCTGCCACAACCAGAGAGCAATCCCTTTTTTGATGCTGGTGAGAACCAGAGGTCACCCTGTCTATTTCTTGGGAAAGTACACGCACACACTCTTCTCAGCCCCCACACACTTGTAACACCTCACCCCTCCAGAGGCACTCTCTTCCACCTCTCAGATTTATCCAAGGCCACAGCTGTTTCTAATTTTGAACACGGAGGCTTGGCAGGAGCTCTGCATTGTGCCCTTTCTTTAAAATAGTGACTGATAAAAAATGAAACATAATTAACAGTCATTGGTTCTTTCAGAGTCAGTGTCTTTCAGCAGAGGGATTTGGTGCCTTTTCAAGGGGATTCAGACAGCTTAATCTTATGGGCAGAGGAGCTACAGCATAAAGCAGACTTACTGATTGTTAAAGGCTAAATGGTCACTGGCAAAGCATGCTTTGGAGCCCAACATTTTTTTAGAAGCCAGGATATCCAGATATAGCTTAAAGATATGGGATGTTTCCCTTTTCAAGGTGATTTTCATCAGGAAGATATTTTTCTGACAAAAAATTTAGTAATTTTTTGGAAAATAATGGTCTATCACCATTCCCACTGCTCCTGAGCACTTGGTGTTTTTCAGGGGGAATAAAATAGTCCTCAAGTCTTTTGGGGTAAAGAGAGCTCAGCTCAGCTGCTGGCTTCACAGGCATTCAGAGCATGAAGAAAGCTTCAGCACCTCCAAAGCACATCCCTTCGTGGCCTTTCTTCTGCAAGTATTCATACATTATCAATGCTGCTCAAGTATACTACACCTATCTGGAACATATTAGCTGTACACTGTGTTTATGCAAGTGTGTGTATACCTAAGATTACACAACACAGAAACAAACAAAGATCACAAAGATGAATATTTTCTCCATCTTAATCAAAAGAAAGCCTGGGGTCTCATCCTACCCCCCTTCAGACCAGAATACAGAAGAATATACTCTTACCAACAGTGCCTCTCTTTTCAGGCTTAAAGGAAAACTTACTCCCTGTAAAGTCTGATTTTCCACTGCTACCCTTCTGCACACAGAGCAGGCTGTGTTAGATCTGGGTCTCTGTCTTCAGTTGGGGCAAAGTGGGCTTCATGGAGCCATGACCATTTATGCCACTGAGGAGAGAGGTTGAGCATGCAGCTCTGAGAACATCTGAGCCAGCCTCCACCCAATGCCTACACGAGCTCTTTCTGGCAACTGCATTTCACTGTGGATGGCAGGCTCTGCCCCAAAGGAGCGTGGGGAATCCAAAAGAAATTACTGCCTGCTCTACTAAGCTAACCCTTAGGCAGAGAGGCCTCGCTTCTCAGAAGAGGAATTCATTGCTCCAGTAACAAGACTGGCTGAATAGTCCATGAGGGACTGTTACCTCCATTCAACACACTTTTCTTTGGATAAACAGCAATTCCCTTCTTGTGCTGTGACATTAAAAAGAAGTCACCAATGGATTGTGGCTTTTAAAAACTGTTTAATCTTTTTTAACCACTCTCTTTTACTTGTAATCTGTTAAAAAGATGAAAATAGCACTAAGTTCCCTACTGGGTCGCTATTTTCCATTTGCAGAATATTGATTTTTTTTTTTCCTGTTAATGTGGCCTGTTTGTTTGACAACAGATCCAACACATCTAGTGCCCTAAATCAAGCTAAAATGCTTGTCTGTGGACAACATCCCTGTCTGGCACTGGTAATGATCTAGGGGGAAAAAAAATCTTAAAAAAAAAAAAAAAAGCTTTGCTACCTGTTCCTGCAGAACCATCAGGAGATTTCAGTGTCCCTTAAAACCAAAAACTTATTAACGAGGAAAATCTAAAATATTGAGGGTTTCAATGAAAGCTATTAGGCAAAGGAGGTTATCAAAATTATCCACTCTAAGTCTCTTACTTTTTTGATTCAAAATGGTTCCAGATATTACAGGCACAAACCTTCCTCATCTTCTGCTGTTTGATAGAAAACACTGGTTTGCCCTCTTTCCTCCATTTTAAGTAAAAAAAACCCCAGCACATAAGTAAAGGCTCACTTCAAAAAAGATATTGAGGTGCTGGACCATGTCCACAGAGGGACAGCGGAGCTGATAAAGGGTCTGGACCACAAGTCTTACGAGGAACGGCTGAGGGAACTGGGGCTGTTTAGCCTGGAGAAAAGGAGGCTCAGGGGGCCCCTACTGATCTCTGCAACTACCTGAAAGGAGGCTGCAGACAAGTCAGGGTTGGTCTCTTGTCCCAGTTAACAAGTGACAGAACGAGGCCTTAAGTTTCACAGAGGAGGTCTGGATTGCATATTAGGAAAAATTTCTTCACCGAAAGGATGGTCAGGCATTGAAACAGGCTGTCCAGGAAATGGTGGAATCACCATCCCTGGGAATGTTCAAAAAACGTGTGGAGGTGGCAGTTGGGGGTGGTTTAGCAGTGAGTATGGTGGCACTAGGTTCATGGTCAGACAATGATGTTAGATGTATTTTCCAACCTTAATGATTCAATGATTCTGTGAAAGTACAGAGCAGGAAATGAGAAAAGACAGGGAAATAATGAGTGTTCATTCCTTATCCAAGCACCAAATATCACATGGACACCAGCAGAGGGTGAAAAAACACCTGTTCCATTCTTTCAAAAATATTACCAAGGTCCAAAACCCTGATCTCCCCCCCTTCCTTCCTCCTTCCCTTCCCCTTTCTCTGGCAAAAGCCAGTAATACCTACAAATATTTTTTATTTTCGTAAACATCATGCAGCTTTAAAACGTGGGGATGTTCTATCAACTTCAGGATGGCTATTTCCCGCTCCACCTGGAAGAAACAAAAAGAAACAGAGAAGATTAGAAGCTTGATCTTAGAATACATTAGATATTGTCACACATTTTCTTCCTATTAATCCATTTCCCACTCTTCTTTATATGCAGAGGATACAAAAAATTGTAACAATGTCTCTTATTTAGCACTCATATAATTTAAGAAAAATCAAATTTATTCAGCCTCAGCACTCCCTGCCCCACAGAACAGAAAATCAGGAAAAATTCAGGGTTGAAACAAAAGTCCTAAATCTATCACAGAAAATTATCTGTGGGAGCAGTCAAGGTTGTTCCTTCCTCACAATCCAAAGCCAATGACATATTCTCAAAGTACAGAAACTAAGATGTCATGTAGGGCTCTCCTGTCCTTCCACAGCCACATGTGTGGCCATGCTGCACTATGTATTGTATATCAGCTAATATACAACTTCCCACGTATGCAGGGGAAAAGACAAACAGCAATGTGATTTTGTAGCTGCAGAACTGAAGCACAGAAAGGGAAAGAAACATAAGAAGTGACATAAGAAGTACAATGCACAACAAGAAATTAAACCATATTACTGGAGACACCAGTGTTCAGAGCCTTAAGCATAAGACTGTGCTTTCTCTCAATTCCCAGTCTGTCCAAGCATGGCTACTTCTAAGAGCATGTCTTCAGCACTGAGTTAACAAGTTGTGACTAAGTCCCTGTAATTAGTGCAAGCCCCGTTCTCACCCAAAATTCCTATCATGACTGCTAAGGGTATTCATTAGAGATGGAGTCAGTGCAATTCCTCAGCTGCTAGCAAAATTGCTTGCTGCTCAAAACCACACTATAACCACTCTGATTTGAGCTAGGGTAAGTCGAAGGGAGTTAATGTAGCAGAGCGGAGACCATAGGGAAGTGAAACAAACTCTGCAACAAGATGTGGTCTAACCATTGCAAAGTCAGGCACAACAAACTTCTAGGAATCCACAAAGGCAGGAAAAAGACCTAAAGAAGCAAGCAATGACAACTAGGTAGGGTTTTTTTTCCAGTCCTTCAAATAACTGATTGTCCTGGAGCTGCTATATTAACAAAAAAAACACGAGCAAACTCCAAAACCGTTCCTTACTATCTCCTTTGCAGGGATCAGATGGGTAATTAGGAACTTGGTCATTGCACCTTTAGTACTTGATGTCTTTCAGCTTCCTGAGAGAACATTCTCTGCTAAGCCTTAACACAGACAACTTTACCTGAATGTCAGTACAATACTCTGCAGGAAATTAGAAAGTGGTAGTTTTCAGCACTGTGGAGAGGAGGATGATTTCCCATCATGTTGGTTATCACCCCAGATCTCTCTTTCTCTATAGCACCACTTAAAAACAGCAAAAGCAACTCTTGCACTACATAATCCTTAGCCTTCCTCACGTATCAGGATGGAGGAAAGGGTATTGGTGCATGTGCCAATCTCAGTCTTTCAAAGACATTTACTCCCCTCTGCAGAGTCAAAAGTCATCGGAGAGATCCAGTTCCACACTTGGGATCTCTGGAAATAGCTCCTTCAGAGAAGTGGGGAATGCATTTAAACTTGTATGTACATAGTTCAGCACTGCCAGAACTGCTATGAATTCAGTGATACACAGTACTTGATGGTGACAGCTCTGTAGGCGTTAACTTACTCACGACCAGCACTTTGATGAAAGCCATTTGTACAAACAGGAAACAAAAGTTGGGTAAATTTCAACTGTACAGCTATTCCACCAGAAACCCAGGGGGTAGCTAGTTTATTCTATTTTTGTCTCAAGATATGCACTGATATTTGCAGAGGGCTTGTTCAACCCTGTAATTGATAAAAGTTGGATTTGCTTCAAAAAGGAGGAAAAACAAAATAGAAGAAGCACCCACCTCCATAACACTCTTCCAATAGTACTGAGGTTCACCATCAGCAACAAGTACTGCAGCTGCTCAGAAACTGGAACTCCAAGAAAGTTTCCTTTGGATGGGGAAGACCAGGTATTTCATGGGGAATGTGACCATTGCACTAGCTACGATAAGGATCATCCAACCACGTTCTCCCTCCTGGGAGGTATCTTGCCTATGTCAGATAAAATTCCCTTCAGATGGCCTGTCTAACTGTCTTGGTGATTCACTTCTGAAAAACCTCTTTGTTGGTTCACTGGCAACATGAATTCAGACCAAGAGAGCAATGGATGGCAGCATCCAGTCAGGGTCCTGCTTGGTTACTGTCCTAAAGCATGAGTAGAGGCAGTGACTTATGACTACCACTTGGATGAGGAGATTCAGCTACAGCACTGCATGGCCTATGTTCAATAAGAGATAATCAGAGTAGAAAGGGAATATCTACTTACTACCTCAGATTTATTCCAGAAACCAATTAAAAAAGAAATAACCTGAGTTACTTTACTTTCATAATTTTAAGTGTGCAAGTGTGGAAGGTTCTGTGCATATTTTTAACTTCTTGGGAACTAAATCCCAAGAGAAAACAATTTTGGAGGTCTTGATTTCAACCTCAGTGATGTAGGAAGCATCTGTCTTGATGTGCCTGGCAGCATTTCACTGCAGCGTGTTCAGTTCAGTGGTGTGTTGCACCACTCTGGTGCAGGCAGCAGTCAGCTTTCCACAGTCTGCTACCTCTTCTATCTGTAAACCAAGGACAAAACTAATCTACTCATCTCAGGTAAGACTTCGCATAATCCTTCAGTGGAAGGGCATTTATGAAGGAAAAGTGTCATTACTGTACTTGTAATCCAGGACTTTGCCCCAGGTAGAGATTCCCAGGTCTCTAAACAGCAATCTGATAAAGATCATTCTCAAAAATCTTACGGCAGTGTCCCACCTCTTTTCTTTTTTGAAAGAAAAACAATAGTTCACAGAAATATGCAACAGACCACCTTCTCAAAATTACTACTGCAGTCACTACCGATGGGCGACTCTCCTGGATCCTGTTCATTTTTTGTATCCCCCAGAGAAGCCAGAAATAGATACAGGTTGGACAAGGACTGTAGATTTCAACAGTGGTATCACTGATGCATGGCTCAGGAGGACCTAGCAGTCATTGTGCCATTAGGAAAGAAGAGGTATCTGAACTCACTGGCAAAATAAGACACCAGAAATAGCATGCAGCTTTGCCTTCCTCCCCAGAGCTTTGACAGCCCTTGGCGTGCCTTTTTTTGCACAGCCTTGTGCTTGCAAGCCATGGAATGCTGTCCAGCTCTGAGCTGGCAAGGACAGGGGAGTGGAGAAACCCTGCAGGGGTGTTTGCTTTAATGTACATGCAATTATCAGAAAGGAGGACGAGCTCAGAATAGCCTGTCTAGAGAGGCTCAGAGTCTGTGACAAACAGAAAACATGGAGAAATGTTTCCTTGATATTTAAAAGGGAAAGGAATAAAGTGAAGCTTTTCTGCTACACAAAAGGCAGGTCGTGGCACAGGGTCTAAAGCCAGGGTTGCCTCATGCCATGGTAGGTTACTGACTGTGTCTTGAAACGGGGGAGAACAGCTGTGAAAGGATGTGCAGGGCACATGGAGACACACTGATAATGTGTAGCCAAGTGGGTGCCATGCAGGTGCCAATTAGAGGTTTTAAAAATCTAGGCAGGAGGCTGATTTGACAGGATGCTCCAGTGCTTCAGCTAATGACAAAGTACAACATGGGGGCAACACGACCCTTAGAGGAATACAAGCAATCCTTTGCGTCCCTTTCCTCCAGCTCTACTTCCCTCTTACTCTCCCCCAGACGAAATCGCATCTCTCTGGTTTAAGCACATCTTGTTGGCACAGTTTTCACTGGCAAGAAGTGCTCTGCTGTCTTGCCTTTTGACTCACAGGCACACAGGGTGCTAACTCACTTAGAAGGCAAGGCAGGCAGGTCAAGGGAGACCGATAGTTTGTCTCAGTGAAGAAGAAAGTTTCCTTTTCTATTGCATTCACCTGCTCAGTAACAATTGGTCACTCATGACCCATGTGCGGCTCGAAAAATGAGGCTCACAGTTGTCTCATATTACTAGGCTGTCTTTTAACAACCAAACCTGTGCAAGCACTATGCAACAACCACTACTACTAGCATTTTCTCAAGGAACAGGCAAAAAGCTGGGGGATAGCAGGTGGCATTTCTCCTTGGAAGCTTTGAAGTTCACCAGCAACACACCAGAAAGCCCTCTCTTTCTCCACTGACAGTAGCTCCCACATTGCTCAAAACACTTGAGAAGCAAGTCTGAAGCTGCAGAAGTGGCGAGGGGCAGTAAAGCCCTGCAGGCTGCAAATGTGTTGTGCTGGTTTTCCTACTCACAGAGCAAAAGGGTGGAGGGATGGTAGGAGTGGCAGGTTTTCCTGTGAAAATAAAGCTCTCTCTAATGTTGACCCTACTTTGTTTTGAAGTAACTAATGAAATACTTCTTGGAACTCATGGTTGTTCCTCAGTTACTAGAAACACGTCCAGGACACGAACTTTTTCTGAATTCAGAATTATTTACATTCAGGATGAACTTCAAAGGATGCAGAGATTTGGCTGCTCATCTAACTCCTCAGGCTAGAACTCAGACTGAAAACCTTGTACCAAAACACCTACTTTCTCCAATGTCTGGCTGTGCAGTAGTTTGCATTTCCATAACAAGAGCACAGAAAGCAGAGTAAATCACTCTGATACTTCACTGAGTTGAAGGGGACCAAAGGCATTACAAATGAAGAAACTAATATTAGGTTCTCTGAAAATTCTGTGTTCCTGCCATAACAGAAATATCACAGGAAAAGACTTGGGATTTTATTAAATTCGTAGTTATTCTTTCATGTTATGTGGGACTGAAAATTAAAAATGGTGAAAAATGCCTGGCCTTGGTGAAGACCATCTAGGTCACCTGTTTACTCTTGCCCATAATCACAGAATAAAGAGACTACTACTGAAATCAGAAGAAAACAGCGTTAAAGCCAAAATGGCTTTATATGACAAAAGACTGTAGGGCCAGTATGTCCTGCAGGGCCATTGCTGCTGTGGGGATATCATTCTTCCAAACAGACTAAGCCACTACCAAATCTAAGCAATATCACATTGTATCAGTTGCATCCTTAATTTCAATGGAAGCATAAATAGAGTAGAAGTGGAAAAAATATCAGGTTTTAACTGATTAAACATTAAAGTATCTTCTTCTGCAGCTCTGAATTTGGCTGATTTTTCACTTAAAATGACCTTTCATTACATTTACCCAAAACTTCTTCAGCAGGCCATTATGGAAGCAAATGGACAACCATGGATGCTGTGCATCTATGGTGAGTATTTCTTGCTGCTACTGTAACCTTTAACTTCACATTTCTGAGTATACTCAGGCAGATTCAAAATGTATTGAAGTCAACAAAAGATATCAATTGACTTACGTGGGCTTTGAATCAGGGCTTCTAATGATCATTAAGTGGTATCAGGAAAAAATCTTCTATTACAAAATTTTGACTAATTAAATGTTTTAACATGAATACAGGTTTTCTGTTAAGTACTACTAATTACAAGAAGATTCTACAAAAAGTAGATAAATGAGGGGGGAAACCGGACTTAGATCTCCATAGAATCAGACAGCTAGACAATACTCTACAAAACACTTACTACAAACAGAAAAAATTACTGGAAAGCTGAGCAACTCTTCATTTTACTTAGAGCTGTATTAGGGGCTCTTTCTACCACAATTCTTGTTTGCATGTGTGCTTCTCAAAGCTATCTCCCCATAGATGAAAATAGGTATGTGTGAGAAGCAAGTGAGATGTATATTTGATTTTAATATCTGCACGTGCAGACTTCTATACCATGAAGCTTTAGGAGGAAAATTTACAATTACAACAGAATGTCAGATTCTACTTGTCTTTTTCCATAGGCCCTTCAGTATTTTTCCACAGTCCCTTCAAAACTGCAACTCTAAAGCTCTGCTGGATTTCAAAATTTAGCATAAAGTCTGAGAGAATACGAAGTTGGCTGGATGAATACTGTGATAATTTTCTTAGAAATCCTTTCTGCTGGTGCCAACGCACCTCCACAACAGGATTCCTGGCCTGGCCTGGCATATAGATTCCAAGGTCTTGAAGTGACAGAGTTTGGATCCTACAGGTTATATAACCATGGAGAATCCTACCCAGAAGCGTCATGGTTTAATTCTGTAGCTAACACCTGCAGTGCTCCTCGAGGCTCTGCCATCAGCTACCAAGTAAATATGGCACTTTGAGTTATCTGCAGCGTATGCTTCTTTAAGAAGCATCAGGGCTTCATGCAAGAGACACTGATGGGAGCTGACAAGGAGTGGATTTATTCATTCAGCACTTGAGATTATCTGCTGCCCAGTGGTACACAGCTAACGAGTGACTGACATGCAAGTCTCTGCCAGCAGTCAGCCGAATTGGTCCCTTACACTGGAAGGCAAATAGCCTCCCTGTGCCTCCTGTCACCTTCAGTGAGTGCCACATCCTGGTTGCCATCACCGAGTAGCGCAGGACACAGGACACAAACCAACAGCCACTCTACAGGAGAAATAACCTGATCTTTGAACTGCCTTTCTTTTTCCCTCCTTAACCTGGTTTTTAATGTTAATGCACACTGTGCTTTCTATGACCTGAAGCAGAATGTTTGCACAGCCATTCTGTTTTTCTTTTTTTTTTTAATGGGGAGAAAAATAAATCACATACACCCATCCTGGTGTTCATGAGAAAGCCACCATCCCCCAATCACCAGCCACAGCCAAGCCTCTGTGAACACAGGCATCTACTGCTCCAAAGCAGCACACTCAGTCCCTCTCCTGTGAGCAGCTCTCCTTGCCATACCAGACCTACAGTGCTCACTCCAAATGTAGAACTTTAAGTCTAGTCCCGCTAAGCAAAACTGTAGGCAGTGTTCACCTGCAACTTTTTCCCACCTGAAGGACCCGCGAACTTCTGGCGGGCTTGTTTCAGGGGTGTATATGTTACAAAATGCAAGTGCAGGAGCGTAGGAAAAGAGTGCAATTCATAATTAGTTTCACCCCAGCAGAAATTACTTTTTCTGCAGATAGACTATATAGTCCTGAACATTTAATGCCTTTTGTGGGCTGCTATGCTAAGCTACAGAAAAACAGTCACTACACACAGAGAAGGAATAAGTGCAAAATTAAGGGGTACCGATAGTTTAGCTTCAAGTAATCCAGGTGCAGAGCTTCTTGTATTATTTGAGACATCACAGATTTAATATGGACAATACCAAATACAACATTGGAACACTAGAGCCAAAAAGTGTGTAGAGAATGCAGGAGTTGCTGAATCCCATTAAGGGAATATGGGCAAGCACAAAGGAGGCGGTATAGCACAGCACAGCACAATGTTCTGCCAAAAATGTAGTGAGAAGCTTCTGAGAGCGCTGGTTGAGGATACGATAAGGCAGAGGGATTCCCAAGAGCATCTAGGAATGGGACTGAGACAGTGAAATGATGCTAACAGTACCATAGACTGGATCCTTAAGGGAGGCCACTGTCAATAGGAAGAGAAATTTAAAAGCATAGTTTTGGAAAAGCTTCAAAGGATAAACTCTCTACCATTTCCTATGTGTCTCAGATAGCCTCTTTCTCCCTCTTCCTTTTTTTCTCCATTAGTCACACTGGCCTTATTTAGCTCTTTGGCATTGTCTTACACAAATGTCCTTTACACTTTCTCTAATACTCTTCCAGACGCAATCAATGGGATTGCTGCTATTTCCTCTCTCCTTATCTTTCCTTAATGGCCATCTCTGGTTGCCTAGGAAATAAGGCAGGTAACAAACGCTCCAGGAGAGGGCAGAATAGCTGGAGCTCTGCAGAGATCGGAGACAGAATGCCAGACTCCATCCCTGCCCGGCCCTTCTCTATAACAAGCGTAACTACATCATTAATTTCAAAGCGTGGAAGACAGATAATAAGATTTTTGTTATTCTACTATATTCTTGTGTCATTCACTTTTGGGTGTCCCTTGACTCTTTAGATGGGTATTTGTATGTACTTCTCGACTGGGATCTCATTTCAGCTGAGTTATTAAACTCAGTGAGATACTAACAATTTGTATCTAGAAGGGATTCTCCAGCCCAATAGTTCCTCTCGGCTGAAAGTGACAGAAGCAGAGACTGAACCAACCCACAGCTCACCCCTTTGTTTCCAAAATATGCTGTTGAAGCACAATTGCACCTCTCAGAGGGACATGGTTCCAGAAAAACAGCAGCGTGGACCTCATCCAGCAACTGCGAAAAAGCCAAGAGCAACACAGATTCACAAAGTTCATGTTTGCACTTTGCTTTACAGTAAAGAAAGAGTCTTGAGAGGAGGCCTGGCAGCTGCAGGCAGAGGAATCAACAGCTGACTTTCTGCCAAACCATGGAGCCAGCAGCCAAGCAACTCTTCAGCCCAGTTCTTCTACCACAGCAGGTCAGCACCACGTTCCATTGCCCTGCAGAATGAATTACAGCTCCCACCTGACGTGCACCAGCTCTACATTAACATTTCTACTTCTCATCTTAGGGACACCAATCCCAAGAACTACTAATTTTCATCTGTGATGTTGAAATTAGTCTGCTTTGTCCATAAAACAGGTGCTCTGCCCACGGTGTGTCTCTGTAACAACATGACCACATCTGGTGTATCTCTGAAATGACATGAACCAGCACTCCGATTCCAAACATCCCTGCCCACTGATCTGTATATGGGATTCCAACTTTCTAATACAGACCCATCTCAATGACTAGCATGTCTTTTTGTATCTTGCAAGACAGGGCTGAGCAGCATGGGAAATCAGCAGTAACCTCTCAGTAACTTCATCTCTGGCCTGCCTGTTTGAATATAGCCCATAGTAGATGGGCTTCAAGCCTGTTCTCTCAGCTCTCTGGTGACTTACACAACAAAATCAGCTTTATGGACTTAGCCTCAGTCCCAGGTCAGGAGTAAACCATTAGTGGACAGTTAAATAGCTATCGTAAAACTTCCCCCTCTTTTCACCTCACTTTAGAG
Organism: Xenops minutus; assembly: GCA_035221455.1. Classification (NCBI taxonomy): domain Eukaryota; kingdom Metazoa; phylum Chordata; class Aves; order Passeriformes; family Furnariidae; genus Xenops; species Xenops minutus. The sequence continues at coordinate 16,150,336 of JAWWEE010000158.1, forward strand.
AAATGGCAAAAACTTTCAAGATGATGCTAGCCCTGACACAAAAGCTTTCTCTGTGGTGCCTTCTTCCATCACATCAGGGATACAGTAAAGATAGCCACACTGACTGGGAGCTTTCCATTGGGGTTTAATATGCAAAAGAATGGCTAATAAGGCAGGAATTGTACAAAGCAAGAGGCAGCAAGAGAGAGGAGAGGGGGGAATAAAATTGCCTATTTTGCCTCAGCCTTGAGGCTGCCTGTGTTCTTTCCCTGCCTCTCCTCAGGTTCAGCCTGCAACAGAAGACATTAGAGCAAGACTTGTACTCCCCTCAGTGAAGACAACATCTTCCTCTGTTTTGTACAAGCAACAGAAGCTGCAGAAAATTAGTCGATTGCTGCCATCAGCATCCAGGATCTCTCACAGCTGGGAGTTAAGAGATCAAAGACAGCAACGAAAGAACATTTTGTTTCTCAGTTATTTTATCTCTGCTCTTCTCATATCCTTCCCATCACACACTAGTCCCTTATTGCTGGAGGTGCTGATGACATCTTGCAGACTATCAACATCAATACCAGGATCAAGAAATCTCTTGGCAAGCAATGTTTATAAACAACATTGTAAAGATAGGTTCTCAAGCATCTCAAAACAGGTAATGGGGATAAGCTAAGTCATTCCTTCTCTACATGGTCTAAACCTACTTAGGAAATGTGGACTTAGAGATCTCTGGCCATATCCATCATATGCTCTGGAGCTGAACACAATCATTTCCCACATCTCCATTATGTTTTCCAATACATTATTCAGTCTGGTCAGACTTTCAGAAGTACTTGGCATTAGCCTATCTCTTTATCTCAAAGTTCACAGGACTCTTACTACTAATTGAGACCAGAGATAGCCAGTAATGATTAGCAAATTCCATCTCTTAGTTCTAGGTCTCTGGAGATGGGCCTTGTAATATGAGGCATGCCTTGCTATTTATGAATCCATGCCGCAGACATTACTTCTCAGATCCTGCAGTATTTCCGAGCTTTTCTGAGTTTTAATGGTGAATTCTTCAGCTTGACCATACTAAACCATAGCCAAATGCATTCCCTACTGTAAAACAGATGATCTTTTCCACCTGCAGTACAGAAATCTTCTCCCTTCAATTACCTGTGTCACTGCAAAACAACCTATATTTTTATGACAAGTGGCATACTGCAGTGGAGATGCACCCACCAACACAGCATCATTACAAAGAAATCAAGAAGAGCAAAAAAATTAAGGAATTTAAAATTTGAGGAAGGCGGTATTTTTATTATTTCTGAAGATGTTGTTGTGGATCATGCATCTTCAGAATAGTCATCTTAAGTGCCATTGTTTGAATTTCTTCCCATTCCTTTGTATCTGTCGTATGCATCATATCTAATACAAAGTTCACAGCTATTTGGCTTCTGATGAAGAACAAAGACAGGATGCAACACCTTGTTACATCAGGTATAAATGCATCACTGATGAAAGTGCTATTGACTCAAAAATTATAGAGAGGAAGCAACAGGGAAGTTCCAACAATAAGGAAATTAGCTCAGTTCTCTGAAGACAATGGACTGGACTCAACATGCTAACTCCAGTTATTCCTGAAAGTGGCAGAGCATGCATTCAAAAAAAAAAAAAAAAAAAAAAAAAAAATACCAAAATTTAAAAATTGGGGTTCATTTAAATCACACCTCTTTAGCCTGTACACCTTGGGATGTTTTGGCACATACACAGGCATTCTGCTTCCACAATCTAATTCAAATTCCCTTGCATTTGTCAAATACTTAGAATAATACTTGCATGTGCAAACTTAAAAGTGCTAATAAACAATTTGTTGAGAAGATGGCAGGCTAAATTTGAAACCAGCAATATTTGAAATGGACAGCTGGGCTAGATCTAACCCCCTCCCACCCCAACTTTTCAATGTTTTCTGCCAGAGATCACATTCATCAGTCAGCAGAACCTTGTTCCCAGATGTTTGGAACATGTGAAAAACAACCTGTGAATCAGGGAGTTTTCCAAGACTCAGCAATATGGTCACAACAGAGTTTTGGAATGAAAAAGCAAGGGATGCTGTTCATGTCATCCTCTCTCTACAGAAAGGAAAACCAATTACATCTTGTTACAGAAGACATAATTAGCTCCCTTCTTTTCAAAGGAGAAAGCCTTTCCCTCCATGAAAAGCTTATAGTGCCTCCTACACAAACACAGGATAGACAAAAAACCAACCAAAATCTTGCTGAGACAGATGCCATGCTGAGGAAACACAGCAGAAAATCTCAGACACGAGGAAACAGTGCCTGTACTGTGAGGCTCACGTGTTGAATTCTGGCTTATGTGAACATATCTGGGAGGAAAGCAGCAGAGATGCTCTCCTTGCACCATACAGAACTTAGTGACTTTGGATGTAAAGACTCAAGACATTTAGGGACAGCTGATCACTACATTAACATGTATATGATGGCAGGGTGTGCAGAGTGCATCCTACTGCTGTATAATATGGATTTGCGTGGGGTCAGAAGTTTCATTTGCATACTGCCCCCTACCCTTAAAATCATTTCTGCAGCAAAATGGCCACAATCCCTATTCACAGTCCTCCTCCAAGAAGGAAATGTTGCACTTCAAATATGGTAATTGCCTTCTATGTTTTGCACCTTCTGTTAGTTGCTCTCTGCAATGTTTTGCCCGGTCCAAGGCACTGAGGTGAACTAAAGACTTCTGCAAAGCATCCTTGCAGGGCACTCAGGAAAGCTCAACAGAAACTTGGCTCAATCCCATCTCACATTTGAAATACAAACACTGACAAGTCTCTTGTTACTCAGAGTCCTAAAATTATTGCTGGGTGCCAGTGAGAAAGGCTGGGACTTGATACAGAATTGCCATGACTTTAGAATGACATCCCTCTTCTCTGCAGAGATCTACATAACCATTAAACAGAATTGAGGCAATTTTCCCTTACTTGGAATGGAGTAAGACTGTTACCAAGTGGACAACTTGAGGGTTATCTACAGTTTAGGCATGTCATTTGGTATCATCCTGCTGCCCACACGTTCCTGTATTTAGAGCAGGGCAATGTTACACATTCAAACTGGGAGCTTGTTCTTTATTTTAGAGTGTATTCCTTATGCTACCACAGAAGTCAAACAAGACCAACCACATTCTATGAAATTCCAGAGACTGTGAGAGCCTTTTTTCTGACTATTCCTCTTTCGGTTTTGCATTCTTATGCTTGCTAACATTTCCAAACTGTTAACCTTTCCTTTTTTTTTTTTTTTCTTTTCTCTTAAGGCAGAAGTGGTTTTCCTGGCAATTCTCCAAACATTTTCCATTCTCCCTTCAGGGTGTCTGAGAACTTGGGACTTTTTTTTTACTTCCATTTTCACAAAGTGTTTGAAGTGGATGCTTTAGTCTACACCACAGCTGTATAGTTAGGGTCTAACTGTAGGCAATAAAAGACATAGAAGCAATGAAAGAAAGTGAGAAAAAAATCACCTTGTAACTTGTAGTGAACCTATAGGAGAGTAACACATTTCATTTGAAATGGCACCCAATATAAACATTTTTGGTGGCCAGCTAGGAAGTGGGGACAGTCTTTACTTCTGACCCATTAAACATGCATTTGGCAAAGCTACTTTTTGATGAGATTCCTTTGGACATGCCTTCATTTACTGTCATCCCTCTTCCTTCTGTGAGAACTGTGACCTGTTTGAGAAACCTGAGATGTCTCCATAGGGTATAATTTAGCACTCTCCAGGCATGCCAACATCCCTGAAGTACTGTCGTGTCTCTCTGATCCCTTATCTTGCTCATTGTCTGCAAATGATCAGTCACATAAAGCCCACAGGAGAGGAGGTTGCTGTCTATCTACTGAAGGTCTGAGTTTTTCAGTTTTACCTTCAAAGGAATGAGCAGAAGCTTCACTTACAGAAAATATATAGAAGCATACAGCTCTAATACAGTCTAATTAAGGAAACATGAAGCTGTTCTTTATATCTGAAACAGGAAATAACCAAAAGAGAAAAAAAAAATCAAACCACCCTTCCTTAAAAGTGGTCTGAATATTCTCAAATGAGACAGCACTTCTGTAGACAGAAAGAAAATGTGTAGTGCACAGCTGTGTCCTTTCCTGGGAACTGTAATGGCTCTTCCTCATCCTCTTCCATGACGAGGGTGCATATTCTCCAAGACTCCAGACCGAAGTCAGCACCTCCATTCAGCTATTCAGTGGGATCACTCTGATGGTGGTCTCCTTGAGACCTGAGGATTCACTTGAACACCCAGTTTACAGCAGATTTCCTTTTTTTGGGAGAAGGGTCTGATGTTACAAGTGAACCCAGAACCTCAGAGGTGAAACAGGACTGGAAAAGTCTACGGAGGGTTTATATGAATGAATGTGTTTGATTTTCAAATGTAGGCCAGAAGCAGCCTGCCCAGCCTAATTTTTTCTTCCTCATGCTGTTTACTCAACCAAAAGGATTTTCAGATGACCTGAGGGGATTGCCTTTGTGGGTTAGCGTGCATTTTACCAGAAGTTCTATTTGGCAGAATGACTTTTATTGTAAGAATTTTGGTACTGTTGCTCCCACAGCATGCTGCTTTTCTTGGTCTTCTGGCTGTCTCCAAATCCTGTACAAGCTTCCCCTTCCACAGAGCACCAGGGATCCAGCAGATGTATAAACTATATAGTTGAACAAACACTTTATGCCTCAAGCACTGCCAAACACTTTACTGTGCAGCTTAGGAGGGAATGTATATTACTGCTGTTCTGCTATAGAAAACCAAAGTGCCTTTCTAGATATACCCTCATTTTGGTTGAAATACCACTTGCATTTTATAGGAGTGACCTCAAACCAGCAAAATGAATCTGGCAAGGGGTTGAAACAGGATCGATATTTTATTTTTAACCAAAGGTGGAGAATTTCCTTCTCTCCTTTTTCTCTCCCCCTTATGACACTGCTTTAAATAGAGTTGCTTTCTCCAGCCCCAAACCCACCTAATGCCAAGGGGTCAAGCTATGTTTCTCAAGTCCTTTGTTCACTGGAGCAGTATGGGGGCGTGCGATAAGTCTTTGCCGAAGCCACCAACGATGAAGACATCAGCACCATTAGAGCGGCTGCCTTCTGTGCAGTCAGCTCTCTGTGAGCCGCCCCCAGTCCTCCCTATTCCATATTGGAGCAGCCCGCCTCTCCCTGGGGGATCCCCACAGCCAGCCCTGCAATGGGCTTGTGCTCTGCTCCTCTCATCCAGCCTGCCTGCTCATTAATCATCCGGGATGTGACTGCTTCTGCCACAGCTGCAGACACCTAAAGACTGAGGATGTTGTCTCCTCCTTGCTATGCAATGCTGTTCTCCCTTCTCCAACTGCTTTTAAGGGGAAACATCTTTTTTTTGTGTGTGTGCTGCGACAAAGGAATTTAGGTTCTGACCCTAAAAGCAGGAAAAACAGTTGTACTGTAGCCACCTCTCTGTGGCTGTGGCTGGCTCTTGGTTACACTGATGTTCCAGCAGGGCATTAAAATGTGTGCATGGAAGTAATCTTCTGTGCAAAAGGCCACTGTAATGCTTGCAGCTGGACTAAAGACTCTGTGCCAGTTTCCCACCCAGGTATGTCAGGGACACATGAAAGTGACAGCTCTTGAGTGAAGCACACACGCTATTTTCCTTCAGTCCCTGGAGTACAAGACTATGGTAATCAAAACAAAAGTCAGAGCATTTGTGAGGCTCCTCTCTCTTACCTTTAGAGGCAGGTGACTGTATCTCTACTCCCTTTAAGGCAGCAGAGAGACTTGAGAAAGAAGGCTGTGCCCTTCAATCTACTGACAAATGTAACTGCTTGGCAAAATTCACTATGTAATACATAAAGGAAAGACCTCTTAGAGTAATAACTTTTCCAAACCAGAGATCAGTTAGCAGCTAGAACAGGAGTGGCAAGCGTTCCCAAAATGTAAGAGACAATCTCATTTTTCAACTAATCAAGAGAAAAATGAGGGAGCTGCACATCACCTGATGTGCTGGTGCAAAGCAGGTGCAGTGATGTCAGAGCTTCTATTCCCTCTGCATCACTGGCTGAGCACAACCAACAAACAACAACAACTCCTCCACTATCACAGATCACCCTTACAATGTGGGTATTTTGTCCTGCAGGACGAACAGCAGGAATCCAGAGAGAAATGCAGAAAACTAACTGCTTTCCACAGACTTCTAGGGCAGCTTTCATGCCCTCAGGGCACTCCTACCTTCAGAAAGAACTGCTCCACTTCAACTCAGTGAGAGAGGGTTTAATGTTTCTTTGATGGTAACTTCCACCTGCATCCCTTTCTTTTCCTTCAGTGACACCCTTCCCCAGTGTCTGTCCCCTCCTGGCCCAGAACACCTCTGGAAGTGGCCAGGTGCGGGGTGATCTACGCTTTCTTAACTTTGTTCCTTTGTCCTTTCCAAGAAAATTATCTTCAGGACCCTGGAACACACAGTCACTTCAGAACAGTGTCACCATCACACAGACAGCAACCCCATGACCTGTGGGACATGTGTGAGCACGAAGGCTGCATTGGAAAGCATCAGCATGGAACACCTCACTGGCACATCTTCCTTGCCAGGGACTCCTGTCAGTCATGTGAAGTGTCCTCCTGGTGCTCATGTAACTTAGATCAGGCCCTTGATACCTGATAGCACCCTTTTCATTCCCAAGAAAAATATTCTTCAAACTGGAGTACAGGGATTGCCTTACATTAGAATTAAGGAGCTTTCAGTCTCTCCTTAAATGAGCTCTTTTTTCCCCCAAAAATGTAACCATTAAAATTTTTAAAAAATCACCACTGAGAAAAAAATAAGCTTTCTGATAGTACTTCTTACAGTTAGTATTTGCTTCCCTCTGGGAATTCAGGTGCTCTCAGTGGAAGCTTCACCAGATGCTGACAACTTTCCCCATCAGGAATGCTCTTAAGGATGTTTCTCCTCTGGCAGCTCTCCTGCAGGTGGCAGCAGCAGGTAATGCCCATGGTTTCAAAAGGTCCAGTGATTTGGTGTTCTCTGCACTGAAGCACTCTGGTGACAGATTTTCAGATGCCGAACTACCCCCATTTAAGGCATTAAGAAGAATCCCCTTTCCAGGGAGGAACAATATAAGAATTGGATTTCCAAGTTATTCAGACATTATAATAGACTGGGTGTGATGAAAATCTGGTCTAAGGATGGAAGTTGAGAGCCTCTGAAAAGCCTGTACCTATGCCCTCAATTTTGGAGGTGCTGAGCAGCTGCTGCTGGGTTCCATCTATACTGTTTGGCATAACTACACATCTGAAACAGAGAGAATACTAAAATGAAAGAAAATGTGCAATACCTTCTAACGTATGGATATACATAGTTCCTAAACTGAATCTGAATTTGAATTATGTAGGCATTCAAACTCACCTATGGCACATATCCAAATGAAATTATAACCACCTAAACTCTGGAGTTTCATGGGGTGGGGTTAAAGTTGGAATGATTACCCAAAATGATAACCAAAGGAAACCATAAAGCTGTCTGAGGATCTCATAACAGTCTGGAATGACTGGCAAAAGCCACCATCGATACCAGCTTGCTCTGTCAGGGCAGGCTGTGAGAGTGAAGAGCTGATTTGTGATTCAGAGTCTAGCTTCACTTTCTGATTCTCTTAATAGCTTCTTTTGTCCTGGATGGGTTACTTCATCTACCTGTGCAATAATTCACTATTCAGAGAATGGAGAAAGTAAGATATTTGACTTTACCTACATTTTTCTGCCTTTTCACATGCATTGCCTGTTCCAATGTAAATGCTTCAGGTCGAAGATCGTCCCTCACTCTGTTTTTAAACAGCTACAGAGTCTGATACGCCAGGACATGTGCTAAGACACACCCTCTGACAAACAAAAAATGACATTTCAAATGTCACCACTAACTCAACTTACAGCCTGCAGAGAATGAAGCAGTGAGGGGTGAAGTCTCCAATATGTCATATGGAGCAAATGCAAGTTCAATGCATGCTGTCATGGCTGAGAGCACCTGATTGTGGCTGGTGCTCTTCTCTGCTGCTCTGGCTCCATGCAAGGAATCAGGAGTCAGCAACTGCCCTCATGTACGTCAGAAGCAAGCAGAGGCAGTACCCACCCTCCACGCACAGGAAAATACAGTGCCTTGTAAGCTGGGAGGGAGGACAGACAGTATTACAGGTGGACGAGAAATAACAGAGCAAGCTTCGTGCTAAAAAGCAGGGAATCTTTGTCATGACAACAGAGAGAGGTGTTAAACTATACAACATGCACAGGGAATGTAAAGATAGGCCGTATACTGGCAGGACTGCAGCAGTGAATGATGGTTTATTTTTAACAACAGTTTCTAAAACAGGAGACAGTGATTTTGTTTGTTTGTCACTTTTTATTTCATCCAATCCTCTATGGATACTAGTTCCTTTTGCAAGATAATTTTTTATTTATTATTGTTTCTCCTTAAAGCAGGGACTGCAAATGCTGTGATAAGTAGACTGAAAGGTTCACTTAGTTTCAGCTGCAGTTTCCCTAAGTGCTTCTGTGTCCCCTGCTGAACTGGTGTTTTGTAATGCAGTGGAGGTGGAGATATTCCACAGCTATCCTCTTGCCTCCACCAGACCACAAAAGAACCATTTTTCATCTCTCTTCCCTTCATCTTTTTTTTCCTGTATGGGGAGAAGAGTGACCAGGGAAAAAAGATGTACCGTCACCTTCTTCAGGTCTTTTTGCACCAACTAAAATCTTGCAAATCTAAAGCATTAACTAAGCAGTTTCTTGCTTCGCTCCTGTCCCATGACCTTCAGGGTACATGAACACAGCTTGCTGTGGACTAACAAGCCACACAGCAAACACTTCACACTGTGGACTAACTTTGGGGGAGCAGAGGATCCAGAGCTGCAGCTCAATGGTCTGAGGAAAAAGCTCTGCCAGTTTTTGCCCCTTAATAATGGGCAGTGAGCATAGAGGGCGAGCGTGACTAGGTAGGAGAAAAAAGGCTATCTAGGGAATCATGCAATGCAAGTGCTGGGCTTTGCAGTCTGTAATAGGGGTGAGTCAGACTCTGAATTGCTGTGCTGCTATCTTGGTTACAGTAGATGCTAATTCAGCTGGTCAGGTAAAGTGTGCTTTTAGGAGGCTAATACGAGCAAGCATATTGAGGCTCTGGGACTCTTTCTTGCAGGCTTCATAGCTATTCTGCCTATCCTAAAGGGAAGATGTGTTTGTGAAACACAAATCCACAGCAGGATCTGGAACACCAGTGTCCTTTGGACTTTTCTGGGGTGGGGTATAACACAAGACTTTGAGCTGTTTAGCAGGTTAGTGGGGTAGTTCATTCTTCTGTGGCGCTTTCAGAGGAAGCTGGAGACACTGCAGTGTGGAAAGTCTCAGTTTCAAACAGGCACCTTCCACCAGCCTCATAAAAACATAGGTGCAAACTTCTAAAATACTGATTTCAAAAGAGGGAACCATTGTGATAGAATGACACTGCTCCCTACTCTGCTGCTTTAGGACCCAGCAGGATTTGAGAGTTTCCTTAAAAGGACAAAGTGTCCAACCTAAAGCATAATGCAATTAACTCAAAGAAACTGACACTGGAGGGCACTGGATCAGGACCTATGAGGCTTTTAGAGTTGTACTGATACACCTGCAAACTCTCAGCTGTATGAAGGGAAGAGGAGGATGTAGTAAAGAGGGGAAAGACTTTGTGCCTGCCCTTTCCTGAAGAGACAACTGATGTGCAGTAAGGAGGGAGGCAGTCCCCTGCGTGCTGGTGTATGAGGTAGAACAGATGTGGCTCTTCTCTTTGGTAGCTCTATCGACCTGCAGTGCTGACAGTGACAACAGCTAACAAAGCAGGTACGATGGCAGTAGGCTGAGAGAAGATCCAGGGTGCCATTTTTAGGGTTAGTTTATTCTGTACTCCAGTCCTGTGGGACCCGACCCCTTCCACTGAGATTTCTGGAGGGAGCAAAGGAGCAGAGGTGAGATTCTCAGCCGAGACATCAGAGCCAAGCTGTTCTCTGAAATGCTCTTTGTTGCCGTCTCTTCGCAAGCCTGCAGCCTCCGCTCCCTCCTCCCCTTCCCAAAAATAAAGCTCCATGATGTAAAAACATTCCTTTGGGGCTGGAGGTGGAAAAACTAGGACACCACAGTTCGAAAAACGCTCAACACTGCATGAAATATTCACTATCAACCGAAACAGGTTTACCCGGAGGAGGGTATGATGAAGAAGGAATGGGGAATCAATTTCACTGTCCTATGGTTTGTTATTCTGGCTGCTTCTTCTCCTCTCCAAATAAGCTAAGCTTTTTGGAAGCTTCTGTCTGACCCAATTCTCATTCCCTCACTTTTCAGTTCCTCTATCCTTCCTGTTTTATGAACAAATAAACATGCATCCTAAAGGTATCCTTGCCCAATCCTAAATACTGCTGTTCTCCTGAACAGGGCCAATAATGTAACAATTCATCAGAGAGAGCAAGAGAGCACACGTGCAGCTGAGTGATCCATCAGCTGAGCACCCAGGGATGGCAACTGAGAAGTGCCCCCTGCCTCTGGAAAGGGCTTTCCCTTTCCCTTTGCAGGGTCTCCCTCTCTGCTCTTCAAACGCTGCACATCATGATCAGGTGTGAATCAAAATACTTCCTTCTATAACTGATTGCCAAGTTTTTTGCTCAATGCAAATGACAAGAAGAAACCTGGAAAGCATGGAAAGCAGGAGAAAAGGCTTTGGTGACATATCACCCTCATGTGCTTGCATTCTACCTTCTGCAGGTACATGTTTCAGTGCATTCCCAGTCTGAAGCAACATTAACTGTGTGACTTTGCATCCAGGCATACAAGAAATTCAGCCACATCACGAGAGATACAGTGTTCCAAGCCATAAAGAGGTGCTCATACAGTGCATTGGGAAAAGGGAGAAGATCAGTAGAGGTGATGGGAGGGATGACATGAACTAAATCTGTGGTTCCTTGTGGGTATCCTGGGATGCAAGATCAAGGTAAAACCAAAATGCCCAGGCAGAGCTCTAAGGGAGGAAGAGGATGTCTATTTGCCTGGGATAAAACTCCCAAACTCTTATAATGTCTGACAGGAACTTAATCCCCCCTAGGATTTTCAGCACTCAGTGCATTCAGACAACACATATGGGAAATCACACATTTAATTTTTTCAATGAGCTCTCACAGAGAATGGGGCTTATACACAAAGTCCAGCTCCCATACATCAACAGCTTAAAAAAAAAAAAAAAGCTACGAATGAAAGCTAATCTGCAATGAATACATTTTCCACTCAACCAAACCCCAAACGCATCTTATGAAACAAAGGAGCTCTTTAAGCGCTCCAAAGGGCATTTTCCTAATGGGAAAGAGCATGCACACCCAATACTTATTCCACTACAAGTGAACAAGGAGCTGTATCTTTCTACCGAACAAGGGAAATCACCGAAAAGTTCGTCTCACTTGATGCACAGTACCTTCTCCCACCCTCACAGCTGGAGATACTTTTCTCACTTGTGTTGTACCCTTGATGGGATATCTCAGGCCATTCCTCTGAGACCTCTGGATAGGCACAATGGGACTCAATTTATAGCCAAAACAAGCAGCAGCATGTGCAACCTGGATGTGTGAAGTGGGTCCCAAATTTACCAATGTTCTAAAAAAACAGAGGATTTATTCACTCAGCTGAGTTTGGTCTTGTAATTTAATTCTTTGTACTGATAAAATCCATTTTTTTCCACATTTATTGATTAACGTTTCATTGTTCATATTTTGCTAATACCCCATTTAACACACACCTTCTTTTTGATACCGCTTAAGTACAAAACCAGTCAGTTCTAGTCTTACTGAGACTGGGAAAGCAGTTAAGGGTGGACCTTAGACTAGGAGTCTGGCTAGTCCAGAGGTTTCCCAACAGATGCCAGCAGCTATTGCTTATGGAAACACACTAACAAACAGAGCAACTAAGGAATGAATCTTCTTTAGTTTATCTACCACTCTCTCCCTTCTAGCAATCAGTAAGGACCACTTGACCTGGAATGTCTATCCAAACAGCTCCCTAACTCTTCAATCTATACATGCTTTAGGCTCCCATTATTCTGCAGTTTCACAATGTGGTTTTTGTTCATTTTAACCTCCTCTAACACAATCATGCAATTATTTCCCACTCATTTTTGCAAATCATTGCCTAACCACTTCTCAAAACCAATGTTCTCATGATAGGCTTGTGGTCAACAATAAACAGGACCATGATTCGCATTTCAGAGTATTTGGGGAACGAGATGAAGGCTATCTCCCTGCACCCATTTTTAATCTTTATTTTCCCCAGGAATTAGCTCATTACAAGAATTCCACTCCCTAAAAGCAGCAGTGTTTTCTGCTCTGTTCAGTGAACTACACAATAAATGACTATATATCTATTTGTATTTCTCTTTTCTCTGCAAGGACAAAGAAATCCTTTCCTATTCATTAATGGGAAGTTCTTAAATCATAATGTGTTAGCTCTCTTCACTAATGCTTTTCTAGAGAAGTAACCATTGGAAAGAAAAGAAGAATCTGTAATCAGTATCAGATTACAAAAGGACTAAACGGATGGGTAACAGGTAAATGCCATGTCACAATGGAGGAAGAGGCCTGGTGGAGAAAAGTCAAAGATAAGTTCATATTTATACCAGTGAATTAAGCTGATAAATATTTATTACTTAAAATGCTAAGCAATAAAGATTAGTTATTTTTACTCCTTGCTGCTTGTATTTGCTTTTAGGAATAAAACTGCCCTTTATGATATGAAAATTTGCTCTTTTATTTTAATTAAAATATTTGAGAACAGATCTTAAAGGGGTGTTCCATTTGAAAAAGGTCAGTTCTATGCTGTGCCCCCAGAGGGCTGCAGCGGGAGGTGCCATCAGTGCCAGCATCAAGGAAAGAGCACGGGCTGAATAGCAGCAGCGTATTTGAGGAACTGCACATCTTTGCTGTACAGACAGATCTCTTCAGACTAGACGCCTCACCAGGGGATGGTGTATTTGTTCTCTATAGAATGTCAGGAACATGAAGAAGTCAAATGGCCACTGTTCCATTCAAAATTACAGTATCTGCTAGATATAAGCAAGCAAAGCCTTACTACCTGCGTGAACCACTACACAGGCTGGTTCTGGAGGCTTCTGCAAGAAAAATCAACAATGCTCCCAGGGGTTTACAAATTGCTTAAAGAGATACTGTCTAATTCCAACATACTCTGCAGAGCTTATTAAAATCCTCCTGGAGACAGCCACAAGCACAATTAGAGCTGGTTCCAGTAGCACACAGCTGCATCCTGTGATAAGCAGGGGACTGAGAGCATGGCAACACAATCTGACTCAGCCAAAACAGCTATCAGGGGGACTGATCACCACAGTCCTCCCTTCTACTTACGGCATGCTGTCACTGTGCTGGCAGCAACAAACTTCATAGGGAATAAGCACACCTGGGATAGGGCAGAATTTGGCAGGCACCTGGAACTCAGCAGATGTCAGGTGTTTTATATAGCATGCATTTTCCCTAGAAAGTCAGTCCATTTCGATAAACATTCTCTGATACAAACCCTGCTCTCTTCTACCTCCTAGCTGCATTATTTGGGAAGGCCTGGCCACCATATATTTATGAGGAATATTCTTTGAGAGAGGCTTTACACCCTTTTGTCTCCAAGTAGGAGTCATCACTGCATGTTCCTTCAGCAACAGCTGGTGGTTTGCCTTCATTCACTAACAGCAGACACAGAGGGCAAGCTAACCTGCCTACCTTGAATTTAGGGCTCTACAACATGAAAAAGAGAAATTATATGTCTGGCATCACCTAATAATATTTTAAGCAATACCTAAAAAGAATCTGAAGTGCAAACCTTGGGTGTTTTGTTTGCTCTTTGCCTTTGAGTTGGCAACTTGTGACTCTACAAACTGGAAATGATAATACTTAATTTGTAGGACTGTAATACAGTTTCATTCATGAATTCTTCATAGGGTCTTGGTGGAGATTCATTCACAATTTCTTGCAAAGCACTGTGAAACTCTCTAGTGAAAAGCAGTGCTCACAGAGTGATACAGGGGAAAGGTATTACACCAGATGCAAGACCTGGTTCCTTCTCGACCTCTGACATTTAACTTTCATGTGATGCCAGATACACCACTTCACTTGATTTATCCTTTCATCGACTATTGAGATGATTAAGTTTTGGAGTAAGGATTTCCTATTTTTATCTGTTTGTACAATACCTCATTCATGCTTCAGCCAAGTCTATGCAAAATAACAAAAAGTAATTTCAAAGACTATTGTCTACCCTGTATGATTCTGTTAATGTGTTTGAGACAGAAAAGATACTAGATTAGTAAAATGTCAGTCAGAAAAATAGAAAGCCAGCCCCTCTGCAGCTGCCCAAGGAGAGCTCTGGAGATAAACAGCTCAGCTATTTCTAAGTGGCACATATTGTTTTATGGGATTATTAATGCCTGCTGCAAACTTGGCTTCCAGTGGGTGCCTTCTCTGGGATCAGTGGGTGTTCAAAAAGCTTTTCCTTTGCAGAAGGTGTTAACAGCACTGCTTACAAGTAATATCCCCAGTGTCTGTATTGTCATGGGGATTTCTGCAGATGGCACACAGTGATGACTGTTAGTAATTTATTACCTTTCCTTGCTCTTCTTCCTTTTTTCCCCCTCTATGCAAGCTCTTTCTAACACTGGCCCACCTTTCCTTTATCCATAGCAGGCAACCTGCAAGAAGCCTTGGCAAAGGAGGATGTGAGTCCAAATGAGATGGACAGAGCACCTCAGACAGGTGCACAGCTCAGGGGCAAGTGACAGCATGGCCTTAAGACAAATGCGTCAGCCCTGGATTAGATAAACTGGCAGCCAGCCGCCAAGATAAAGTGCCTGCCTCTGAACTCAGCAATGTCAATTGTCACAGTGAGGGAAGGACAGCGGGGATGGCACAGGCTGGTGAACACATGCAGGTGAACCAAATTGGACAGACAAAAAAAGACGACAAGGACAACACACACTAAACATACTTCACTACTGCAAGCTCTGTCCTGCTGACCTTGGCCAATGATTAATGTTACTTTAGAGCACATGAAGGTTTGCTCTTAATATGAATCCCTCTGGACTGTGACTGGGAAAAATGCCGCTCAGGCTGCACAGGGGAACCTGAGAGGTGTGGAATGAATTTTTACTGCCTTTTAAATAATTTTGTTTATGCATGAACATTATGTCTTGTTATAGTTTCAATACTCAGTTGGAATTCCTTCCAAAGCTTGCAGGCAACGCCTTAGAACCGATAAAGGGTTTT
>JAWWEE010000158.1:16165748-16182828 GCA_035221455.1 Xenops minutus
TCTGTTTCTAAATTTAAAGGAGAGGAATTATTCATTGGCCAACATAAATATCTTAGTTCTCCCCTCGAACTAAGACATGTCTGAATTTCATGCTGTGCAACTTTCTTTCTCTGGACCAAATACCACACCTCCCTATTGCAAAACTAAATGGCACATTCAAATGGATCATGCAGCTTAAAGAAAGTGGAGAAAAACGTGGGTGGAGAGAGGAACTGTTCAAACATGAAAGATCTTTTCTTACCTGTTATTGTTCCTGAGAGGTTAAGATACATGCACCAAGCTATTTGCAAGATGCAAAGAGACTATATCTTAATTTATCAGAAGAATTTGCAAGATGTGAGTTGTTGGGAGATTTGGGATTTCAATGAGAGGACTGGGAAGGACTGTGGTAGGCTGGTAAATGACACCCTGGAGCTACAGGACTGAACTTATGGAGAGGTTTCTGACCCAGAGCCTGATGCAAGGCCATAAGAGAAGCTGTTTGAAACCAATTTGGGCATGTCCAAACTACAGTGTGCTGCTTAGCTCTTGCTAAATCCCAAACTGACCAAATCTGCCAGAATATTTCAAAGGAAATAACATCCACTGGGTCTGAAACTTCCTTTTTACTTGCTTTTCTTCTGGAGATTTGCTTATAGTTGATACAGTTGTGGTAACTATTCCCTTCCCTTCCTCCTTTCCCTTTTTTACTTCACAACTATAGGTAAATCACAGAGAGCTGTCTATTGAGTTCTGCTCAATAGATTTCTAATTCATCTCATAGTCTCCCAACAGTCCAGTCAAATCTGGGATGCCCCAAATAGTGAAGATCAGATCTTTAAAGGATACACCAAGAAAAAGCATCTTGAGCACAGCATTAATTCAGTAAACTTCAGTCACAGCTGGTCACTACCTCCCATGCAAACATGGCATGTGCCTGGCCTGAGACAAAACCTGAGCATGCTTTTCCCTAGGGAGTGCTGCCATCATTTTCTGTCACCATTCTCTACGTGCACCTGGGCACTAGCTATTTACACCAGTTGGCACTTCCAGTCATCCAAATACTTCACATAATTCATAAGACTAAAGCAGTAAACACCCACCTTCCTGCCATTTATATCTTTCCCCAGGAGAACTCAGCTCAGACACAGCATTAAAGGTTTCTGCTTTTTACCCAATTTTCCAGCTGGGTTAACTGAGGCATGCCAAGGTCAAGTGACTTGCCCAAGGCCACACAGTCAGCTGCTTAGCCATCACTGCATCCCAGGCGCTGCCAGTCCTGCGGACATTTGCTTCAGCCACCGGACCATGAGGTTTCCCTCTGAGTTGTCATATGTGGCACACAACACCTACAGGCTAGAGGAATCTTTGTCTTTGACTTCCAGCTAGAAGAGGTGCAGGAAGGGAAGGAAAAGAGGAGGCAGTGTGGTGGGGATGTAGCTGCAATAAGGACTGGCACAGGTGTGGGAATTCTCATTTAGGAAACAAACAGCTGCTCTTGGTGATAGACAGAGCCTATAACTGATCAGTTTTAATAAGAATGGCACTTAAGCATGCATCAGAGCCTCGGACAGGCAGACCCACGTAGCTTGCTAAAGATTTACCTTTCACAGCCCCCAAAAGAGCCTCAATGGGAAAATGGGTTTAGACTGTGCTGGGGACTACAAATGGCTGACCTCAGCTTACATGAAAAGTAGCTCCCACAGAGAAGAGAGAGGTACAAACTGCATCGTGCTGCAGCTATGGGTTTTATTAGCAATAAACATATTGGAAGAGAAAACTTCACAGATTGTACTCAAAGACTTGTGCCTTTTTGGAGAAGTTCAACTAAATACATTCCTTCATTTATTTAAAATACATAGAGCAAAACATGTCAAATAAATAGGAGGAAGGGTGGCACACAAACTAAAGTCAAACCCACTCTGCTCTAAGCAGCATTCCCTTGCACCTTATTCTCTCTCCCCAAACCCCACAACACATTACAGGAAGCAAGCTGTTCTCTCCTTAGGATAAATAGCGTTGTGGTCCAAAATAGGAGTAGATTTACTAGGGGTTGTAATTGCAACTCCAGTCCTAACCCTTTCCTTCACCTGATTAGCACCTCCCATTGTGCCTTCTGTGCTCCCAGGCACATGATGCAGCTGCAATCACAGGGTTGCACTTACTATGAACTGGGAACATGACAAGATCAGGCTCTGAAACCTACCATAAAAAGCCGCTCACTTGCAATTGGTAGGTTTTATGCTCCTGTACTTTTGAATTTGCCTATGATTTCTTATTGGGGCTGGATTTAGTTTTGTAAAGCAGGTCTCTTTCTCCTGCAGAATTTACAGATAAAGTACATTCCCCTCACATCTACATGTCTAGTTCTTTCTCTACAAAGAAAGCAAATTTCAAAAGAAATGAATATTCTCACATTGTTGTGAACAGGTAATGAACTAAAAACTCTTTCCCCAATCAGCAGAAGCTTAAAAAGATATTAGATTCTATGACATAGAAAACAAATTCTTGGTCCAGAATGAGATATTCTACATGTGGATCTAGTTCAGAGGTGTTGCAAGAAGCTCATTTTTCAACAGCTATTCCAGCTAGTTTCCTTATCTACACAAGTCCTATAAATAACCTCACAAAATTTCAAACAAGAGAAATACTAATCTTGCTTGCCACTGTGCACAATATTGATTAAAATATAGACCTCAGAGCCAAGACTCCAGACAGGTTTCTTTTTTGACCCTCAGAAAAGACAAAAATCCCCCCAACCTTCTGCAAATGAGCCACTACTAAGGGCCATAAGAAGCTTAGGCTGCTAACACCTCCCTCTTACCTCCAGTGGTCTGTCACCTGTACTTGCATCCACATACTCCTTTATTCCTTCTTTTAGTCCTTCAGCAGAATCAACCCAAGTGAAATCTGTGCCTGCACTTCAGCCACTCCCATTCACTGTCCAGCATATCAATTTAAACTGCAGCTTATAGTAAGCTAATATGCCTGATGAACCTACTCTTCTGCCAGCTCTGCAATGGGAAATAATAATGAGCAGTAAGAGGACCTTAGTATCTCAAACCACTGCAGCTGTTTGCTTAGTGATGCAGAAGGTCAGAGCCCCTGGTCCCCCTTGGTGGGACAGTGAAGAGCAGGCTCTGACTGCAGTTTGGTGAATTGGATTATCAGGAAAAAATTCTAGAGAACATTTTTCTCCCACGCTCAGCCTCTCTGTCTTGAGCAGAATATCCTTAAAAAACAAACACTGATTTACCACAGTACGGATTCATGAGAAAAAGAGAAGAGCTGAGAAGCAGAAGTTTAAGACAACATGCCAAAGCCAAATGCCATCAAAAGCAAGAGAAGAAATCTTCATTCCTTCTACACTGCACAGTCCATGAGCAGCAAGGGAGAGCTCGCAGTCCTCCTGATTGCTACCCTCATCTTTCACACTACAAGGCTGTTTCTGCATGTTTGGTTATTATTTCACTCAGTGCTGGCCACTAAACATTTAAAATAAAAGAAAAAATTTAAAAGAAGAAAGACCAGGGTTATGACTTAGAGGTTTAGGCCAGTAAGACCAGGCATTGGGTTTTGGCAACAGCCTTTACCTGAATGCATTACAGCACCTCTGGCTACCCCATTATAAATGCCTTGCTCCATGGCTGTTACACAGGTACACATGTACAGTCTCTGTTGGAGTAAATCATACTAAGAGAGGAAGTGGATTTTCAGTGACATAAACAGGCATGCGATATTCCCTCCGTAATCATGTGCTCTACAGTCGCTTTTCCATCTTCAGAAAGCTTGTGCATGCTTCTCCTTCCTGCTTTTTATTTGTTTTGTGGGTTTTTTTGTTATGAGATACTCTTAAGTGAGTGAGATTCCTTTATATAGGAATAAAGGAGTCAAACAATGCCTGTGTAGAACCTACTGGTCACTTGGTTCACTAAGTCTGTGCCCCTTTTTATCTGGTCTTTCTAAAGATCATCAGTCAAAGATATTTTCTCATTGTACACGGGATTGCATTATTTTCTGTGCACAGCCACTACTTACTGTGAGAAGAGGGGCATACACTGTTCATTATTTACCTCCCTTCTCCTGCTTTAAAATGTTACAGTCAGCTAATGAGAGGGTAACCGATATAACCAATGTAACCCAGAACACAATCTAGAGACAGTGAATATAAACCAGTAACTAATATGAATGGTTTTGCTAATAACGTTTCTGAAAAACTGCTTAATCCCCAATGTGTCACTGTAATGCTGACAAACAGATTCATGGAAGCTTCACTAAGTTCACAAACTAGCATCCTGATCATGAACCTGAAAGCAGACACCAGACCTAAATTCCTTTGAAATTAATATCATAACCAAACTTGCTGAGGAATATACTTCAGGGAACTCTGCATTTAGGTCAGCATAAAAGACAAAAGATGCTAAAAAGGCATTTCCCATTTCACAGTTCTTCTACCACCAGCACAGCTTAAAGCCATGGGTATACCTACACTACCTAAATACTAGAAATACATTGTTTATCTCACTGATTGCCAAGCAAGAAGGAAATCTGGTTGTATAGAGCTCTCAATACCAGCCTGTAGATCTTTGAAATTAAGATGGAAAACAGAAAGGAAAGTCTTACCAAGGGAAAGCAGAAATGCATTTCCTGGCAGCTGGATGCTGGCAGGAAGGGACCTTGGTAGTGCATTCAGACTGTGCACAAGAACTTGGAGCATGTAACTGGCTGCAGTGATTTACAGACTAGCACAGCAGTGGGTGCAGATTACAGTGGTGCTGACAGAGGCAGAATAACTCCTGGAAATTAGATGCCAGCCAGTACACAGCAAAAGGCTGATGAAGGCCCCTAAAGTGCTTCAGATTGGAAATTACATCCTCCTCTACTGCATGAATAATTGGTTTCCATTAGGAATCCTCTCAATTTCTATCACAGTTTTCTGGATGTACAAACAATGCTTTTTTTACAACATGGACAGTTCCTCTCTCCCCTAATGGTCTTGGTTTACCTTTAGTGTCAAAAGGCAAAGTATTTCCTGGCAGCTGGTTATGAAGTCAAGAAAATATAGTTAATAATAAAATGGAGTAAAAGACATGGCTCAAATAGAAACACAATGATTTGGAAATTAGCTCCTTTCCCTGCAAAGTGTCTAGCTCAAAAGCTTAAGGCATAGATTTTCAGATAAACAGATTTTAATTGCTAAGGCTCCTTGAAACTAAGAGGTTAAATTTGTGTGGACAGTCTGCAAGCTGTGAGGCAAAGGCTGTGCTTGGAGCACACTCATTCAGCTGACAGGTAATTTTTAATACCACCTATTTAAAAGTACTTTGCTATGAGATATTTTGGTGTCTCCCAAGATTACTTACCCTTGAAGATTTGAGAACAAATGACCTGTTTAAGGAGGCAACACTGATTCTGTGTTTGAGTGTTTTCACAAGTGACTACCATATTTGAACTCTCAATCTGAGACCTTGTTGAAGAAAGTAGTTTTTGGACTGTGTGACTGAAATGTAACACTTGAAAACTTCTGTAGAGATGTCAGGCTTTCAAGACTGAACCCAGTGGAGAAAAGTGTACTTCCATCTGAGATGACATGAAGATAGGAAGAGAGGGAGCACAGGGCTCTGTAGACAGACTTTTACCTTTAGTGTGTTTCTTTTTACTATAAGAACTGTGGCACAGAGCTGGCCATCACTGTATGGGCCTGTGCTGTGACACATACAAAGTTAAGGAGTTGACAGCATGTCTTTGCACCAACTATAAAGTCTACTTGCATAGAAAGGAGGCAGTACACTGCTGGATTCTCATCCCAAGCTTTGCCTTCTGCTTCCACTATCATGGCTAATCTAAAGACATAATAAATTTACTACAAAGAGACTAATTTTTCTTTGTATGTACTCATATAAAAAGATAAGTACTGCAAAACTTGCTCTGATATCCATCAGACCTGAACTTCCTGCCTAATCAATTTATTCCTGCTCGTGTCAATGGTATTAAAACTTCTGCCCAAGCGCAGGAACTGATTTTCAAAATACCAAAACCAATCACTGAAATACCTCTCCATACTTCAAAATTATAGGAAAACACAGGTGCTAAGAAGAATCATTTGCTAATAACAAGTCAAAATTTCTTCAAACTTCAGACACAGGGACTACAAATGCTGCTTTTATAAGCATAGTTTTTCAACAGAGGCTAAGTAAAAAAATAAATGACAACTAACCACCACCATTATGTGTTCATGCAGCATAGCCAGAATGAAACAGATACAAAGAAATTAAAAATAAATTTCAATACTATAAATTAAGAGATGCCACAGAAGGTATGCAAATTGCATGCCACAAGGTCTTGTTTTTTGTTTACAAAGAATGTGTTTTCAGTTTGACAGAGAGGAATCATTATGGAGGGAATTTGAGGCATTTTAAACAGCAGAAGCACTCATTAAGTATTCATTTTTAACAGGAAGACTGGAAAAAAAATTAAAATTAATGAGCAAGATGAAGTGTGGGGGAACTTTGAAGATGACAGCTTCTTGCTAAAAAAAGACACACTTGATATTAATCACAAGCAGTTCACATACATGGATTACCCCCAACTCCACTGCCACAATGTCCAGGACTAATTCACAGCTGCTTCACATTCACTTCATGTTAGGCTACTTGGCAAAGTAGGCAAAGCACTGTGTGGCCCCTCAGATGCTGTGGTAACAAAGATAAACAATAAACCACAAGGCAAAAGACACAGCATAATCCATTTCAAACCCAGGTGATTAAATGTATCTGCAGTAGCAACCATGGGAGACCCTCAGGAACAGATACAACTATACCAAAAGCTCAAACTGACTAAAGCAGTTTCTGAGTAGAAAAGCACAAGTATTCTTGCTGTGCCTCTATAATGGATTTTTTGTAAATAAATGAATTTTTCCTAGGCCAATTTGTATCTGGCACATTAAAATACTATAGGACCTTTTACCCTTAAAAAGTCTGCCTGGTTTAAGACCTCAGGATCTGGATATCAGATGGATCTCAAATATCCTTTCCTATCCCTCAGTAGGAATAGGATGGAAAGGAGGAAAAAAAACAAGTTGGCATTCTTCAAACACACAGAGGCCAGACTACTCAATTGCTGCCTAATACACAAGTTTTAGAAAAGTCAATATTGTGCAGCTGTCAGTTTATTCTTCAATACCCTCATGCAGCAAAATAAAGTTGTGATTGTCTGCAAAAAAACTGCGTTTGTTTCTTTTAAATGCTCATATTCTTGATGAAAGGTCTGGGGAGGGGAGCGGGGTCCAATTCAGACTTGCTATAAAAAGGGGTTATTACAAAGCTCAGATGTGGGCAAGCCTTTGCTCTCTCTGGATCTCTTAGTTTAGATTTAAAAAATTGAATCTGGAAGAGAAAAGGCTTATCCAAGCTGAACTGACTCTTGCAGTGGTAAGGTAAAGGGCATCCTGAGCAAGTGTGAAATGCCTGGGACAAAGATGAGCAAAAGTATCAAAGCAGAAGTTACTCGAATGAAGAAGGAATAACAGAAGTTGCATGAAGACGTTTGAGGGAATGAACATTTGACTTTGGCCTCATTTGACAGAGAGAATGTTCCAGAAGATTACCTCACCCTAAACATTTTTCTCACTAATGTGATGTTTTTCAGTGTGATGCTCCTCTGTATTTGACCATTCTAATGTCTCCTGTGAGTTCTTTTTATCTCCTGACTCAGCAGAACACCGTGCAGGAGGGACAGCCTTCTGAAAATGATGGCCAGGTCTGTTCCAAAGCCCACTGAAATCAGTGGAAAGACTCTCAGAATTTAGTGAGCTGTGGCAGGCCTAGATAAAGCCTAAGCTCATTTGGAGGAGAACTAAGAAATTTCCATGCTGGGCAGAGATGTCTCAGCTAGCTCCAAACAAGCTGTCTAATGAGCCCAAGCTGAGTGCTGCCCTGACATGGCTATGCTGTTTCTGTCCCCACATGGGCACATTCACAGCTAACTTAGGTGTCTCTGCATAACCCTGCATTGCATCATGCAGACATACCCTAGCTGCTTTGTTGCTTTCCTTTGAAATTAGAGCAGCAGCAACAGAACAGGCAGTTTAAAATTGTAAGATTATTTCTTATTAATATTTGCCCCTTTAAGGTTTGGCAGCTTCAACAACCATATATGAAAATGGGTTGAAAATACTGCATGAGAATTCTCCTTTAGGACTCAGTTGACCCAAATACACAGTTCTCTTGCTCTGAATTCCCCTGTATGGTGCAGGGAGATAAACTGCTCTGTTTTCTCTTTCTCTCTTGCCTTTTTTTTTTTTTTTCCTTTCTTTCATAATGCTGCATTGCAGGACCAAATTTTCTGATTATCATGCAGTATCTTATTTTGTCTGTCCTTTTCTCAAATGAAACAATTTGGGTACTCTGAGGAAAATCAGGAAAGATCTGTCCTGCTGCTCTAAGGGGATAGGTAGTGCCTTTCTGTAATAGGTTGCCTTAAAAGCATGCACACAGTCAGAACAGTGGTTGCACTTCAGGGGACTGCCAACATGACTGTATCAGACAGTGTCATGACAACATGTGACTAAAAAAAGCCACGACCACAGAAGTCCCCACCGTCGACACAGTGACAGCATGAAAACACAATTTTCACTGGTTTAGCTTGCCTTGCAGGGTGAGAGGAACTAGCAAGGCTCCGTTCCCAACAGCAGTGCTGAGCTGGTATTGCATAAGCATTTTTACAGTGAGGTTGGCACAGATTTAAAAAAATCTCCTCTTGCTCCCTGTTGAGTATTTGTAGACAATTCTGCATACCCAAATGATACAAACAACAACTCCTATCATCCTTGCAGAGTAAGCACAGCCATGACAGAAGGAGTAATACCTGCTTTGGTTCTTCTATCATCCATAAAGCTAATCAACTAACTTTCAGGTGCAATAGCTTTATCTCCAGGTACCTCTACCAGGTACGTGAGCTTCTGAAACTAGCAATTAGAAAATCCTTTTTCTCACTTGCAAGATTGGACATATTTGATCTACAAGCCATGAAGAAAAAAACAAATAAATAAACAAACAAGAAAACCTAAAATACCATTGGTTTTTACAGACATATTTAGAAGCATAATCATACTGCAAAATTGGCTCTTCCAGATCCTCAGGAAACCTGCACAAGCATCTAAGAACTGCAAGAACACTCAAGGTCATAGGCAAGCTCTTTTTGGAGAAAAGATGCCTTCTGACTGTAGTGCTAAACTCTGCAAAGTCGAGACTGTATTCAGAGGAGATGACTGGGAGATGCCTAACTCAAATAGCAAGCTCAATGAATATTGTGCATAAATAAGAGCTTTATTGAGCCCTGTCTCTGAAAATCATACACAACAGGAGAGTTGGAATGGGAAAGCTGGTTGATGAATCGCTATACATCAGCACCAAGCCTAGTCTTCATTTTGGCAAAGTATGCTTACTCTACTTTAAGACCCCAAAGCAATTGAGTGATAGGAAAGCACATATATAACCCCACATCAGTATAGAAAAGGAGAAAAAGGCAGTACTGGTTATAGGTTACTTCTACCAAGCTAACGCTTTGCTGGCTGCTTATTGCATAAGGTTTACCAGAACAATAAAAGACCATGTGGACAACAATTCTCAACACTGTGGATACTGCCCACATATCCACACAGTTCTGACTGAAACTCCTGAAGTCTCATCTCAGCATGTTTCAGGATTGGTAAAAAGGCAGAAGGTATCTGAGAGGTAAGAGCCTTGAGGTCTCCAAAGTTCTAGGCTGATTTCTCACTCATACCACTCCAGCTCAAGCTCAGGGCTCCTCTGAAACAAAGAGCACTGTCCTACAATAACATAAATTACAGCTGTAGACAATGGGAAGCTCTGCAGATAATAAAACAATGACCTGTTTCTGGCATCTACTTTGTTTAGTTTTCCTATGAAAAGATACACTGGGCCAGACTTTGAGTGATGCAACCTGCAGTTACTCAGCTGCCAGCCGGCTTCGACAGAAAACATCCACAGCAGAGACTTCGCAAGCTGTTCAACACTGTGCAGAAACAGAGCCCTGGGATACAAAAGAATGGAAGAAGGGACCAGTCTAAGGTTAATAAATGAGGAGGGAAAGCCACAAATTAAAGAAAACTCACTACAGGAAAATGAATGGTAATAAAAGAGAATAGTCTCCAACAACGCTGGGAGTCTCAGATAGGATTGCCACATAAAGCCCGAACAGGAAAAAAAGGTTTCTGGTAGCCCAATTAGTCACAATATTTCTGACATTGTTGTGACATGAAGAACTACTTGGAAAGTCTGATCTGTTATTCGTACAAAAAAAAAGAGTAAGGCTAGCAGAAACAGGTGAAACAGTCTGTCAGTTAAGTACATCATTTGTTCAACTTCTAGTGGAAGGAGAGTGAAAAGGAAAATCATGGAAATTAGCTGTGGATGTGTTATCAGACTAGAACCAGAGCCCAGGACAAGATAGGGAGCAGATTTTTCCTGTTTCTTATGGAGATAGGGACACTGTAACAAAGCCGTTTCAACTTGCCTGGCATCTTACTCTCCAAAAATGAGGCAAAAAATAGTCTACTCCTGTTTCAAAACCAGATCCTGCACAGTCTCCCTACTAGCAGCTCCAAGTTTTCTACACTAATAAGTAGGTTACAATGTTGAAGCCTAAGAGTCTTAATATGTAAACAGAAAACTGGCCCCATTTTCCACTCATCCTGATTCATCATCATAGGGAATAATATAGAACGGAAATGCATTAAATTTGCAGATACTTAAAACAACTTTGATAGCAGGACTGGGGAAATGCAAAAGCAGGGGAAGAGAAAGACACAGAGCATAAGGTTCAGAGGCTAAACTGCTCTGGGAAGAAGAAAGTTCAATGTTTGTCTATGATTAAATGGTTGATTTTGCAAAGTCGGGCAGGTATCAAGAACTGGTTAATTGAGGGCAAGAGAGAGTAAAATACAAAGTGAAAACAGAGCAGTAAAGGGGAGAAAACCAGCTGCCACAAAGTCTGTTTTCCCTTGGGTTTTCTAGTTATCTTTTGAGGATAAATATACTTTTCAACTAACATAATATGTGGAGCTAATTCCCTGAAAGTGCTCAGAATCCACTAATACTGCTGCCTACTGTGCCCAGGAGTTGATGGGTCTGTACCTGTGCAGTGTCCTTTCAGATTCTGTACTTAATAAAACCCAAAATAAGCCTGCCATGATGAAAGCATAGTACGCACACATTTAAACATACTTCACAGCAGATGGCCAGTAGACATCCCAAAGCAAGTGCTAGACTGATCAGGACGTGTGTAACAGCAAAGAGGAATGAAAGGCACATTCCTGTACAAATGTGGAAAAACATGCTGCCTCAGGTTTTGAAGTTGTGGATGGCTAAAGGACAACAGCTCCTACGATAAAATCATGTGATCTTTGCTGCCTCCAAAGCTGGCTTTTTACAAAGCAGTTGCATGTCCTCCCCAGGAACTGAGGCTATGTAGATAGCACCAGCTATGACATGCTGTGCATGTTTTACGCCCCAGTGTATTTTAAGAGTCACATTACAGCCCCATGTTACCTGCATACTGCTTTTTTGAAGCCACAATTTGTAAAGTATTTGTACACCTTTACAAACAACTGATTAAAACTTATTCCAGTTCTACTCCAGTTTTCTGATCTACGTATTTTTGCAACTGTACTGTACCAGCAGACCCATCGGGTGAATTCAAGTCTATGGGAAGAGACTAACTTACAAACCAATGCAGCCCATGCCCTTTGGTGCTCCGAGAGAGACGTCAAGATACCACAGAAACCTCTGTGTTTCTTCTCACATCATTGTGGCACACACAGAAAGGGAGGTGCCCAGAAGCAAAGAACATTTAGTATAATGACTCAGATGGGTGGTCAGCAGTTTAAACCAGCCACTTGATATTACTATAATGAGGATTCAGTTTAACAGTTGTTCTGCATGCATGAAAATCCCTCCCATCCCCAGGAAATCCCTTAAAAATAGAATGAAGTAAAATAAAATCATCTGTTTGAGAAGAAAGAGGTTATAGCTTGGAAAATGCACAAAATGTGTGGATCAAAAATGCCTATGGGTGTGTAAAATTTATTTATCGTAGCAAGAGGATCAAGGAACTTCTGAGCTTTATCTCAGGGATGACACAGCATAAATAAAACTCTCCGGCTAAATTCAGACTTGCAGAAATCAGCTGCAGTTCCTCTGAATCCAATCAGAATATCCTCTTATGATAACTCTGAGCTTAGACCAGTATGTTTTATGTGCATTTCAAGCCACAAAAGTCTTGATTGAAAATTAATGAAAGTTCTTTCCATGATGAGCAGCAGAATTACAGAATCACAGAATATGCTATGTTGGAAGAGACCCACAAGGAACATCAAATCGAACCCTTAGCCCTGCACAGGACCATCCCCAAGAGCCACACCACATGCCTGAGAGTATCATCCAAATGCTTCTGGAACTCTCTCAGGCTTGGTGCTGTGACCACTTCACTGGGGAGCCTGTTCCAGTGTCCAACCACCCTCTGGGTGAAGAACCTTTTGTGATACCCAACCTAAACCTCCCCTGAAACAACTTCAGGCCATTCCCTTGGGTTCTGTCACTGGTCACCACAGAGAAGAGATCAATGCCTGCCCCTCTTCCCTTCATAAGGAAGTTGTAACTGCAATGAGGTCTTCCCTGAGTCTCTGACTTTGTATATTCACATCGTGATATGTGATATCCACCATCTACTTGTGTTCTCAGCATTAAATACATTAGTTCAGTAAACATATAGTAAGTGTACTGATACTAGGGAAAATAGAAACAGAATATGAAGTTACCTCCTATGTCACTTGCTTGTGAGGCAATAAATTCTCATCCAGCACCAACACATTCTGATGCATGTAGGAGCAATCTTCATCTTTCAACTCATCTTTCATTAGCTTCCTGAATCTCATAACCAAAACTAATTAATTGAAACACAGTCTCAGGAATATGCCTGGCCTATAAACTTCTGAAACACACCCTTAATTTTTATAAGGATTAAGTATAGGCTTTAAGATTAGGATATCTAAACATTTATGTAGGCATTATTTCTATCAAGATGTAACCTTTTTGCCAGGTCCTGAAGTCAGAGTTCAAGAAGCACTTGGACACCCTCAGGCGCATGGCGTGACTCTTGGGGTCTTGTGCAGGGATAAGGGTTGGACTCCATGATCCTCGTGGGTCCCTTCCAACTTAGTTTATTCTGTGATTCTGTAATTCTGCTCAGCTCTCTTATATCTCCCATTACACTGTTTGCTGCAGGTTTAAGTATTTGTAGTCCTGACCATAAGAATAATGCTGGAACTGCTGATATACACTGCTTGAAATATTGTAACATTAAAAAAATCTTATCTGCATATTCAAATAAAGGAGCTGATAATTCTGACTGGCTATTTACAGCACTTTATTTAAATCACGCAGTGTTAAATTCTGGATTCTGCCATACTGAAGGTCAGAGAGCTGATATCAAATCACTATACATGATGGCAGGATTTGTGGCATCTTATTTCAGGTAAAGGATGCACACAAACCCTAGCTTTGTTTAAGCTCCAAAGGCTTTTGAAGAAAAGTTGAATGAAGAGTTTTTAAGGCATATGGGCATTAGTATCTCACAGCTAAAGGTCTGAAGATACAGAACTACCAGAAGGGTTGTAACTACTGTTGCTGTAAAGAAGGATGGAAATCTAAAGAGAGGTACATATAGGACTCAAAAAAGAAGAAAATTATATTTACAGTAGCAACAGATAGTTACAGCAATAAGGAAGAAATTAAGAATTAAATGAATGGTACTGCTGTTCAAAAGATGTGAAAAAATAAGGGAAGAGAAACCAAGCATTTCTAATGATCTGCACCTGGAAAACAAGTGGAAGATAAATAGAAACTGTAATGAAAGGGACAGCTGGAGAGATGACAGACGATGGAGGTCAAGCCTCTGTGAGAACCAGCAATTTGAGAGAGTGAGAAATGAAAGAGTCAGGAATAGCTAAGACCTCTCTAGAAATGCAGTGAAGCTATGTCAATATGTTCATTATTTCATCTATCGCCTGCTACTTATTCCTCAAACTATACTTAAAAAACTTATCTATATTTAAAATTTGATTTATATTTAACACTTAAATCACAAAAAATTCAGTAGTCATGTCATTTATTACAGCCCAATGCATTTATGATCCCACTTCCTACAGATCTTTGAGATCTTCTCTCAAGGCTCCAGGCAGGCTCTAAGACAGCATTCCTCCATTGCCTGCTAATGTGGGTGCTCTCTTGTTGGTATTCAAAGCACAAATGATATGCAATGATTACCATGAGTCCCTGTAGGCTGCTTAAGCCTGAGTCCCCTCAGTAAAGCAGCCTTTGAACCAGAGTCCTAAACCCTCTTCTTGCTACTGCTGCAATGTTTACTTTCACCTGCGGAGACTCCTATTCTCTGTATAATAATCTGTTGATTCTGTTTTACTCACCAATTTTGATTTTGCTGCCCCTTTTCCATATTAGATTTTCCTGAAGTGAGTCCTAATTTCATTGATTAGTTGTTTCTACCATGAGGCTGCAGCATCCACTTCTCCAAGGCATTTAAGTTCTTTTTTCAACTCCTATAGATGTTTTAAAATTGTTCTAAGTCTTTATTGGATGACTGACATAGGTTTATTTATTACTGAAGGCAATAGCCACGACAGCTGGACACTTTCTCTTCTCACATCTGCACTGGGGGTCAGGTTAGACATTAGGAATGAATTAAACCACTAGGAGTATAATGCAGCACTGGAACAGGGTGTCCAGAGAGGTTGATGAATCTCAGGCCCTTAAGGTTTTCAAAACCAAGCTAGACAAAGCTATGGCTGACCCATGCCAGCAGCAGCCCTTGTTTGAGTGGGAGGATGGACTGCACAAACCCTAAGAGGTTCCTTCAGCCCTTGTTTGTAGGATTCTGCACATTTGTCCAATATTTCACTCCTGTACCCTGCAACAATCTGGCTGTCTTAGATTTCTTCATTCTTAGTATCTTCTATCTTCCTCAGGCATTATGTCATCAGCCCCGGTCTTGACATTTGAGAGTTTGAACCGTGGTTCGATTGGTATCATGATGCATTTGCAGACACATAAATGCAGAGAAACATTGAATCATTGCTATCTGCCAAAAAATGGGCCACATAACAGGATGGCAAAATAAAACACGCACTCTCTTGGTGCACCAGCAGCAAGTATCTGTTACCCAGCACTGAGGAGATACCAACCATGTCCTTGGGCACTGGTAGCTGCTACTGCTCCCTCCTCAATACTAAGCAAAGCAGTTTTGAGCAGTGCTTTTACCTAAAAGTGTTCTCAGCCTTGCTCAGCCACGCAAAGGCACCTTTTCTCTTCAAAAATGGAGGCTCTAATGTTAACAAATCTCTGATGGTTATTTCACTGTTATAGGCAGTATTTAGTACTCAATCTGTTGCTGCCCTTCCCTGTCAGTCTCTGTGAAATACATATTTTTGTTCTGATAGGCTACTGGGAAGTGCCTAGCACCTGGTCTGGGATACTGGGCATATTCTGGTACTATGGAGCAATCAAATCTACAGTGTGCCCAGTGCTGCTGCCCAGGAGGGGGTTCTTAGGTACTCCCACACGACTATTTCCTAATCCAAGTTCCTCTAAACTCACAGCTTAAACCCCCACATGAAAAAGAAGTGAAAACACGACCCCAGATGACTGTGCAAACAGCTGTGTGCCACTCTTCCATGTGTACAATGGTCTTACCCAGTTGTTCTTAAGTAAATGGTTTTATTTTCTGGATTTGATAAATCAGGGATTGATTTAAGAGGTGGAAATGAGGATAAAATGAACCCGTAATACTTACAGGATAATATGCACTCTCTTACTGTGTGTCTCTCCTCTCTGCTTGGAAAGTGCTGCAGTGGACAGTGAGGAACAACAGGAGGTCAGCAAAGGACAGAAGGGATTTAGGAAGGAAATTCAGGGACAGCTGAGGGAACAGGAGTGAAGAGAGGAAATTCATCAAAGAAAGATAAGAACATTAAACTGAGGGGATTTATTTCAGGGTATTAGGAAGGAAATATAAGAAGAAAGATCTCTAAAAAATAACTTTATGCTAAAGTATTTTACAGCTGGGGGAAATTTGCTTCCATTGACAGCAAGTTGTTTCTGCTGGACCACCTCCACACACACGAATCTATAAATGCACACCAGATTTTTGGCCACAGAACAATTGTAAATTCTAGTCTGTTACAAGGATCTATGGTAGCAGATATTCCAACAGTGTGACCACACTTCCAGAACACTGCCAAAACGTAATCTATTAGGAAGTCTTATAAGACAACTATATGTCTGTATCGTGACTGTGGAAAATCTGTTTCAGGTACAATGAAGAAAACTAGCAACACAATCCCCATCTCCTGTTATGGTGGTTTTCGCATATTCTGATGACTCCTCTTCATTTTAAATATTCTAGCCTTGATTACTGAGTTTTATAGAGCTGTACAGAAGGGTAAAACAAGCTATTAGGAACTGAAGGAATACGCTAATCTCTTTGGATTTCAGTAGAGTTTTTGATACTGTCTCTCACAGTATTCTGCTGGAACAAAATGTCCAGCCTACAGCTGGATAAACACATAAAGCAGTGGGTGAGCAATTGGCTCATGGATCAAGCACAGAGGGTAATAGTGAACAGGGGAACATCAGACTGGTGACCTATCACTAGTGGGGTTCTGCAGGGCTCCATCTTAGGCCCTGTGCTCTTCAACACCTTCAGCAAGGAGTTGGACGCGGACTGGAAGGGATACTAAGCAAGTTTGCAGATGACACAAAACTGGGAGGAGCTGTTGACTCCCTCGATGGCAGGGAGATCCCACAGAGAGACCTTGACAAATTAGAGGGCTGGGCAATCACCAACCATAGGAAGTTCAACAAGGGAAAGTGCCAGATTTTGCACCTGGGTTGAACAGACTGGGGAAAGAGATGCTGGAGAGCAGTGCCACAGAAAGAGACCTGGGGGTCCTAGTGGATGGCAAGGTGAATCTGAGTCAGCAGTGCCCTGGCAGCTGGGAGAGCCAACT
>JAWWEE010000158.1:16182928-16268456 GCA_035221455.1 Xenops minutus
TTTGTTTTTTTTTTTTTTTTTTTTGTGTTTTTTTTTTTTTTTGTGGTGGTTGTTGCTTTTTTGGTGGGTTTTTGTGGGGTTTGTTTTTTGGGTTTTTTTTTGGGGGGAGGGCTTGTGGGCTTTTTTGTGTTGTTTTCTTAGTTGGTTGGTTTTGGGTTTTTTTGGTTAGTTGGTTGGTGGGTTTTTTGCTCTATTATGTGGAACTGACTGTGCAAAGTCTTACCTTGCTAAAAGAAGAGAGCCCTCACTCTGAGTCTGAAAAAAAGGGTGGAGAATTATTTAAAAGGAAAATTAGCAGAACACTATTTTGCACTTCACCCTAAGCCACAGGAAACAGAATTCTCTTCTTTGACCAGTGCAGCCCTCGATCCATCTCTTTATGAGATGGATCTTTGATGAACATTATATATCTAATATTTGTTACTAGAATCCAATCTTGTTCTGTCCTCTTACTATCAGAAACATAGACTTTTACAAAACATATTTAAGCACTCCAAACCAAGGAATTACAATAAGATAGAGAAAGCTCCTCCTAAAGGTGACTGAAAGGATGCAGAACAAAGGGAAGTAAAGAAAATCATCACAAAAAAATGACAGGTATGGAAGAAAAATTAAAGTCTGTAATTTTTCTCAGAAACGAAAAAAAAAAAATCTGTGTCTGGCAGCAAGTTAACAAATATTTCTATTTCAGTTCTTGCTGCTGGAAATTTATTTTCCCAGTTTGTCCTTTTGTCTTTAATAACTTGATGTCTCAAAAGGTTTTCCTTTTCTACCGCACCTGTCAAACTCTGGCAAGCCATTTGACCACAGGAAACTTCTAAAACAGCAACAGGACATTCAAAGCACAACATAAGGTGGAGAAAACAACTTTTAGAAACTCAGTCAAGGATTGCAAATTACAGAATGGATAAAGACAGAAAAATGCACTCCTAGCCCAAATACATGAAAGAAAGACCATCAGGTGAATCAAAACAGTATCTCCAATCTGAAGACCCCTGACCTCTTGCTATTCAGGTAGGAGATTTGAGGCCAGAAAGAACCATTCTAATTACCTCATCCAATCTCCTGCATAACAGGCCTGCAAACTGTTGTCAAGACTACTGGCTACCTAATTTAAAAGATATCCAGTTTTCACTTACAAGAAGGAAACTCCTCTCTATCAATTTGTACCACTGATAATGTAACTGTAAAATGAAATAAAAATAAAACCTGCATGTTATTCCTAGTTCATGATTGTCTGACTGACTCTATTCTGATGCCTTTGGCAAGCTCTCCAGCAAGATGGAACAAAAATCATGAATGCACCTGTTCTAGCCAAAGCAACAGGTTTATCATAAAAATGTGGCAAAATGAAAGCTTCCACACATAGTCCTCTAGATATTGGTGATTAATACTAAATGAGACCTCAGCACTCACCTAGGCATGCAGCCAGTAACAGCAGCCATCCTTCTCAGCCTTGTGACAGTAAAATCTCTGTACTGTGCTTTGAAAAAACTGTTCTGAATATTCATCTTCAAGGGAAGAAGGAGGATAACCCAAGACTGATCAAAGGTACTGCACACTCTTCGGTCTGCTCCAGTCCACCCAAAGCAAACTGGTTTCAGTTCCCTGGGGATCTTTACTGTGCAGACCTGAAGATGTAATAAGCACCTAAACGCCTACACAATTTACCAGAGATAGCGTTCATTTAT
The DNA here is from genome assembly GCA_035221455.1 of Xenops minutus. Taxonomy (NCBI): domain Eukaryota; kingdom Metazoa; phylum Chordata; class Aves; order Passeriformes; family Furnariidae; genus Xenops; species Xenops minutus. The sequence continues at coordinate 16,184,620 of JAWWEE010000158.1, forward strand.
CATACTATTACTATAGAAATAGATTGGTTGAGTTTTAAATCTACAAAAGGCTCTTTTTATATGCCTTCATGATCAAGCTTATTTCCATATGGAAATAAAGGTTCTGAGAACAGAAAAATAAGACATCGAGTTAGAGTCCCTCTGAAAATCTGGCTTTGGCATACAATCATACCTCTCACACATGAAACACGTCATGCTGTTCAACCACTCACAAGTAAAGGAAGTGTAGACACTAAGAGTGTCAACACAAGTCAGAACACCAGGACAGAATTGGCCTTTATGCACTCCACACAACCCCAGTAGTTTTATAATCTTCCAGCTTTATACAAGGCTGCAAGATCTTTCATAGATGCTGGCAACTAACCCAATGCAAGGAAAAGGCACATCAGAAGATAGCTGTGAGAGGACACTGGCATCACGTCATGCTCTTCTACACCAAAAAGCAAATTAGGAGATAGAGAGATATGAAGAAGAAGGAACCATGTGAATCACAACTGGGAGACAAAAAAAAGAAACAGCTGTATTCAGAGAGAAACCAGAAACTAGCACTGTGTTGTGTGGGGGGAAAAAAGGAGATTAAGAGGAAAAGGCTGGATTCACACATTTTTTCCCATCTTTGTCACTGATACACTTTTCTCTCCAGTTTTAATCCCACTGCCCTGCGCCACAACATACCCACCAATAATGGATAAAAGGCCTGAATTTCAGAGTGCTTAGCACTGTAACTCCAAATTCAGGCAACAGGTGCTACAGGTATTCAAATGCTCAGGGGGAAAACACACAAGCAAATAAAAAACCTGCATGTCTTTTATGCTTACCTAACCCCTCCAAGATGCTGTGAGGATTAATTAACAAATGTCTGTAAAACGTTTAGAGATCCTCAGATAAAATGCTTTGGATGTCAGAAAAATAATTTAAATCAAATGTCATGTAATCAGTGAATGTGTTCTGGAGAAAAGAACAAAGAAACAGTAGGTTGACTAAAAGTACAGAGGAAAAGTGGACAATCAAAAAAAGACTTAGCTAGTTTAGAAAACTTAAGACATTCTCCACAGCTTTTGAAGTCAAAGTTCAGTGAAAATTAGAGGAATAAGACTTGTGTAGGAAACAGACCTTATTTGCCATCATGGCACACAAACAAGACAAAAGCAGGACCAAAAGAGACGACAGCAGCACCAGCTGCCCACCACTCTCACCCCCGCCCCTTCCACGCCACCCGCACACACACGCACACATAGATTGCCATCTTTCACCCGATTAATCCTCTCCCAGGACAGATTAACGCTTATCTGCTCAATATCCATCTGCTTTGTGACTTCAGGAGATTGTAACCAATCCCAAGGCCTTATCAGCGCCTCTCCCCCCATAGGCAGATGGGAAAAGATGGAAATCATCGTGTTCTATTAGTGATGGCAGTGACAACAGGCTAACACAGCTGCCTCTTGCCCTTGTTTCCTCATTCAGGCTCCACAGCACAGAAAGATTGCAGTATGGCAACACAGGCAAAGCCACCTTCTCCCTCTGCTTGCTATTCACCTGAATTAATGAGTTTAAAGGGGACAGCAACTGCTAAATGCTCTATCCAAAATAAGTTTAATACAGAACCATTGCTTGTTTCTGCCCCAGATCAGACTGGATTAGGGAGACAGGAAGCAGAAAGGAAAGCCTTAAACTATTAAGATTTAGGCATTTCAGACGTCTGTGGACGTGCAGCACAGAAACCAGTCAACAGAACTGCTACAGCAGAATGCTGTTCTCTCATCATCCTCTGCTGTACAGGAGACAACACAGATCTGTACTCTGGATATCCCTACCCACAGGTTGCTTTCTTCAGCTCTTCAGGGCTGCATCTACCCTTTAATTCAAAACAATTACAGGCAAAGTGGAAAAATAAAACGACATCAAGTTGCACAGAGTTTATTGGTGAAGGAAACATGTCTTCAGCTGTACACATAAACGGAGCTATGGCCTTTACGTTCACACAAATGAAAGAAATTGATTTCTGCCTATCCACGTTCCTCATCCTTTTGTGTTCAGCCACTAGAAAGAGTATAGTAATGATTTTATTTGCAGAAATCTAAAGGGGGGGAGTGAAGGGAAATATATGTTTTTTAAAGGAACACAATCTCATAAAAACATATCTCACTGCTGTTTAAAAATATCTTACCCAGCATTTCTTGAAGTAATATCCCAGTCTTCTAGATATAAAATATAAGATAAATGTGACAGTGAAAGAAAATAATTTTCATTTTTTAACCTGAGTTAGTTTCCCTTCACTGTTAGAGGGTCCTATGAGTTCTCCTGGTAGTGGATATTTTTCCCACATTTGTCTTTATTCATGGGATCCACACAAGTACCTTAAACTAGAATTCCATTAAAATGCTTACTTGGGCAAGATAAAATCCATTCTAGAATGAATAAGGTGATTTAAGAATCTAAGTGAAATTCCACAGCCTGATTATATTTTGAATACTGAATACTTGCATCAAATTGCCCAGAATCCAGACAAAGCTATGACTCTTAACATGCAAACACAAGCAAATTCATACTGAATACTGTTTGGCTGCCCACTGGCAACTCATTAACAGAAGTATCTATAATCCCAGAGCACAGATACGGCAATACTCAAATCCTACATAAATACATTCTTAGTCAGTGAACAAAGATCTCACATCCAGTAGGATGTGTAAGCCTCAAGTCATACCTGGCACCTCTTCTTGGAAGCAGGACAAGTTTTCTAATTGGAAAGAGAACTGGTGAAGCAAACCACTTAAGAGACAAAACATATATTTATACAGGAACTATCTGAACAAATCCCAGAGCATTTTTCAAAAGGCGAGTATTGAAATGTAGTGTCTTTTACAACAAAATGTGATAGTTCTTTACTAAAATGGGGCGATAGCACAAAACTGCTTAAGAAGAGAAAAATGTGATTTCCCAATCTGGAATTCTGCCTAGAAAACTAGGTCTAAAATCTATTCTTTCATTAAATGAGTCAGTGGGCTCTTTAATAACTGCAGGTGGGTGAGACCTATCTCCAGGTACACAAAAACTCAGTGGTAAATGTGCTATTTGAAAAAACAAAGCAACAAAATGAAACAAAAAGAACACAACAGACACTGTATATAAAGGAGACAGGCACTGTCTGAAGAAGCAAAAGAGAACATAAGAATTTATTAGGCTGTTTCTAAAAATGTCTTCAATACATACAGAAAAGCGTTTTTCCCAAAAGGTCACCTGCATTCTGCACCCAAGCAGCAAAGCCCTCAAAATACAGGAAACATTATGTTTTTAATAATGTAGAAAGTCACTGTCTAGCAGGTCAATGATCCATTAACTCTCCTGTGACAGTCCTTTGTTCCAGTACCTTATGAACTGAGAGATCTTACACTGTTCTTCTAATAAATATGGAGTCTTCTCTACAGTTGCTAGAGTAATAGGGTATCTTACAGTCTTTAGTATAATCATGTTCATAACAAACATGAAATAGTGTTTACTTGCTCTTTTATAGATGAGGAACAAGGTCTTTCAGCCAGCCAAATCTCACTGCTTTCCATGGGTGACAGATATTTAAGCATCTTTGCAGGTCTGAAATTTTGTGAATAAGAGGAAAAAGGGCGGGGGGAAATAAAATCACAAAGTGGATCTGCTGGAGACCAGGGAGTGGACATCCAATCCACTGGCACAGCTCTTACCTACTTCCTACCATCCAGTGCAACCTGAGTATCTCCCTCTCCATAGCCATAGATCCAAGAAGCAAAAGGATGACCACTAAGGAAATGAAAAGTAAGTTCAAAGACCTCCCTGCAATCCTGTATTGTAGGAAGCCTTTTTCAGAAGCACAAGTAATGAAAGAAGGAATCCTATGAACTCTCATCTCAAAGTAGCTTTACCTTGCATGATGTTTGCAGAGGGAGGAAGAGGGAAGGTGTGAATTATTCCCCTTGGACATTGTCTATGGGTCTAGAAGAACTTAACCCTAATGGTAATCCCGTGAAAGAATCTAGATGCCTTGTATGAATAAAGAAGCTTTGTGCTGGGCTTGTCTGGACTTAGAAAAAACACTTTGATCTTGCTCTCCTGTGAGTGCTGACCAGCGTCTGTTCCAAAACGAAAAGGTGCAACTCCTTCAAACATCAGCCTAAAAAATAAAGTACAGCTCTAATAGGACCTATGAGCCTTTGTATTCCTGCCTCACATCTTCCCTCTGTCACAGAGGGGGAAAACACAGTCTCACGGTGGGGCACTGCTGCTCTCAGAAGCACAGGTATACATTATGAATGACTGATTTAAGGAGTCACAGCAGAGGACATCCTCTACAACATAATCACTAGGTAACCTTCCTCACTACCAATTAACATTTCCCTTTTCCCACTTCAAAGCTTGTAAAACAACCATAAATACTGAGTAAACAAATTAATATTTTTTTAAGAACAGCCTGAAAAAGGCTTTGATTTGACAGAATGCAAGAGAAATTATTAAGCTTTAACTCTTGCCAAGTATTTTTAAATGATTCCTAAAAAACGATGGAGTTGAAGACTCTGGGCTACAATGCTCAGTGCTAGCCAGCATATCCTACTGCTTCTAGAAAATGTTCCAGTCCTTCCCTACTCCAAAATATAGTTTCTCATGTAGCTTTGGCCATGCTCATTTCAGACACCAGCAAGGCATGATCGAGTTATGTCATGTTATGATCAGTTTATGGTTGACAAGTAAATATCCTTACTGCTTTTTCTTACTAGTTTATTGGTAAACAAGTTTACTGACTTTTTCAACCCTAGAGTCAGGCTTTAGCTATGGAGAATTATCAGTATGTTCGCTTTATACAGGCAAAGTGGAACACCTTTAACATCATCTGCACAAGTCTGAGTTTGTGTTCCTTTTCAGTTAAAGTTACATTTTCAGAAAAATGGTTGATGGATTTTTTTATCTTACTTTGCAGGAAACGGTTCCACAGTTCTGCCAACAGTCTCACTGAGAGCCACATTACATGATCTAACACAGTCCTTTTCTAACATTGCCTTGCCTTTCTGTTTGATCCATGTGGGAAGACCTGTCCGATATAGATTCAGATGCTCCAATCTGGTATGAGGAAGTGGACAGTGTTTTGGATTACACCATGTCTAGAAAATAATGCTGTGGTGAAAGCTATTTCACAACCCTCAGTGAGCTCTTTCCACTTGCTTCTCACACTGTATGTTCTCCTTGCCCTGCTAATCAACTGCACTCAGGCAATGCTCATGTAGCATAATATGGCTGGCACACTGAAGCTCCTGATTATGACTTTTAGTATTTGCATGATTCATCCAGAACAAGAACTTCAAACCTTCTCTGCTACTTCAGACTCAATGGAGAACCTTGTAAAGACAGTGGTTAGTGCTGTAAGGAAGCAGAGGTTTGAGTTCTGATCATACTTGCCTCCCTTTTTTCCCCTTCTATCTGTATCTTCAGTCACCTAGATTGATTATTATTTCTCAATTTTACCTTATTTAAGCCATGCAATAACTACTGCCCATCTGTCTGTCAAACACCTGATGTCTGGCAATAGTTAATCCATGGCTTCATGTTAAACTCTCTGCTTATTCTGCATCTTTTATCTTCTTTCCTTAGTCCTGTTCTTCCATTACACCTTGTATAGCACAGCTTGTTGACAGTACAGCTCGTTACCACACACTTGGTTCTTTACCCTTTTCTGTTCTCTTAACAAGCATCTCAAAACATAACCAGCCTAGGAAAGACTTCTAACTTCAGTAACTACAAACACAGAGGTTGCTTGTCTGTTGCCCCAGCTCATATCTTTAGTCTGTCATCTCCTCACCTTCAACCCGCCACCTCTTTACACAGCTAATAACACGACATACAAGCAACATCACTGTTCTCTTATTCTCATTTACAATTCACAAACATGCAAGATGCACAGTCTGGTGCATTACAGGATTTGTCAAGTCTTTCTGGTCACAAGAGTGTCCTGATTATAGATGCTACAAACTGGCACCTGTCAAAACTCTACAACCATCAGATTAAGACTTTCTCTTGTTTTTCAAGACACACAAATGATTTTTCAGATGACAAGCTTTATATAATTATATTGTAAGCCAACATATTTTAGGTATTTTCCTCTATTAGATATTATTTGAGCATTATTTGGTGGTTTTGTCTACTGGGATCCCTCCTCTTGCTGATTTCACACTGGTATTTGGCAGAGAAATCGAGCTATAGGCATTGGTCCATATCTCCTACTCTCTGCGAGAACGGTTTGTGCTTTTCCATCTGCTCGTCTGACTAGATGGATGTCTAGGAATAGTAATGGTTCTGACTCCTTTGCCCACATCCTACATATTCTAAGGTTTTACTGAGGAGAAATGATGCCATTTTTCACTATTTGTTTCACCAAGAGTTACGTCAAGGTTGGGTCAAAAATGGCAAAGCAGCAGCTGGCTAGTCCCTCCAGGAGTTTGGCTGTAATGTTGCCTTCCTCTTCTCAGAAAGTGCTGAATGTAGATTTTCAGTTCAACAGGGGAGGACCTGATAATCCCCTGGTGGGCGATGCCATCTGTCTGTTCAGGAACACATCCTTACATCAGAGACACGCAGAATGGTATGATGCACAGGGAGCTCTGAGCTCCACAGTGCCCTCCCCGCTGGGCACCCATCCCATAGGGAGCAGTCACGCCTATAGTCACCGCCTTATCTCTGGGAGTAAAACAATCTAAAGGACTTGAGTCTGTTCTCATTCACTGAAGTCAATGTGGTGGTAGTGATCTGCACCAACTGAAGTATGGGCTAGATAATTCCTAGAGTGATGCAGAATTAGGCCTCAAACAGCAAGTCCTTGAGGGTCTTTTGGAAGAACTGCCATTCTAATATAGTTCATGAAGTGAGGAGCTAGAACTTGGAAGAGAAGCCTGGAAAAGAGGTGAGGGCAAGGAGGGGTAAAGGAGGTTAACAGGCTGCAATGACAGCTACTAAATCTTACCTTCCCAATGGATGTTTTCAAGTGTATGTTTAATTGATATTCTTACATGCCTCTGGCTACAGCACTTACTGCTTTCTTCCATTAGGACCCCTGGTTTTACAGCATTACTTTATTTGGAAAGATGAAACAGGCAAAATTCAGAAATAATGGAATAAATCATTCCCGCCATCCTACCTTTCCTCCTGTCTACACGTGACAACATAGTTCTTGTTTTTCTGTTGCAGTCAGTACATTACATGTCACCCTCAGGACATTTGCAATAACTTTTGGACAGCAGAAATAAACTTTCTTTTGCCACGGAGCACAGAGATAAAATACTGCTTAGCTCACCCATAGGGAAAGGAATCAATAAATATATTGTAACAAAAATGTTCACAAAGGTCCAATCACTAAAACTTCTGAAGTATAAACTGCAGGCAAGTTTGCACCAGTAAAAGCTTTTCACACAGCTGGCAAAAAGGCTGTTTGACAGTGCCAAATAAGAGTCAAACCTGCACTACTGGAGTCTCTTTGCCTTGATGGGGCAAGCTGATGTTTGCTCAAAGTGCTGATGCCATTACTCAGATTGCTATTTTGGTTTCTCTGCCCTGCCTCGAGAAGGTTTATGAGGGAGACCAGGTTGGCAGGACCCCAGAAAGGTTCCATTCTTCAAGAGCAACAGGAGAGGGAACACAGTCTGACCATAAAGAATAACAGCATCCATCAGCCTTTCCAACTTCTTCATAGAGGAGTCCGAATCAAGGCTTTTTCTGGTTTAGTGATCTCTGGTGACATTAATATGAACAAATGAACAAAGTAGCAAAAGTTTCTAACTTTTATCACTTCTAACTCAAGGCATATATGAGTGGCTTTTCCAGCCCGTCTAAGATATGCAACCTTAATTCTGCATTCATTGTCTTCCTATTTTTTCTTGACTTCAATGTTTTAAAAGCAATTACTGATAAACACAACTGGACAGCCACAAAGGATACACCTAAAAAATCCAAAGCAGTATTTGGGATTTGACTGCATGACCTTGAGATGTACCAGACACTGAGACCTCTCTTGATCAGGCTCACGTCCACTGTCCCAAGCAAGTTCTAACACCACAGTGCTCTAGTTGTTTCAACAAAAAAATAAATATCACGTTTCTGCAAAAGTGGGATGTTCACAGTCCAATAGTTAGTACACATCTCCTTAGGCTTCAAATCCTAGGAAAGGACAGCATTTTTCCTTCTACCTACTGAATTCCCAGAGGATTGATGTTCCTATCAGTACTACAGGAGGAGACTGAAACATGGTATCCATCAATCAGCAGATGGGGTCTACAGGACTGCAAGGTCAGAAAAAAGTACCAATCTTTCTTACTGTTAGAAGCAGGAAATTAAACATGTACACTGTAATACTAGATGTATCCATAAGACTTAAAAACAAAATTGCTTTATTCAATCTAAAAAAAGGTTTTCCCTACTGTCTATGACTACTGCAAGTTCTACATCCTCAATCATTTTTCTTCTTAGGGAGGTTTTTGGGGGAGGTTTGAGTAGTGGGGCAAGTTCTCATGTTGCCTTAATGCTGACTCATGGAGATTTTAGTGGAAGAATTAGTGTTGCTGCAATAAAGCTGCAATCTTAGCAGTCCCAAGCTATCTTTATGATGTGAAAAAAATAGCATGCACATAAAATCCTTTTATCAGCTACTAACAAATACTACCACTATTTTCTTATTTAAATGTTCAGAGCAAAGACATCCGCTATAGCGCAATGAACTATCAGTCCAAAGTTACTCCTCTCTTGCCCTTCACTCCACTGATATTACCATATGTGAAGCAGACATACTAATAGTACTTGTAATGATACAGCTCTAAATACATATACAGCTGAGGATCAAACTCTGAAAGATGCTTTGCACTATCAAACCTCATCTAAACACAGAGGAGTTCCAAGCAATCTTCTGCATCTCACAGGACAGCATCACGAAAAAGCAAAACTTTCATAAACTGCTCCAAAAGGGAGCTGTTTGTTGTTTACTTTATATTCACCTTTTGGACAAATACTGTTGCTCAATGCTTCTATTTTTTTTTTTTTAATAATGAAGATAAATTTACTATAATACTCCTTCTTGAAAGAGTGGAAAAGACAAATGGAGAGGACTGAAAAGATGCAATAACTTTTCACACTGCTAAGGTCATGGTAACCTTGGATGCTACCCTAAGGAAAGAACTGGCATCCCTTCTTCAAGAACTTACACATATCAAAAGGGTCTGTTTGCAGTTAACTTTGTGAAAGCCTTCAGTCACCCAACACTACAGCGCAGTACTCGAGCAACACAAGATTTGCACAAGAGAAGGGAACAGAGTAAAGGAAGGGCAACATGACAAACAAATGTATGACCAACCTATTTTCAAAATGTGTTGGGTAGCAAAGAACCTCACTGATTCCAGCTCTAAGCCGGGAAAGCCCCAGCCCCTGGTGCTATGATCTGTGCTGGGTTGTCTGCCTGTAAAAAAACAAAGCCAGGGTTTGATGTTACAGACTCACAGAAGCCAAGTGCTACTGTGCAGAATTGCTTTGCAATGCACATGTCCTGCTAAAGCCAACTCTGCTCCCTGCACCTTGAGCATCAGAAGGGATTTAATTTCCCTGCAATGGCCCATGAGAAATGAACAATACAATATGTACAGTGGGCATAATCCTTGACTCTTGTTGACGCCACACAGAAATCCATTCTGTCTTCTTCTAATCCTTGCGCACAGCCGAAGCTTGCATGATGAAGCTGAAGGGACGGGAGCTATTTATAGCCTTTAATTTCAGCCTGCATCAGTGGATTTTCAAGCAAAGGAAACAGAGCTTTCAGCTTGTTTCCCTTTTTAACCTGTTCAGCACTCACAGCTTGGAGAAGTCAAAATGGTTTTATTTCAGAGTCATTTAATGGTTTCAAGGAAATAAATATCCAAAAAATAGGTCAAAATGCTAACGGTTCGAAGGCACGATTTCCTCCCGGAACAGGAGCAATGCAGGGTTTCCCAATGCTGCCCCTACAGCTCTGCAGATGTAGTGTAACAAAGGGACAGGCAAAGCAACATAGATCACCACGACTTCAAGGGCTGTGCAAACAGAAGGTTGTACCTATACCCTAACTTGGTCCTCCATTCCCATTTTCTGGTTTATTTCCCATTTTTTTTCCTCTCAGTCAGCGCTTCTCTCCTGCTCCACTGGCACACTTTTTACTGTGGTCACACCATTAGAGCAGACGAGTTTCATGCAGGTACACAAAGCAGGCAGAGAGCTGCCTGAATGAGATAACAGACCTCCAGAGAGACTGGAGCCTCTTAAGCCCCCTAATCCACAAGGCATGCAATACTAGCCTCTTGCAAACAGACCTGACAGAACAACTCGGAACAGCTAAGACCTTTCACGAAGTTCACACTTCTTGTCTGCATTTTTACAAGCTTATTGCCTATTCAGTGTTCTTCTCATTACTTTTGTTTCCTGTGATTTGACATTCCAAATCTAGGATGTGATCTATTTTGCTTTGTCAGGCATGAGTGAATCAGACACAAGGAAACATTTTTTTTCCCTTCCTATGAGCAGGGAAATATTATTTTAACATACTTCTGCTAAAAACCATTGGAGAACAATAATTTGTCTTGTCTACAGACACCCATTCCCATACAACTGAATAGCCTAATGTGCACTGTGAAGCACATGCAAAAAGTAACATTAAAAAGCAAAACCAAATTCTAATAAACATTAATGAGAACAGTCTTTATTTGAAACTTGTCAGCAAAAAACTAAAACAAATGCCACGCAGAAAATTAAAAATAGTAAGAAATCGAGCTATTAAAAATCACACAGTTAAACTGATTAACACGTTGCTGATTTAGCCATGTAAGTTAATACTTTTATAATTAAGTAGCATATCTATCCCAATGATCACTCTACATAGCCATTGCTGTCTGGCTACTTCTATGCAATTGATCTGGAAGCAGTGCCAGTAAAGGGGTGGCTGATAACTATCTGAGATTGAGGAGCAGGCTTTGACCCATCTGAAAGCACAATGACATTCAAATGGTCCACGTGTACTATTTACATAGTGGATGAAAATCCCAAACTAGCTCTGTACTAATCCACAGGGGAAAAAAAATGAAAGTCATTAACAGAAATCAAATCATGAGGCAAACCCAAGCAACAAAAATCCCTTTAGCAGAAGACCAGCAGCACAATAACAAATATGCAGAAAGCTAAAAGATACCAGAAGTGGAAGATGGATGTGCAGCAAACTAATTGTATTTCTGCATTTCAGCTTTTCAGCTACAAGACCAGCCCCATGCTTTTTCTAAATCCAAACAAAACCTGGAGATCAGTCTTTGAGACCTCACATCCTAGACTGTGTTTTCCTTTTTTGTTTTTCTCCCTTCTCCAGCCAAAAGCATGGAAGTTAATTCTAATGCCTGAAAAATACTGATACATCCTTTCTTTTTGCCCCTCCTTCTTCCCTTCTCCTTCTTCCACTTTCCTTGATATAGTCTTAATTTCTTAAGAGCCTCAGTGGGGGATAAACTTTAATTTTAAAACTAAACTTACTATGTAAAATGACTGATAGTATAAATTTCTCCAGCTCCACTAATGTCCACAAAATATTAACAATTTGCATCAAAGTATGTTATTTCAATTTTTTCTCCATTTGTTAACTGTTGAGTCAAATCTCTCTTACTGAGGATTACAAATTCACCCTTCTTTCCTGTTCAAATGTTAATATTCACACTGAGTTAAGATTTTTTATATCAGTTTAAGAAAATTGAGCACCACCCTATGGCCATTGTCCTTCAAAAAAACCTGATACCTTATTCCATTAGGAACGTAAAGATCCCATATGTAGTCAAAACTTTCTCTCAATTAAACTGGTAAAAAAGTAGACTTATTCAGAGGGGTTCTGCAGATATGCCACAGGGGCCACAAGCTCAGATTTAACTTCCGGAGAGCAACATGTACAATACACCTTTCCTGACTTGCAACATTTGAGGAAGTATTGATCAGATTAAACTACTGGACTGGAAAGAAGAAAGGATTTTGGAGGTAGATGTATGTATACATACATATAAACAAATATAAAACTATATAAAAAAATACTAATCTTTACAGTTACAATACTGTTCTATCTCACTGGACAGCATTTCCCCAGCAAATTGCAATGTACCTCAGTGCAGCTGCTCTGACATTAACTTGGAATACAGTTTATATGAAAAATCTTTTAGCTTCCTCCTCCACCCCATCCAAATGTGGATTGCTGTGATTCCAACATATTCCTCACCACCTGGCCCTCAAATAGAGCATTGGTTTATACACTGAATAAACAAAATGAGGAGTTCCATGAATCCCTGGAAGGAAATTTGTTCTAATATAGAAGTAAGCCCAGAGGAACAAGACTGTTCAGGGAGGAGGAGAAAGCAAAATCAGTAGACATACAGAGATTCCACGACCAGACTTGCAAAAACAAATAAAACACAATTTTATATGAACATCTTGTCTGACTTTTTTGGAACTCTTCTTTGAAAGAGCCAATACAATTTAGATAAGGGATTAGGCTTTAATAAAAAAATTTCCCTCTACTCATCTACCTGTTCCATTAATCTAGCCTTTTCTCTCCTGCCAGCTCTGCTAAGAGGACATAATCTCCTAGTTGTGACATCAGTGTCTGTTGCTGCAGGGAACGGTTGGCAATACCACTAATACAGGATTATGGTCAGCATGTGGCCATGTGTGCCAAGGCAAGTACACAGATGTGGGGAATGATCTTGTGCTGCATCATAATGCTTACTTCTATTCAAGCTCACCACTGGAATAACAGACCACATAGGGCTGTGGAGCAGCTCTGTGGGGAGACAGTGTCTCCCTGCAGGACCAGCCATCCCAGCAGCACTGACTCCACACTGGCAGCTGAAATCCTGCATGGTTTCTATGTTCAGTCTTTCAGAGAAGCAAGACTGGGAAGCTGGGCTGCTGTTCTTGTTGCGAGGCCTCATTAAGGTCTGTTCCAAGTCTCTGCCTGGCTTCTTTTCACCATTATCCTTATTTTCCTATCCAATATCTGCATACCTGAAAATAGATTCCATGGAAGTAATTCCTTCCTTATTTATTCAACAGACTTTATCATAGTGACACATTTACAGAACCAGACATTGAGAGGGAACAGATAAGAGTAGTTTTCTGACTGAGAACAAGACCTGCTGAGTTCCGTATCCAAAACTGAACAGTTTAGCCTGGCAGATCTAGCCTGAAAATTCTGCATAAACCCAGAGTAAACCTCAGCAACATCCAGAATTTCTTCAACACACAAACCTAAGTGAAACTCTGCCAGCATAACCCTTCCAAAAGCACTGGATCTCTGACATGAGCACAACATCTACATCTGAAACAGAAGCTATCCAAATTTAAACCTTCCTGCCAAGTAAAAACCAATACGAATATGGGAAACAAATTTCACTGCAGGGTCTCAGATTGTATGTATGATAACAAACAGGAAAAACACATTCCGGTTTTAGAAGTATAAACAGTATGTCATATATGCACTGGAAACTACTCCTAAAACTAAAACGCCCTTTCAAAAATCATCCACAGGTTAACCCTAAATAGATGCAGTTCAGTTATTGTCACTGCAGTTCTCTCTCTGCTTTCAACAGAATATTTTTTTTAATAATTTTAGGCATGCATAAGGCATAACAAGAATCACCCCCAAAGAAATCTCCTGCTTTTGTGCACAGCCCTTCAAGGAATATTCTCCTTGCCAGGCATTCCTTTGTACAGTTGGTTATGAATGAGTAATGACAGTAACACAAGACACTTTTGGGACACTATGAACCAAATCTTCATTACATGGAGAAACACAAGCAGGAAAAATGAAGAGCAAATTCCTGCACACTCCGCAGTTCAGAATGCCTTCACAATCTATACTCCAAGATGCTGTCTTTTTGTCTGTTACTGTAAACCCTTCCAACATCATGAATAATTAAAAGCTGCTAGATTACATGGTATATCACATTAATGACCAGAAAACAGGCGTTTATATAATCTGCCCACTTCTCACTTTTATTACCTATAGCACAGCTGACCCCAGTCACCTCCTGAGTGTTATTCCCACTGAACTTACTCTCTACAGCTGGAAGCTAAAAGGAGCAATGACACACAGCTGAAAACAAGTCATCAGCAATGCCACCAGTGTTCTCCAGTTAGGAACTGCAGCAATACTGCTTTTTAACTGCACCTATCCAAATAACTTCAGATTCTGGAAAGCCTATTTCTCAGTTTTTTCACAATAGTGTGCACAGACCAAGCATGGGAAAACAATCCCAGAGATAACAGATCTCACCAGTTTGTGGAAGTGTGGTAAGAACAGAAACTTGATTAGCAACATTCATCGCAAAATGTCTTTTCTGAAGATACTCTCTGAAGAACAGCATCAGTCCTCACAGATTTACCAAGAAAGAGAGGAGGAAAAAAAATAAAGTGGAAAGACTTTCAGTGGTAGGACATATCTGAACTTAGATTTGCTGTGGAGTAGTATGCATAGTATCCATAGTAAAGGATTCAGATTAAAGTCAGTTAAGTCCTCAGTTAGTTTGTGTAGTATCCAAGTGTAATGCCAGTAAGAAAGGAATATGCTATCGAGAGAAAAATTAGCAAGACGATTAGCTCAAAAACTATTTATGGGAAATAGCATTGCTCATCTCAAAAATTATTTTATCTTGTTTCTATTGCATGCCAGCCTTTCCTCGAAGGCCCTTTCCCCATTTTCTCAGACTATATAGCAAGAAAAAAGGCAAAAAATACCACGGATTATAATTTCAACTATTTACAGCATAGCAAATCGCATGAAAAACACATGTATCCAGTGCATCTGCCACCATCCTGCAGGCAAATGAAAAAAACAAAAAGGATCCAAGATATGCAACAAGATTTCCAGCATGTGAGTTGCAAAGATGCATTTGCAACGCAGCATCGTGGCTACAAGCAGCCCTACGGGGGCACAAGCAGATGGCTGGATATTATTCTCCAGACCTTGAATTGCCAAGTGATAATAGGGCTGTAAATCACTGCCATAAAAAAAAAAAAAAATCAGAGACTGGAAGTGTAAATGTGTGGGTTTATTTCTCTACCAAAATGTGCATGGTATATCTATATTGCTACCCATTGTATAAATATTTGCTTCTTCAAGAAGCTCTACATCTAATGTTTTGGCTTAACAACTGGCCAGCCTCCAGTAGTCCAGAGAAGTAGCGCTTGATTGCAGACATTAGTCAGAAACATAAGCCACATTTCAGAAGGAGGAGACTGGAGATGGATTCAAATGTTGAATGGCACACTTCTTAGCTCTCAAACTATCAGAATCCTATCAGATATCCCCCCATGAAATGTAGCAGAGGAAATGTTACTTCCTCTGTACTTCTTGACCCCTAAAATCTTCACTGCTTATAGAACAGTCTAGGCTGTAGCTAACTCCAGATGCCCACCACTGCCAAACAGCACTTTGCCAGCTTATCTTTGCCCACTCCAAAGAGGACTGAGGTCAGTGAAATACTATCTGTTGAGAGCAATGGCTGTGGATCAGGATTTGTAGATTTCAGAGAAGCTGCACCCAAGCTCTTATTTTGCTTCATTTTCCCCCTAGATTAATTCAGATCACCGAATCTGAGACGTTTTAGATAATATTGATGTTGATGGGGGGGAGGGAGGCCACAGGGGTAGAAGCACTTTATAATTATGCTTAAGTACCCCATTAAAAGATGAATTATTTAATCTCTATCTTGTTATAAGACAGAATAGAATGCAAAAGGATTTATTTCACTAGGTGCTGCGGGTAATATTTCTCAATTGAAAATTTGAAACTGTAGAAATTACTTTTTTTCCAGTAGGTTATGGACCAAAAGCTAACATGGTGAATATTCTAATATGTGGAACAACACTGAACCTAAAAAGAGAACTTGACCACAAACTGAACTAACCTTTGAAAAGACAAGGGGAGAGAACACACTACTTCTGC
Source organism: Xenops minutus (assembly GCA_035221455.1). Classification (NCBI taxonomy): domain Eukaryota; kingdom Metazoa; phylum Chordata; class Aves; order Passeriformes; family Furnariidae; genus Xenops; species Xenops minutus. Next base: position 16,200,614 of record JAWWEE010000158.1, read on the forward strand.
ACAGCTAGAAAGATGACATTATTTAACACATGAAAAATGAGACCCAAATTCAGACTTTCTCTAACTAGTGATGTCCCAAAGATATATTAGGTTTCTTTTTTATTCTCATTTCCTTGCCAAGAGGTATAAATGTCACCTTCACTTCCTTCTCCATCTACGCAAGGTCAGGGAGTTTTACACCCTTCTTCCTGGGATGACTGCAAAACATGCCTGTTCAGCACGCTGCCACAGAGACTATTGATCTCTGCAGTTGCACCAAAGTCAGTGACAGCCCTCTAGAAAAGAGTAAGTTGGTGAAGACTCCTCAACTAGAGGAACACAGGCAGGAAAAATATCTGAACGTGTGATTAGAGGAAGGGTTTTGATAATAATTCCTTAGAAGAATTTTGAGAAGAACAAAGAAAACCAAAAATGCATACTGTTTTGGTGGTGACCAAATTCAATGGAAAAAGACTAATAAACAGTTCAGTCAACATCCAACTTGTCTCCAAATTAGCCCAACAAGATGAGAATGTCTGTATTTCGGTATGGTTATTGTAACAAGCTTTAAGCATAACCCCCTCAAAAATTGCTTGCATGCCTTCAAAGAACAGAGAATGCTAATACTATAAGTCCAAATGATAAGATTTAATAGCCAGTACTGAAATGTTTCTTAATCACTCCTTAACAGCAAATTGGTTTTTGGAAATCTAATAACTTAAAATCACCAAGATTTTAAACACTAGCCTCCAATGAAAGATGTTGGAAGATATTCTTTACTATTAAATCTATAAATAGACTCAAAATTTAGCCTAGTTTTTAATTCTCACTGATATGCCAAACAAGATCATTAAAGTGTTTTTGCAGATGGAACAGTTTTCTTAACAACCAACTCAGACACCAAAATCTCCAGTCAGATCATAACTGCTTCATTAGCACATTCAGCTTAGGGTTTGGGAACAATTGCTTATGTGAATTTTACTTAGCTTAGTCCTTTTTTTTTCAGAAGAGTTAACAATTAATGATTAATCTAAATTAAATGCATTTATTCTGTTGCATTACAAACTTGATGTAAAGATGAAGAGATCCTGAGAGGTAAGAATCACTGACATTTAGAATCACCAGCACCATCTATCACTGAAATCAATGTAAGCATGAACCTGGGAGAATTATTTCATGAACCAGTAAGTGAACAGATGGATAAATCTTCTCAATAACACAACCAGGGCCTCCCTAACAATACAGCACCCTGCTTTTATTTAGGAAACAAAGAGAACAGGCAAAATGTAAGAGGTACAGGGAAGCACAAACAAAGGTTTGAAGGAGGGTCAAAATTTGGATTTTTCTTACTGTCACAACAAAAAGATGGCTCAAACCTGACTTATTCCTTGTGTTCTTTCTTGGATGATATCGTGACACAGTCAACTGTACCATGTTGCACTTGGAATTGGGCCTACCCAAATGCATTAAAATTTAACTCAGAATATTAAATATTCGATTTATAACCTATACTTGATGACAGAAGCCCTGCCAAACTAAAACCAGAGGCTTTATCCACTCTGCTAAGGAAAGCACAAGAGCACTAGTAGCTCTGTGTCAGATCCAAACGTGACATTTCTCAGGGAATGAGTGGGCACATCCGCGCTTGCCTGAGCAGCCAGGCAGGCACACACACAAAGACACAAATCCATCCCTGTGCCAGCAGTCACTGCTCTGCCTTCCTGTGGACGCTACACCCACTTATACTGATGTGCTCTGTAGATACTTTCAGATCCAGATCAACCTGTGCAAATGCACAGAACCATGAAATCCAGCACAGCAGTGCCAGTTTGCAGGAGAGGGGAATCTGAATCTTGCTGTACCTTTGACTGAAGGGCTTTACGAGGGAGGGAATTCCTTTCCTTTCAGCTTATTTAAATGACCTGCAGTTACTATGGTTACTCTTAAGGCATTTGAAATCTGACTGCATGATGCAATTGGTGAAATGACAAGGCACAAAAATTGATGTTCCTGTGAAAACAGGCTGCTCACCCAGGACAGAAAACCAAAGACTGTAAATAGCTGATGGTGAGGATCTCATATTTAGCCCAATGGCTCCACCTCAAACACTCTCGGTGCTATCAAATTAGCATTTCCACTGTAGCTTTCTTGGTGACACTGGGCACAAGTGAGTTTGTTTCAACAAAGCCTACTCTGTTAAGGTCACTCTACTGAGGCTTTAAGACAATAGAGAAATGCCATTCAAAGAGCAGAAAACAATGAGCTATTATTTCTCTCATTTATCTGGCCTATCCATCAGACAGGGAGCAAGAAAATCTTGTTGCTTTAACAAATTATGTCATAAACTGCAAAAGAAGCTGCAAACACTCTCCTTTCTCATCCTGCTATGGCTGCATTAGCTGAGCGTTAAGGAGACTTTCGCTGAGCATTTGTGATTGCCCATTTCTCCCCGCATGCTTTATCAAAATACTGCAACCAGCATTGTAACAAAAGCCATGTAAAGCTGTAATGAGTTGATGAAAAAAATAAAGGAATACAGAAGCAGCCACTCATCTCTCTCCAGCACAGTTGTTTATAAAAACACCAGTGTAGACATATTCAGCCTAATAAAACCTGTTATTTTAACAATGTAGAAAGTATTGGTGTAACTTTTTTTTCCACATTCATTTTAATTCAATAACCTACCCCAGGCTGACTATGCAATAGCTTACTATTTCTTCTTCATCCTTAGCCTGGTACCGTGTGTGACAACAAAACAAGGAAAAGAGTGGAGGAAGAAGGAAATGTTTGTTAAATAAAATCAAAATAGATGTTTTCCATTATTAAAAGGAACCGAAGTGTTACAAACTACAAAATACTGATTTAAATAAACACAAACTAAGTGCAAAACAGACAGACAGTCCTGCTTCTTTTATTCAGCAACTAAGAACCACATTGAGGATGCCCATGTTATGCCCTGTAGCAGAGGCTGACATGAGGACACCTCCAGTAAGGCATGGAATTGCCATTTCAGGCCCTGGTCCTACATCAGAGACTTCACAAATCTAGGGATCAAACCTCTAGGTCTTAGCACAGTTCCCCATACCACAGAATAAATACCAACTCAAGGTTTCTGGCAGCAAATGACCCAGAAGTTCAAAGTCCAAAGCTGGTCACTTCGACTTCTCAAGCTTCTACTTTTAATATCACTCCAAAAGCTGTGTTATGTTAGTGCTTGCAAATAAAGTTATAATCAGCTATTCAGTTTCATGAAATATACACAGCTGCATAAAATGGAAAGTGAAATGCACTCCAGCCAAGCCTGTGGATTGCAGATTTGGGATGTAACAACATACTGAACTAGCATCAGCCACGTCCTTAAACACATCTCCCACTTCTAATGATTACCAAGGCCCCAAACCCTTTGCATGTTTAATGTAGGGATCTTTACCTCTGTATTTGCAGGTCATGCAAACATAGGAAAGAGGGCTAAGTGAAGGGGCCCTAAATGCCTCTTTTCAAGCTTTTGGATAGCATGCTGTATTGTAAATCAGCAGCAGGGGCACGAGTACCCTGGATGTACAGCATCTGTTTGTGTTTCAGCAGGCAGAAGATGGCTGGCCAGGCTACAGAATAAGCAGCAGGAATTCTTGCTTTGCCAGTCCAGTCTTACCTTACAGAAAAAGAGACGAGTAGCTCTCTTCATTCCCTGTGCCCTTCAGGTTACTGCAACTAAAGATTGCACTCAGCACTTCACAGCCTGAGTGATTCTACTCTGGAGAGCAGCTGGACAAATGACAGTCCAGAAAGATAAAGAAATGTTCAGGGAAATCATCACAGAATGAAATCCTGTTTCTAATAAATAAATAAATGGTAGATTAAACAACTGTTAAGTCACACCAATGGCCTCACTGCTGTGATTCTCTACATTTGTATTTCCTCTGGATTACAACAACCGAAGTCGCTCTTTGGTGTGAAAATGGCAACTGTACATCCCAGAGGACATGGCAAACCAACGTCATAAACATAACAAGTATCTTTGATCACACGAGTTTTTGCTAGTTTTGCATTCTAGTTTTGCCGTCCAGAACCACAGGCTCTTCCTCAAAACTTCATCTTACAGCATCAGGAAAAAAAAAAAAAAAAGGAGAGGAGGGAACACAACAGAAAAATTCCCATTAAAAATATACTCTAGAAGACCATTTCAGTATCTACCAAATAGCAGAAAATTAACAGTGTTGATTTAGGGGAAATATTTCCAAAGCATTAAAGTCAAAATTTCCAGCTTTTTTAAAAAGTATTTGGTAATTTGAGAGCTAAAGATGCTACATTTGCAACTGAGACCAGCAATGTTGATGCTACACTTTAGTTTCTGTGTTTCCTTCACAGCAGTTTTCTGGCTAGGGCTCCAGGATTCAGTGGAAAGGCCACAGCAGTCACTGAAAAAACCTGAACCTATTCATACAAGGTGCTGGAAATTAAGTGATTAATCAGCCATCAAACAGAAGGGGTTTGTACCAGTGAACCTGAATACTGATGCTGCCAAACTGTGCATATTCTGCTGTTTTACATCTGTATACTGTTCTCAATCTGTAAGAAGAGCTGATAATCTATCATATCAGATACATTTCTGATGAAGCATTTAAAAAAACCCACAATTGTACACCATTAAAGTCACCAGAATGGGAAAATAGAGTAGCTCTGTGTTTTGTTTGCTTCTTTCCTCCAAGTTTAAGTTCAAGATTAGCAAGACCATTTCACTGATGCTACTGAAAAACAAAGGACCTTAGTGAGTCTGCACATTGTCTCATTTCCATGGAATTACATCAACAGGGAACATTTTAGTATTCTCAAAACATGAGAGAAAGGACACAGACCCACTAAAAGGAAGGGCATGAATACAGTAGAGAACGGGCAAACCCATCCAATCAAAAAATTCAAGACTTTTGACAATTCCATCCCTCACTTATCTCATTTTGCCTACAAGCTTCATCCCAATTGTGAACATTTGCTTGTATTTCAATATCTCAATTAATTAACAAGTGTCTCATGAAGTTGGGACATAACATGAAGACAAGGCATTGTACTTGCTCCCATGCTAAAACATCTAACACTCTTCAATGTCATTAGAAAACCAATAGCATCTGAATTTGGAACATTCCAGTGCAGCAGTTCTGGAAAGGCATTTAAAGCAAAGGTTCTTTCCACATGTTTCTTAGAAAGCCCTAAAGTTAACCAAAATCCCTCTGGACTAATCCAAGCAATAGGACAAGAGGAAATGGCCTCAAGTTGTGCCAGGGGAAGTCTAGCTTTGATATTAGGAAAAATTTCTTCACTGAAAAGGTTATCAAGCACTGCAACAGGCTGACCAGGGAACTGGTTGAGTCACCATCCCTGGAGACATTTAAAAGATGTCTAGATGTATTATTCAGGGACATGGTTTAGTGCTGGATTTGGCAGTGCTGGGTTAATGCTTGGACTCTATGATCTTAGATGTCTTTTCCAACCTAAATAAGTATATGATTATATATCATAGGTATGGGCTATAAGAGACATATATATGCATAATATATACAAAACCTATATCCATTACCTTATCTATAATTACATGAGCTCCCTAATATTACACCACAGGTGCAGAAGAAATTACTAGGCACACAGCACCAAAGACTTGATGGAAATACAATAATTACAAATGAGAATGAGAATATCACTTTTTAATCTTTTCTTCTGATCCAGAGTAAAAGTAAAGGAATGAAACTCTACCCCTCCACATCCCTGTGTATAGGCTCATGGAGACACTTTTCCTTGCCTGTCGATAATAGAGAGATGTGTCTCAAGAAGGGCCCTTCAGTACCCTGACAGCTTTGACAGTCACTGTCATTACAGCTTATCAAAAAGAGGACAAAGCATGATACCAGTATGTTAAAATTGCTTCCCCACTTCTGCCCTTTCCTTGACATTTCTTATCTTTTGACACCTACACTCCTTTACATTGTAGGATTATCATTGACACACATCATTTCACAGTAAAATTTTTAACAAATTAAAGACTTTGCTTTCTTCTGTCATCTCTTAATTCAGAGAGCCATGAGTTTCATGAAAGGACAAAGTTCACTAAAGGTCACATCCACTGTCTAAAGAAATCAAACCTGCCTTTCCAATGAATTAAAATCTGATGAGTACGGATGAAACTGTAAAATTATAATAGGAAACATATTTCATTAAGAGATCCCTTAAGATCATAACCCACTTCAAGGACTAATTTGAAAGGTCTTTATTTTAAAAGAAACTTTATGGTATGACCAGTTTTACCAGGAATTTGGATGGTCCCTTTGAGGGATTTTGCCTGGCATCTTACCCAAGGGTGAAGCTGCAATGACAGAAGCTACAGAGAAATCACAAGCTAGGTAGGTTTATGTTTACAGAAACCAGAGAAGTGTCAACAAGGAAAACAGTACTTTTCACAGATTCAAAGTAGAGTTTTACTGGGTTTGGGTTTAAGTCTGGTTTGATCAGAATCAACCTTTAAATTCCCCTTAAGTCTACCCCCCAGCCCTGCCTTTTCTTGTCTGAGTGTAAATGAAGACCTAGACAGGATCCCTATTTGAGGGCCCATGCCCACCTTTTATGAAAATGAATAAATAAGCATTGGCAAACCACAAAATCTGCTTAATTTTGGTCCAATTACTGTCTTTTTTATTGGACCTGCAAATCCAGCTATTTGTGAATTTGAATAACCACTGTCTGCGTCATCCCACAGACTGTTTTGATGACACCACTCTCCCTCATCTCCAGCAAGGTTAGCTATAAAGTTTTCAGAACAAAACCAAACATGAAGAATTGCTGATTTTTCAGGGACATTTATAATACATATTAGCATACCTGAAATGTAGACACAGACACTTAGTCGTTAGCCCAGAAAAGAAAGCAGCACTCAAATGTTGACAAGAGTGTCTGGGACAGGTGAGAGTATCACTGGTGGCATCATATACATCACACATATCAACTGCACAATGGTCCATGAATTAGTTACAAGAAAGCACCAATAAATCCCTGAAAGCCCAAATCTTTTATTACATGCTACTTTAATTTTAAGACTTATTTTGATCAATTCTTCATGCTCTCCGTTCAAAGCTATTTAAATAAAAGATTGTATTATCCCAAAACAATTAGTTTGGTGGGGTTTGGTTGTTTGTTTTTTTTTTTATTATTTTTTTTATTATTTTTTTTTTTTATTTGTTTGCTTGGGGGTTTTTTGTGGGTTTTGTGTTTTGTAAGCAATTTGTTTTCAATTTCAGGTCAAATCATGACCCCAAAGTGCTGTTTATTCACTTCCCTTCAAAAAAAACACCCAGTTTACAGATCTGTTCTAAGATACAGCTCTGACAGAGCTTTGTCTCTTCAAATGAAAAACAAATCATTTAACTGAACTTGGTGCTAGATTGGGTGGTGGTGGCCTTTTAGCATGGTGAATAAAGTCTTAGAAAGAACCAGAATAAAAGCTCAGACCAGGATCTTGATTTTTTCTTCATCATTATCTACAGAGTTAAATCTATGTTCATAGACTCCATGGCATAGAAAGACATGTCAAAATTAACACATGAACTTTCATGTTTACAGATACGCAGCATTCAGTGGGGTCACTTGGATTCCCAGGACTCAACACCCTGACATCTCTGGAACTCCCCTCTTCTGCATCATAACACACCTGAAGAGGGGGTTCAGAGCAATGAATGCGCCCAGAGCAGAGAAGTACACTTCCACTGAATTCTGGAGGGGAATAAAAAGCTTAAGGGATTTCAAGTTCCCAAAGGACTTCAGTGTATAATAAACAGGTTCAATAAAATAGAAAGCATCCTGGACACAGTGTGACTCCAGGAGTTATTTCAGGTCTGACAACATAGTTGCTATACACGCTTTATAAATTACAGTGATAGTCTCACAATAGGATGAAGCCCCCCATCTCTTGCCAGGAAGATGCCTTGAATCTGCAAGACTGGCTGCCACCTTCTTCAGTAAAGGCTTTTTCTTTTAAATATTTCTTGCGATTAAAAATTTGAATTGGGTTCAATGACAAAACTGAAAATCAAAAAATTTAAAACATTTTTATCTGAGGCTTCTAATTTACAATGCCACTAACTTTCCACATTGCCAGGCATGTTTTTTATACTTTGCTTTCTGTGATCTGATCAATGGGAAATAAACGGACATTCCCTAAGAACTCGGTGGCTGTCTGAAGTTGTGCACTTAATAAAAAAAGCTTGAGAGTTATTTCAAACTCTTATTAGTATGCACATTAAATTAAATGGGTTCTCAAACAAACTGCCCCTAGGGGTCTTTGCACACCTCACATGAAATTCTCTTGGGCAGGTAGAACAGCCTTCAACACTGACATGAGACCCATTCGCTCCAGCAATTAATAAACTAAGACCCACTGGCAGACTAAGGTAGGAGAAACTCATACTGAGTTCACTCTTTGCTGTAAGTCTCGAAAACGCTTTTGGGCATTAAGTTCCATCAAAAATTTATTTTATGAAGAGGATTTAGTAAAAAAAGGTCTACTTTCTAGCCCATGTATGATACTAAAGCCAGTCCAGAATACAAATGCTTTAGTGATGAATATTTCCTTGGTAAAACAATTTACTGGGATGCAAAAATCTGGAGTTCAACTCACAGCTGTGTCACAGAATTCTTCAGCAAGTCTGAGACAGCATTTAATCCCTTTGTGATCAACATCTTCAGTGAAGGTTATTATTTTTTTCTTTATAATAACCATTATGCACTTACTGAATCTAGCAAAATAGTGCTTGCATCACATTTCAATCCCCACAGTGCCACTGTGGTATTGAGTTCTGACACCAATTCTTTGCCATGGGAAGCCAGCTGGCAAAGGAGGCTGTGGCTAAAGAATGCGCCTACGAGTATCTTTCTAGAAATCCAATTAAAAACTGGCTGCTCTATCAGTAAGAAAGGGATATACTCAGCTCTGCTGAACAATTCCCTGATACAATCCAACTGACAGGGCAAAAATCACAATGTACCATGTACCTAATGTAACTCACCAAGTGCTGCTAGAACAGCAGCTCTGTAAGACCTGAAGGCCTGGAGCCTGTCACGCCATACACCAGTCACCAAGGGGCAAAACCACAAACCAAGAGTGGTAAGAAAAGCACGTCATTTTAACCAGCCATGCAAAAAGCATTGTTTCCTCCCTGACACATCACAGTGCGGAAGATGAGAACGTGAGAAGACATTAACCCTCTAAAACTACCACAAAGGCAAAACAAAGAGAATGGTTTGATTACGTCTGAGCTTGGTTCCAACAATAAGAGTTAAATTAATGAAATCCCTTTTGTATTTACATAGACTTTGCAGTAATTTCCACAGGGACAGGTCTTTTCCAGGGATGTTACGCTGTAGGCTGATCGCAAAATAAGCGGGACCATAAGAAAAGGAAACTATAAAGTCAGTTTTTCTGTGGGTTTGTGTGACAGCTGGTTTCCAGTGAGGTACAAACTCGAAATTTTAATTAGGTTACAATTTTCACAACTGAGCTTTTTCACTTGTTGCTCTAGTGCCTAATAAAGGTTATACCTGTAATGCTGTTTTCTCAGCAGAGCGCTTAAAACATCCCCTTCTCCTGCACTGTGGAGGCTGTTACCTTTCTTGTCAAATTTGGATTAAATTGGCCAACAGATCCATTGCTGGCATGGAAAAGAAATGGAAGACAAACAAGAACAATAAAATTGTTCATGACCACACAGGCCTTGATCCCTCAGGAAACTAGTAAGATGCCATGAAACAGCACTCTAAGCCCAGCAATCTAACCGTTCTCATAAAGCCTCCAAAGTTCTCAAAGCTGGTTCAATAAATAAAGAGAAGATACTCAAAGTACAAGTGGAAAATGAATAGCAGAGAGGTGATGGGAGAGACTTGTACGTAAGTGCAGAATTAGTGCTCTGCACTATTTCTGCATCAGCACGTTAACCTTTCTCTCTCTGCCTTCCACATCCCTTTAGTTACTCACCATGAAATAAGTCTTTTAATTGCTATGTTACTAAAGCCCTTTTTCTGGCAGATTGACTGAGAAGGCCAAGCTGGTGTCTGGGGACTACAGGCCCTTTGGTGACAGTTTTAATTCTGGTCAGAGCAGAGAAGTCAATAAATCATTCTCGCAGAAGTTGTTACTGACCCTGAGCAAGCCCTGGGAGAAGAGATGCAATCTCTATTCACTAGGATATAAAGTCTTGTTCTTATTTTTTTTTTTTAAACTTTCAGATGCAAAACAAATAAGTAAAAGGGTAAAGGAAAAAAAAAAGAAAAAAGAGGTTCAAGAAAGTCAGAAAGTGTAAAGCCCAGTTTTGACCAAGCGGAGAAGAACATTCTGTAAAGTTCTGTTGCTTGATTACCCTAGTTCTGACTCACCTGGAGTAGATCTGCATCGCCAGGATTTCAGGATACTGACCCAAACCTCGAGAAGGGAATAACATACAACCAGTCTTCATGCATTGTCCTCATGTGTTTTGGTTTTTTTTGACAATATATGAGATTCCATTGGTCAAGTTAAATTTTTCTGCTTTCAGATTTAGACGATTCTCTTTTTTTTTAGATGGAATGAAAATATCTTTAGGTAAACAGCTATGTCATTACTATTTAAGAGAAATGTTCTAATTACTACCATATAAGGCATCCTCTCAGAGAGTGCAAATAAATAATAATTAATCACATGATTCTCCTCCTCACCCCAATTCTCTTTGTGGTCTTTGGTGACAGTGGCTGTTACACCTCCAGTCTGTTTACATCCACATTCACACTGTGAAACTTCATCAACCTCTGTGAGATTTACTTTTAGCTGATGAAACATGTAAGTGTCCAACTTTACTTCCTATTTTTAATGTTGTTTTAAAGTGATGTATTCCAGCAAACATGGGAACTTATTTGGAATCCCCCAGACATCAGAAGAGCAGGAAATGAAGGATTAATGACAACACAGTTTTAAGCAAACGCTGAATGAATTTAACCCAGTGCTTTGAACACAACCAGTTAACACCTTCTCTTTTCTGAATTCAGGAGGCTGAAAATGCAGGGCAATGTGAGCACTGTTTAATACACACAAACTACACAAATCTGAAGTTAATGCTCTTCAGGTGAAAACGAGTAATGACTAGCCTGAAAATTCTGGGCACCTTTCAAGACAGCATTGTTTGACAAGCAGCAGCTGGCAAGTGCCTTCTACAGGCAATTCTGCCTTACTGGGCATATGCAATGTACCTGAATAAAATGCTATAGGTCAGTAGATTTGTACAACTCAGTTGCAGGTGTTCTAGTTTCTGCAGCATGGATAAAACACACTTTTAATCAACAGGTTGGGTATACAAGTTTCCAATGCCAAGTAAATTATTGTCAAGATGTAATCATCGTAATACCATAATGAAAAGACTCCTTCAGAAACACTAGTAAGTAGGTAAAAATTTGTTCTGACATAATTTCATACACGGCATTTATTTTACATGGTTGTGTCTGACCTTCGCTTTGACCACTATGAATTTTAGCACTACTTTCACTGGAAACAGGAATAAATCCTTTATGAACAGAGATCCAAAACAACCTTTGTATGATGTAAAAGGAAAAATTAAGTGAGGAGGATTCTCAGCCAAAAAAAGAGCTAGCTACAAAGGACAAAGGCAGCAGCTATCAGCAGTTACTGCTGTGATCCTACATTGTTTTACTTGAAAAAAAGATTAATTCTCTGCTGCACTTGGCATATATATATAAAAAAATTATAATGGCCTGTCCAAGTCATAGCAGAGGTAAAGAAAATAAACACTGCACATACATGCTTTATTATCACTTCACTTCATCATCGACTGGAACACAAGAAAATCAATAAGAATGCTATAAGAACATATCCACCATAATAAAATATGTGGCTTACATATATCAAATCCTAACAAGTGTGCTTGCATGCTTAGTGGAGAAAATCATTTCATAAAACAATCCCAGGAGAGAACTGAAAAACAGAAAAGGTAGCTAAGGAGGGGACAAACCAGAATGATATATCCAGAGCATAAGGAGATAACTATAAGAACTCATCATGAGTACACTGGCCTTGACAGGCCAATGTTTCTATCCATTATTCTAAGTGTTAGATAACTTCATACCTCCAAAGAGCACCAAACAGATTTTGGTTAGGCTGGAATCAGTGGACTGAAGTGACTAGTATCTATTTATGTCCCTCTAATACATTTGGTGCCCAAAAGAAACAACCCATGTTAAGCAGAAATGACTACCTGTCTGGGTCTCGATTCCTCCTCTGTCAGGAGAGGGAACACAGTGCATCACAGTTCCTGCTTCAAGAACTGCCTTGGGAAATGCAGCTCCCTGGAGTTGAAAATTTTTCATAAAACCTCCACCTAGTTGTAAAGTCATGTTAGTTTCCACTCATTCAGGTAGGATATGCAAACAACTTGAGTCCTCTTACACAATTCAAGTTAAAGAAATACATGGAATAAAATCAGTTATTCTGATTTGCCACACTAGGAAGTTTGCTCATTGCTCGGTACAACAGGAATCTCAATTTACCAAATCTACCAATTTGCTAATCCTTTTAACCAAAGCGATTTCTCTGTTATTTGAAGCTACATTTTTCACAGTGGTTTGTTTTTTGTTTGTTAAACTCTAGTATTCTAATCTAAGATCTGTCTCAACTGGTTATCTATAATCTCATCCAGATTTAGCTTCTACTGATTTCCAGTATGCAAGCCAAGATATTAAAAAACAACTGCAACAATATGAAAATAACATTACCCCAGGAAAGTTAAAAACCTACTGCTATACTAAGAGTATTGACTAGGAGAAAGTAGAAAAGATACAACTTGTTTGTGGTTCTAAAATTTCCTGTGTTCTCTTCCATTCTTCAGTTTGTTTGGCATGACCAGCTATACCATTTTCTTTGGCAGTGTATATCTTTTCCTACACATCAGAAAATCATTTAGTAAAAAACAGTACCAGTATAACTGAGACAGAAGACTTCAGTAAGAAAGACACAATGAAAAAAAGCAAAGAATAATAGGTCTGAGAATTGTGTTGGTATTATGGCTTATGTACCCTTCTAAGAGACCCAGTTTAAAAAAATTCTAAGAGAAAAAAAAGAAAATTTAAGTTCTACTGCTAAAACTACCCTTTACTATCACATTGCTTTCCTAATCAGTTAAAACGCAAATTCAAAGTGAGAGTGCCCCTTGAATGTTCACCTATTTCAATTTCCTTGATCTTGGATACTGCCTATTACCCCAGATTGCTTTTACAACATCCTTTTATTGAGCTTTCTTTACACTGCTGTCCCATAAGGCCAGAGAGACTTCTCAAATCAATTCTCAGTGCACCTGAATCAATTCTGAAGCTCACCATGTCAAGGGAGCAACATTTTTTGAGACTAGAGTCAGTCATATGAGTTTCTAATGCACTGCATTATATTTCTTCAGTGTCAGGCTTTAAACTTAATGCAGACAGTAGATACAACATATACTTGTGAAAACAAAGAGTAGGGTATAAACTTGCATTGCAGGTATTATAGCACACATTTGACACAATAGTTGCCTTCTACTGTGAAAACAACAATGGAATAGTTTCAATTTCTCAACAAGATTCTGACATTTGGGCATAACTCCTCATAAAGCACAAGCTTATGAATTAATTTAACATCACAGAACCAGGATTTGAACCTTTGATAATGATATTTAATGATAAAGAACAAAACCCAGTGGTTTCTTGGATTCAGGACAAGATTCCAATGGGGTCGCTAGTGTGCCCAGGAAGACAAATTTGTTTCTGTCACTTAAAGAGGGCAAATGACACACAATTTATTAACAAAAGAAGTCTAGAGGAACTCAAAGTGTGGCACCTCTGTGAATCTCTCCTAGGATCTGTACTGGACATATTCACAACTCATTCAGGAATTCAGTTCTCCAAGGAACAGCTTAGCAGATGCTATTAGTCCCACTCTCACAATTCCCATCTCCCCAATAAGAAGAGCAAATTGTGATGATTTAGTTTGCTCTCAAAACACACTATTTCCTGAGGGCCTATTCTGTGGACACTTGCTCCTGAACATGCTATTATTCATTCTCTACTTTTCTCAACAGAAGCCATATTTATGCCGTATTTACTATAATACTCTCAAAGGATGAGAAAACTTATCATTTGCCTCTTTGCTACAACACCTAACTGTAAGACCCAGCAGTACTTTCCTGCTTATTAACAACACAGAAGTGTCATTTCTATATCCAATTAAGAAAGAAGGTACTCCAAACTCATGAAGAGAAACTTTAATTACACAGGAGCTTTGAAAGATCTCTCTATACAGATTTAATATTCCTAAATGTGCTGCTCATTAATAATTTAATGCGGACAAAACAGCACATTTTTATTACTTTCATGATATTTACAAAATAAAGGTCCGTAAATATAGCAAAAGACTCCGAGTTTTTGCTCAAAATTTAAATAACATTTGTAAGTCACATGCCTCAAAACAGTATTTAATTAAAAACACCTAGGAACAGAAGAGGACCTTAGAAAAGAAGGGAAAACAAGGTGTTGCATTTTCTATTCCTATTTTTCATAGTTCAGTCAAGTTCAAGTAAAGTAGCTCTCCCTGTTCAAGTGCTCCAGATTCTTTCTCCACTAATAAATAAAGAAGCAGTTCTCAAATCTTTCAGCTTTTTATGTTAGAGGAATGTGTTTAGTTACACACCTAGATTTTGCGTGTGTGCATTTAAATATATAAATATGCACACATATGCTTTTATCTACATTAGAGAGAGAAATAGGGAAAGAGGTACATGGATAAAGACCTCTGATTATCTTCTTACGTATTTCCAGCACCAGGCCCAAACACAACAACAATTGATCTTCTAAAGAATACATATCAGTGTAAACTTGATGCTTGCGTAAGAGAAGAGATGCAGAAGAGAACTGTGACCAGAAGGGAGCCATTTTCTCCCCGTTTCCAACTCAAAAAAAATCTTTTGCTTCTTGTTGGAGTTGACACCAAAATCCCCAGTAATCTTTGGGAGACTCCTACCCTTCTGTTTTTTGAAAGGTGCTGTCCATGGTAGGTCAGTCTGACCAAAGGATTCTGTGACGGATCGCTACAGGATTCTGCTTTGGAATAAAAACAAAAGGAGCCTTTCCTGGTTCTTCGCATTCAATAGCTCAGCTGGAGTCACATCGCGGTGGTTCTTAATCCTGTCACAGTACAATACCAAAACAGTGAGAGAGAACCCAGACACTTGGATGAGCTTTGCAGGAAAAATCTGGGGCTGTATGAAACCTGTCTTAAAACACATCTTCGAATCCGTTTTCAACTAATGCCTCATTTTAATAGTACGAGAACCTATTTCTCTACTTCAAACACAGCAAAGCATAAGAACCCACTTCTAGTCAAATATAAAGGTACACTGTTCCATCCTCACCCTCACTGCTTCCTAACCTTCCTGATTCCATGAACAGATGTATCAATAAGAGTCTCTGCTTCCTGCTTCAAAAACTTCTCAGTCTGCAAGCAGCCAGAGAGGTTACATTTTATAATTTATCTGCCCTGGGTTCTTGTAATGATGTTTATTTTCATACTTTGTTTTACACAAAAGTAATTACTACCTTCTGGAAAGCTTCACACTTCACTTGGCTCTCAGTATATTAAGTCTCTTGAAGTAGGTTTATATTCCCAGGAAAACTCACGATTCTCTCCACACAGGAGAGCAGGTACGTTGGTTTGTCAAGTGCCTCCCTAACACCCTAAGGTTGTTTTCTTAAGTTGGAGTGGGGAGGCAATCAGTTACTGCAGAGTAAAAGGATATCTTCTTCCTCTTAAGGCAGCCTATACTGACACCAGCTATTGGCTGTGCCTTTCTCCTTTCTCTGTGTTAGTGAAGCTCAAACCCAAACAGGGGAAGATAACTGCAATGAAAGTGCAGATAATGGGAGAATAGTATGTTGGAGCTGAGAGAGTTTGACAGCCCATGCAGACATAGAAAGAAATTAAGAGGACATTCCTGGCCAGAAGTGACACAGATACAGAGAAGGACAAGAACATCTATTTCTTCTGCCTTTCTCTTAACCAAGCAGCTATTCAGCAAAACAGGCAGCCACATCACAACCTCTTTATTACTCTTAGTAAACTAAGTATTTGAACAAATCTTATGGTAAACTAGTTAACATGAAACATTTTACTTCCAAAACCAGTTTTAAGCTCCTCCTTTTCCACCCTGCTTCTTCTATTTTTGCAGCAAAAAAGAAGGGATGACGCATAAAGGAGTATGTTCAGAAAAGTACATGGAATGCGGTTGCCTTGTCCTTCTAGTAGTCTGTGTCATGATACCACAAATGCAAGGACACACAAACAGCAGGAAAAACAGTGGCTAAGAAGGTGAATTGAGGAAGGAGAGTGATATTTCTCACTCCAAGCATGCAGCACTAATTCCATTTCGTAGATGCTGGCTGGCTTAACCTCAAAACTCTAAACCTCCTTCCAAATTATGCCACAACCACTTGCCTGAATCTCCCTGTTGCAATACTTACAAATACACTCATTTTAAGTTATGCAGTTACTCAAGTATTTCTGCAGGCACTAAAATATCAGGCAGTGTCAACATACGCAGTATTGCAGTTATATTGATTTAGCAAAACAGGAGAGTCACCGATGCAGAATATTACAGGACCCTCGAATTTTTGTATTTTATTTTAGAGTCCCAAGAACAGATCCCAGAATGAAGTCCTACAAATTTTATCCATGTTCAGTATTCATTACACACAAAATCCTGAAGAAATCATGCTTAAGGACCACACATGCCAAGCATCCAGAATCAAGCCCAAGATGATACACAAAGACAGCAAGTTCCTTTTTTCACACCCAATTACAGTCTCAGGTGTTTCAAAAGAAGCAACCACAGCATGGAAAGAGATCTTTTTGTATGCAAGGAAAGTATATAGAAAGATGAAAATATGCAATCGCAATCAACCGTCACTGCAGATCTCCAGAATTATTTCTGAACATTTTAGCCAGCAAACATATCATTCAAAGCAGCACAGGCATAACAATTTCACTGAAGGCAAGCCCAGCAGTGCATTTCTTGCTGTGGTCTTATAAGAACACAGAAATCCAGTAACCTGAATGGGATTCTGGACATAATAGAGTCCTCCCACAACCAAATGGGACCACATAATTCAGGACTAATTTTAGGAGAAGTTGCATGCACCAAAGTAGGGGGTGTGGGGGAGATGACTAAAAATACACACATCAAAACTTAACTTTCCTTTATACAAGGGCATTTTACTTACAGTGCCATTAGTGATTTACAAAAAGATTTTATAAATCCCATGTCTCTAGAAGCTTATGTTCCAGGTTCAATAAGGTAATAATACTTCTTGGGAACATGAAATTTACTGTAGCTATTTTAAGAAGTAAAGAAACCTTAGAAAGAAAGACTATAGAACAGGACCTTGCAATGATTCAAAATATAATACCTCTTCAATGCTACTTGGCACAGCTAAAGACACATATTTCAATAGAAATAAAAAAGTTAGCACTTCACCAAGTGTCTAAAAGCTCTTTAAAAATTCAATGCTGCATATGCAATAAGCATTTCGATTGTCACCCATGACAGAAATGTTGTTGCATATGAAGCAGAAACTGACAGCTATTTAATAACATTTGACATTATACAACAATGTGTTTTGGTTTGTTTGTTTAAGGACAGATTTGACAGAAATTTGGTCACAACTACAAAACCAAAACTAAGAGTTTTGAGCTAAAATATCCATTGGAGGTTTTTGCCCACCAACACCCATATACTGTGGGCTTTCAAGGTGAAACAATACATCAAAAACTGTCAAATAAGAAATAAATTTAGAAAGAGGAATGTAAGAAGGAAAAGCAGATAGGTATTGAGGAAATAATCTGAAACCCAGACACTCACCTAAGGGAAACATTTATGTGCCACACTGCTAAACCTATGGGAGACAACCAAACCCAAGCCAGACACGGGTCACCAATGTTACTAACAGTAGTGGTAACAAGACTATTTATTCTTGGAGTTCCTAAAGGCTAACTAAAAAGTGGTTTCAGTGTGCTTACGGTGCTAGGTACTCTGAATTGTAGTTGGGATCACTCCAAAATATAACAGAAGACAGTAAGCGCAAGAGAGGAGAGGCTGAAGATCCATACAAGGAGCATAGCAAGGGCTGTAATCATCTGGAGAGCGTGAGGAACACTTGGCAGAAGGCTGTGTGGTGTGACAAGGACATCTAACCACAAAGTCAAGGCAAGGGACAAGACTGGAATAATGTGATAGAACATGAGGAGGGTGAAAAAACATAGGATTGAGGAAGAGAAGCTGAGACAGAGTTTGAGCACATGATGTGTGTGAACAGGGCAGCGACGCCTGGACCAGGAGCGAGGGCTGCCCTGCGAGGCTCCAGCACTTGCTGTGCCGCCTCTGCAGCTGCTGGTACCAGCTGGTGTCTCTGCCTGGATGCTCCCTGAAGCTGTTTCCTCAGGACCCAGAGCCAGACAACCATGGTCCTAGTCCTGCCTATGCAGCCATGTCTTGGGGCTGCAATTCCAACAAAGAGACCAGCAAACACAGTCCAGTTGAGCCTGTTTGACTCTGCCCTGAGTGCCTCTCATCTGATTCCAGTCACTCCACTCCCAAAGGCTGGTACAACTTGAAGGCTATCAATTATGGAAAATATCTGCTTGGAAGGACTATGCTGTGTATATTTAAAATCTAGCAATAAAAAAAAAAAAAGACATTGGATATTCAGAGCTTGCTTAATCGGGAATAAAGAAATTATATCAATAAATTAGAAATATAAGAAAATACATGCACCACCTATGGAGAGGAATTATTTACTGTAGTAAATGCAAGCATGAATGAAAGTTACAGGAGAAAAAATGAAGAATGTAGCAAGGAAAGAAAGAGAAACGGCAGAACAGTCTCCAGAGGAAAAGAATAAAGGTCCAATATTCCAAATTCTTAAAAGCAAGTGTAGGTCAATAAAATGTTTAAATAATGAAAAGCAATGTCTCAAATTCTGTTTAAAACATAACAACCCTCCCATGACAGAATGTTGTCTGGATAACCTAAGGCAGCTTCTCTAACACCTTTTTGCTGATTACAATTTGATTGAAAATAAGCACATTGCAGACTACACAAATGCATCTGAACACCAGTATTTGCTAAGACCTTGGGTTAATCCCTCTTTAAATAATGCTGTTGGATAACCTCAGAACTTAAAATATCTACATACAGTAAACTAGAGCACTCAGAAATGCAAATACACTTCGTGCATATTTCAAAATTCAGAGCACAACTCTTGAAGAGGAAAAATATACCATTACATTATTTCGAAGTTCCTAATTTGATGCTTCCCACATCAGAAACACACTGGAAATTTACAATGTTCTTTAAATGGGCAGATTCACAAAAAGAATCATGGTATATACCCTATACCTTAGTTCAATATCATTATTTCTTTTACAGCATAGCTTGATTAAATACGTGGAAGATTAAAAAAGAAAAATAAATCAAGCTCTGTAGTATAAAGGGTGATATTAGGGAATTTTTCCCCTAACATAATGAGATCATACCATTAAGGTTTCACTGCTTGCAACTTACAAGTAATTTTCTTGCTTTATGGGATATTGTCCTTCATTCAAACACACACTCCATTATGCATTATAGATAACATATATAGGGTACTAAATGGAAGAAATTGCAATAAGCATTTCACACAAGATAATGGAACGGATATATGATATAAGGGAGACTCAGCATGGATGAAGAAATCCGCTTATCAGGCCCTGCACAATATTCCAGCTATTTATGTAAAGTTTAAGCATTGTTATCTGGAGAAGGGGGGAAGAAGGGGGGATTCACAGAGGAACAAGGTTATTCATTTTCTTTAGTAAGCCTGTGTGATAAACCCTTACTCACATCTCCCCACACCCATAACTTTCAAAGACTTGCCCTCACGGACTCTGCGCTCTCTTTTGAAGTTTTACTAACAGTAGGGATGATGTGGTTGATGCCATTCCAACATAATACTGTAAAGGTGCAGGACAGAACTGAGAACAGCAGTGAGTAATGTTTAAAGGATACATTTATATACAGGCAAAAATATTTTACCCCTACAAAATCTACAATCCCATTAAGAGTTCTCTTTATTGTCAGCTGTCCACAACTCTAAATCCAAGTTCTCCTGCTAAGGAATGAATAAAGAAACCTCCTCTCTGGCACATGACATACTATTTAGTTTTTCTTATCATAGGAGACATTTAATCCAAATCATTTGGATCTCCATTCCCTCCACTGAATTTAATAATATTTGGATGAGGCTTTTGGAATTTAACCTAATCTCTCATGCTTAGCTAAGACAAGAATCAGAAAAATTTAAAGACTCCACCTGCCTTTGTGCATTAGCTATTACTCAAGGGATGTTTTCCTGGCAAATTAGGATTTTGAACTGGGTCTCTCTTCTATCAGACAGTAATTTCTACTATGATTCCCAGTTCTTTAGTCTGTAAATTTCAAAGAAGTCTTCAGTTCTGAGACACTTATGGGGATTAAGGGAATCTGCAAGTGAAAAACTGAACCGTAAGGGTCTTACTTGTCTCACTTGACCAGAACAACTTCACCAGCAGGCAGTACAAAACACAGATGTTCCCACTTTTCACTACATTTTTCTCACTCAGTAGTATCCTGGTCACAAAACTCCTTAACAAAATTTCAAAACAATGGCAAAATGTGGCAGATTGCTTGGAAACTAAATTTAGTGTACTTCTCTCAAGAGGGCTTCACAACTTACAGAAAAGAACATTTCTTAAACATTGACTGCCAGCATCTCAACTTTGAATACCTGATTTATGATCTTCACAGTCACTCAGACACACATACCAAACAGCATGGGATCTCATTTTGTTATTAAGCATCCAAAACATGGGCATATCTTCTACTTGTAACTTGTGTTCACTGAGGATTTTTGCCCCTGATATCAATAGCCTCAGTTTACAAGCCTCTTGAATCAGTTGCTCTCCATGGTTCTTTTTATAAATGTTGCTAAGGACAGACACATTTTAGAAAATTACTTATGTCAACAATGCCTCCCCTCTCCTCCATGCTTGGGTTTCCAACTAAAATGAATTAACAGTACATCCCAATAATAAAGAGAAATTAAATAAAAATGTAGACTTTGTCAACAACAGACACACATCGATCACTAACTCTGAACCCTCCAAACCCCTTGCCGCTTTAAAATTTTCTGTTAAGTAAAGAATTTGAAAGGACAACAAAACTTAAAGCATATGGTGGAGCAAATGATCCAGAACAAATAATTCCTTCATTTAAAAAAAAAAACACAAAAAACCAACCAACACAACCCTTCCATTGCTTTCTTGATTGCTGGTCTGAGGTGCAGTGGCATTGAAGACCCTCAGGTAGCCAGACTGAATTCATACATGTAGTCACAACCATAAGTAACACTCAGAAACAACAGATGATTCCAGCTTCAAATTACATATATTTCTATTTATAAACATTGACACAAGTATAGGGAAAGAAGGAAGCTTAAATGCAAAAAACAGGTATCTGTGTAAGCCAGTCAAGAAGTTATACACAGAACAAATGAAAAACCTTGAAAAATACAGTGATAATAACATATATTGGTATGCACTGCTTTTGGAATAAAAAGATTTTGTCTTTCATAAAAATAAGTCTTTTAAAAACAAAGAAATTGCCTTAAAACTGCATGTTCCATGATTTTGTGTGTCCCTATACCATGGTGTCTTAGTTTCAGGGTCAGAAATCCTTAAGAGAGGTAATTGAACAAAAGGGACAGACAGCAGCTGATAAGACCTTTTTTCATTTTCTAGCATCCATGCAAGATTTCCTTGTTGGAAAGCCACATTCCTACCGGTCACAAACAACCAACAGTGACAAGTAGGTTAAGTGCACTCCAAGAGATTATAATTTGCCATTCCATAAAAAAAATAAAAATTACATCTTAAATATAGGTGCAATTAGAATTACAAGCACTGGTAACCAACACTTTCAAAAATAGATGCAGATACTTGCTTTCCTTAACTGCAGTCTTTATCTCTCGAATTTGGGTCCCAACTTACCTAATCACCCAAGAACATGATGTTCAGAAGCATTTCAACCTCTACACAGTGCCTCCTTTCAAAACCTTCACCTTTCCTAAGATTCTGGTTTTAAAACGGTTTTGTCACCAATCCAAAAAGGTGCAAACTCCAACATTTGTGTATATTTCAAAGCAGTATCAGAGCTTTATTTTACATAGTCAGTGTACTTGGAGATAATGCCTGTGAATATTAAGCATAGAGGAAGGTCACAGTCTTGCATATACATGCTTCATCAATTTACAAATTGAAGACAATTCTGCTTTTTATCACCTGCCCAACACAGTACAAAGCCACTTGTATTTCCTCTTAGGGCAAGGTGATCAAAATATGGAACCAGTGGAAGCAAGAATGATCAATTAGCATGACCAGATAGATGCCCTTCAGGTTTCTCCATGTGACTCTGCATTTCTGAGCTGAGAGGCAACATTATTCTGACCCATGCATGGAGCTGGAGGTGAAACAACCTTTACAATATGAAGCAAGCAAGCCAACAGCAGAATCTGAAAGCCAAAATACAACTCAGTTTGTGACAGAAGAACAGCATAAACAGCCTCAGAGCGTTCTGTTGCATCATAAAAAAAAAACCACAAACAAATCCATCACAAGCAAAAATATGCAGATTGGGCATTGTCCCTGTCAACACTTAATATCAAACCAAGAGCAAGTATTCTTTTACTAACGCCATCACTCCATCATTTGAGAAGTAAGCAGGACACTTCAAAAAGTGAAGAAACTGCATCAAGACACACCATGGACACATGGATCTTTTTACTTCTTATCTAGGGCTGAGAGATTTTGGGGGCAAAATAATTGTTTGCCCTAACTTGAGTGCAGTTTACTGAACAAGACTTGCCAATCTGTGAGCCCAGAAACCCAATGTGAATGTCCTGTTAACACATAAACTTACAAAGGGCTTCCCAAAAGAGCCAAGGGGAATGCCATTCAGCCTGAAGACAGTTATCCCAAGCTCTTCTAATTTTTGTAATAACTCCAGCACAAATTACCATGGTGGCCTCCTCAGAAAAAAATCAGCAAATTCAACATATCATCTGTAACACTGACTGGTAAAAAGAGAGTGGAGATTACCTGCACACAAAGATTTATCCCTACACCTCTGTTCTTTTTCTTCACTACAAGGTAAAGCAAAACAACTTCATTCAGAGAATTACCTCAAAGAATCACTGAATGGTCTGGGTTGGAAGGGACCTTAAAGATCACCTAGTTCCAATCCTCTGCTATGGACAGGGACACCTTCCACTAGACCAGGTTGCTCAGAGCCCCATCCAGCCTTGCCTTGAACACTTTGAGGAATGGGGAATCCACAACTTCTTTGGGGAATGTGCTTCAGTGCCTCACCACTCTCACAGTTAAGAATTTCTCCCTAATATCTAAATCTAAACCTACTGTCTTTTAGTTTGAAGCCATTCCCCCTTGTCCTGTTACTATATGCTCTTATAAATAGCCTCTCTCCGATAATTACCAATATTGATTATCATTATTATTACTCATAAGAAAGCAAAGAGAAAAAAACACCTGATCAATGGTGCAGGGGGAAAACATTACTAAAGAGACTGAGTATTTCTGGTGCTATGCCTGAACTGTGAACAAGCCAACTCTGGTCACAACAAAAAGAAATCTTGTCCTATAGATTTGCATCCATCAGGAAACCACTCCCTTGTCAAACAGCCTTCATGCAGTGCTGCAGAACAGCACTACAAAGGATGATCTTATTGATGAAGAAAAATCACTCTCACCTGACAGCCTCAGAGGCTACCAAAAAGAGCAAATCCAGGCTCAAAATGCCTGCTTCCTCACTTATTCCAATGGTCTGTAACAACTTCTTGTTTTAAAATCTGTTCACTTTAATTTTGGCTTTTTTCAAATATTTTCATTTTTCAATCTTTGTTTCTCTCTTAAATGCAGTAAAAAGCAAACCAAAACATTATAAATCCAACATTAATAATTTCAAGTATTTTGTTAAAACCCCTCCATACTTTATAAAAGAAAGTATTTACCAGGCCTTTCAAGGACTGAATAATGCAGCGTGTTAAGCCATCTGTGAAAGGTGTGAAAATTTAAAATTGATTCACTAACACAGCAAGAAAACAAGACAACATCAGATTGCCAAGACTCTGTGTCTTTACATACTCTGAAATTTCATACATAAATAATTTCTTTGTTTTCCCATCACCAGGCACCAAAAGATTAGATATGACGTATTCTTGTTCAATGCATGTCCCCTTACTTATTACTTACTGTGTATCTATGTAGTTCACATAAAGCTGTAGCCCAGTTGCAGGGTCATGCCTTTTGCCCTCTCTCCTACTCAGCCGTCCTGGGTTTGTGTGGCCAGGCTTTGGCAGTGAGGGGACCACAGTGGTGGCTTTTGAGAGGAGCTGTCAGAAGTTTCCCCTGTGTCCAACAGAGCGAATGCCAGCCGGCTCCATGATGGACCCACTGCTGGCCAGGGCCAAGCCCACCAGTGACAGTGGCAGTGCCTCTCTGGTAACTCACTGAAGATCAGCAGTGAGAAAGGGTGCAATGGCAACTGCAGTGAGAATACATGACAGGAACAGCCCTGCAGGCACCCGGGTCAGTGCAGAAGGAGCAGAGATTTCCCTGCAGCCCATGGTGCAGACCACGGTGCAGCACGATGTGCCCCTGCAGCCCATGGAGGTCCAGGACAGAGCAGAGATCCATGTGCACACCACAGAGGACCCCACGCTGGGGCAGGTGGATGGCTGAAGGAGGCTGTGACCCTGCAGGAAGCCCTAACTGGAGCAGGCTCCTGGCAGGACCTGGGGTACCATGGAGAGACAGGAGCCCATGCCAGAGCATGTCTGCTGGCAGGACTTGTGACCCCACAGGGGACCCACAGTGGTGCAGTTTGTTCCTGAGGAACTGCACCCTGTGGAAGGGACCCACATTGGAGCAGTTCATGAAGAACTGCAGCCCATGGGAAGGGCTCATGTTGGAGAAGTTCACGGAGGACTGTCTGCCATGGGAGAAACCCCATGCTGGAGTAGGGGGAGAGTGTGAAGTGCTCCCACTGAGGAGGAAGAAACACCAGAAATAACCTGTGATGAACTGACCACAGCCCCTGTTCCCTGTCCTGCTGAGATAGTGGAGAGGAGGAGGTACAGAATTCAGAAGTGAAGCCCAGGAAGAAGGGAAGAGTGGGGGAAAGGTGTTTCTAAGATTTGTTTTGATTTTCCCATTATCCTGCTCTGATTCGACTGCCAATAAATTAAAATAATTTTCCCCAAATCAAGTGTATTTTGCCCTTGACAACAACTGGTGAGTGATCTCTCCCTGTCCTTATCTCAACCCTTAAGCTTTTCATTATATTTTCTCTCCACTGACCAGCCAAGGAAAAGGAGAGATAGAGCAGCTTTGGTGGGCACTTGGCATCCAGGCAGAATCAACCAACTACATCAGTACCTCTGAAAATATTCAGATCTGATATGCTACCTTAACTCATTTTAGAGAAAAGCAGCACATTACAACAGCTGACCTGCTTGCCAGCGACACTGCAGTACTGTTCCTTCCTTAAGGAAAAAAACCAACATTTGAAATAAATACTTCATTTATCTGTTAGATACTAAGCAATATCTAACCGATTAGATAATGTACCTTTAATTGACTACAGTTATGGTGGTGACATACACCACAAAGGGATAAAGAACTTTTCGGAGGATTAAAATATTCCCAAAATTACATACAGTAAGAGTTATCTGAAATAATACAGCAGATTATTCTTGCCTAAATACCATAAATACTTCCCCGCTATTTAGATAAACAGCTCTAGGGACACTTTTCAAAACAACGCTTTTTAATAGCCTGTATTTGTTTTGAATAGTTAGAAGTTAAAAAACAGGGATGTTTTAAAGATAGTGAAATACAACCTCTGTGGTTATTCACAAGCATTGTTTCAAGGATTGTTATTAAAAAACTTAGTATCTACTGGGAATCATTTAAAAAATAGCAGTAAATCTCATTTCTACTGGTTAGACATCAAAATCATCATCCCTACAGAATACATTACACACCTCAGTCTCAGTGGCTTTCCACAAACACCTATACCGGCTGTAAGCAAGCTTTTACACATAAGGCTGCAACTTCTAAATCCTCCCCTACAGCAAATCAAAGGTTTTCCTCCATTTTCATTAATAAAAAAGTCTCTATAGAAATAGAATGTCAAAATAAGCCTCCTTGCCTAATCATGACAGTGCAGATTCTATCACATTTCTCAATCCCACCCTTCAGGGAATTATTTTAATAAAGGTATGTTACAGACAACATCTAACTCCTGCACATTTAGTCTTGATGGCAAGGCTCGACTAAAGAAGAATAAAAACCTGGACATAATAGCACAGCCAAATCTTCCAGAGCAATACTTGGTCACAGAAAAGTTAGCTTTATGTGTGTGAAATGCAATTACCAGAAACTCACATGAAACCAGTTGTTCTGGATAAATCCATCAGTTTTCAATTTAGTCACTGAAGTCTGAGTGCATGACTGACAGAAATCTTTCTTAGCATGTGAATAGGAAGACACAGCCAGGGCTCCAGTATGCACATTTCACTGAAGGAACGCACAGATCAGGATGGGACTGGATTCAGGCAGTGGAGGATGTATTCTCACATCTCCTACAGTTACTCTGCGTGATGTGGGTCAGATTACACTACACTTATATTTGCAGGTAACCTAGTGCAACAGGACTAGATCACGAGACTAAAGTAGTTAATGCCAAGCCCCTCATGTCTACACCATGCAGAGAATTAAGACATTTCATTATAGATAAGTCAGGGCCCAGAAAGAACTGTCACCAATACATAAATGGATTGCAGCTCTCTGCAGGATCATCCACTTGTTCAGATCCTCTAAGACCCCATTAACAGTTGCAAACCAGTGTTAAGTAATACCTCCTTTATACCTTAGTATTTTAAAATTACTGAAGGAAAAGTGCCAACTGGTCCTGTGTCCACAGGTGCATGGTTATGCTTAAAATTATTCTATCCCCTAGTCATGGTTAGGTGGTGGGTAGGAACAAATGTGAACATTTGTAGCAAGATCATGCATTTTTAAACATGCACACTCCCAAGAAAAATCAACAAGTATATGTTCAGACCATTTACATACAAGACTTACATCAGAAGGTCAGCTGGCTTTCTACTTCAGAGAAAACCTTCAGTATGAAGAAGCTTTTGCATCCTGTGCATACACATAGATCCAAACAAAATCTCTATGCCAGGTAAAGGGTATGGTTCTAGAGGCTGGTCTTATACTTACCGACTTTCAGAAAACTAAAGACAGCGATGCCCAATTTCACAAACCAGTCATGGGGAAATGTGAGAAATTTCACACATTTTTCTCAAAGCAAGAAGCAACAGAACAGAGAGAGGTATGGTGGGCTATTTATTTTTTTTTAATCTACTCATATACATCATGCTGATTTTTTTCTGCAGTTCTTTTAAGATGCAGCTGAAGGAAGTACAAAATAAAAAAAAAATTGTGGATGCAGAAAGCATGTAGCAACTAGGTGACTTCTCTGGGGACATTATAATTGCAATACTAAATTACACCTATGGTTCAACCTGACAACAGCCAGTCTACCAATCAGAACAAGGAGCATGAAACATTCGCTATGCTGTTCTCGATCCTCCTGTATTTGGCTTTGTCCTGTAATCCATTATTTCAGCATCTGAACATGCTCCATCTCTTCTGTACGTGCTAGCAACATAAATCTCTTGGAGCCTTTAAGGATGCAACAGATGAACGTGGTTATACGTGTATTTCATAACACAGGACAGAGGGTCCTGTGGTGATACTGTGAACACTGTGGCAATAGTTTTATCCAAGTAGAAAGGATTCACAAAAGTTCCTGAGAACAGTCACACTGGATTTGTATAATCTTCTCTATGAATCTGTCCACAGCCATTTACCCATCTGTACAGAGCCACATAGACAACTGAAAAAATGCCTTTAGTATTTTATTCTGTATTTTGGCAACTGCAATTTGCCAGAGAATAGATATAAGCTGCTCTGTAAACCTTACCCTTTAAGACAGCAACACAGATCTGTCCTATCTGTCCTGTTACTGACTGAGGCAGGTCAAAGAACACCATGGAAATGTTGTGAAGCACCGGAGCACATCTGTGTAGCCTGTGTGGTGGGGAGAGATAACACTGCTTTTCATCAGCAAGAATTTAAGGACACATTCACATTCCTCAAACACAGCAGCTACTCCTGAGAGACAAGAAGGCTGTAACAAATGAGGACATTTTTGGGCTTTCAGCTTGAAGCCTATTACCCAACCCATCATCCCAAATGCCACAGAAGTTGACTGCTTTGCCTGATTCCAGTGCAAACTTCCATCCTTGTAATCACAAACATCTCTTAGCCACCCTGCATTATAACATCAATATTCTGTACTAAGGGCAGTAGTAACTGTTTTGGAATGGCTTTTTCCCCCTTTGTTTAGCTTTTGTTTTATGTGTGTGTGTTTTTTGTTGTTTTTGTTTTTTAAGATGAACAAACCCAACCACCGCAGGGAGCATTTGCAGTGAAGATACCAGGAAACAGATTTCATATTCCATATATTTCCTGCCAAAGTATATTTGCACACTATGCCTTCCACAGCTGACTCAGAGCTTCAAAGATCTGTTTTCTTTGGCCCCTCAAAGTTTGATTGCTACTTTCCATATGAAAGCTCAACAAGAACCAAGGCTTCTTGTTGTTTGTGAAGACACTGGCAAACTTGCTCACCAAAACCCTGCATGAGTGGAGAAACTCTTACAAGTCCCCAGTTACAGCAGCAAAATTGATATCTGGAAGATCTTAGTGGAGAATTTGTTTTTCCTGATTAATATAGGGAACTGCAGTGAGGGGTTTTTTTAGAATAAACTATTTCTGTAGCCCTCCAAGAACAAAAACTGCAACCACTGAGCCTCAAAAGATAAGTCAGAAATAACTTAAGTGGGGAGATAACTTTTGCAAACTCTCCATGCTCATCTCCAAAGAGGCAAGCTATCCCTATAGTTCCTTAGGAGTTTCCAGTGGATAACTACTTGTTTGAATAAAATAAGTGCCACATCCAACAAAAACTGCTGATCTTTCTTCATCAAAAAATCATGAATTACATTTGGATGCTGTCCAATGGGCATAATTTCAGTAAACAGGATGAAGTTTGTGTACACCATTTCCTACTGTATTACAGAGAGTGGGCACTTCAAAATAATCACAACATCTTTTTTAAGGAGCTCATTCTTCCTAGATCCAACATGATGCAATCAGATAAACTATTCAGCCACTATGTGGGAAAACTCCAGCGATAGCTCAGGTGTTAAACTGGATCATATCAAACTGCCAGTGCCTACCTGCTGTTGGGTTCAAAGCAGTCATATGAGCAGCACAACTAAGTAAGCCTCCTCTCCCACAGGTATTCAGTTCACACCCGATTCTTTGGATTCTAAAGGGGCCAAGTTCACATTAGACTTTTCTGTAGTTCAGGCATATGAAGCATCTTTCTTGTACACAGGTTCTCTAGGACCTAGAAAAAGCAGAGCTTCCACTACAGTATTTTCCTTAGAGATGGAAAATGGAGCAGTAACCTGGTTTCTCTCCTTTAACCAAGAGTCTGTTTTCAACAAGCTTGTCAGAAATTCAGTATTTGTGGCACTACCACCTCTCTGTCCTCTGTGTAAATAGCCAATGTATTATAACTTAGAGTCACACAGAAAGCTGTATTTCTTATACTGAATCACAGGAAAGTATTTCAGAGATGTCACAGACATTCTGGACCAAGTATTGATCCTGGACCAAGAACTCCAACTACACTAACTGACAAATAGATTGCAAATGGCAGGAACAAAATGACAGGAAGGGAAATTTAAAAACCCACAAAAAGTATAGTAGGAAAAAGCAGCTGAAGTGTGATTTATACTAGGTAACAATACACGCTTCCCAGGTGTCACTATCATTACAGGTTTTTGCTTACACACCACTAGGAGAAAACAAATAAATTTTTATTACAGGCACAATCACCTTTTTTCAGCAGCCCAAGAGATTAATTTGATCCAACACTGTAACACAGCTCATGCTAAGGTGACAGCAGTAATATGCAGCTACTCTGTTCAACAGCAAGTAACATCCATGCCCTTACATTGAGGTGCAAATCTTCAGCACCGACATGCCAAAATGTTACACTGACAGATAGAGTCTCTCAAATGCCAGTGCACAGAGTAAACAACATAAATTGAATGCTGTGCTATCAACAGAGTGGTACTAAATAGGGTGTGTAATTAATTAGTGTGCAAGTGCACTAACACTAAAGTATTCCTGAACTGTTCCTTTCCAATACTGACTCAATCCCTTTGTTAGTGACACTGCAAAGTAACCTTCCTGTTCTATAAAAACATGAAGCTGGCCAACAGTTCTTATTTCTAAAAATATTTAAGACAGCAGTGGCTCAGTAAAACATAGGATGGCTCCATTTCACACCCTATGGTTAGCAGCTACTAAAGGCCAACACAAGTTCTCCACACCCTGACAAATATTCAAGTACCTTCCTATTGGCTTCTGTTTCTCCAGATACCTACAGACTGAAAAATAGATGGCAGTTTGGATTTCATGTTTTGTGTTGCTGTTTTATTTGTTGGGGTTTTTTTACTGGATCTCCACACACTCTGTCAGGAGCTCAAATAAAAACTCCTATGGTTGTACTCTACATCTCAAAGCTGTTCTGGGAACTCTGGACTAACATCTAGACTAACTGCCATAAAAATGAATTGCAGAATTCTGCCCTCCATTTCTCTGGCTCTCTGTAACCTTACATCTTCAATAACGCTGGAAAGAAGCTTTCTACAGATAGATAAATTTTCTGAAGAATAGAAAACTGAAGAAAACCTGCCTTCTTCCAGCAAAGGCAGCAGTGCACTGTTCAGTCAAAAATGTGACTTGTAAGCCTCTGGCACCATGACTAGTGAAAGGTGCAAACCTTGAGCCATAATGAATTAATCTTTTCCTTAGATTCATCTTCTCCATCTATTTCATTCTTATTTGTATTACAATATTATAAAAGTTTCAGACAAATCAAGTTTTCTTTCCTCTAGTTAGTAAGAAAACAAGCATGAGAAAGGAAGTTACATTTACTCTCATTTTACAGACTGGAAGCCAAGACACACAGAATGATGGACGAGCCCAGGCAAACACAGCTTGTAGAAGTGACAGAAACCTGACTGTAGATCTCCTGAGAGACTCAAACGAAAGGCTGCATTCTTCACTGGGCAGGAGAAAGAATTTTGAAAAAGTAAGAAACAATTCTACCACTTGTGTACTAGAAAAAAGTATTTATTTGGTAGTTTTTAATTAAAAAGTTAAAGAGGTTTTTGTTTTGTATGGTTACTTTTAGTTTGTTGAACAGGTCTTGGGAGGTGAAGGGAAAAAGGAGGAAAACAAAACTAAATCCACATCAGTTCAGAAAATGGAGAATTCAGTTCTTTGTGAATGGGGATTGAAAACAGAGGCTTTTTACCGTCCCAATCTACCTCTGCTTCTGCAAAGCTGAGTGACTGCAGTTCAGAACTATAATTTCCTAAGTGCAATGTTCAAGATAGCTTTAATTGCAAATAAAGTTCAAATAAAATGATAAAGAGAGATAAGTGCTTTAAGGGAGAGAAAAAAAGCAACAAGATGCCTCCATTTCCTACCGCTTCCTGTACAACCGTAACCGAGATCTCAATCGATGATACTGCACAAAGGGCAACAGCTTTAAGCAATCTATCTGCTTTCTGAGAAGATGTCTGAGAATGGTCTTGGTTTTGTCTGCACAGCTGGAACAAACATGAAATGTTCAGATGATTACTGGTCCTCTTTCCCTTCCCATGTGAATATTCTCCAACAGCAGGTGACTTTTGAAACATAAAAAGATGGAACCATGAAACATGACCATTTCAGAAAACCTGTAACATGGTCTAAAGTTTGAGTAAAACAGAGACATTATGAAAAAACCAAATGTTTATTCAGGGTGGCCTGATCACTGCAGGGCACTCTGTTTTGTAGCTACAACACTGCAAAAGAACTAGTAATCTGTGATGCAATCCAAACACTTTCAATAGGCTTTATATCAAATCTCCAAATAACGCCTCTAATTCCACCAACAATTTCTGCACGCCTGCAGTAACTCAATCTGTTCAAGTCAGTTTTCCCACTTGCAAAATACAAATAATTATATGCACTTTATCTGAGTATTATGAAACTAAGACTAACATTTCTAAAGCGCTTTGAGATCCCTACTGTAGAAACACACTTAGTGTATTATTGTGATTAAGAAACTGAAAACGTAATGACTAAGTATTCATGCACAGAACAAGAAATCCTTATCTGAACTCCAGAACAACACAGAAAGAAATTAATCTCATATACACTTGTATCCATTAAGATATATGTGATCCACTGGTGTACATTGAAGTGTGAGTCCATAGTAGTAACCCCAATCCAGTAAACTACTATACAAAGGTTACATTGAGAACATGAAAGCTCTGGTAACCTGCCTTTTGCTCAAAAACCCCCACTGCCAGACACCTATCATGTCTCACTCTACTGTTATTCAATCAAAGTAGCCATCAGCAAGAACTGTGTTAAGTTCCACCTATAGTTGACATTTCTATACAGAAAACCAATCACTGCAAAGCAGGGTTACTCCTTTCGTTAGCACACAGATGAACCCAAGAATGCAGTCATCAATGCTCAGAACTCCTAGTGCTGTACTGAAGAGCTGAAATTAAAAACAGCTCCTTTGCCACTAATAGCTGCCAGTTTATTCACAGGATGAAAAGTCTCAGATTATAACAGCATGGATATGCTGACATTCAAATGTATTTGGCAGCAAGAGAAGCAAAGAGGAAAAACAGAGACAAGATTCAAAGTGTATTCTGTCGGTTTTGTAAGTACTGGGCACCTCTGTTCTGATGACTGCAGAGCATTTTTCAATTCCCACTTTAGCAACCCAACATATGGGTAAGATAGATGAGCACAACTTTCTCATACATATGGAAAACTGATGCTGAGACATATCAGGCAAAATTTTCAAGGTCTATTATTCTCATTTATTTAATTCTATGTACAAGTGCTCAAAGGATAATCAAATTGAACAATAATGGGTTATGATACAAACTTCTGCGCCTGAAGTTTTTAGAATGTTAAAGTCACTTAAGAGCAGAGAGAAGAATAAACTCGAGTTTAACTTCTTGGATCTTTTTTGTGGTTATCTTCATTGCTTTCTGCACTTGAAGGCTGAAGTCCCAATTAGGCTGTGAACATTGGAATCATCTAAAACAGGAGAGTTACAATGGACACACTCCTGCTCTTAACAAAGCCAACAACAAAAGATGCCACTTAATTCCAGAAAAACAGCAAACAACCAAATAATTTACACACAATTTATGGTCACCATATTGGTTTAGATATTTTTGGCTAACATTTTCTGGCTTAAAACCAATTTTTTCTTCTCCCAAGCCAAAACTGTATGCTACAACACCCCTTAGACATAGATCCCTTGTTTTTTAAAAAGCAAACCCATCAGACTTGCAAAAATTACCTGTCAACACCAGATGCTACAAGTGACAAGTTCATGCTGACAATTAGAATTTTTTGATAAATAGGTTTCTATTCCAATTTTCATGGCTAAATATGGATTTGAAAGCCCCAGATACTACACATAGTGGAAGAGCTAGCTACTATTATGACATATACAAGGAAATCTCCAGCCTTCTCCTTGGTATTTGTGTGTCTTTATATTATGTAAACATGGTACATCTCAATACTAATGACATTTATTATACAGCTACTACTAAACTGCACGCCTCACTTTGTTATGCAATAACTACATTTTTTAAATTAGAAATTAAATAGTTTTAACAGGCTTTCATATTTACAATTAAGAAAAAATTCTCAATGTCATTGCAGTATTTTTAAAAGTAAAGTAAACTCGGAACAATTTAAAATTTTCCTCATTCCCTTTATTTGGAAGCAACTTTTAAGGTCATGTATTAGAAATCTGCATCTATTAAAAATGCAGTTTCCCCTAATTTTCTTTGAGCTCTGACAATAGGGTAGAAGTTTTGTAGAAAGACAAAGTCAAAAATTATCTGATCAGTGAGACTGACCACAAAACTTACAGGCACCTCTGGTTCAGCCATTATAATTAGCATGAAAATTAAGTCAATCTTCAATACATTGCAGTTACATGTGTTGTGCTACTATCAAACAGTGGAAGGGGCTTCTGCATAGCTAGAGAAGCAACAGTAATTAGCAGAATGCTTTTTTTGGTTCACTAATTAAAATAACAGTGTTCTAAAAGATGGTGTCCCATATGGAACTGCAAAAGGTTTTCCAAGTGAATAGAAAACTGGCATAGCACACTCAGCATCTTTCCAAAAAGAGTTTAAACATTTTTGGTAGGCTTCTTTGTTTTGGTTGTTGTTTAGTTTTATTTTGTTTGCTTAGTGGGGTTTCTTGTGGTTTGTGGTGGCTTTTTTTTAATTTTTTTTTAAGGGGGGTGTGTGTTGCTGTTTGTTTCTGTGGAGGGGTTTGGGTTGTGTGACTTTTGTTTCTTAACTAAGGCTTTCACTATGTATGTACGAGTATGACAATTTTAAATTTTCTAGCGCACTTTCTGTGTAGCAAATACCCCCTAAAGTCTTTGTATTATTGTGGCCAAAGCCAGGCAGAATGCAATCTTAGCTAACCCACTCCTCCAGGCAATAGGCTACATTTATAAATCAGATTTCTGTCTCCACCCCCCACAGATCGATGTCACAAGCAACTATGTAGGGAGCAGCAGGGAAGCCAAGCTGGTGACCGTGTTCAAACACTCCAATAGGTTATTGAGCTGTGGTGTTAGGTACCACAGTTCAACAAATCTGTTATGTTGCCCCCATGGGTAAACCAGACTGCTTGAGAGTCATTCATTAAGAAAAACAACAACTATGTGGCTACTTTCATATCACCTTACTTCAGGAAGAACTACTCAACAAAAGTCAGCAAATCACACAGGCAAAAGTCAAAACAAAATAGAGAGGAGAAAAAAGAAAGTAAAGTTACTGAAAATTCCCTCTTTTTTTTTTTTTTTTTGTGTAATGCAAGTGTCAATTGCTCCAGTTACTCATTTGGTTAGGTGCCACAAGAACAAGAGCAAGAAAAATGTAAGAAGAAAATGGGACAAACATTGCAACTCACTGCTGAGCCAGAAAGGGCAGTAAAGAAAGATGTGGTAGGTCTTTTATCAAGTACTGATAAAAGTATACTTCAGTTTCATTGGTAAGACATAATCCACATCCTAATGCAGTTAAGTGGGAAAATTTTTACAGAATTCAGCTGGCTCCATATAAGGCTCAGGGTGATGCAGGTCAAGGATGTATTCCCTATCTACAGAGCATGTTGAGCACCACCTGCAAATCACTGGCTAGACTGAACTTCCTGTGACTTTGGTGCAAACAGCAGATAACCAGAATCCCATGAAGCCATCTCTTATACACGAGGCTGGTGAAAAAGTCTAGCAGAACAAAGTTATGAAACAGCTTTGACTCATTAAACATAGCTTAGACATGATAAAGATAAGGAAAACACACCTTTGGCACACCTGCTGCTAAAAGACCTTTCCTTTCTACTACAAAAAAGTAAGCTGATCTAAAGGAACACCAAAACCTTTCAGCACTTCGCTGTTTCAAGAACCTTTGCAGGAGCCTGATCAACCTTGCTGCCCTTACAGCAGTGTTAAAAGGTTTGTGCTCATGTTTCCTCTGGTTTGGCTCAGTCCAATGCACAGGCGGTGCTGCTTAATGCTCTGCGAGAGGCTTTCAGTTCTTGCTTAACAAAGCTTTCCTCCCACATGTCATATGTATTCAGGCTACAGTCTGTTTATCTAATATCTCCCTCTTTCTCTTTCCCCCTCCCCCTCCTTTCCACCCCCTTGTCCCCAGAAGAGAATAACCATAATGTGCCTATCGCTTGCAGAAACAGACAGCTCAGCTCCCCCTTGCCATCTGGTCATACTCTGGTCTCTCAGCTGTCGTCAACATATGAATCTTGTTGTTTTGACTAGTGGGGTCCCAAAGAACAAGCAACAGTGCAGATTGCAGGGAATCAGGATGCCCCTTTCTCTCTTCTTAAAACCAAAAAGCAACCCATGTAATTAGAAAGTGAAAGAGAGTTTGCAAAATTCAATAGTAGGCATAATCCCCTCACCTTTGCTCATGTGCTGGGGATCGTGCCAGCCACACGAGGCTATTCTGCAACTCAGCAAATTAATACATTTAATGATTGAACTTCCAAGACACATTTTTCTTTCTTCATTACCAGCACACAACCTGTCCTGCTTACTCAACCTTTTACCTCTTTAAAAACAAAAAATAAAAATCAAGCTCCTACTAAAACCAAAGGTAAATATCTCAACCCTTATTCCAGAAGAATTTATCTTACGAAGATAGATTATTTTAAAAGGTAACTCAGAATTTGTACTAATTGGTAGAACAGGTGAGGAGGAGACTAAAAAAGAAAAGAAAGAAAAGGAAGAAATGTAGTGACAGCTTGTAGAGTATGGAAATTTCTACAAAATGAAAATGGTTAATATTATTTCTAGGTTAGAACAGCATTAGAAGTCTAAGTAGTATGCTGATGATAAAACTAAAATGCTGCCTTTTTTTTAAGTACAAAGAGCCAAAGTTGGTTCATCACCCTGTGTGCTTGAAACGCAGTGGAAGCAGCTGATTCTGAAACATTCGGCAGCATTATGGAATATAACTGCACCAAGGCCTTAGCAGAACAACCAGCTTGCACACCTTCTCTTGCCAAAACAGAGTCAGTGAAACTCTCAACAGGCACCCAAATCTTTCTATGATAATTCTTTGGCAGGTTCAGAACCCAGCATCTGAGGACTGCAACAAGGAAGCATGAAATCTTTATGCTTGGACTGGGAAGAAGGTGTAACTTAGAAATATACTTTTAAAAACTCACTTTGATGTCTTAGCATTAAGTTTAAAAGACTTCTTCGTTTTGCTGTAACTCATCTGGGACAGCTCTATGAAAGCTTTCTAAAGCCTGTTTCTGAATCATGCACTTCAAAAATCAGGCTTTACATAAACAAAGTTCCTATTCTCCCACAATATCACTAAAATTATTCACCTTGTGATGTTTTATTCCAGTAGGTGCATGTCTTGAGCTCCAACAGTTCAACATGTGCAGGTTCATTAGTCTATCAACAATTATACACTTAAATTTTTATCTGTATGTATTATATTGCAAAACATATGCAAATAGAGAAATAAAACAAATAGATAATTTGGAATTATATTCACATAAACCACTTCATTTTCCCTCATGTAGCACACAGACAGAAACCAGCATGAAGCTTTGCCAGGACAGCAGCTGGATGGCACAACAGGCCTCCTTCCAAAGATGGGGTACCATTTGGGCCCTTTGTCTCTCACATCTATGCCTACACAACCACAGGTATTATCACAAGTCGCTCTTTGTCAGCTTTCAGGATTCAAAAGGGGGTCAAAGCTCAACTTTTACCAAATGATATCACAAGACTTGCATCTAGCATCAATACTATGAAAGTTATCTGCCTACCTGAGCACAATTACAAGCACAGCAAGTCAAGAGCAGCACAGGCTTCAGCATTGGCTGGGTGGTTTTTGAGCCAAGTACTTACAGTTCTGGGCAAGTTTATTCAGCCTGGGCCCATCATGACACTGCTTCACCTCACAGGTTGTTGACCCAGTCAAGATGAAAAGCAGTTTAAGAATGCTACAGATTTGCAAACACAGCTCCTACAGCATGGCAGATGTACTGTACGTTGCAGAAAAAGCACTAAAACTTGCAGGAATGAAAAGACCATGGAAGAGTAGGGAAACAAGCTTAAAATTTGTTTGGGCTGTTTGGTTTGTTTTGGTGTTTTGTTTGTTTTTGGTTTTTTGGGGTTTTTTTTGTTTGTTTTTTGAGGGGGGGTTAGTTTGCTTTTTTTTTCAGATTGCTCCAATATATCAGAAGGGCAGCAGACAAAGCAATTATACTGCAACTGCCCACATGGTACCTGTTCTAGAATGTGGGTGCATTCACTGAACTGTCACAATCACTACCAGTTAAAACACGAAAACTTAAAAACCATATCAACTACTATCATTTCCTTCACTAAGTGCAGCAAACAACATGTAGAGCAAAAATATTTATCTTCTGAATTCCAAATACTGCCTAGGGCTGAGTGAGGTCTGGTATAATTTGCAGCAGCCCAAAGTTCTGGCAAGCTCAGATCAACCTGGCACTGAAAGAAGTCAAGCATGCTGCCCATGCAGGGGTCAGCTCTACAGCCACAGGGCATGCCCTGTTCTATATTCAGCAAGATTCCCTAACACACCTGCATTTAATTTCCTGCAACAAACAATGCCCTTCACAAGTACAGCAGAGTGACCTTTAATTCATACAAAATATATATTTATGTATATTTGCTTATATCTATTTATATACAACATATTATATCTCACTAATATTTTTCACAGGGTTTTTCTTAATCTATGCTGGTTTATGATTAGCTGTAAATCCCCTAGGATTTTTTGATATAAATTAAATACACCACAAGTCAGAGAGGAACACTCCGTCTCCTTACAGATAAACCAGTATGTAATCCCACTTCTTATCTGCCCATTGCAGCAGTTTCTCCCAACCTGCCATACAATCAGAAAATATATTTCTTATCTGTACAAAGTCAAGTCTCTGACAAGGCTCTTCCCTTTTCAAATGTCACCATCATTCCAGTCACCTTTTTCTTTCTCCCTCCCCCTGCGCCCTGTCATTTACTAGGAAAACACTCTCTGAGAACTATCAAAAACTGTTGCGACCCAAAATTATACACATGGGTAGCACTGCCCTCTGCTTTTAGTGATTCCCCACTTTCTCACCTGTACCAAACAGTAACACACACTAAAGAACCCACAGTCATTCTGACTACTGGACTAATTTGTGGGTGGCAACAGTAGTCTCACCTCTGTGCCAAATAAATCTTCCTGGAAATTGTGCTAAGGCACATGGAAAATAAGGAGGGAATTTGAGACAGGTAACATGGTTCAACACAAATTGTGCCTGACAAATCTGGCGGCCTTCTATGTCAGGGTTACAGTGTTGGTGGATAATGAAATAGTGACTGGCTGGATGGTGGCACTCAAAAAGTAGTGGCCAACACGCTGATGACTAAGTGAACAGTGATGAGTGGCATTCCTTGGGGGTCAGTATTGGGCCTGGTGCTGTTTAACATCTTTGTTGGTGACACAGAGTGGGATTGAGAGCACGCCCTCAGGTAAGTTTGGTTATGACACCAAGCTGTGTGGTACAGTCAACATACTGGAGGGCAGGGATGCAATCCAGAGAGACTCTGAAACGCTGGAGAGATGAGCCCCTAAGAACCTCATGAAGTTCAACAAGACCAAGTGCAAGGTCCTGCACAAGGGTTGGGGCAATCCCAAGTGCAAATACAGAATGGGTAAAGAATGGATTGAGAGCAGCCCTTCAGAGAAAGTCTTAGAGGTGGTGGCTGATGAGAAGTTCAGTATTACCCATCATATCCTGGGCTGCAAGGGTACATTAACTAAGCCACAAATGCAATTCGGAATGACTGGAAGGCTATTCTCAAAATACACCAAGAATCCAAATGTGTAAACCAAGCTACCTGTCAGTCCTAAAAATACAAGAAGCAAAAAATGGATTCATCCTGCTTCAGAGAATGTGGTGCATTTGGCAAAGCACTAATGGAAACTGCTTTTCCAGCTGGCTGCATGACACCTGGCTCAGACAAGGTAAGTGGGAAGGGAGAGAGGATTCCAAAACTGCTTTAAACTGTTCAAGATGACAACTCATCACATGCTTTTGAGCACTCAAAAGAACTTTTTCTCACCCAGTTGTAACTTACCACAAGTGAACATTTGTACACAAACCACAATAGTTCCATAACTACCTTCACTGGAATACAGCTTCCAGTTTTTTTTAAATCCCTTTTCTTCCCTCTCTGCAGCAGCTATTGAAAAATGATAGTGATAAAAATTTACATATCACAATGGTTAATATCTGCATAATGGAAGACAGCTGGGCAGTTTGGGACACAAAGTTAAATACTGTTGAAAGGCATTTTCAAATAAGAACAAATTTTCTGGGGACAATTACAGCCCGAATACCAAAAGTCACAAAGCAGACTTGCCAGAAAGTACTATTCCACAGCGGGGACACCTGCATCGATTTTTAACAAATAAAATGGCATTAAATGTAGAGATCCAATCATAAAGCCTGTTGGCAGAAAACATGACTGTGTTAGTAATAAACTTATCACCCTCACTTCCACACAGGTCAACACAGCACTCAGATGACCCCTGTGGAAGCATATCTTCCTGAGTTACATTATCCAGTGTTGCTCTAAAGTAAATTGCAGAGTGAGGACATTTCTGCTATATAACTCAGATCCAAGCTGGATGACAGTCTGATACACTGCAGCAACCAGCAGCTTCAAGACCTTTAGGAGATTGTCAGAAAGAAGTCAGTAGACCTTTAAGAACTATTCTGCAGAGTCATTCCAAGCTAACAGCTAATGGTATGTTCTCTTCTCCTATGATAGCTCTTTTATAACTGGCTGATGAGAATCAGCTGCAAAGGAGGGAGATGATTTTATGTCTCATTAATTTTGAAACTTTTAAGATGTTTTTAATGCCAAGCAAATCAATAATCTGAGTATTATGCCCTGCTTCTCCTTTCCTTTCAACCTTACTGATATTCTTAGCTGTGACATAATTTAGACACAGTTCTTTATTATTTAGTCTGAATACCTAAATGCATCATAGTTTATCACTGTTGTTAAAGCCAGTTTGCTTCAATATGTATCTTTTTGAAATTCAGTAGTTTGCAGAGGTTTCATAAAGAAATTTAGAAAATAAAGTTTGCACCACCTTTGAATGCCAAGTACCAGAATCAGGCTACAAACAATACTGGTCTTTGTGACTATCCACAGTCTGTCTCAAGACAGAGAGATATACAGATGTGTAAGTACACATATCCTATGTACATAAAAAGAAGTATTTCACAGATGTAACACTTTTAAAGCATGGAAAGACAATGTTAAAAGTCACTTCAAGTTTATCAATGTTTTAATACATTCAGCTCAGAAAATGCTGGACAGTTCCTTCTGCTTGCCAGAAACAACGATTTACCACCGTCAAACAGGTTTCTTTCAGCAAAAAATTATATAGACAAGTAAATTCCTCAGGATCAGGAACATCACTGAGTAGCTGGGAGTGAAAAGAGATGCAGTGCAACCTATCACCATGTTAAGAATCCATAAATTGAAAGTATGGTGTCATTCATAGATACAATTGTATGGTGTACATTTAGATCAACATTTAAACAAAGATGAGTATACAGTTGGTATTAATGCTCTATATATATTCAACATGGACCAACAAACAGAAGGTTATATCACCTGTGACAAATGGTGAGAAACTTTTGTATTCTGCTGGGCACTCAGAATAGCTGTTGCCATTCAGAAATAATTACTACTGAATAATGTCTTACAAGTCTTACGATGATATCTGCAGATTGACAAAGGCACAAAAAAAGATCTAGCATACACGTGCAACTTTAACACATTTTTCAGAGTACTGACACTGCTGTTTTAAAATATGTGAGGCGAGACAGTGAAGAAAGTTAGTTTATACTTGTCAGTTATTTGTATTAAGGAAATATTTAGCAGAGGAGGGCATCAATATGCAAGGGTGTTAGTTTTTTAATATATGTATGTTTTGCAAAAATAAAAGATACGTTTCTTTTTAAATTACTTTCTTTTCTTTTGCTTCTGGCAGTACTTAATATCCATGAAGTTTAATATTCAGAATGCGGGTTTCTCTGGGTAGCAACTGCTCAGCCAGCACAAGGCTCCCTAAGAGGATAGCTCCCAAGGCATTTATGTAATATGAAAACAGTGGCAATAATCATCAGATGTTTATCTCAGCTTAATGAATTTATTCTAGATCTCTGCACCTTGAATAGTTGAGAAAACAGGAAGTGTTCAAGAATGATGTGACAAATTAAGAATGACTTACACTATCATCCTGTGACAGACATCCTTTACAGTGATAACCAGGTCACCATGTTAGGATACGATTTGCTATGAGCTTTCTATAGGTTGCATAAAGTTGATAAGAATTTTATTATAATAACCTCCCAGAGCTGCACTCTAGCCACACTAAAAACAGGTGTCCGATTGTTCTGTTTCTGATATTCCCAGAATACCAAATAACTTCTACTTCAAAAAGGCTTATATGAATTCAGCAAGCAGAATTGGCCCAGGGCTGTAATACACTTCAGTATTATCGTTTCAACATGATGTGCTCCTGTCTACAGAAGCACAAAAATAAAGTTGCCCAGAATGGCAAAAATATCAGCAAGTCCACACCTACCATGGGAAGCAGGGCTTCTCAGCCTCACATCATTTTTCTCCACCTGTTTGCTTTGTTTTCAAAGCAGCTATTACTCCTGAACCATGACATATAGAGAAAAGCAGCATCTTTCCCCTGACTATCCAAAACTGGATGGGAGCATGACTTGGTTTTTAGGAATTTTCATAGACTTCGTCCATGACTTAAAATTGAAGCAAAAAAGAAAGTCAACCATGATAACAATTAAACACTGCTACTGCAAGAAGCAATAAGGGTCTCAATTCAAGAATGAGATGTAATTACAAGCTTTGTAGTTGCTCCCATGGATTTCAGACAATGTAGTCAAGATGTTTTGCCATACAGTATTTCTACATAAAGAAGGTATACCGATGATCCCTCATTGAGATTGGATTGGGAGGGGCATTCTGATGGCTCCATAAGACTCATAATGCCATAAAGCAAGAAGGAAACTACAGGAATGTGAGTAGCACTCATACAATAAAAAGGGAATTAACTAAAAAAGAGTAAATAAAGTTCCTATTGTGTTATTAAACATCAACAAAAAAAAATTAGACGTAACTGAAGACTCTAAAGTTATTTAGCAGCTCTAAAGACTTTAAAGACTGGGGTAGGGAAACTGAAAAGCAGAACTATCCTTCCCAGAAAGTTCTTTCTGTATTAACTCTCCTCTGTGAAAAAAGCATCCACTCCAGCTTTGTAAGTGAATCCTGTACTGACAGAAGTCAAATCAGGTTAGTTTAAAACAGTTGAGAAGATTGTCTCGTATCAGCATTCATTAAAAGCGATTTGTGAGTTACTTTGAAAGTTTCCCCTCTGTCTTATATTGTTGTCAAATCCAAACCCAAAGAAGTCAAGCAACAGGACTTCTACCCTCTGATCTAGTTCTAGGACAGGATCTACAGAGAGGCTGAAACTGTAATTTCTCAATCTGACAGAATTTCTCACATCAAAAGTTTGAGATTTAAATGGCAATACCTAGCATTTTTAAACTAGACTCCAGGTATTTTTCATCACTGTAAAATAATAGCTGTCAGTCTCATCCTTCTTCAGATCACAACACTAAACAACAGTGATACATGTTGCAGGATGGTAAGAACATGTGCTACAGCTGATCAGAGCACCAGCCAGTTTAAATCAATCCTGACCTCAATAAAGCTAAATTTACATCAGATAAATATATGATTTTCCTAATAGTTAGACCTTTTCATGCAACTAAATCCTCACTCACCTTCAAACTTCAGTGAGAAGCAGGGGAAAAACAATTTCCCAACACATGACTGAGCACAGAAG
Source organism: Xenops minutus (assembly GCA_035221455.1). Lineage (NCBI taxonomy): Eukaryota > Metazoa > Chordata > Aves > Passeriformes > Furnariidae > Xenops > Xenops minutus. The sequence goes on from JAWWEE010000158.1 coordinate 16,244,555, forward strand.
TGAGTAGAAGGGAAGGTTCTAGCAAAAAAACCCAAACAACCAAACAAACACTTCACATTTCATATCATCATAAACAAATAGGTTTCAAGAGAAAACACTTTTTGAATTAAATGAACGATTCAGCCAAGACAAGCTAGACAAGAAGACACAGCTTTGCTTGGAAAAATAGATCATCATCATCAAAACTACAGAATTGACTGTCTTGAAGGGTCAGCTTCTCTGCTGTGGATTACCTTCACTTAAAGAGGAAAATAAGGCATGCAGAGAAGACAGCTACAGCTCCCTTCCTCTGATAACGTAGTCAAGAGAAGGAATTGTTCTCACACATGTCACTGAAATGCCTGAGAGGCCTTGTATTAGAAAATGACTGGCATGGTAGAGCTCTGCTTCAGCATATTTTTTCATTCTACAACATGTAATACTGGGCCAAATTACTAAATAGCAAAGCCTGCTCAAGAGCCACTTTCAGTGGTGGGACATCACCATTGGAAGCAGAGGCTTCTCACTGCTACAGTGAATTTTCCTGTTGATCAAAAAAACCTGAAATTGGATTACTTCCCACCAAACTCAGCAGAGAACGATGCTTTAGGTCCCCCACTTACCCACACTAAGGAAGAAAAAGAAGTGGCAAAACCTTGAGGTTCTTCCTGATTCATGGCTTCAGCAAGCCCTAGGGGAAAAACCTATAGGTCCAACATGACATGCAGGAAAGGGATTCATTAATAATGGCTACACTTCAGATAAGATGCAACCCCTGCAGAAAAACAAATAAATTCCTGAGGTTTGCTGTACAAAACCCTTACACTGGCCTTGTGTTTCCATGCAACTGTGTTAAAGTCAATGTGACGGCTACAAGGGATTGGTGTGAAGCCTCTGATAAGAAGTTTGCATCAGTGGGAACTCATTTCAAAGGTGAATCATTTCAAATGACCAGGACAAAGTTTCACCATGCAGCACTGGAAAATAACTACAATAAGTTGTATCAGAATCTCATTACAAGCAAATGCATAATTTGATATACCAGGCCCTTTAGATCTTATTTTTCTTACCTTAAATCTCTAGATACGAAGTAGTATTTCTAAGCATTTGCACACAGACCACGATGTGCTCTTCTCCACTGCTGAATCTAAATCATAATCCTCACTTCTGATGACGCAACCATTCCCCCTCAGCAACTGATTGCAATGTTGGCAAAAGTGAACATGACTTGTTTTAAGTAAGCTGGAGAAGTTGATTTTGGAAACTGAAATGTAACTTTCACTTGGCTTCCCATCTAGTACCACAAATAAAAGTTAACATGAAAAAGGTAAATCCAAGCAAGAGAAATTTAGTTTAATTAGAATAGCTTCAGACAAAGTGTTTTACTGTATCCAGAAGTTTTCAAGGTTCTGAACTGGCTTCCTGATTCAATATACTGCCCATGACTGAGTCAAGTTCCAGCATAGCCTGTATACTGTTCTAAGCCACATAAACAAACACCTATTTCCTTTCAGCAACATTTTTTCCTTATTCTCTAGAAAGATGCATCAGTTTCTATTTTCTTCCTAAAGATAACAAGAGTATAAAAAAGAGGTTGCAGAAGCCACAGACACAGCACTTACTGGTTTTGTGCTGTTTCACCACAATATTTAACTCATTATGACATGCAGGACAGGCAGAGACCTTCTGATATCCAAGGTCATTCCTGAACCACAAATATTATTATCAAGAGTTTCAAAGTCCCTAAAATGTCATGTCAGAAGGCATCTGTCACTAGTTAATAGGAGCTATGGGTTGTCATTTAAAGGTCCTGTTTGTTTCCTCTTTCCCTACAAAAATTTTAGATTACAAAAGAAAGGCTAATAAATAAAACAATGTATACAGTACCCGGGGTGGTCAGCAGGTAAACAGACTAAGCCATGCCTTACACAGACCTGAAGCCAGCACTTTTGGGGGTTAGGGATCAAACCAAATGGGAGACAAAGAGGGATGTTGCTCATTAAATAATTATGGAGTTCAGTCTAAATGCTAAGTCAAGGAGTCACTGCATGTTTAGCAGATGCTACTGTGTAAAACTAAATCCACTAAGATACCAGCATGTTCCCCGCTCCTTCTCCCTGCTCTGCTTTATAAGCAGGATTTCCATGATCAGACAAGCATCCACTGAACAGCTGGGCACAGTTTGCCAATTTTACTGCAATCACTGATCAATGAATGCAAGTTCTCTTCCCATACCAGAAGCACTAAAATAATAAGCCTGAAGGGATAAAAAAAATTCTTCCGTCTATTAACCTTTCTACATCCTTTACACTGCAGTTTTATTTTGTTTGGGTATTTTGGGGAAATACGAAGAATTATCTTTGTATCTTTTCCTCCCTCATTTGGGGGATATGGAAGGGAATTGCTTTGTTTGGTCTGTCAATTTGTTGACACTTTTGGTGACCAACAGAAAAGCAAACCAGGCATCAGCAGATCCTGTTATATGTTATGAAACGCTATACTTCAAAAAAAATTCCCTAGCTCCTATAGAACACCAAGTCTTCAGCTTTCAAAGTAGTTTGTGTAAGGAACATTATAGACATTACAGGTGACAAACAGAAGTGTCAATAAACAAGTCTCAAAATAAAGAGATAACAAAAGAAATAAAACCTGCTAGGCTCAAATCCAGCCACTTTCTCACCTACTTAGAAAGTCTTCTATGAAACAGCAAAGAAATGGATTTTCCTTTTAATAAAAGCAAAAGGATAGATAGGCCTAAATGAGTCACTTCTTCAAAATTCCACTTGATGTTTTAGGCTTTGGGGGAACTTTTATAGACTTGCTTTGAAAAAAAGCAATTTTACAAATAGAAAAAAATGCCACAAATATCTCAACACCTGCATAGACTACTTGTGACCATCTTAATCTCGGGATATCTCAAGTATCCAGCAGACTGTTCCTTCTGAATTTTCCCTTATGGTCACACTTAGGATAGACCACCAGAACTACAGATCATGATGCATCAAGTTTGTGAGACACATTCCAGATATGGCATCGACACTTAATTCAGTTCTGAAGGGGTTAATTGGAAAATTTGATCCTTCACATTGCCCTAGGAAATACACAGTAAATCCCTGATTAATGTGACAGAATGCATCAGTTCATAAGGGGTGAAATTTACCCTTGCACAGCAGGCTAGCCCAAGACCAATACTTAAGTCCCACTTAAGCACTTAAAACAACGAAATATCAAAGCTTGGTAGAAAGTCAGCATGAGTGTAGATGAAATTCATTGTCAATACATGCATTACAGAAAGATTAACATGAATTACTAATATACATTTCCAACTCCCGAGTTAACTGGAGTCATTCAAGAAAAAACTTACCATTACTTTGGACAGCATAATAAAAGTATCAACTCAAATGCACAGAGGTAATCAAAACTGACAACAAAATGTTGAAAAATCAAAAAAAAAATTATACCTGACGATGAGATAATGCCCATGTATAAATCAATGATACATCCCCAACTGGAATACTGGCCTCAAAAATACGTAATAGAAATAGGTAACATTAAGAGACTGGCAGCAAAAAGTGAGTGCATGAGGATCATACCAGGATAGAATGAAAATATACAGATTTCCAGTTTTGAAGACCAGAGTAAAAAGAGACATACTAGATAACATTAAACAAACACAGGATGATGACAGATATAGAGATGGTACAGTAAAAATTCCCCCTCATCTTAATACCAGGATGTGTATTATCCTGACAAAGTAAAATGGAATAAAGTTTTTAATGGAGAGGGAAGTAAAAGGAGAAAAGGACTTTGGTGCTTCTTTTCATTCATTTGGAGCAATATACAATCACATATATCTGAAATACAAATCCATATTGGTAATAGATTCCTATGCCTATATTAGAAGAAAAAACAACCAATAAGCTTTGACACATTCAGATAGAAGGCAATTACTAACCAAGATACTGGAGGTAAAAAAAAAAAAAAATGTAATCCTGCTATTGGTGACGATGAAGTCAGCTCTGTGACATTTCTAAACCTGTCCACTGTACAACATCTACTACACCATACTGCAAAGAGAGAGAACACCTGTCTGACACAAAAAGTGTTGTTTTATCACAGCAATGTTGTTGTGCCCATCAAGAACTAGGCTGTCTAAAACTGATAGTGCAGAGCAGAGATCACCAAGACACTTTCAAGTGAGTAACTCAGGTATCAGCCTGACTTGCCACAGCAGTCTGGAGCCTTCTTGCCTGGTTAGGAACTGCAGTGTGGACACACAAAGAACTAGGCTGATGTTTGGGCTTGACAGTGTGAAATGGCACCAGACTGTGGACAATGCCCAAGACTGATCTGAAAAACAGGCCCTTTTACAGTTTTGCATCTCACTCAGAGGAAAAGTAAGTATGTGGTTACATACAGATCTGGAAAAAACCCCACTTTTCCCATATGCATTCTCCTGAAATTCAAAGATGTTTAGGTCTCAGATTTAAAATCTTACCTGTAACCAAGAGGACCTCTGTTTTACTCTGTATATTTCACCACGTGACTCTTTATCAATGGGTATTAATGCAAAGTTAGTAACTTCTAGGCCTTCTAATGAAAAGAGGTATAAAAATTATGAAGTCTGACGTGGAGTAAGCTAAGTACTGGGAAGGTACCAAGACAGTAAACCTCAAATGAAGAATTATCCTTATTCTCTCAAGGATTTAATTCCAGCAAGGAACTGAACTACTGACTTTCCCATCACCTCCTGCTGCCAACAGTCAGACAAAATAAACCTAGTCATACAGATTTTTATCAAGATCTCTTGAGACAAAAAGAAGTAATTTCTGGACTAGAGGTCAAGCGAAAGAATTTTAGGCCCAAAGGTCAATTGTCTAAGAGAATTGTAGGCATTTGTGGATAGCTTAGAACAGAGGCAATATCCAAGCTGTGGCTATTCTATCAACACAGGAATACAGTTATAAATTCAGAGACCACTCACATACATAAAGAAAGTAAAAAAGAAAAAGAAAGTAAAGATTACAAAGAGGACTTTCATATGCACCTCTTTACAGAAAGTGTAATATCTAAAACTTCAAACACCAAAACCTTTCATAATGCATGTGGGTTTGCATTTTTCTCAAGCTGCAATGTTTGAAACAAGGAAATCCAACATCTGGACCCTTTCCCAAATTTACAAGTGTTAGTCTCTGCCCTTATATAGAAGGTCAAGCCATAACTAGTCAGTCCAACAGCATGAAGTCCGAGGCTCTTAACCAAATAGCACCTCTTGAGAATCTAGCCCACAGTCACAGAACCTGACCTTTACTTCATTTACACTGCAGAAAATAAATCACCTCCAACTAAAGTTACAGGATAGAAATTCAGGCTGTTTCTGGGATAATCCCTGGTTAAGTTGGGTTTTCTGTGAAGCAGTGTAAATCTAAAGCAAGACTCAACAGCCTCACAGCCATCATGCCATTTTTTACAACAGTATAAGCAAAACACCTATTTGCCTGTGGAGAGAGGCAGACTGACCTCCCTCATGATCTCGCATATCCCACTTTTCCAGTCTGTCATTACACTAAATAGCCTTCAGTGTTTCATAATATGAGTGAGCTTACAGTCAACCACACTCCATGGTGCTGAGCTTGCAAAGCAGCATGGATCAAGATCTTTCCATTCCCTTTGAAATCCAAGTCTGGATTGCTCCAGCTTGTTTTTCAATAGAGCAGTATTTTCAAATGCTACAGTTCGATTTTACAATGCTGCTGGCGAGGCTGGGAATCAAGCTAAATCCACATGCATCCAGCTGGGAAAGTTGCCACAGGGAAAGAGTGAAAAATCAAAGGGTGAGCAGTAAGATGATCCTATACCACTGACCTGCTGAATCCCAAAGAATAAAGCTTTAATATAGCACCAGAGAAATAAGAAAACCAAAAAAGTTACTTCCAATACTGTCAATAGTTGCTACGATGACAGTCAGAGATGGGTTTTTAGGAAACACAAAACTGGAGGAAAAAATACCTGCTGCATATATATTGTTTCTTGGTCACCCACTTACATTTCAATTACTAAATGCTTCTCTTCAGCAATATATGTCATTTTAAATAAGCATCATAGTTGATAATGCATCATGGGTTTTGGAGTGGTTTTTTGGTACAACTTATAATCAAATAGTGTTTGACTAATATTTCTGTCTATACTCTCTCCTGCTTATGGTCTAGTCTTTGCTGAAGTTGTTTACGTGGAATCAGGAGGAACAACTACAAAATATTATCACTTGAAACAGCTTTCTGGTAGTAAGCATTTGCTGCTTTCAGTATGGTGACTCTTATAAGGAGATATCCAAGACAATAAGGTCCATAGTAGGATATTACACTGCTCCACTGTGTCAAATCTCTGGAAATTCAAAGAAACATCAATGAAAAACTGGAGCTGTGACAAGAAAAAAAAAAAAAGGTGTACCAAGAACAAAAATCTGACCCAACGCTGTGTGAGAATTTTCTTGTAAAACACAATCTCTGAACAAAATACAAATGGTACAAATCTAATGACCAGGGAGAACTTTAGACTCTCATGTGAAATGGCCTGTTACAACCAGAGGAATCCAAAAACTACAGGACCATGTTGGTTTAAAACTGACATTTAAATATTATTTTGCATATGAACTGGCTCACCTTACACAACTTCCAAAATGCAGAGAAACAGCACATCTGTGCAACTTCACAGCAGGACAAACATGAGGATGGCAAAAATTGCATTGCAAAGGTCACATTACCAAGCCCGCAGAGCAACAAATCCATTCTCCTTTCACATCTGAGCATTTTTGCAGGTTAAGAGACAACAGGAAATCAAAGAAATTGTGCATTTGAGCCAGGCTACTGACACTATAATCACTGCTGCTTTTCTGTTAAGGTTAGGGAATAAAGTCTTGGTGATTTAATTTCTCCTGGGACACGTGTACAGCTACATTGGGATCAACACAAAAGCCTTCCCAATTTCAACACCCTCTCTCCAGCAGTGGCCATAAACCACCTGAACTCATTTTTAGGCTGGAAGCAAACATAATTTGAAATTTTCATTAGAAAAAGTATCATTAACAAAATTGCATGTCATCCTACAAAGACAAAGTATTTATGCAGTAGCACAGTTGCAGATACAGCATGATTTTGACATTTACTGTAGTCTTGGAAAGGAAACAAGCCAAATGCATCCCTGGCACAGCTTTAATAATTTTAAAAAATCATTTGCACATAAATCTGGCTTACCATTTCAAAAATAGGAAGGAGCAATATTTTATTTTATCTATTTTCTGAACTCCCATTTTACCTCCCAGAACAGAACTTAATACTTCAAAATAGGTCTTAAGTGGGACTCAAGTTATAGCTAAATCTCATATTAGTAAAAGGGTAAATTTCACTCCTAGGGCACTGATGAGAAGATTCTCCTTCCCCATTGGCCAAAATATTTTTCCCAGACAGCAGCTTACAATATGACTGTCTTCAACGCCCATGTAACAGACTCATAAGGTCATCCCTTAAAAAAATCTTTTGATATTTCAATTTTCAAGTTCATCAGCAGCCTCCTCAGAAATGCCTGCATTCCTAACAGTCTAGTCTTTGGAATAACCCATTAGCCTTGCCACCCACTTCACACCGACCTATACCCTTTCCAGGCAACAATTCTCGAAGCTGAAACTTTCTGAAATAGTATTTAGTAAATACCATTTTACCAAATAAGACTGCTGGTATTATCAACTGCATTTATTAACCTTGCTTTGTCTTTTACTTCCAAATTTTGGTGGGAGTGGCAATGAGGAAAAGAGAAATGATATGGGACTATATGGCAGCTTCTTCTCTATCAGGAACTCCAAAGATGACTTAAAAGGAAAACGAAAATTAAAAAAAAAAAAAAAAGAAAAAGAAAAAAAAAAGCAGAACCACACCACCAGAGGGCTGCTGCCTGCAGGAAAATGAAACTACTGCATTTTAACACTGCAGTAGAATTCCACCAGCTCCACGGAGGCATAAATAAAACTGACCAAGTTATAAATCTTTTGTAAGTAGAACACACAGCATCATACATAGTTCTACTCAGTGACATTTTGTTTGAAAGATCAGGGACAAATGCCCCTAAGGAAAGAAGCAACAAAAGTCAGCATAGCCACATATCGTCTAAATGGGAACATCAAAGCAGTTTTCCTGTTTTATTAGATAGTTAAAAGAAATTTAGTTTTAAATGCAGCCACAGAAATTTCAGCATTTATGTATCAGTATTAAAACAATCAAAAAGAGAAGACAAATACAGCATTAAAAGATATCATCACCTGAACAGATCGGGCTGTATGGTCTAGTCCATGCCCAGGAAATGTAAAAGAAAAAAAAAAAAAAAAAAAAAGAAATCACTAAGCCTAAATAGCAGGGTTATCCCAGACCTTTTCATGCTGCTTTTTATTTTTGAAAAAGTTATCAGTATTAGCTGGCTGATCCTATCAGTCCCAAAAGGGAAGTCAAGCATTATCTTAATTTTATAGCAGAGCATCATTAAAAAAAAAAAAAAAATTTAACTTGCCAAAGGCTCCACCCCAAGTCAGTGGCTGAGCCCGTTAAGGAGAGTGAAGACTACACAGTTATTGTTTCTGAATAATCTGCCTTACAACAGCACAATGACATGAACAGAGCCTGTATTGTACCCATCTCTACTGCTCTTGAAGCCAAGAAATGACTCGTCCGGGACCCTGTAGCATTTTAGAAACCATAAAAGTAATGAATCCTTTGAGAAATTCAGTACCTTTAATTCAAGGGGCCTTGAGACTACAGAACAGTAGAACTTTACAGGATCAAACCATGTTGGCATTTTGTGTACACACACACAGAAAAACCCATCCTGAAATGAACTCACATACATACAAAGTGTACAATGCGTTATGTATAAAAATACTCACCCATATCTGACACACCACATCGATTTGTAGCTGAAGCAGGGTTTATCAACAGAACAAAAAGGCATAACTGTTACAAGTAAGTAATAAGGTAAAGATGGGGAAGACAGGACTTCAACACAGGGCAAGGTTCTTAGGTGCTCTGGTTCATGACTCCAACCTTTACTGCCCTATTGTCACTGCTACCTTTGCCAGGAGAGAATAGCACTACCCACCAGTGCTAGAGTTCCATCTCTGATTGCAAGTTACACACACCCTTTTATCAGGACCCTTGGCCTTGCCATGTTTTCAATCTCCACCATTTCAACAAGGAGAGAAAGACTTACAACACAGGAGTATCTCCCCTCTTGTGGGCTCTTCAGAAATTTGCAGTGGACATGTGAACAGTAAATATGATGCTAATTTTGCTATTCTAATCAAGGGGTTTATGAATTCTTGTGAAGAAGTGCACAGACCACCTGGTTCTGCAGAGCCACAGGCACCAAAACACTGAGAATAAATAAGAATTGGTGACACTAAAGAGGCTTCTCGGCTATAACTCATCTGATTCAACAGTGATAAGAGTAATGGCGATGACAGCATTATGGACACAGATCCAGAAACAATGCCTATTTTTGCAGCATTTTCTCTGAGCAGGACATGCCACCTGGTAATAAGATGGCACCTGTCCCAATCATGCTAGAAGTCTGGCTGTTGCCTTCCCATGCAGTAATGATAAAGGTAAGGACATGTTCTGCATCCTGAAACTTAATGTATTTGTTGGATAATTTTGGTACATGTATGTGTGGAATACTAGGAAAGAATTACTGCTAAAAGTATTAAAACATTTGCTTGCCTTCATTTGTCTGTTAGCTGAGCAGACAGACTTCTGCTTTAAGGATGAAATATACTAATTTGTAAAATGCTGGGCCTGTATTTTCAGTTTGGATTGAATTCTCTTACAGTATCATTCCACTTAGTGCTCTAATTTGCTCAAATATGCACTGCAGAGATGTATTCCTAGGCTGCTCTTAACTAGAACACTGCCAGAGGTCTGAGTCTGATGCCATCAGTAAGAAGGTTGCTCATGAGTCAAACTCCCCTCTCAGATAAACTTGAACAAGGCCTTGAAGTCACTGAGACTGCACAGATTTAACTGAGTGAAGAATTTGCCTAAGTCTTCACTGCAATTAGGAAACAACCAGAAATAAAAGAGATATGATTTCATACATATGAACAATGAAATAAACCACAGACCCAGAAGAAAAGCAGAACAGGACAAATCCCATAAACATTAGGACAGATCATTCTTTGTTGTCAATGACGTCTGATTTTAATCAAGCTTTACTATCTATAGGAATATGAAGTTTGGAGCTGGGAGGGAAAGCGTAGATTTAACTAGTTTTGAAAACTAATGAAAAATGATCACAAAGTGTAAGGAATCTTAAAAGCTGTGCCACTCATAGCTGTGTCTTCACAAAAAAACAAGCGCTCGCGTTTAGTAGGGCGATAGTGCTTGTGTCATTGCCAAGTTCTAATATAATACTTGGCTTTGTCTTTGGTGATGGTTTTGTACAGACAGGCATTGCAAACGCACAAACAGCTCTCAGTCTTCCTCTCAGTTTCTGCAGGAAAGGACTACTTCAAATACTGCCACTGTACCAAAATGGATACATGGAGGAAATGCAGAGAGGGCTCCCTTCTTCCCACACTCCCCGAGCACCGAGCTCAGCTTGCAAACAGCAACGACCAAGTTCAAGTCTCCCTCGTCCTTGCTTTGCACTGCTCCAGCAGCAGAGAGTAGGCAGGAATCCAGCCTATCAAGCTGTCTGGGGATTCCCTCAGCATTAGGGGATTATAATGTGGTTTTAGCACCACTTTTTCCTCCTAACTTCAGTGTAAGAATCTTAATCAAGGTGAGTGCTATATCCGAAGAGCAGCTTATTCCAGCAATCTTGATCTGACACAGCAGCATCTCGTGGCCCTCAAAACCAAGTGAAGATCAGAGATTCTGTGCTGTTCAGGACAGCTTTCCTTTAGCCTGATTTTTTTAAGGCAATAAAATTTAAATGTTCAGGCTGGCTGGCTGCAATCCCCCCATAACATCACAACTGGTTATTAAGTTTCAACCACATTTGAAAGAACAAGAGCAGTCTCTAAGATTCTACAAATTTAATGGAAAGTGCTGAATGTCTGTGGATAAAAATAAGAGAGTCAAACTATCACTCCCACTATGGAAAGCGTAATTGTGATTTAATCCTTAATGTATTCCAAGAAAAATAAAAAAGATGGGCACGCAGCAGAGACCATTCCAAATGGGTCACAAACAGTGTCTTCATCTAGTCCAAGGGACAGGGAGAGAACGAGCAGGAGCAACAGGGGATATAGGGTAGGAAACTGGAAGAAAAAGTTCCTTAGATTCCTAGTTCACTGAGCAAGCTGTGGTTTAGTTGCACAGGATAACAAACAGCAGAGGAGCTGAGGTTGGAAATGATCTCTGGAGATCAGCTAGTCCAACAGCCTAGGTCAAAACACAGTCAACTAGAGTGGTCGCTCAAGGCTGTGTCCAGTCTCTTTTTGAATACATGCAAGGATGGAAACTTTCTAGCATCTCTAGGCAACTAGTGCCAGGCTCAACCCACTCTCACAGTGGAGAAACTTCTTCCTATATTTAAATGAAACTTCCTATACACACACAAAGGCCTTACTAGGATTAGGGCCTTTGCATGAAAGAGATTACAAGCAGATAACCTAACACATTATCTTTCCTCTCAGTTCATAAGCAAAGCAAGACAGATGAAATGTGGAAGAAAATGATACACCTATGAGAAAATAATCCTCCATGGACACACAGTGCATCAGTATTAATTTCTCAAAGACAATACATCTTGTATAAGAATAGGAGAAAACCTTATTTTTCAGTCTACCATGACCATACAGTTAAAAAAACCCTCTAATAATAATATGTTTATTTAGATACAAGCTATGTTCTTGAGTATTTCTACCAACTCTTCTTAGCAGTAATCACCAACCTATTTAAATAGGGCTGAAATGGTCAAAGGTCTCAGTCTTGTAACTGTAACATTCCCAAAAGTTTTCTGAGGATATCTTCCCGAAGAAAACTGTAGAACAAGCCAGTACCTGGTGACAGCAGGGTGTCTCAACATGACAGACAAGTCACCCACCATTTAGAACCTGAAAATATGATGAGAGTTTTGTAACAGAATACTGTGAGAGATTAGGAGACTGCAGTATGGTAAAAATCTTGAGAGTCAAATCTATCCCTTAATCCTGGGGGCATCTCATAGTTATTAAAAGGAATTCACACAATCACCCAGGGCAAATGGCTGGCATGATGAGTAATCCAGCGCTCAGCTGGCAAACAGCCAGCAAAAGACACTAGAAAATTTTTAACATCCCATACAGTGCATTTCACACCACAAAATTTGCTATATGAAGTCTTATTTTCCTACTTAAATTTGTGCTTTAATTCAAATGCAACAAAACAGTAGTCCTAGCAAAGTCTTATGCCAGATGAGCTCAGACTTTATCAGAGCAGGACACCTTTTTTTTAATAAAATTTAAAAGGAAATTGTACATCTCCAGCTCATGTTTAGCTACAAATATGTTATTGCAGATCCCTCTTCCTCATAAATGATATTACCATAAGGCAGATGAACCAACACCTCATCCTGGATCAAGGCAACACAGCAATCACTTTTCCAGTAACAGTACCTGTATAGAAATCTAGTGTCTACATTGCTAGCCACGCACAAAATAATTAAGAAAAAGGGTAAAAGAAGAGCCAAGCAATTCTATCAACATTCCCTGCTGGGTCAATATGAAGACCTGGTATGTTCTCATTTGCAGCTGCTGTTCCACTTTGGCAGACTGAAACTTCATAGCTCTAAGAGCAGGCTTTAGACAGACAATAAAAAATTAACACATTTTTGGTCCAGAACAGTTTGATTCTCCCAGAAACCAGATCCTCCATTATTTGTGTTCTAGTCAGTAGTGTTTCTAGTAGGTAAAATACAAGGACAGTCAGTTTGGCATTTAAGGTTTGAACACACAGAGGAATGACAATGCAAAAACAGAGCACGTTAATACACAGGTAATATAGACATTATTAAAAAATATTTACATTACCACACTGATTTTTTGTCTCACATTAAGCATACACTGCAAAAGACAGCAAATCAAAATTGCAAAAGCCTCAGGATATAAAGACAGCATGTTGTTTTCTAAGTAGAAGCAGGCAGCCAGAAAAGCACTTAGAAAATGGATGCCTGAAAACAGGTTTCCATCTTTTTTTTTAAAAAAAAGAATTAAATTAAAGGCATGCACTTCACTGGAAATATTATCATGGCTATAATTCCCATATAGCCTTGGAAGACTAAAACAAAAAAAGAAAAAAAGATAGTACTTGCACAGCACCTTAAGCCACTTGATGATTTCTCTCCTCAGTTCCCCCCTGCATTAACCCATTTACTGTTAGCTGATGTTGCAAATTTTGGCACAAAGTTTTTACCAGTGATAATCTCCTTTTGTCAGTAACTGGCAAGTTATCTACTTTTTTCCCAAGTCCTTAATTATCAAATCACTGATTTTCAATGGGTGGATGTTAGATAAGAAACTGAAACGCAGCCTTTTATCTGTGGTAAGCTACACAAAGAATGGTCCCTTCCAGTCTAACCTTACCCTTTCCACCATCTCAAATTAAAAATGTTTATGTGAAGAAGTAAAATAAAAGGTATTTGTTGTCCTCTTAAGTGGGCAGTAGCCTTTATCAAGGAAGCCAAAGTAGATACAACAGAAGTCTAAAAGGCAGAAACTGCCTGGCACAGCCACGGGTGCAGAACAGTAAGCTCAGCCATTAGAACCCTGTGAAAGAGTTATTTAGGGCAGCTTTAGGGCTACTTTATGTCAGTTGACAATTATCTCTGTGGCCTTAGGGAAACAATAAAACAATTTTCACAAAATAAAACCAAGAGCACCAATAACTCAAGGTAAGTGTCCTTCTCTACCCACTCCAGCACTAACTATACATCAGCCACCTGCACTAGCCTGAAGGTTACTCTGCCCTTCTATGAAGGCAACAGTACCATGTGCAAGAGAACCTTCCTGGATTTGCTTAAACACACACCTCCTTTGTCCATATTGCTTTTTATCCTTAGTCTCACAACACACTTCTATTTATTAGCCTTTAAAAACTCTATCCCAAGGTCATTGCAAAAGAAACAGCATATTCCTATTTATGCAGTCCACAGGACAACTGCATTCTCCATAGACATCTCTGGCACAAATGACACAGCCAAAAAAAAATAAAAATAAAATGTTTGCAGTTATAGCAATAGTTAGTAATACACTTTTGTGGAAGGAACCAAAATAATTTTCACTGTTGTACCTAAACTCCATTTAAACTGAATTTGCAAAAGCTTTGTAGCAATGAAAAAAAAAATCTTCTGGGTGGATTTTTTTGTGTGGTTTTTCACATATTTTTATCAATAATGTTTCCAGTCTGTAAAGAGAATTAATTAATAAAAAATTTGTATCCCTATTCAAAATTAAAGATAGAATAAGTCAAATGAAACTAGATGAACAATATTGATAGGCTCTAAAAGTAGGCATTTTAAATGAAGTTACTTGGATTTGATCAGATTCATAAGCCTTTAAAAAAGCCTTTCTGGAAAACTTACATTTTCCAGGCATGGATATTCATAAGAATCATGTCCAAATTGTCCGGGAAAACTATATTTTGAGTCTGCACTTCCAGACATCTGTGTTGGAAATGCTTGCACAACGATACAAGTAGAATGCAATTCTCTTATGCAATATACCAAATAGACTACATTCAAGAGTACAATTCAAATCTTTGAATACTACTTAAGTGCAACCAATCCATGAGTTAAGACAGTTGGGGAAAGAAAATAAAAATAGTTGTTTGCCAGAAAATCTGAAACAAATAAGGATTTAAAGGAAACCACTCTGCCTTTGCAAACACTGCAGATGAAGACAGTTCGAGTTCATTAAGAACACTATTTACAACAAATTATTCATGTTATTCTACAGATCATTATGGATGTTTTGTAGAAAAACAATGTTTATGCATGAACTGGAAATGGAACAATCTTCTCATATTCCATAAGCAGAATGAACAGCATTATTGACTAGGATTGCTAAACATCTTGGGCCTGTTTAAAACAAAACCAGAAAATTTCTTTGGGATATTTCTTAATAGAACCATACACAACAAAAAGAGATTCCACCCTTAGCTATTTATTGTGGCCTTGATGAACTTTCTACTGAAGTGAGCTCAACTTAAAACGTGGACTGACTTCACAAGGGCAATTTACAGAATCTCAGCATGTGAACAGGACCATTCCTTGAGCATTTATTTATGTCTCTGCCTTTGTCTACATCCAGGCTTCTACCTTTTCTTATTATGACTGTTCTCCTATGTGCATAATACAGTCTTTATGCAATGTCTCTTACTTCAGAAGGCATTACTCCCAAACTTCTCATCTCCTTTCAAATTTTTTCTGGAAGTTGGAATTCTTCCACCACCTACATATGTTCTGTATTACCTATCTACCAATTTTGAGGTGTGTATCAACATTTATTATTGTCATTTCAATTACTGTTTAACTCTCTAAGCATATAACATTAGACTTCCCAAAAAAACAATGTATGGAGTAAAATTAGGGTATACTGAAAAACACTGCCATGCTGGAGAATCTAAAACATACACTGGCTGCTTCATTCATTTTAGAAAAGAAACTGTAAGAACCTACCTAAAACACTACGTTTGGCCTTCTCACAGAATCACAGGTTTTCTAGACATCAGAAAGAACTCTCTAGAGGTAAATTCTAACAAGAAGCTTTTTCCATTTCTTCAACTTCTCTCCTCACTAAAACAGTCTCCTTCCCTCTGTAGCAGCACAAAATGACATTAGAGCAGTGATGAAAAGCAGAAAAGTGCTTGAGCAGTGCAAGAACTCTGTGAAATCACTGCTTTCATAGTTACTGCTGACGTCTGAAACATAAGTATGTAGTCATAGAGTCCTACTCATTTGGCAGTATCTGAATTTTAACAACTCTTGGGTGAGAAAGCTTGTTGTGCTTTCCAATGAAAAACAATCGTTCAGAGCCTGCTGATGTTTCAACAGTTTCATAATAATTGTGCTACTGATAGTGGGGTAAAAGACTAATGGCATGCCTGTAGAAAGTTTGCAGAAGAACGAAAACTAAAACTAATTTTCAGTGCAGTTAACAAACAAGAATTTGCTTAAAATCCCCAAATAAACAAATAAAAAAGAGTGAAAGTCATAAAGGGCATTATCTGAACTCTGCAGTTCAGACATGCAGCATAACACCAGTTTACTTCAGTCACTAAGGCGGGCAAACAACACTTGTGAACAATCAGATCAAAGGTATACAAAGTTAAGAAAGACTAAATATCTCAAAACTGATAACCATTATTTCATAATCTATTAAGTCTAAGTCACTATGACATAACCTTTCTATGCTAAATTTCATTCTTAAGACCTCTACTACCCACAGTATTGCTTGCAGTATTTATTTCTATGATTACTAATTAAACATTTAATTCTTCAGACTATCATGACAAAAGGTATAAATTCAATGTTTTCAAAGAAACTTTCATAAAGAAAGTATATGTATGAAAACATTATTAGTATACATACTGATTTGTTGTTTGTTTGTGTTTAAAAAGGCCATGAGGAAAACTACAATGATTTACACCTCTTACAATGATATATTCATCTAGACAGCTAAATGGAAGAAAGCTATATTATTCAGAATGTCTCTAGACCCACTACATTGTGTCAGAAAAGAAAATTACAGGAGTATGAATGATAAGGATATACTTTGTTTAGCCTACTTACCTAAGGAAACCAGGCTTCTGAGACCACATTGACTACCCTATAATCCTTGAATAGAGCTGAAGCTTTCACTTTCAACCAAATTTGACAGAAAAATTTTAAAAAATTAATAAACTTCATTTTTTGTCAGTGTCATGGAAACAGATGGTTAAGGTTGGAAAGAAACATCCTGTTTAAACTCTCACTAAATAAAAGGCTATTAAATTCACTAAGGCCCAAATTTAATGACTTCTGCTCTTATATAACCCAACAGCACATTGCTGAACACGTCACTCATTGCTAATTAACATGTTACACACCTAAATAGCTGTAAGCCATACAGGGTACAATGCAGAAAAGGGAACCCATACACTTTTTGTGAAGGTCGAAGTGCCATGAGTTTCAGGCAGGACTCTTTGTACCGGGCTTAAAACAGAATGAAAGGAACACGACAAAATGAACAAGCAACATTAAATTTTTCATGAAGTTTATCTCAAAGTGAATAGGGTAACTCCCACTTAGAGCTAATGTCTTACTGCTTGTAGACAAAGCAACATTTTGGAAATTTCAGCTAGACATTGCTATAGCAAACAATAACACTGAAGCCTGTACAGTAACTGTCAAATGAAAACACAAGAAAACCCTCCAAAATGTTGAAGACCTTCACAAGAAACACTTCAGTTCCTCATCTTTGCACTCATTAATAAATACTCACTACAGTAAATCTGAATGACTGTTAAGAGTTTCAAGGGTGAAATATGAGTTAATGAGGCCAAAAGAAACACATGAACAGAGGTAATTGTGGAATTCTAAAAAAATAAAGGAGCATGCAAGAAGCTGATTTCACATAGAATTAGTGGCAAATAGAGAAAAGCCCCTATCTTGCCTAAAACACTGCTCCATGATCAGGTGTGACTGGAGCTTCTCAAGGCACATTGTTTCCAGGTGTGTTAGTGTAACATGACACACATCCTTTCCTCATTACTGTTAATTACAATGAAAACCTCCCACAATTAACTGTAAAAGAAAGTATCAATGAAACTGAGATAAACGAACCTTTCCCCACACATCCATATATATAGCAGTGATTCTCTTTACACTGACAGATGTGTAAAATAATTTTTTGAGTACAACAATCAAGATTATGATGCTTTTTGTATTCTGGCAAAATAATTCAAATACAGATTCTGTTCCTTTGGATGCCATCAACAAGAGGTCCTCTGAATTCATCCTATTACAAAAGCAAACCATCTTGCTACAGTACTCAAATTAGACATTAAATTTATGTGCTGCACTATTAAAAATCATTTTGATCCCCCTATCACTCCCAGCAGCAGCAAAGACCTAAGCACAGCCATTTTTCAGCACTGCCCTGTGTAACCCTCTTCCAACTTCTCTAAGAGGCCCTAATCCTCTCTTTGTGGCATCACTCACCCTCAGCAAGTGTGACGCACCAGCCCAGAAGGCTGCTCAGGACAGATTTTGCATATCTGATCAATCAACACTTTCGGCTGTTACCCATCAATTCGAACAGAAGGCTTTTCCCTGTCAGCTTTGCCCACCCACAGCCAGATGTCACCAGGTTCCCCTCAAGTCCCAGATATAGCAACTGGACCTCTTTGCACAGACCAGCAGGCTGCTGTTGGTAAACACTTTTTTCAGCTTTTAAGGTGGCAATCAACGAGAACTTCACAGAAAGCCAGTGAGAGCTCTACCTACCACTAAGTTCTCTCTCCACGGCACCTCTTCTATGTCTGCCCTGAACTATGAATGAACTCCCCAAAAGCCCCTTCTTTTCATCTCAGTATAAGCAGGTAAGAGCGATTAATACACTTGTATGATGGTAATGTATCTGGGAGCAAATCTAGATCTTCCTCTCTGAAATCACTTTATAGAGTCAATAATTTTTGATTCCAAATAAAAATTACGGATATGAAGATCACTGCGAAATGGACAGGACTTTGCAACACAGCTTACACTTGCTTTCTACTCATCATTACATTTCGCCAGATTTTCACTCTTACTCTTTCTCATTCCCTTGGGGAAAAAAAAAATATTCCAAGCCATTATCTCCTGATCTTCCAAGCTTTAAAGTCAAGCTCTAAAGGAATTATTACAACCACTACTTTCTTCATCTGTATGCTACTGCAACCCAAACGCAAAGATACACACCATGACAACATACGATGGTGAACCAGGCCCTCATACTGTGCTGCCTGTCCTCTTCCTAAAATGCTGCAGGTTGCTTACTTACCCTCCAAAACATGCAAGCTGAGGATGAGCTACATGCCACACACTGTTCATGCCATTCTGCCTACTCCAAAATGGGATTAGCACAGAAAATGCGAGAAGACCAGAAGGCATCTTTCCATATTTAGCCATGTATGTTTAACACTGAGTTAGATTTCACCTCAGTGCATTATTCCATTAATCAAGTGTGGGTATAACAGGAGAGACATAGACTGACATCAGCTACTTTTAAGATTTCTCTTCCTCTTCCTCCCACCTCCAGCTTCTGTGGCACCATGCATTGTGCATTTCATGTGCATTCATGTGTGCAAACAGCAGAGACTTATCTATAAAGATCAGTTATACCGTCACAACTGCAAAAGGAAACTTTCACCCTTGTCCAGCTGGTTGAATAACTGCAGAGGCCAACAGCAGCAAGCCTCTAAATACATCCTGTTCTTCTCCCTCCACCCCCACGTCTCTAATCACTTAGGAGGAAGATAGGAAGATTAGCAGAGAGGAAAAAAAATAACCAAAGCTGCAGATAACCCTTTAGGACCACAACGTCAGGCTGTAAGAACATGGAGCAAAAGGTTAATGCAGCTGTATTTTGAATCTCAGGCACAATTGCATTTAAAGGGGAGGGAGGGGTGCTGAGAATGTGAGAGAGAGAAAGAAAAAAGGAAATGGTGATGAAGACAAAAATGAATTTGTCATCTACAGCCAGCTCTTTGATCACCTGGAGTATCCAGGAAAGGATTATCAGCAGAAATAGGGCAGTTTTATTAACAATACACTGCAATTTTTTTTGTATTTTCATTATCATCATCAGAACAGATTTTAGTAAGAATATAGCTGCAAAAGACTTATTGAGCTATGCAAAGAATAAAGGTGGTAACCAAAACAGTGACAGAGAACTACCTTTAGCAGCTGATACACTGAAGAGATTTGGAAAAAAAATAAAATATAAATAAAAGTCACTTTCACTAGAAGACAATGTCATCTTCATCCATGCCTCTGAACGGTTGCTATGGGGTTGTGAAGAGGAGGGGAAGGATGGGGGGGAGGTTATAATCAATCATCTCAGAAGAGCATTGCTTCTTACAGAGAAAGATCTGGATTTTGACTGTGTCCCTAAGAAAATTGCGGACTGCAGAGCTGCTGCCACGCAGGGCAGTGAGGAAGCAGGCAGAGCAGAGGCAGCAGCTGGGGATGGAAACGCCTATTAAATCCTTTAGACAACAGATGGGCAAAGCTCGGCTGGGTTATAAAAAAAAAAAAAATACACCACAATGCATCATGTTTTATTGTCCCACCATAATGAACAACACTTAACACCCACATGCCCAAAGAAGCCCCCCTATGTCTGATCTTACCCCTTCCCTAAATAATAATCTTGAGTCTCAATCCACTTTTGGGGGGCTCCCAACCCAATGAATTTACCAGATGCCATTGCTTATTGCACCTGTTACTAAAAAAAATAAATAAAAAAAAATTTAAAAAAAGGAAAACATTTGGCTTCTTTTTAAGCATTTTTCCTCCAATTAATGCTCCCCTGCCCTTGAAGTGAATATGCTATCCAAGCAAGCAACAGTAAGTCCAGATCTTGAACGCATTTAGGGGATCTAATTATGTCATGTAGGGCAGAAGCACCTGCTCTCTGCTAATTCCCTCCACTCGGTTTCCTCTTTTTAGTATTTCTTACCATTGTTCCATTCAGGAAAATCTGCTGGGGGCGAGTTTCATAAACAAGCTTTAAGAAAAATAATTAAATAACCTCCCTCCCCCCCCCCCCCCAATCCCTCCTACGAAAACACAGCATAACCAGAAAGAATTCTGCTACCAATCCTCTATTTTTCTTTTATTTCAGAGCCTACCCACAAAAACCACCAGCCCATCCATCCATATTTGCTAAATACCCACAGCAGTCAGTGCCAGAGACACACTGTACATATTTCCACCTCCCCCCCAACTGCACCTTAAGGACTACACCCTTTTCAATCATGATGTCATGAAATACTGCTGGTGACTCCCCCACTACCACCACCACCACCTCCTCAGTACTACAGGCTGCGAACCTTTAATTTCAATATAATTTGATTAAAAAGAAAGCGCTCCTAAGTAGGGCAGTGAAGAAATGGATGTGAAAATTCACCACCAGCATGACCATCTATTTTTCCCCCTCTGCATGCACTCTGCCTGTCATCAGAACAACACCCATTAGCAGGAGTAATGAACATAAAGCATCCTGGGCTTTTTTTTTTCCCTTTTAAAAAAATAATAATAAAAAAAAGGTAGGGAAAAAAATAATTAAAATGAAAGCTAGAAATAAAGGCAGAAAATCTCCTTTGACTATTATCTGCAGTAAACCAGCAAATGGGAAAACCTGAGCCCTCGAACATCCCATCCCCAGCACCTTCCCTCTAGCACCGGTGCTGCTGCTGATGCTGCACAAGGACCAACCTGTCTGTCCTTTTCCTAGGGTTTTCTCCAAGCGATAGGGTCCAACATATTGTGCATGTTGAGCTCCGCTGCCTTCTTTCCCTGTTGATGTCATTTCTACCTGGATCTGTAATTCTGCAGCCTGTGTGTGCTGATGAGCTGGGATCTCTCTCTCTGCAGCTCTTTAAATTCCCACTTTGCAGCTGTGCAAGCAAAGCACTCTTTTTCTCTGCTTTAGTCCCCTTGGTTGCAGGTTTTCGCCTTCCTCCTCTTTCTTTCCTCTCTCTCTCTCTCTCTCTCTCTCTCTCAGTGCGTGTTTCCGTGCTGGGTCCGCTCGGGACGCCGAAAGACGCCGGAGTTATTTCAGTGTTCACGGAGGGGGCTCTGCGGTGCAAGCCCAAGGAGCATGATGCTGGTGATGCGAGCTCCGCACGCCTTGTTCTCGCTGGGAGCTGTTCAGGGCAGAGCCAGAGCCGGAGCAGCGGAAGAGCCGGGGCCGCAGCCGAGACTGGCAGCGACAGCAGCCAATCCCCTCCTCTCCACCTTCCTCTCCCCTCCTCATTACACTACCTTTTCTCCTCCATCAGCAGCCCCTGCTGCCTCTGCCTGCCACAGAGCATCAGGACCTAAGCGAGCACCTGAGTGCATCAGGCTATTGATGAGCCACAATTAAATATAGTTTAACGTGCATGTTATTTTAAGACCCAAACATACACTTTTTTCTTTTTTTTTTTTTTTTAACCCCTGAATTCTGCTCCACAATGCAGCTGTAGTTTTTCAACTTACTAAAGAAAAGGCAAGATTGTTGTGTCAGGAAATAGGAAAGAGGGAAAAAGGCTACCTCTGGAAATGAGCATGGGAAATTCATTGATTCTGTTTGATTCTGAAGGACCTGTATCTCCTGGGGTTTTTACCCTTTAAAGAGAACCTTGGGGGAAGAAGGAGGAGGAGGGGCAAAGACAAAAAACTCCAAAACAAAAAACCAAACAAACAAGCAAAAAAAGCCAACCCAAAACCCCAAACCAAACAAAAACCCCAAAACAAAAAACCAAACAAGCAAAAAAAAAAAACAACCCAAAATCCCAAAACAAACAAGAAACAAAACAAAAACCCTCAGAACCAAATCAAACAAAAAACCCCAAAACAAATGAAAACAACAAAAAACCACCAACAACAACAAAAAAAGGAGAAATGAAAAGAGAAAAATTACAGGGCCAATACTGTAACCACTGAATTCAGACCTGCTTTTGAATTTGATGGGAGCAAATAAACTTTCAGGTCCTTAGATGAACAGATAAAAAAATGGCATGACCACTGTCTTAATTAGAAACTCAGCCAAAATCCAGGTATTAGATGGTAATAGGAACAGATTGCCAGATCCACAGGCAGTGGATCTTACTAGTAGTGTAAGAAAATTTTTACTGTTTTTGTCAAAGTACTAATGCCTGTGTTTAACCTCCAGAGCTTAAGGAGCTGGATGAAATAAAAGATTCTGCAGATATGCTTCAAGCTTGGCACAAGCCTATGTACTTTCTGGATTCAGGACCACAGAACAGTTTCAGCCAGACTCCAGGGCTATCAAGATGAAACCATTACCATTGCCATTACCAAGTTTTCTTTTTACCTTCGCTTCTCTACCGCACTCCAGACTGAAAACTGACCAAGATATTCCTATTCAAACTTCAACTGAGACACACAGAGAGCAGGGATTCTTGAGTCAGAGAGGGAAGTCTTGACAAGCCTGTAAGAGAGAGTAAAGAGAGGGCAAAACTTGAACAAGCCTCATCTGTTGCTCACTGAGAGAAGTCTATTTCAGGTTTGTTTGTTTATTTATTTGGATTTTTGAAGAGGGAAATTTACCTTCTTTTAATACTTGTATCTACAGACAGCAGCTGCTGTGATTTGGAATCTTGTAATTTGGACTAAAACTAGAAATTGGTCCTTTACCTGTACCACAGACAACACAACTCTAGTCAACAAGTTGCAGAGTTAGTAAGATGAGGAGATGGGAAAGAATAAGTTCAGGAGACTGAAATCTTAAACTGATTTCAAGGTATCCTCCTGTTTGCTCAGGAAATAAAATGGCAACAACTTGCTTTGACAGAAAAAGCCCTGCTTTGCTCTTTATGGTTTACCTTTACTCACTTCCAAACTGTGTCACTGCAGCAACCTGTCAGCAAACTGCAGAACACCCCAAATCAGCTCCATTCCTCGGCTTCTCCCTCCAGACCTCACCCTGTGTGACCACCCACCAAACCTGTTTGTGTGACTGATGCCTAAAATCCTGGAAGACAGGCACTCAGACAAAGCATTAACGGAGAAAGATAGACAATACCTTTATTGGGAGTTCGGAGGCTTTGGGCCTGCGCTGGGCCTACAAAACGCGCGTTGTTTCAACAAGGATCTCTGCATCCAAAAATCCCCGAAGAACCCCGCCCTCAGTGAGGTTACAGTTTTTATACCC
>JAWWEE010000158.1:16268556-16291332 GCA_035221455.1 Xenops minutus
GAGAAAATCACTTTAGTAACTTCTAACACCACTTAATATGTGAGCAAGAAAACCTATACTTCTAAAACTCTAAAAATGTACAAAATACACACCAAACCTTTACGCATCATGACCACCAAACGCCTTCCTTGCCGAGGACTGTCCGTGACTTTCCAATGGCAGCCTCTGCCCCCTTCGGCCCCTGCAGGTCTTTACTTCCTCCCCCTATGGAACTCAACTCCAAATGGCCATTTCTCCACGGTCCCTTCCACAGAATCCCCCACGTCACCCCCAGCCCGTCCTTGCTGCCCCACACATTCTCCCCCCGGAGCCCTGGGGTGTCCCCCATGCACATGGGTGTGCAGTCCCTCACCCTGGAGGGAGGGAACAAACCTGCCCCAGGTGTGGCGCAGGACTCAGCCCTTGCAGCACTGGCAGACCTAAAGGCTCAAAAACCCAACCACAAGGCGCAGAGCCTCAGGATGGATTCAGCAGGACAGTCTGACGTGGTTGAAAACACACCTCCGAAACCTGAGGCACCCATGAGTGACTCAGAAGCCCTCCTTTCCCTATGGCTTACGAGCCAGGACAGGGCTATTCAAGCTGAGCACCATGGTGGGAGAAGCGTTCTCCCCGCTGGGCTTTTGGCTGCAGAAATCAAGTGTTGAGGGGAATCAAAATGTATCGCAGTTCTAGAACTTTCACTCCCCCTAAATGTTTGACCAGTCCCATGTTAAAATGTCCCTACACGGACGGTAAGGAACTGCACTGACATTCAGGAATGTGAGCATAGCTTTCGGAAAAATGAAAATACAGTTTATTTGTATAAATTAGCAAAGTATCCACACCACCATATTAATAATGGAGGGGGTGAATATCAGCATAGATTAACAACTTTTTTAATTCCCAGATTTGTATTTTAAAAGGCATTTAAAAGGAGATTATGATGTCTGTATGTAGATGAACCATATATGGGTCATGATATTAATAGCAAGATGAGCAATCGAACAATATTGTCCATCCAAGACAAAACTCGTTTATTCCACTGTTTGTTTCTATTGGGCAGTTGGGAAAATGAGTTACAGAGAAAAGGATGTTACAAATCCCCACCTTCTGCCACAAAATATTTGTCAGTGTCATGGCTGGAATAATGTCAGAAAATTTGATGAAGTTCATGTGATTTTGACTAGAAGATCAGTGAGTTTAAAAACAAAACAAACCAACCAAACAGACACATACATGCACAAAACTCCCCCAAACTCCCATATCTTTTTGGTCTCAGTTATATGATTTTGATTCCATAGGAATATTATTCTGTAGAGCCTATTGCAACGCCCTTTTGTCTTAAACTCTCTTTGAGAAAGTGTTCGGACACTTCCTGATTCCTGAATAATCAAATGTTGTTTATTTTATTTGTTCGTATAGAGCCAAATCCCATTTATCTGCACCCCTTTGATCTGAAACTCAGTCCTTTGAATCTAGGTTATGTCCCCCTGGTGTGAATTATTTATACAATAACTCCCTCAATTATTTGAAGCCCTGTTTATCCAAATGTTTTGATGTTCCCAAAGTATTTTGAATAAAGAGGACTCTGCTGTCATTGGATATATCAGATATCTTTGGGGATGCATATGGGATGGTTTCCCCTGACCTTATTCTGTATTATCTTGTGCTTAAATGAACAAACATTGTTAAGTGTATAGTTAGCATACTGGCATAATCTTCAATACTTTTACTACTTTCTCCATTAATTATTTTTCTTTCATTGTTCTCATTTAAGAACTAAATTTCAGTCAGGAAGGACTCAACACAGATCCCAGCAAAAAATTTTGCTTGAGTATGGAGTGAATAAAACCCCAATGATCTAGAATTTTGCTCCATTTTATCATACTTCTGGGGGGGAAAAAAGGCAGAGCAAGATATTAGCTCTTTTTTTGCATTTTTCACCCACTCCCATTTCTACTAGCTTGTGTCTAATGAGAGTCCTTATGTTTATTTGTTTTCTTAGATGCTTGCCATTGCCTTTCCTCTTATTCCCATGATGATACTAAGGGTCTCGATGGATCATGAAGTGGTGCAAGAAGCTAGAGGAAAAAAACAGGTCCATGAGGAAGCTTATTTCAATATTTTTCACTTGTTCGGTTGAATGTATTTGTGGAGTTAATAGGGAAAAATATAAAAAGGAAATGTAAGGCCTCCAAAAAAAGGCAATTAGCATAGAATAAATCAGTTGTCTTTTCACATAAGCTAGGACTTTCCAAGTAAAATAACATGATAGCTAATGCCAATGATAAGTACATATTAAAGATAAATAGAACAAAAATATTCAGCATTTACAATATCAAGATCTACTATCAAATCCCGAGTTACATGTTCCATCCACATACCTATGGAAACATGACACCCCTTTGATAAGAGTATCAGGAATAAGATATTTTGGGAATTAACCTCCATAATAAACTGAGGAAGGTGTTTGAGGGACTTTTAGTCACCAATACTGTAGACAGACTGATAATAATTTTATTGAGGATAATTATATCAATCTGCAGTATCTCCAAACAGATGTTAATAGTCTAAAATGGAGAGTTTTCCCCCTTTGTACTAGATAGCTATTGACTTTGTAAGAAGGCAGCATAGACCATAAGAAAAGGATGGACTGGATTTCACTAAGTGGGTGGTGTTTCAAATTCTTAAAACACGCTCAGAGTTCAGATGCCTTTTCTACTATAGCAAGGGTTCAGGAACTAGTTAACACTGGTTACTGGAAGACAGTGCTTTCATAAAGACTGCCACTTTGGCAGCTCCTAAACTGGTCCACATTGCTCAGCAGAGGTATACCATGATAGTAGTTAGACAGATGCTTTGGAGATTTTACTGTTGTTGCTATTACTATTGTTAATAATAATTTAGCTATTATTATTAGGATTCCTGGTGTTCTATATATTCTAGTAACTAATTTTTAAGGTTCACCAAGAAAAATTAACTGTTAGCTTGTTATCTACATATCATCTTTGTTTCAAGCTGGATTAAGGTCAAGGCTTGTAAAATATTTAGTAACTAAATAGATAACTGCTTTCACAGTATAATTTTTTCTGGACTGTGGTTTCTCTTTATTCCTTTGGAAATAACACTGTCATTTTCTGAAGCCTTCTGCTGTCATTACCTGTGCCTCACAGGACTGTTAAACTATTAAGAAGCAAAAAGCACTTTCCAGCTTAATATAGTAATATGACAATCTCTGTATGAAGTTTTTTTTCATACACTGAGCTATGTATTTCATAAAAATATGAATATGCAGGTACATTCATATGTTCAGTGAGTGAAACTTTTGACTGGGTCGTGACAGAAATCAAACTTGAAAGCAATCTGACACTTTCAGCATGAGGATGGATTGGTGGTAACTGGCCTGTCTTCGAGGTACAAGAGACAAAAAGAATCTCTGTTTTCAGTTGTCAGATCAAGTGTTCACCTACTCTAATATTGTGTCTCCAATGATGCCTGTAAATACAAACTTAAGGAAGAATAAGTCAGATGCAAGAATATGTGATTCTTCCCTGCAGTACTCTCTCAGGACCCGATTGTTTGCAGCTCAGGGACTTTCTGAGCCAGATGTTGTTTCTCTGTATGCTGTAGTCTTCAACAGATTTCTTTTTCTGTGAGCTTGTTTTTATCTTCCCTTAAAAATTTGACACCATGACAGATGGCCAGATATCTCTTCAGATTATGTGCATACTTCTTAGAAGACAATGAATCCTTGAGACAAGTAAGATCCATTGATGAATGCTCAAGAACCCCAAAAAGTAAAGAAAGAAAATTATGAGTGAGGCACCATTCTTGAAATCCTGCAGCTGCATGGAGCAGTTCTGCTGCAAAGTTTCTAGGCTTTCAGGAAGCCTAGAAACAGCAGAGCTGAGAGTTCAGAGCTAAGATATAGAAAGTAGGTATGTGAGAACAAAACCAGTTTCTGGCTGTGCTTTTCTGGTTTTAGAGCAATTCCATCCATTCAGTCTCTGACACAAAATGTGTGTGCACCCTGGCTGATGATGTTTATGGTGATATCATGAAGAAGTGACTGTTAGGCACATACTAGCAGCTATCAAAGATGTTTTATGGGCACTTTATGCAGTGAAGTTGCATGATGTCAAATACGCTGAATAAAGTGCATTTTCTAGATTCTATCACAGATGATTCCAAGGAAGATTCAGAACATCCTAGAGTATTCCTGCATTTCTCTGCAGTGATTTCAAGTAGGCTGAAAAGTATTGACCCAGATGAACAAGTAAAAATATTGTCTGCACCACAGGGTCAGTCTGCCCAGTAGCTGGCACCTGGGTCCCAGTCCTCTCAGTTGCTGGCACCTGCTCATACCAGCCTGTGAGACTGACACCCCCACTCCCTCCTGCTTCACCTGTGATCTTGTCTGCAGAGATGCAGAGGTGCTCTCACATCTGGAGCTGGTCCTTAGAGACCACCTCACCCACTTGCTCCCAACCACTTCACCTACTCCCCAGCTGGTTCGGCTTGATCTTTTCTAGCGATCACACCCACTCGCACACCCACACTTCATCAGTCACTGCACCACAGACACACAGGCCCTCCAGTCTGGGAGCACCCCCATACACACATGAGCACAAAATAGACACCCCTCACCCAGGAAAGATTTAGAGAATACTTTAGTAAGAACACAGGTCAAACTACACTGATCAGGCACAGGCCATAGCCAGGCAGGTGTTCTAATTAGGCAGTTATGGCAATTCACAGGTTTTTGTTTGGTTGGTTGGGTTTTTTTTTGTGGGGTGTTTTGTTTTGTTTTGTTTTGGGTGTTGTTTTAATTTTTTTTTTTTTTTGGCCCTCTATTTCTTCACTCCCTCCCCAATCACCTAAACCACTCTCTTCTCCACCTTTGGTTCCTCCCCTAAACATCCCATAATTAGTCCTGTACGATCTGGAACTGCTTTTCCCTTACATCCCATAAGGTGTCCCACTCCTAGACAGTGAGCCCCTTAGTCCAAAAGCTGACTGGAGAGTCCCTGATTTGGGTTCCTGCCAGGCCTTGTGCCCCTGTGCTCATCCAGGCTTGTGCTGATGACCCTCGGGATGGGCCTGGGAGTGGGCCAGCAGGGCATTATTTGGACACCTCACTCCTGTCAGTGTTTCTCTGAGGTCCTCATGGGATTTTGTAACACAACATTTTATATAATATCCTGTTGGATAATTTGTCTGCAAACTACAAGAAGCACTTGCTTTCTTGGTTAGAAGAGCCTGCCATTCGTAGTGCAGGGAGAATTATAGGAATGACCCTTAGACAGGAAGGGTCATCTGAAGGCATGCCATATCTCTTGGAAGATAAGGCATACCTGGCATTTGACACATAGTGGGAAATAACAGAGTTCACAGACTTATAATGATTTAGCATCCCCCAAGAGTTGGAGAAGAGGACATTCAGCCATAGGTTCTCACAAAATGCTGGAAGGAAAAGTCAGAGGTAAAGACAGGCCAGTGATGATGGCAATGGCAAAATGATAAAGGATTCCCTGCTCTATAAAAATACATTATCTCAGGTAAACAGTAAAAGATGAACAACAAGATTGATGAGGTTAAAAAGCAGGACTTAGTTCTTTGCATTCACATCACTCTCACAGAAAACAATCGGCATTACTTGAAAACAATCAAAAAGACTGCCAAGATAAGCAGTAGGCAAATAGAACAAAGCAGCCAAGAACCTGAGGCCACTATGCACCAGTGAACAAAACTGTATCTATTCATCAAATTGCTACATATAACAGTGGCAAGTGCAAAAGATAAGCTTTTAAGGAAGACAGATCACATAAGAGAGTTCCTGACATAGGACAGGAGCTGGAATGAAGGCTGCAAGGCAGGTGTGGTTTAGCAACAGCCAACATTCCTGACAGCAGAATCAAGGATAAAGCAATAGGAAGAGTTTCATCTGATGAAAGAAAGTGAAGAACTGAAGAACAATTTAAGGGGTCAACAGGGTATTGTTCATCAAAAGAAAAACAGCTACAGGATTTTTCTACTGCCAGTTGCACAGGCAAGAAGGGAGAGGCTGTTCTGAAGATTTGCATACTGAGGTCTGTGCACTGGTGTAAGCTGTTGCGTATCCTGGGCAAAATAATGATTTTATATCACAAAGGAAAACCAGTATCATTTCCCTTAAAGTGCATTTCTTAACTGCACAAATCATTTGTTCATTCAAAAAAAATCCAACAAAACTAACAAAAACCATACACTGAGGTAGTAACACCTTCCTGATTTTCCTCAGAGCCTTTCTGCTCAGTAACAGAGGCCAAAACACATTTGGAGTAGGAGCAGTGGATACTATGTGCAGTATTTATTGAATATTAGGACAATGTTACTAGATACTAGAACAATATTTATACAACTAAGCTGTGCTAATGCTGCTAAGATAAAAGTGCAATTACTTCATCAAAAAATGAAAAAAAAACAGCTCCAAAATCCATGGGGTATTGAAGAAGGCAGTCCAGAATACTGGAGGCTGAAGCACTTTCCCTGACTCCCCAAAGAGCAAAGAAATGTAGGAGGGAATTTCAGACTCTCTAAAACCTATGTTTTAGTGACTCTTCTTTTTAAAGAAAAGGTAAGGGATGTTCTGAAGTTTCCCTATAACCCTTCAAGCACCAGAAGGTCACAGTTCCCAGCTACATAGGTGATACAGCTTTTCAGAGAAAATGCCAGTCTATTGGGAAAGCCTTTAGCAAAATAAAACAATACACAGATGAAAGTTATGGGGATGACCGAAAGGTGAACAGCAAAGTGCTTTTTAAATCCCCACCTCATGGCAATATAAAAAGCTGAAACAAACTATAGCATTGTAATGATTAAATGACTCAGCTGGAACAGGGAGAAAGTGTTACTAACTGGTTGAATAAACAAACTTCGGAAAATAGGACGTTGTCCTGATATATGGGTTTTGCTTTTGATTTACTGCATGAACTTGGGCAAGTCACTCTGACCAGGAGCTGCAAAACCAGCTAGTGAGTTTATGTGTCACAGATATTTGCCACTTCACCAGCAGAGGCCCAGTTACCAAAAAAGGGCAGATTCTCACCTTCCTGAAACATAGTCCTATTAAATTAGCTAAAAGTAGGCAGCCTGAAGTTGAGATGTCTAAAATCACATTATTGCCCTTAGCTTCCTTGTCTTTGTTTCAGTCCTTTTCAGAAAACATTTCCACCTCATCTGTTCTTTATGATATACTTTGTGATCCTTGAGAAGGATTCCTGAAACATCTGAGATTCTTGAAAAATTGTATTGGAAACGTATTCTTTGCTTATTAGTGTTTTTTACACCTGCCTAGAAATGAGAACAACAAACACTCCAACAAAAGGACTGAAGGATCATCTTAATGTGGTCAGTTTGCACTGGACTTTTCAATAGTTATGCTGAAAAGCCGGGACACTTTTCTCAGGACACTGGACACTGTTCCCAGGAATGGTCTGTGAACCCTGAAGGAGCAGCATGAGTACCTTCTTAAAATTTCTCCTGCCAAGGCAAAAGTTATTCCCTCACAAGAGCAGTAAGTCAGATCACCTGCTCTTTTTCTTCACTGTGGTTAGTAGGTCACATACACTTAAGGATAGATTGTGGCCTCTAGGCATGGGCTTGCCTGGAATACAGCACAGCATGTACTCTAAGAGGAGTCCCAAAAGGCTTTCTTTCTCTGCCTTTTCCACAATGATATTTTTACACCTTTCCTCTATGTCATCCTTTTTTGAGTGTCCAAAATTTGAGGAAAAGCTAAGAAAATAGCTTCAGGAGATATAATGTTGTCTCTTTGAAGACTCCATAAGAGCAAAGTTCCAAATGCCATCTTTACTCTTTATCCACCTAAATGTAAGAAAATGTCTTTCCAGTGATTTATTATTACAGTGTCAGATAAAAACCTATGGAATTTCCATAGTTAGTGCTCATCTGGACAATTTTCCTTTCCTTGCTAGAAATGGCAAAACAGTAAAATACAAAATTAAAAATTATATCATGGAGAAATCCTTAAATCTTGCTCACTAAATCTACAGTGTTATTTATGGCAAGGTAGGAAAAAAGTCTCAAGGGCTTCTTCATGAGAGGACTTGTGTGATGTGTTAATAAAGGGGAAAAGAATTTTTAATTCAATGTACACCCTTATCAATTAATATACATAGATCCCATTAATGTTGATGAAAATTACATGGTTGCACTGATGGGACAGTAGACCTCCAGTCAAGTTAAAAGTGTCTGCAGGAAAAGAGTAGCAAAACAATAGCGTCTGTACAATGTATCCTTTCCCCCAGTGCTCCAAAAGATGTTTTTAAATACTCAACAGTAGTTTTGTACTTTTTTACTGGTGGGAATTTTCAAACCTTGAGTTATTTCATTAGATAATACCCCCAGAATTTAAAATGTCAGACTCGAGCTGCATTTCCCTGTGTGAACGCTGAGTACCTGTGCCTGAAGGAAAGTTTTATGGCATCGATTAACTACAACCGTTTGTAGAACTGACAAAGAGCTGCGTAAAAGGTTTATTCTGACTTTTAGATGTGAGTATTGTGCATCATTTTTATAACATGCAAGTCAACAATGATGTACTTTGTTATTGCAGGTCAGAACAACTTCACCCCAGCAGATAAATCACAGAAACTGACATTAGCAATCCCAGAACTTGCCAGGCACTGGACAAGAGAGGCCATAGAAGAGATATTTCATTGAGTTTTCCATTTATCCCACTTACTATTAAGAAAAACAAAATATACCTAAAATGAAGAACACACAACTGACATGGAAAGAAATATTACTGATACAGGCCTGATCCGGAATGGTAAAAGTAGGCAAAATACCTATAATGAAGTTAGATGGGAATAGTGTTATATGTCTCTCAAAAGTCCAAAGACCAGGCACTGAGCAGGTACAAATAGACTTTTAAAAAATGTACCAAGTAAACAAACATCAGTGGTGGTAAAAACAAGACCTGGCCTTAGCACATTTTGGTAGATATTTTTACAAAAAAGAACAGATTTTTTAAAAGGGGAATATGTTGCACATATGTTGGTCACGTCAGCATTTACAATTAGATTTCATGTTACAATTTGTTATAGAGTTCTAAACCTGAGTAACAGCTATGTCTTAAGAAGTACTGGTCAAATAGTAGAATGTGACAATCCTTCTCTCAGTGATGACTGCTCCAGAGAGATAAAATAAATTACCCAGCATCATTTGAGAGGTGTACACTCTAACAGGGTTAAAACCAATTAGCAGAAACAGAATTTGGAGTACCAATGCAGCTTTTTTTCTCTATTTCTTTCCAAAAGCCATGAAATCACTGGACACTCAAAAGCAAAAGAAAAAAAAAGGCAACCAAATTGCTTTCTGCTAAAGCTTAGCTACTCAGCATATGTCACAAGATCCATCTGATTATCAATGATGTGAAATCAAGCTATCTCAAAGGAGACAAGTAGAAACAGTTTTCCTTGTAGAGTCCTAAAGACCTGAAAACCAAAAGGGTCAAGATAATTCCCACTGTAGCAAAAATTGTGCTGTCAGTAACAACAGTTGAAGAGGCTTGTTACTCCTGGGTGATCTGGATAGAGCTTTAAGTGGCATAACGTGAACAGGGACACACAGACTAAGACAGATGAAAATAAGATATATAAAAACAGGAGAAGATTTAGGTCTATGGACAAACTATGTATAAACTGTTTGAGAGGTCCTTCTGCAAAACATACCTGTTTATAAATGGATTTCTGGCTAGCTTTTTGTCAGCCAGTCAGCTCTGTGTGAACCTAAGTCAGATGTCTGAGTACTAAGATCACTTAAAAAAATTTCCAGTCCACCTGTAAAGATTTGGATAATTACAAGTCAAAACCTTCTCACCCTCTCATGCAGAAATCATGCTGGTAACTCTACCAGCGTTAGTGACAGTACAATGCATTTAAGCTATTCCCAGCAACCCATACAACTGCAGCAAATAATGTAGCATGTTACTTTTGTGTTCTCTATTGTCTAAGGCAAAACAAATATGCATGGCTAACACAAACATGATTAACTTCAAACACGGAATTTCAGAGCTGTTTCTCCTAGCTGGCCAATAATTCTTGATCTCACGGATTCACAGTGGTGAATGATTGTCTATGCGGTGACAGGTGTATGGAGGGCACAATGTTGGTGGGGTCTGGCCCCTCCTTCCTGTACGCCAGATCCCGGTTTTACCTTGCACACCTTTTCCATGCACCCATCCCGAAGGCACGCAGTGCAAATGTGCCCTACAGCCCTCTGGTGGCCAGCGAGGCAAAGCCAAAAGGCCACCCCCTGCCCTAGGGCGGCCCCATGGCACACTGCAGACAGCTTTTGCAGCTAACACTGTTGAGATCCTCCACAGAAATGCATTCGCCTGGCAGAACTGAAGCCTGTAAGAATGTAAACAGGTCCATCACACACATGTGGGTTCTTCTAACCTGCGGGGGTAGGTTGGGCACAATGGAGTTAGAGCTTTAGTGCTAAAACAGGCTACAGAGTTCTCTTTGTTTACACCTGTGGCTCCTCAGAGAACTGAGCACCTGTGAATGGCATTTTCAGAATTCTTCTGGGTCTTTTCTCTTGACTGCTTAGGTGTTTGCACAACAGATCTCTATGGCTGCATCTAATCATCAATCACTGTCGATCACTTTTCAGCATTGGCAGCAGTCATTTTCTATTACCAGTTCTAACTCCTGTAAGTATTAATGTAATATATAGCATGTCATTAATACTGTAGGGGTCTGGAAGTAGAGACAGACAAGTTCAGATCTTCAGCTAGTGTAAATTAGTATCAGTACCACTGACCTCGTGGATCACTGAAAAGAAATTTTATGAAGCTTCCTATGCTTTTCCCCTAGAAAAAAATTCCTGCTTCCAATGGACTTTTAGCTTTCTATTTAAGGAAAGGTGCCGTTAAATTGACACACACTTGAGTTTTTAAAATTTTTTTAAATTTTCATGACTCCAGTTCCCTGAAATATTCAAACAACACATTTAAGCCTCCATTGAACACAAATTGTTCACATGAAATGTGAAAACACACTACAAAAGACTTGAACAGAGCTTTCTTGACTGGACCAATGCCAAAGCCATAAACCAATATCTTGGTGCTGAAAGCTATAAACAGCTATGTCAGTGGTTTAGGATTGCATCTTAAGGACAATTTGTATGCATTATTCTGCATAACTGTACATCTGGTGACAATAGAAAACATGGTGCATAAACAGGCCCAGCCAGGGTTACAGACAATAAATTCAGGTAATCAGTGGCCTTTTCTGTCTTGAAGCTTTTGTGGTTCCCTCTAAGAGCCAGACTATGCTTGTACAAAATAGCACCAACACAGCCTTCTAGGGCAAACAAGGAGTCAAAAGCCGCTTGCAAATTGGTTTTAGTACTTTCAGGAGGAGGAATGGGTAAAAGCTACGGGACAGAATATCATCTGTGGGCACTCTCACTTCCCTTCAACTCTTATTATGTGCAAGCAACATGATTTTAGCTTTCTCTATCACTGTCACCACTGAGACCATGGTTCTCTCAACTGTACAATGGAGCCTTGCACCCACCTTTGTGAAACTGAGGGGGAAGTATCCCCTTTAGCCTGCCAGAGCATGTTTGGCAGCATGAGACAAAGCACCAAAGTAAGAAGTAATTATTGAAAAATGATTGGAGTAAAACAATTTTTATACTGTGATCCATTTGTAGTAGCAGAAAAAGGAGTCTCTCTCCATAACATACACCTCATGAATTCCCATTGCTGATGAAGGTATTTTTTCCATAGAAATAGAGAAGCACAAATTTCTGAGGAGCTTGAATTGCTCTGGAACTAACATGTTCTGCTTACAATGCATAAAGTCATTTCATGGTGAGTCCTGTAGTGCAAAATTCAGATTGCTGGATGAAGACATAGAGAAGAATCTTTCACTTAAACAAGTTGCATTGAGGTGATTCATTCCTCTTGCTTCTTTTTTTCCCCAAACCAACCTCTAATTCTGGATAATGATAATTAAAGTGATACTGCATATTTTCAAAAGAAGTAATCTCTTCCTCTCAGATCTGATAAAGCTTTAGCTCAGGACAGAGAGGTGCAATTAGCATATGGTGAAGAGTCTGATGTTTGAGCTGTAGGTGGTGGTGTTGCTTTATGGGAGTTTAAGTTCCGTGAGGATGGACTACTTAAAGGGACATAATTAGAGGCAAATTGGGGTAACTAATAAATCAGTTACCTGACAGTAGTCATCTTTCCTTCATCCTCAGTTGCTCATACAACTTATTTTAGAAATATGAATAGACATGGAAGTCTTACATTTCAACATCATTTAGGAGCATAGGTAGAATAGCAATGCAAGCATAAGTGGACAAGTGCCAGACAAATAGCAGGAGAGGTTATCTTTATCAATAATAACAATTTTTTTTGTCATTTTGCCTTTTTGATGTAAACTCATTCTTCAATGATGCGGTGCATTAGATTTCAAAGTACATTTCACAGCAGCCTTGGTTTTGGTTTCAGTCAACGTATGT
This sequence comes from Xenops minutus, assembly GCA_035221455.1. NCBI lineage: Eukaryota > Metazoa > Chordata > Aves > Passeriformes > Furnariidae > Xenops > Xenops minutus. The sequence continues at coordinate 16,281,085 of JAWWEE010000158.1, forward strand.
GCAATTTGTCTTGCAGGCAGAGTCTAATCTAACACCCAATAGAGATAATCGACTTGAGTGAGTTTTGCATACACAGGAATCCCATTGATTTAGTGTTCGTATACAAATTGAGGAATTAAACCTTACATCTCTGTGAACCAATGGAGAGTTCAAACTGATAGACACAGGGGGATATTGTCAGTCTCTTCAATGTAGCTGCTGCCAAGTGCCTGTCAGTAAAGCTCTCATACTCCACTGTCCCTTGTGGACAGAGCTGTGACCAACAAGTCAGCAATGAACTGGAAGAACAGCTCTACTTCCCTGCAGCTGTGTACTGGTTTTGGCTGGAGTAGAGTTAATTTTCTTCACAGTGGCTAGCATGGGGCTGTTTGTGCTGAAAACACTGTGGGTAATATAGAGCTGTTTTTGTTACTGCTGAGCAGGGCTTACTCAGAGCCAAGGCCTTTTCTGCTTCTCATACTGCCACATTAGCAAGGGGGCTGAGGGTGCATGGGAACTTTGGGAGGAGCTGCAGCCAGGCCAACTGCCCCCAGCTGACCAAAGGGATTTTCCATACCCTCTGACATCATGCCCAGCACAAAACGTGGGGGGAAGACGGAAGAAGAGGGGGGACATTTGGAGTTGAGGTGTTTGTCTTCCCAAGTAACCATTATGTGTGATGGGGCCCTGCACTCCTGGCAATGGCTAAGCACCTGCCTGCCCATGGGAAGCAGTGAAAGACTTCCTTGTTTTGCTTTGCTTGTGTGCACAGCTTTTGCTATAGCTATTGAACTGGCATTATCTTAACCCACAAGTTTTGTGGCTTTTACCCTTTTGATTTTCTACCCAATCCTGCTGGTGAGGGTGTGAGCCAGTGGCTGCCCAGGGCTTTGTTACTGGCTGGGGTTAAATCATGACAAGCTGTCAAAAAGAAACCATACATGAGTTCATGTTATGCAAAAAACCTCTTCAAAACAACAAATAATGAAAAGCATTATTTGGGACCCTCAGCATGTGAACAAAATACCTTTTCTACAGCATCTGAGATTTGGCAACATGCTAGTGTCTCTGCTCAACACAGCAACTTTGCCACAAGAGCATGAGACAGAGCGAGCTGAGCCTTTGCTAAGATCTACAGGGGGAAGATGCACTATGGAAAGACTGAAGAGAAAGCAGAGAATAGATAAAGCAAACTAGAGCACTTCAGTCTTTCTAGAAAGAATGTCACGTTCATTGTATTTTTGCCTAATTTTTGCACCTTCAGGAGCAACCACCTGAGAAGGGCAAAGTTAGAAAAAAATTTTCAGAATGAGAAAGTGCTCAGGATCCAAGGATGCACATGCACAATTCAGTCATACATGTAAGTGCAAGCTTAGAATTAAGTGGCTGGAGTGCTTACTTAGAGCAATTTTCAGATATGGACACTAGACATCACTCTTGGGACATTCAGTTCAGACTTAGTGTGCAAGTTAGGTTTTTCTGCTTTGCTGTGCCCCAAGGAAGCCTGCATTGCTCCCAAGTCTTCTGGGAATATAGGAAAGAGAATATGAGGATATTGGTGTGAGGAGCTGTCAGTCTCTCAGGCTGTGGCTTTGGTTTTCTTCCCTGGTGACAGAGCTTTTTGTGTCCTCCTGGCAGACACTATTCAGCTTAATCATCATTTAAACTGCCAGTTCATTACTCTCATGAGTCTTCATGCCAGCTAACAGTTTTAGAGTTGCTTTTCCCTGATCAGACTAAGACATTCAGACCTCTATTTCATTATTATGTCCTTGATCTCCACAAATGCTGACACATGCTAACTTGACTCAAGCTTGTCGCTAACCTAAATAATCATAACAATTGCTAACCTCCATTTAGTGTCTTCAAAGAGGGGATTTTGGTAGTTTTTTGCTATCTGAAAAGTTGGATGTGTCTGTGTTATTTGTCAGGAAGGTCATTCATGTCCAAATCAAAAGTGTTACAGATGACAGATCTCTGGTAGGACACTGTTTTTAATTAATTTAACTTAATCTACTTAATGGATTTACTTGTAAGTTATCAGAAAATTCACTTACAGCTTAAATGCTGCAAGTTTAGGGATGATCCATGGAGCTTTTACATACTGCATAGAGGCTGTGTCCTTATTTTTTAAAAAAATCAAATTTTTGGAATTCTGTTCAGCCATGATTTTGCCATTTTTTGTATGAATAACACCAGCCAGACAGCTTTAAAGTTGAGAAGTTCCTGATTTTAAGCTGATTGGTACTGCAATAGAATCATGTCAGAATTTTTTTTTTTTCAGGTGACCCTACTTCTTCCAGTGAAAGAGGATTTAATTTTAGCAAACATAAAAATTAATTTCTTTCTCATTGCTGTTTAATCAGCAGATCTTACTTATTTATGGAATATGGCTCAAATCCTTATAAAGAGATGATTGTTAATTTCCCTGTGGGTTTTCCCATGGCAGTCATCACTGTAATATGCCAATACTTCACACATTTTTCCCCACAACATTCTTGTTAATTTAATTATTTTTGTTCACATCTTCCAGATGGAAATTGAGACAGAGTGATTGAGTGCAAAATGTTTCTTCACTTTGTGTTGGGCATTACAAATTAAATAGTTCCTATTGACGATAATTTTAGCTGCAAATTCTTAGCTCGTCTGATCAGATACTTAGTGAGTAGGAAGCAATTAATGAATGTATGTAAAATATGTGACTTCTTATCTTGCAGCATGTTATCTGAAGACTACTACAGTGGCAAGGAAAGAATAGTTTCCCAGGGTATCAATGATTACCTTTAGCTTGAGCCCATCCTGTCATTCTCTAAACATCCCCAGCTTCATTTGCTACTTACCTATTAGCCTTGGCAAAGAACAGGGGATTATCACATGGAACCAAGAAGCAGACATGAAATTCAAACTGGCATATCTAAAGAGAATGGAAAAATTGGTATTTAGCTGTAAAGGGCCCAGAGGGATTACTTATTAAAGTTCTAAAAACAGACAGACTCCTTAACTCCCCAATTACTTCATATACTATCCAAAATAAAATCTATCTAGACATATCTATGAAGATCAAACTAAAATAAACATAAATTGAACCTAATTTGAACAACACAAGTACTGTAATGGTGGAGGGGTGGGCACTGCTTGTTTTCTATTTTCCCTGTGAATTCATCAAAAAAAGAATTGATGAAGAAAGGAACTGTGGCAAAAGCAACTGGGCATAAAAACCATGGAACTGTGTATACTACTCTGAATGATCATAGTTTACATCAAAATCTAATACTGTTTATACTCAAGTGAGATGTGTCTTACTATTTCATGCATTTTTATTATGACTGTCTTTGTATTTACTTGTTTAATGAAATATAGATCTTGAGATCTTTGTAGTGCTCCATCTCCTGATGAAACTCTTGGAAGTGAAGGGTGAATATGCTTAACTATGTAATGCAACAATTTATGTTTTGTTTTAATTAATTTTATTTTTTCCTAGTTTTTAAAAATCAGAAGTATATTACATTTCATTACATTATATGAAAAACATTTGGAGGTGCAAGCAGTCATAACAAAAAGCTCTTTAAATGACAATAATAGAAAAATATTGAAAAAATCACTCAAAGCATTCAAGATTTATCTAATTCATTCTATGAAGATCATACTTTTGTAAATCTGCTTTATGAAAATATTATTATTCTATACAGAAGTTGTCAGCATTTAACTGGCTTGGATTTCTTGTAAGGGCTTTTGCCATGTCTGTTGCTTTTAATAGGCCTGATCTAGAGCCATGAAACTAAACAGGAATTTTTCAGGTGACAATGCTTCGCACCAGAAGATCATTACTCTTCTTCTTGCCCCAAAAGCAGTAAGTGCAGAGCAGTAATTGAATGCATATAAGTTCATAAAAGCCCCTGTGCAGGAGACTCATGCCCTGCTCTTCCTTCCTACCCTATGAGCTGCAGATATATGAAATTTGTAGTAAAATTGCACTAACCAATTCCTTTCACTTTTACAAAATACAAATTTCATCCCAAGTATCTCCAGCCCATAGCTTGTCCCTGTGAAAAGCATTCTGACTGTGACCTCTTTGATTTATAGTCAGAGAGTTCCCACTGAAGTGCCCCTAGAAATCTCAACCAGGACAGTTGCAAAGGAATCAAGAGGTAGTCCCTCTGGTAACCATATCCAATAAATGTAGGGATTTACAGGTTGATCCTAGTATTTTAAAATCCATTTAGAAACCTAGTAGCAGCTGCTACAGACCCAGAAATATTGGTGTAATAATAATTTTGTCATGATGCCACTTTGAAAATTGGTCATAGAATTGTTCCTCAGCTTGAGTTTCCCAGGGGCGTTAAGATAAAGTATAATGCAGCTAAGTAATCTTGAAGTGATAGAAGTAGGGATTACTCTGGCAGGGATTACCTCTGGAAGAGAAAGTCACACTCTTCTCACCAGATACAGATGAGAATGTTGATAATAAATCTGGCTGAGGAGAGCTTTAGTATCCTTCTGTTTTATCTAAGCAGTAGAATTCAGCTGAGATCTTTCCAAGCTAATGAGGCCATCACATAGGCCACTTCTGTGATGACTGTACAGCACTAGAGAATGTAGCCCAGTCTTTAGCTGGAGTAAATCAGCTCTGTTATCTCTTCACTAAATTGGCAAGTACTGTCATTCCCAAAGCCTACAATAGCTTTAGGAATCAAGCTGCCATCCCTTACTTTATGTGTCTGCTTCAGGACAAAATGAAAGCACTTCCCTTTATGCCTAGAAATCCCCTATCCTCACCCTGTTCATTATTACAATGTCTTGAAATTCAGCCAGAATTGCTTAAGTAACTGAAAAATAATCTCCAGAGATTAAGAGATCTGCAACAAAAACAATAGACAAGTCATCCCTGGAGTAGGGAGCTTTGTGTCTTTTTTGCTTATATCAAACCATAGCAGCTTCACAGAAGATACAGTAGCAGAAAAATCAAAACAGAAAAGCATACAGCACTATAATTATTGCTAATTACATCTTTAAAAATGAGGATTTTCCAATGTAAAACGGAAATTTGAAGTGAATGAGCAGTCTTGCATGTGTTTTCTCACAAAAGACTCCTTCATTTTACCTGTTGATCTGCTTTTGCATGGGTTTTTCTGTGGTTTTTCTATTTTTTTGCCTTAGTGACCTATTCTCATTCCATATGGGAAAAATATTTTGGGGAAGCCTTTCTCCTAGACTTCTCTGAAAACTAGAAATGTCAGACACATTTATAAATCTGCATAGTGGACATAGACTTTTCTTCCTTATAGACTGAAAATGTCTTCACTTAAGTTTCTTCCAGTGTTTAATGTACAGCCCCAGAGATAACTGCACTATCGCTACAGAGGGACAATTGCTTTCCCCTTTCTTGCCAGTCAGTCGTTTCACTGTTGTGCTGGGCTGAGCAGACACACTGGTCTTGGATTTGCCCAGGCCAGAGATTAGATCACATTTGAGTGGCACTACAATTATAACATTTTTTTCTCTTCCTCTTCTCAACTTCCAGGTTTGCTTCCTACACGGTCTTCAGCTTCCAAAGTCTTCAGCTAATTCGTGCCTTCCATTTTAAGCAGCCCAGCTCAAAGCATCCTCTTTTCCATAACCTGTTTCTTTTCTAAACGGACACATAATTTTTCCCCTCTGGATCATTTCCAGACTTCATTTTCTGTCTGTTGTGGCTTTCAGTCAGTCTGCCTGACAAATCCTCTCTCACTCTGCTCCCGAAAACCTGGCTCTTGATCCAGTGTTCAGCCATTTCACCTCTGGGCTTCCAGTCCTATAACTTGGAAGATATAGCAATAAAGCAAGCACAAGTAAGACTAATCTCTGAAATAGACTAGGTAATTCTCCTTCCTATCCTCCCCCAAGGCAAACACATTGACATTTGGAGTTAAGTTAAATTCTGGCTATATAAAAAGAAACTGAATCTTACCTATGAAGTTTCTAATGGCTATCACCAAGAGTCTCTCAGAGGACAAAAACTGGAGCAGAACTTGCTGCAAATATATAGTAAATTTCTCCAGGTAATGGCAGGGAAATCACTCTTCATTTATATAAGCAAATCTTACTGTGTTTATACAGTCTCAGGAAAGCTATTAATCCTGGGCCTAATCCATTTTATGCTAGTGTAAATCAGAAAGAAATCCTGTGAAATCAGAGAAGTTACAAAAACTCTTTAGAAAATCTTTAATTACTGCTAGGGCCAGGAATCCTGTTTTGAAAATAGGGACTAAGTCTCTGCCTCACCACACATTTGGCATTTCTAAGCTTTCTAATATGAGGAGCAATGTGATCTAGCATCAGAGCACAGAAATAAGAGCTGGGAGGCCTTGACCCTGTTCCTGACTCTGACAGCAACATATTAGGTGACAATGAGCAGATCATTTTGCTTTTGTAAGCCAACACCCCTTTCACCTATGGTCTTGTTGGTCTGTAAATTCTTTGGTCTTAACAGGAGCTTTAAAGTATTGCCATAATATAAGTAATAACAAACTCACCCTTGCAAAGACTAATTCTAAACCAAAATTAAGTAGGATTTATATACACTGAAATTACTTAAGAATAATGGCAAACACATATCAAGGTATTGTTGATAGCACTGGGATTACATAACTCCAGAGCAACAAGACTGTTGTGTTACCCCAACTAATTTGTCACCAACAGTCACAATGTTTTCTTAAGACGACAACAGATCAGTCTATCTAAGTTGCAATTAGGGATTAAAAAAAGGCTTGACAAAAAGATGTGACCTTAATTTAAAAAATTAACACTCTGACAAAAAGCAAATGAAGTGCATTTTCAGTTTAATTAAAATGCCACAATTACAATGTAAATAATTGTGTTTTATTAATCATCGGCATTCAAGCTTGAGACTGGAGCAATACTAATGATAATTAAGTTGCTGGTGCTGAGTATGGTGCCTTAATAATTACATAGTAGTTAATACAGAATGCTAACTAAAACTAGGGAGTTCTGCATAGCAATTATGTTATCTAAGGCTACTAATTAGTTATGTTAATTTAGAATTACTTCAATTTCTTGTGTAGACTGGGCTTGTTAAACTGCAAGTCCCCATTGTCCCTTCTGTCATGTGCAACAGAACTGGTTCTCTCTTTCCCTTTCTATTGAAGTTTACACAAGAATGTTCCACACCATCAAAGTGGTCTCTAAGGGAGAGAGATGCTACAGAATCTTGTACTATTTTTTTAGTTATTTTTATGGCATGTTCACGTAGCAGCATGTTTATAGCTCAGGATGCTTAATCATGACAAAGACCCATCTAATTGTTAATGTCAAGGCAGAGTCTACTTTTTAAAGTCATCCTTACTAGCATTTGTTTTTACAGGCAGAAGAAACAAGGTTATTTTAAGGGATATGACAAGAATAAGAACAAGAAACTAAACTGGTCCACAGATAGACCAGAGGCAAAATTAAAAAGTCACAGGTAATTCTTGCCTGCAGTCATAATATGGAGGAGTGTTTTAAAGTGTGGGCTCCTGAGTCAGGATACGAGCAAGGAGCTGTGAAGCCTCAAATACTGAATCAGTTGAGCTGAATGTACTCTAAAGCAAATAGCTTGAGTGCACAAGGTCTCAAAGGTAAAAAGCAATCGAGAAAATACCATGTTACGGAAAGTGAACTGGTCCCATTTGTCTCTTTAAAATTCTTCAGAAATACAGAAATCAAATGAAGGAAGATTAATGAGTACTTTCCCTGCATCTGCAAGGAATAGCTGTCAGAAAAAGGAAGACAGAGGTCCAGTCTTCTTTCAGATACACCTTGATTGTCTGGGAGTCAATAACCTAATGTCCCCATCTCCTTTTGCTGCTTCATGGCAGGGTGGTTGTCCCCCGAGGAAGGGAATGACTTTGAGAATGGGGGGAATTTCTTCTTCATATTTTGCCATTAAGTTGTTGCAGATAGCCATAAGATCTCCTCTCTGCCTTCTCTTTCTAAGACTAAAAACAACACTTCCCTCAGCCTTTCCTAATAACTTTTATGTACACATACGTGCTAAGATCCACAAGGGCATTTGGGCAACCCGCTCAACTCAATCACCTAAATCTCCTCCTTGTTTATAAGAGAAGTAAGCTGCTTTGCCCCTGTTGTGGAGTAGCTTACCCACTGGAGGCAAAACTGTCTTTGACAGATCCGTCCACTCCCTGCCTTTATGATCTTGAGAGGAAGAAATATATACTCCCTATATATTCATGTGATGACTTAAGGGATAGGGGGCAATAGTGACAAGTTCCTGCCTGGTGCAAGAGGTGTGTCTTCTCTGTGACACATGGAGCTGCAGGGAATGTGCCTTTTTCTTTTCTCCTTTCTGTTGGCAGAGTGAGGGATACATATAAAGATTTTAGCCTAATGCAATGGGACTATCAAGGGCTTTAAACCCTGATCTTATGTTTTCTAATTCACATTCATCTCCTATGTTGACTGCTTCCTTATATTAGTGAGGACAAGTTTCTAACTAATGTTCAAACATGTTGTTCTGAGCTTGTTTGAAAATGGCAATGGAGATTCTCCAGAGACGATGGAACAAAGGAGAAGAATGCCTCCCTCTTCACTAAGCCTTTATGCACACAGGAGCTATTTTTAACATTACAAATGAATACATATTGGGAAAGAGATCCTGTCAGCAATAGGGTGCCAGCAGCATCTGAGACTGAAAAATGCAGGGAATCAGGGCTGGCAGCTCTTATGGGCTCTGCTGTGCCAAAGCAACAGATCTCCCACTCATCTTTACTGGGACAATTAGCTGTTGAAATGTTTTGCTGCATTTTGATAGAGCTGGCCTTGCAAAGAAGTTAAATACATCAGGGTACTCAGTGACATTCTTTATCCCACAACTAGCCATTCCTTCACAGTTCAGAGTCCTGCCTATCAGATATTGAAGGTGTGGCTGCTTTCACTTACTTTTTTTCCCTTGATGACTTTATTAGATTTTGATCTAGGTCTGAAGTTCATAATTTGTGTCTGTATATTTTCATAAAACATCTGTTTGAGAACCAAATTCTGCTCCAGTTGCTCCTACATAGTATGATTCAAAAATGTTACATGGGAATGGATTGAATTAGTTCCATTTGGAGACTTTAATTTAGTTTTGGTTAGATACCAGGAAAAGGTTTTTCACCCAAGTAGTGGTTTAGCACTGGAACAGGCTCCCCAGGGAAGTGGCCACAGCACCAAGCCTGTCTGCGTTCAAGGAGTGTTTGGACAATGCACTCAGGCATATGGTGTGACTCTTGGGGTGTCCTGAGCAGGGCCAAGAGTTGGACTAAAAGATCCTGGTGGGTTCCTTCTATCTCAATATGTTTTATGATTCTATGAACTTTGCAGTCCACATAGAAAGTCTTCAGGACTACAAAAGAGTATTTTTTATTTTCCTCAAAATGCTACTTGAGTGGAGAACTGACACTTTATTATGACATTATTTTCCTAGATTTGTTTCTAACCTTGTTTTTCATGGAAGCAAAATTGTTTTTCAAGAAGCAAATACTGTTCAGAGTGGCAGGCTTCTTTTTTCAGCCGACAACTTTTCACAGTTATCCACAATTCCAAAGGCATTGAGACCATCACTCAAGCTGCTCAGTAATTTTTAATGCTCCAGTTTTACAGAATGTGCAGCTATCAAGACAAACTAAAAAGCACACATATGCTGTCCAATAGAAAAAACACTCCCTGCATGTAGTCAGGAACATCCCTTGCAGTATCACAAAGCATTTTTTAAACATTCACTAATTACATTGCCCCAGGATGGTTATCTAAAATTCACAAATAAGGAAACAAAGGCCCAGAAGGTTTAAAGTAGCTTGGTTACCAGGAAATCTGTGGTAAAGTCATCGGTTCTAGAAATCTTTACCAAATTCTTCATGCTCTAATTACTGGGCTGTGCTTCTGAAGGGATTCCCCTCTGAAGCACTGCTAGTTCACAACTGCCCTCCTGGCTCTGCTGCAGAACACCCAGTTCCTATCTGATTTTCGTTATTGTCATGGCTTTAAGATTGGTTTCTGTTGAAAGCCTCTGGAAGTTTCCCTCCATCCTATAGAGCAGAGCCAATGAGGGCCAGCGCCAAGAAAAACTTCCAGCTTTTGAACCATTAAGTTACGCCTCTGCGTGAAAACATATTTAAGAAGTTGTTGCGCAGTTAGAATTGGGACAGCCATGGGTTAATAACATCACAACGCAGACATCAAGGTCAGTGCAGGAGGAGAAGAGGAGAAAGAGGGGGAGGGACCCCACGGATCAGG
>JAWWEE010000158.1:16291432-16308282 GCA_035221455.1 Xenops minutus
ATTCTAAGTTCTGCTTTGCCCGTGGTATTAATCAAAGCTCCTCTTTCGGTTATCTCTAGCCATAAATTCCGAGCTGGGTTTTTGTTTTTTTTTCCCTTCCCTCTGGAAGGCAAAAAAGGGAGGTGGGGGAAGGCCTTGAAGGAGTTTTGCTGGACATCAGGCATTTATTCAGGGTCGAACCACCACAGTTTTTTTTGTTGACTGTGGCAGTGTCAGCAGAGGCATTTCAAATCTTTGTTCTGCATCTACATGCAGGAAGGTCTCTTTTAGGGAACTGTCACATATGACTTGCTAGCTCCATATGTACCACCACAGACAGGAGCACTTCTGTCCAGGAAATTTTGAGGTGAGCCACTTCACAAGCTGCCTCTGCATGGGAGCTTTGTCTAGAAAGGTGAAATTAAAAACACTTCAAGGCTTGAACTGCCTCCTATAGATGAGCTGTTTCCAAATGCTTTTTATATAGCATAGGGTAAGAGCAATTAGCACAGTTCAGCTGGTGTGCAGTAGGTTCACGTGTAGTTTATTTCAGTATCTTCAGCCCAAATGGGCTCTTGTCTGAAGACAGGTCAGCCTGCATCTGCTTCCCCTTCAAATCTTTCCCAAAGTACCGACATCTGGACTTTTTCAAAGGCATGGAAGGCAATTTGGTATGCAGCTCCAAGTGTTTCTCAAAATCTTCCCCGCAAACCCTTAGAATTACAGACCTTTGTGCTCATGCTGTTCTCCAAGTGCTGAAATAAGTGGGATTACACCAGTGTAAGACAGAAGTGAGGGGAGGAAATGACCCTGTGAGAGGTTCTTCTGGATGGCAATGGTGAAAAAGAAGCCATTAATCATCATACTGCATAGTGACGAAACTCTGCTGCCAGGCTAATAAATACTCTGATCCAGCATGGTAAGGATGCACAACCAGATGTGTTCTTGTCTGCGAAGGCAGCAGAGGGATTTCAAGGCCTGCAGTGGATCTGCTGGAGACAGAGGAATTATTAACAGTGTTAGCAATTTGAATAGTTAAATTGGTGAGGGGCTCGGGGAAAATGTCAGTAAATTAGAAATCATTAGAGACATTTGAAAAGCATTAAGATTGAGCATTTTGTTAAAGGACATGTTTATTACAGAGATGACTGAACCCTGTTACAAATGAAAAGACATTTTCTAATATCACTTGACTGAAAGAACAAGAGCATAGATATGTCTGTAAGTACACATGTACATGCATTCCAATGCACTGACAAGCTTCTGAAAGAGCAAAGTTTCAGACAAAATAAGAGCAAGAATTTGAACAGGGTGGGAAGTTGAAATAGAAGCTTTTAACTGCTTCCTGATTTCTTGAGTCAAGTATTGAACATGATAAAAGTAGAAGAACGGGATTTTCTATTTGATTCTCCCTTCTGCTGTTCTGTGAATGGAAGTAGTGAAGGACTGAGGAAGGGGGTAGGGGAGACAGGAGTCTGAAGAGAGAGAGAAAGAAAAGGCTTCGCAAGGCTTTCTACTTTTGTGCATTAAAACTTTTAAATATTGTAAAACTAATTATTTTTTGAGCAATGCACTGTTATATTGTCTAAATGTGCAGACAAAATACTTTTTTTTTACCATAATCAGCAGAAATCATCCATCTCTATAATGTTTCCTAACCTCTTGATTAGCACAAAGTTAATTTGGTGCTTATCAGTCCAAAGCAAGGAGAGCATGAAATTAAGTTAGGGACAAATCTTCATTTCCTTCCTTCAACAACTTCCTTTTGACACAAACAGTCATTTTCTTGAATAATGAATGAGTTAAAAATAGATTATAACTTTCTGATTTCTGCTGTTACAGAGTAATTCCATGTTATTCAACATGGCATATTTCTTTGCTGCATTTTATTTAACCCAACCCCCAAACCTCCTGAATACTCCCATACATACAGCAGGTCCAGTTTGGTTCTGGTGTAACTCTCTGGCTTCCCAACTTCCTTTCAAATACAAAATTAGAATTTTGGATTAATTTTCTAGCAATACCAATAGATGAAATGATACTGAATGTAGATATTTCTTTTCCAGTTTTATGACAAACCACAATGTTCCACGGAGTAGCTTGTTTACTTTTGAAGGCTGAACTTTATCCTCCTCAGATTGTAATATTCCCCCACTATTGTCTACAGGAGTTTGTCTCTCTCCTGCATGAATATACAATACAGGCAGGGAGGTTGCACTTCTGAAATAGCCTCGTGGAGTCTTCAAGAGGCAGCCTGAAGCCATGTGAGGAGTCATCAGCAGGGTTTTTCAGTGATTATCGCTCTCCTTAGTCTTCCTTGGATTTAGTGCAGCTGGTGGAGTTTGGTTCAGTGAGGGTTAGCTGTGATGAATGAACCCTGTATGGGTTAAAATAAATTGGGACATAGCCTCATGTCTCCTAACAAGGTTTCCCTTCTGTAGAAATTCATGGCACATTTCTGAATCTCCTTCTATCTTCCCCCACCCTGTTTGCTTCTTAGAGAGGTGTGTTTTAAAGGGACATTGTTCAAAGATATTTCATTACAAATGAGTTGCTCCACATGTAGAGCTGCTGTCTTATTAAAACAATAAGGCCTTTGCAAACTGAAAATTATGCCAACATGCTCAAGCTTTTCAATGTACAATATATCACAATTTTTCTCACTCCTATTGCCTTTTCTCCCTGTTTTCCCTACAACATTAGTGGATGCTTCCATTTAAGAGACATTTAAAAAGGGCATTTTTTGAGGCCACTTGGAATTGCCTTTCTTGATACACCTGATATCCCTACTGAAATCTAATTTGCAGTACGGGGCTTTGTAATTTCATGCTAGAACAGCATAAAATGGAAGAATAACTCATCCAGAAGGAGAGGATTATGTAACAGTAGTGAAGGAGAATCAGTACAGACAGGGAGGATCCTTTGGAAAGCTACTGGTTCTGCAGTGCCATGCACCTGCTGATTGGTTTCAAACAATGGGGAGACTCACTGCCAACAAGCGGAAGAAAAGAGAGGGTGGAAAAAAGCTTGGTATTAATACAGCTCACCTAAATTCATTCACTTCACAAAAAGGTATATTGCAACTGAATAAAATCCTCCTGTGTTGTCCAAGCTCCATCTCATGAATGCCTGCTTTTCCTTCTGTGGAAAAGGTGTCACTGGTGTACTTCAGCCATTGAGAATGGAGAGTGAGACAATTGGCCCAGGGATGCACACAGCCTGTTACAAGTCATGCCGAACAGAAGCAGGACACATGAGTGCTGGGAGAGCCACAACACACCACATTAAGGATCTAGTGTGAAAGTGTGCTGAGTTAATGGAACCTGCGGACTCTGTCCCAGAAAGGACACTCATTAGCAAAGCAAAAGAATTGCTGGCAGACACACTGAAGAAACTTTGAAGATTGATGAGCTGGACTTGGAAACTTCATTAATTATTCCTGCACATGGAAGATCTAAAGTTACCATAGATCTCCACTGGAGAATAGGGTAGACAGCCCTATACAGCCTACTTTGCTTGTCCTGGTACTAGAGTACATGAGGGTGGAACTAGTGTGAGAATATCAATAACACTCAGTGCTGTATATAGCTATTCTAGGCTACTCCTTACCTTGAAAATATGCACAGTAGAGGCACAGATAAAATATACTGCCAACCACAGGTTCAACTGGAGAAAAGACAGGGATGAGAATCGCCATGGATAGGAGCAGGATTTGGGTGGGAGAGTCAAGGAGAGAGGGCTAGAGGAGCTCTGCTGCAAGAAAACCCCACTAGGTTCACCCTTTTTTTTTTTTTTTTAAACTAGTATGAATTCTCCTTGCTGATGTTATGGGGGTTGCTGTTTTATCGACCTGTGATTTCCACATTTGTCTACTAAATGGTTACTCTTATCTAAGAATCTCATGTACAGTTCAGCAGAAATTGCTCTAACATGCAGAATGCTGTGTCATCTAAAAATGGGGTCACTTCACTGTTCATAACAATTCTCTGAACCTTCTTTCAGTAAATATACCAACAGCATCAGTCCTACCATGGTGCCTTTCACCACTTTGTTAAATACTTAGCTGTTTTGAAAATTTATATATTTCTGTACGCTGTTTAACTCAACTAATTTCTAATGAAGTAATTTTACCATAAAGCTCTTAATTTTCTTAATAACATCTTCTGATACTTCACAATATCTTGCAAGCAATGGCTCCCAGTAGGAGCAGGCAGTTAGAAACCATGGAATAGTGACATCCACACTATATCACACTCGGGTAAACTGGAAGCTCCCAGAGCACAGCAGTGTCCTGCCATCTTGACTATGCTTTCTCCTTCTAATATGAAAACCTGTCTGTTTAATAAATTATCTTTCAAAAATGAAAACTTAAAAAACCAAAGGTGGCACCTCAGAGAAACAGTAGCAGAACGAGATATTGGAAATCAGAATTTACTGAAAGAAAGTGAAGGTTTGAAGGATGAGTTCAGGTGACTGCAAGCTAGTGCAAGCTGTTTGAGGACATCAACAGAAAACCTATATAGAGAAGTGGATGATGGTAGGGATACACTGAAAGACAAAGACAACAAAATCAAACAATTAGAATTGCAGAATAAAAATTTGGATTAAATCAATGAACAACTGAAGGCATAGATCATGGAAATGTCCTGCCAGATTTCTCTATACTAAGATAATACAATGTATTAAAAAGATGTATATATTAGAAGTAAGAAATATGAAAATGAAAGACATTTGGAATGCTTGCAAATCACACAGGGATTGAAGGAGAAACTGTATAAGCAAGAAAAACTCAAAGCCTGCCAGTCAAGGAATGTATTAAAAGAACTTTACAAGTTCAGGGAAATGCAGAGGAATTGGATTCTGCAAATGAAAGGACAACTAGAAGAATTAGTTGAGAAAGATGAACTTTTGGCTGTAGTGATGAAAACAAATCCTGGCATGCTCCCCCTCAGTGCAAGTAAGTATGCTGAAGCCAAGCTTCTGGAGAACTCCCTCTCTTTGCTTAAAACACAGTATTTCTTCTGTTACATTTGGAATATGCTAAAAGTCTTGCTGTTGGTAACAGTTAGCTTTGGACTTTCCAGTTACTGTTTTATCAGTAACAACATGCCACTATGTTCAGTGGCAGTATGTTTAATATATTGGAAAGGCTCTGCAGAGCTGTCTACATCAATTTAGTATTTTCCCCTTGAACTGGTTCTGACTATGATAGAGTTAAATTTCTTCACAGTAGATTTATGACTAAAACAGGTTTTAGATTTGTGATTAAAACAGGGGTGCTTTAATTATCACTGATCACGGCTTCCACAGTGTCAAGGCCTTTTCTGCTTCTCACGCTGCCTCACCAGTGAGGAGGGTGCACAAGAAATTGGGAGAGGACACAGCTGGGACAGCTGACCCCAACTGACCCATGGGATATCTCATACTATATGACGCCATGTTCAGCAATATAACTGGGCATGAGAGGTGGAGGCTGGCAGGAGCTGCCATTTCTCAGGGGCTGGCTGGGCATTGGTCAGTTGGTGGTGAGAAAATGTTTTCTTTTGCATCACTTATTTTACTTGATTTTGTTTATTGTGTTTTTTTCCCCCTCTCTTTGTTGTTTGTACTTCCCTCCCTATTCCCCCTTTTTAAAAGAGTATTAAATTCCCTTTATCTCAATGCAGAAGTTTCCCCACTTTTGTCCTTCTGATTCTAACCCTGGTCCTCCTTGGGGGAAGTGAACAAGCAGCTGTGTGTTGCTCAGCTGCCTACCAGGGTAAAACCTTTGCATTAATACATAAGTTCATGTGGACTTTTTTTTTTTAGCAATCAAGTAAACTTTAGGTTCTGAGGATAGTTTGTTCTAAATTAGATTGTTAACTGTGAGTATATTTTATAGTAGATAGCTACATGTAGTGAAAACCCAACAGAGAACTTACTGCCTCAGGAAAAGAACACAAAAAAATGCAGTTTGTGGTAATCCGATTGAAAGTGGGCAATGTACAGTACTGGAATCCACTTCCCTACTAGATTGTCAGTTTCTAAGATTTTTCACCTGTGGGTCACATTACAGTTTGTAGAGTATATGCTTTCTCCAGACTTTGAGGAAGAGCATGGAGGAACTTAAAGATGTAGGAGGATATGTTAGTTTAGGTTGGTTAAGAAGGGCTTTCATTAGTGGACGTTGATTCAGACAATGCATATTTACATTTGACTGAAACTTTTTTTTTTGTGCATCTAGATACAACAGGCACTGGAACTTTTAAAATACAAATAGACAAATACATGTAATTTCTGTGGACGAAAAGTATGAAAAGTTAAATCCTAAAGTCCCACATGGCAGCTGGCCAGCTGGTAATCATGCTGAGCCTTCAGAATTATCCCTGACATTTATGCACAAAGCAGGTAGATGAAGCTTGCCAGGCAGAAGCTGGCAAGCAAACGTGCATTGAACAAATATGATACAGGGAAAAAAATTCTGAGATGGTGAAGGGAAAGCTGTGATTCCAGGAAATCATTTTCAATGTACCTTGTAGCAGCAGCAGTGGAGAAAAATTCCAGAGATGAAAAGCCTAGAACAACCCTTTAATCTCTTCCGTGCCCGTCCTGTGTGACAAGTCACCCTTTCAAATCAGAAGAGATACAGTCTAGAAGAGGAAAGTTTGAGCATAAAGAGATTGGGCAATTCTCAGAGGTAAGATGAAGTCAGAACAAAGAAGAATTCTATTTAAGATGCTGAACTGTGACTCAGAGGAACTAAATTTTCTTCCTGTGTCCTTCCTCTTTTTCCTCTGGCAAGTCAATCTCTCCATATCTCCTTTCCCCAACTGAATAATGAGGCAGTAATATTAAACAGCGTGTTTCTTTTCATACTTGACAGCATTTGTTTGTTTGTTTCTTTGTTTGTTTGTTTTAATTTAGAATAGTTTTACAGAACTGAGGGAAGGAATTATAAAACAAATGGTTGAAAGAGCAAATTGGAGGGGGAAAAAAGGAAGAGTTGTGGCAAAGGCTGAGAGTAGGAATCTCTTACTCTGGATCAACAACATCAGTCAGAACAGATTATGTACACATAAAAATGGTTTAACCAGTGAAAATGTCTAGTACAACTAGAACTCAATCTATACTAGAGACCTTTAAGTACTATTGTTATTGGATAATACTAATAATGAGATGTGAACTGCATGTAAGGAGGTATTTGTGCCAAGCTAGTCTGAACTGTATTACTTGGCATTCATTGACAATTGCACCTGTGCAAAGCCAGTCCGATGTTGTGTTGTTCTTATCGTCCAGTGTCACAGGGAAGGCTATGAGAAAAACAAATGTTGCATGGGATCAAAGTTAAGAAGGGTTCCAGAAACATGTCCTGAGAAGAGTCACAGAAGATAACTCTGCAATGGGGTGGATAGCGTTGTTGCCCTCATTTTTCAACAGATCTTCACAACTAGCTTCAGCTGCTGTCCTGTATGCGTAACACAGGTGAAATCTAAAAGAGGCTGACACTGAACTTTGGAGGCTTCTGTAGGAGCTGCAGTAGCTTCTGTACACCAACAGTACAGTTTGCAAATACAGTATAGAATATAAAATTGTTACTTTATGTAGCATGTAAATATTTGATGTAATTTTTCACAGAGAGAAAATAAATCTTTCTTTGGTATTGATAAACTATTTCAATAGAAGTATTTACGGGTCATACAAAAATAAGGTGGGGGTTTTTTCTGTTAAAGGAGGGATAAAGAACCAAAATGAAGAAAAATTACATATGCAGCACTGTCCTTTCCACAATTTGCAGTCTTTATAAATGATGTATAAAGGCTCAGATAATTCTATGATGTTTCTGTCTTTCTCATCTTTATTCTAGGGGGAAAAAAAAAGGAAAGAAAAATATGTGCTTCATTATCACAAAAAAAAAAAAAAAGCAAAGTCATATCTTTAATTCACACATTTTTCATGTTCTGAATATAGTTGTAGGGCTGAATTCCTGTAGAGGAAATCTGTATAATTACACTCAGGTGACACCACCTTCGTGTTGAAGACAACAATATGTGCCAAAAAGTGCTACGTGATGCTATAAGCAGCAGAAGGGAAGTCAAGCAAGAAGTGACTTGAAACAGGTACATGAGCATATGTGTTATACAGATCTGTTATATGTGTGTATTATGCAAACTTTTGCTTTCTTTACAGGTTATTAGAATTTTGGTTAAAACCACACTTAGAGTAGCAATTCGTTGCTTTTAAACAGCAATTTTCTTAATCAGAAAACTTCATATACAAGATGATGAAAGCTACTTTTTCTTACCTGCCTTATTTTATTACTTTTTCTGGCATTCATTCTTTCCAAGTGCATTCTTGCAGACAGTTTGAGGTGTACCTGAGGCCTCATGAGGGTTCATATGCACACATACCGCTGCAGTTATCCTAACCAGAAGACTGTTGTATTTTAACAAGTTAGTGATCGATAGCACAGCTAACCTGAGACAGGGCAGGCTTGTGCTGTGCTGTATGTTCAGCTTGGTATGTGGCCTCTGGTGTGCTGTACACATCCACTGCCTGCAGGGGAAACCCAGCCTGCAAATGGTAATGAAGCTCCCATGTGGCACCAGTGATTACAGTATCTTTGTGTCCTGTGTCTAAAAACACACTTCTGTTTTTTCTGTCTTTGCCCAGTCTTTCAGAAGACAGAAAGGAATGATGAACACCCTCTAAATATTGAGGGTTTAATTTCTTCCTGTAAATTACAGTGTGTATATTACATATTGCAGTAAGTGCTGAAGATCTTGACCAAAAGGATCTTTTGTGCTAAGCACTCTCGATGTTCACAGATGATCCTGTCCTTGAGCATGCAGAACAGGTGCATTAATGTCACCTTATTTGGGAGTGGAGATGCAGTGTGGAGAGATCAGGTCACTCACTGAGATCTTAGAGCCTATTAAAACTGAACCCAGATCTTCAGAAAGTCTAACAACATGCATATTGCTCTTGTGTTTAAAGCAATTAGGTTTAGAAATCTCCTTTACAGGGGGAAATTAATTTTCTTCATTCACAAACTTATGTGACTGAACACTGAGGTGCCACCTTATATGGTGACACCCAAAAATCAGTGAACAGAAATAGAAGTCAGGGGATGCTTGTAATAATTAGCTACAGATGTAGACTCATCCAGTCCTGATGTTTGAGAATGCTGAAGCTACAGCTGACTCAGTATCTCATTTATTTATCTCAACACTGTCTCTGGTACCCCAACAACTTTGACGTTGTTGAAAAAAACGGGCTAAAAAGTTGCTGAATGTGCTGCACTTTCAGAGCTGCTGCACTTTTGCAGCTCCTATTGACTTCTCTGAGGCTGAGCTACGGCAGCTCTGCAAAAGAAGCAAAACTGCTGTCCCTCCCTGGACAGAGCTCCAGATGCTCTTTGCATATCAGTGCTGACTTCAAAGGAGGCTGAGGATCTGACCACAAAGGAACCAGAGCCAGTACATATAAAAATCTTTTCACTGCAGGCACCAAGTGTATTTCTGTGCAACCTGCCCTGTCCCCCATAACCTGTCAGATTCAGCAAGAAAGGCTCTGGAGGAAAGATGGAAATAGTAAATCAGGCTATTGAATTATTTGAAAATAATCTTTTCCAAAGGGAATACAGGCTACAGACTTTTAAGAAGATGGGACTTTAGAGCTGACAAGTGTATCTAGCGTGTCAATGTGGTAATGAAGTTAGTTCTGCACTGTTTGGAAAACAGCAAATTTCCTTGCAAGGTTTGTGATTAACCATCTAACAGAAAATAATGATTTCCTTGCAGGCACTTAGGCACCAAATATAAAGATTTAGAGGAAAAGCCTACCAGAGAAAGAATCTACTAAATATCACTATTGAATGTCACTATTATTGTAGAGTCCTCATACTATTCATTGTTAATTATAAAAATTAATATCTATAAAACTGAAGTACCCATTGGGACAAAGTACGCTATTTAATGTTCAGAAATCCTTTTATACACACAAAAAAATCGGTGCCTATTCTGTAAAAACCAGTAGTTGGAGAGAGGAGAGAATATTGACTTGCATGTATGTCTTGTTGTTGAAGAGGATCAACAAATTAGCTAAATTACAAAGGACAAAAACTATGTTTTGCTGCATATGAGTAAGGATTTCTATAAAGAACTTGAGTAAGCAGAAAAGCAATGTTTGCTTCCCTGGGGATGGAGTGGAAAAGAAAGAATTTCTGCCCAGAAATTCATACTTGCACTACTTGTGCCTATACAAGATATTAGATCAAATGGAAATGTATGAATAAATTGAGTATGAAGTATTTTGAAGAAATCTAAAAAAAAAATTAGCTCATTAGAATTACTCTAAAATAATACCCTTAACTTTTTGAAGTTGTTCCTTCTTCCTGTGTAATTTTTCTCTTATTTTTCATTGTTTTTTCCCTTCCATATTTTAATTTACATTTTAGTGAGAAGAAATTCTATGAGCAGACAAAAACAATTCCTTAATTTTTCTACATATTTATTTTATATTTTGAGAAGAGAACAAACAAAAAATGAAACAAATACATTGAAATTCATACCACACATGAACAGGATTCCGATAATATCTATTCACAGCCTAGCATGGTGCTAGGTATAAATATGGAGAATGCTACACGTCCTCCTTCTGTGAGACTAGAATGCCAAAATCTACGTTGTTTTAGTATTTATTTTCAAATAATGACTTCTAAATTCTGTACTTTTTAAAAAATGAGGCAGCAGGGAATTCTCCTCTTTGAAAAATAATCTAATTTAAAAAGGATAATCTGATTCAATAGAAAAGATGTGTAAATTTTATTTGCTAGACTTCTCTCTAGATAAGACAGCAGCTTCTTTTTAAATAAACAAACGTTGATTTATTCACAGTTAGTTGGGTAGGTATTTTTGGCAATCAAATATAACAGGTATACATTGTAGAACATCAAGAGGTGTTGAGAGGATGTAACTCAGTAAAAACAAACAGGTCACACGCTTAGGCAAGAATAATGAACAGCAGAAACATAAGGTGAGGAACAACAAGCTAAATAATCATGTCAGAAACAGATTTGGACGTTAATATAGATCATAATCTGAACAGGAGTGAGCAATACTATGCTGTTGTAAAAAAAGGCAAAACCCTTATTGCAATTTATAGCCTGTGTTATCACCTTAAAAATATTTAGCAATTCTTCAGCTCTCCTTGAAGCTGTCTGCCCCAGCTGTGTCCAATTTTGGATACTTCAAGGAAAGTATGGTCCTACAGGAAAAAACAGAGGAAGATAAAAATAATTATCAGGCTTCCTAGAAGTATACTTGTAAGGAAAGGCTGAAGGAATTAGGATAAATTTAATCTGACATTCCTCTGAACAGCTGAACTTCACAGAAATGAAAGCTAAGAAGTAAAATAATAGCAGCTTTCAAATACACAAAAGGTAATTTCAATGAGAGGAACAAGCTCTTTTCTGTGTGTGCTGTGCACAGGACAGAGACATTTTGCTCTCCTAACTCTTTGCTCATCTCTGTTGAAGTGCTGTATGGAAATTGATATGTTACCTAGATAACACTAAATACAGTCTTTGCACAGCTACAATTTCCCCAGTGCATTAAAAATACACTTAAGAAATACAATTTGGGAAAAGCACAGTGGAACTGGAGAAAAAGGGGGAAAAAAATCTTCCTATGATTGTAGATTACTCTCCTCCTCTGAAGCAGCTGCTGTCTGAAATTGTTTTCAAAGCACCTTCTCCTCACCTCTGTGCTGAATGAACCTACAGAAAAACCTTGCACAAGCTTGATTTGAAACAAAATAACTCCCATTTTGGAGCGGACTGTGTGATGAAGATGTAGTTATAAAATAAATAATGATTCAGCTCTAACTTTCAATTTTTTCCTTATTAAGTTGCTCAACCAGGTGTTGAAGCCAATAGAATTTGCTTTTGCTCTGTTGGAAAGCTATTTTGAGTGCAGCGTGACTGAAGAATAGCCACTTATTAGCTGCTCGGCAGTGCTCTCGGCTTTGCTGCTAGAATCCCCCACAATTGCTTGAACAACACTTTTGCCAATACTCATCTAGCTCAATCAGCAGCTATAACACTGGAGTATGAAATTCTGCAGGGCTTGTGAGGGTGGTAAGTTGCCTGCTGTTTAACATCTCTGTTTCATGCTCTGGAGTCAGGAGGGAGGCATTGCTGATTTTGATCTTCAGTTTGCATTTAATTCTTTCTCTCCTCAATCTATTCAACTGAATTCTCTTGTAGTCTCAGTGCAGTATCCATCCTGACTGAAATTCCTGGGTAATGTTGCTGTGTGCTGTTACAAAGTTGCCATGTTTCATGCTGGAGCCATCTTTCCTTCACTATGGGTGATGTAATTCTTTCGCATCCCAACTGGACTGTGAAGATTAATTAAAGTTTGCAAAACACTGTGAATACCTTGTATGCCATTGAAGTGGAAATTATTGGTTATTACAGCCAGTCTGAATGCCATCTGGGATTTCCATGTTCCTTTTTCAGCTCAGTTGTACGCTACCAAGCTTGATCTGCTATACCATGAACAAAAGATCAGCATTGCAGTCTCTTGTTCTGTGCCTGATCCTGTGTCTAGCCCTTGTCCACATACATCTCAAGAAGCTGTGCTCAGTACACTATGGCTCCAAAGGGTTTTCTATAGCTGGAAACCTGCAACATCCCTTTCCTTTTTCTGCACTTCCACTCTGGTGTGAGTTGGATCCACAAAGCAGTGGATCTCTTTGACCTTCTCCACTGTCACCATTCCCTGCAAATAACTACAGTTCAGCTTTGTGAGACTGTGTAAGAAATTATGGTGGAATTGGGCTCTGCCTTTTGCAAAGGATGCTTTCCCCCTTGCAACAGAATTGTACTTTTGTGTGGTATCGAAAGTACTATGCAGACATGATGAAAAGGGCTGAGATCCAAACCAGTAGTGTAAGTGATGCATAGCCATCCCACAATATTCTTGTATGTTTGTAATACCTACAAAACTTAACTGAAACCCTGTTTTGCTCGTTCACTGTGAGATACTCTGAAGGACCAGTGAACTAAACAAACCACAGCTATAATTTGTTACTCTGCTTTTATGCACCAGCGTTAGCTCAGCTAAGAGTACATTTTAAAACACATTCTTATAACTTCACTGTCTTTGTAAACCACAATAAGCAAATGGGATTAAATGACTTTGGGAACTCCCCCAGTATCATGAGAGATACTCAAAATGGCATAAAATGTAACTACCCAACTCACTTGTGAGCTTTCCCTGGGGAACAGATCAACTAACAAAGAGCTAAAGTTTACTTCCTAAATGAAGGATTCAATTTTATATCTTATCTAAATAAACTGAGAAGCTTGACCTTCCTAGGAGTGCACCATTTCCACAGAACTACAAGTGCAGTCCTCTCACCACACTAATTATGCCATTTACATTTTGCAGATCTGACAGGTTTCAGAGTCAGGCCCCAATGCTGAGTGCTAAATAAATATCTATTAAAAGTTAGAAGCTGTCCATATCAGTTTTGTGTTCTCTCACTCCTCCCATACCATTAGATTCCTCTCCAACTTTGAAGTGTCCCTTACAGCTTTTTGAACGAGCACAAAATTAATTGGGCAGGAATTCTGCTGCAACTGTTCCTCGGTGAGGACAGCATCACGTGTGTTACTTTCCTCCTCAGCCACCTTGAGACATTATTTTCTGATTTTATGAGGAAAAGCTTAGGTGCTATCTACACTGTCACATTCTGGAGTCAGCCTAAGAAGAAGCATCTATTTGATAATTTTTAAGCAACGACACTATGTGGACACATGTCCATTTATCTCTACACATATTCAATCACGCATCCAGTCTTAATCAGTTTTCACTTAATGTCTTCAGAGATATTAAGCTCTTAGAAATTTCATAAAAAGAGTCAAGTGGTTACAGAATATAAACCATATTAAATAAACCATATTATTGTCCCCACTAGACAAAGGTTTTAGAAAAAGTAATTGTCCCCTTTGCCTTTTGACCCAGTATTGGGGAACCAGCATGGAGAGCTCAGAAACATGCACTGCCTCTGACACAGCCAGTACCTGTGAGCATGAAGATGAGGTTATAGAAAATGTGAACAGAAAGTTCCAGGTGAAATTTCAGGAAATATGGGGCTTGTGATAAGTCTGAACAATAGACGAAAAACTGGGAACAACAGAAAAGAGACTGGGAATCAGAATGAAACACAGATACAGGAGAAACTGTCATCCAAATGTTTATTACAAGTTGAACACAATTTATTGTCATTATAGCTTCTTTCATTACCTTTCAACCTTTTCTTAACGATGCCCATATGTTGCAAATATGAGAGTTTTATGGCTTTTGTTCTCTTACCTTTCCCATGGCTTACATTGCTACTGTAATTAATACGTTGACATCAGATGCCTCGCTAATGCTCTCGCCCCAATGCTCCCTGTGTGGTGATCCCTGGGGATACACTTCCCGTTCCAGTGATGTCCGCCAGGTGGCAATGCCGGCACTGCTGCGACATTTCCAGGCCACCCGCAGGTAGCGATTTGAGGGAAGCAGGGCTTATTCAACAACAAATCCTTGGCAAAATGCTTAAAGTAGCTTAAAAAGGTGAATAAAAGTAAGTTGTTAGAGTCTATGTGATTTCCTGAAAACAATAGTAAAACAGGAAAATAAAAAATGCAGTTAGGAAGTGGTAGAACTATCAGGAAGGGACAGTGCTCACTTTAGCCACTGTTTATCTCTGTAGGAGGAAAACAAATCTCGAGAGTCTATGAATTATTATGACTTTTTTTTTTGTCTGTTGATAAAAATTTGATAGAGATCATAATGTCATCTCCTGTCTGATCTCTTTGAAATTATTGTGACTAGATGAGGTCTTGGAATGAAATGCATGGTGAGTAAAACTGTAACTGCTCATGATTTACTCAAAAGTAAATTCCTCTCCTGTGTGGTCATAGATGTAAGAATATCACTGAAGCTTGTTAACACTCTTTCCCCTCCAACCTGCCCTCACAATGTCAAGATTGTAACAATATAATGGATGTCAAGACTTTCTCCCTGCAAAGAAAGAACTGGGGGTGATGGTTGATGAAAAACTCAATGACTGCTCCAAGCCCAGGCAGCCAACTGTGTCCTGGGCAGCAGGTCAAGGAAGGTGATTCTCTTCCTCTACTCTGCGCTTGTGAGACCCCACCTGGAGTGCTGTGTACAGTTCTGGGGACCCCAGCATAAGAAGGACATGGAACTATTGGAGCAAGTCCAGAGGACGGTCACAAAATTGATAAGGGGACTAGAGCAGCTCCCCTACATAGACAGTCTGTGTTCAGCCTGGAGAACAGAAGGGTGCATGGAGACCTCACAGCAACCTTCCCGTATCTGGAGGGGGCCTACAGGGAAGCTGGAGAGAGACTCTATCAGGAACTGTAGTGATAGGACAAGGAGTAATAGGTACAAATTGAGAGAGGGGAAATTTTTTAAATGGTGAGTGTTCTTAATCACTTTACTTAAAATTACTTTGCATTGCCGCTTCATATCATGCGCTGTGTCTGCTGAAAGGCCTGTGCAAGAGACAATGAAAAAAATTTAGTCCCTACAGCTTCTTTTAGGAAACTTAACTCCTTATCCCTGAAAAAAGCCAAACTTTGTCAAGAAACAAACTTCAAAAAAGAAGTGGGGGGGAGTGAATTTTTAAATAAATATATTTTTAAATAAAAAAGTTGGTGCCTTTTCAGGTTTGGTTTCTTTAGTGGTAAGAACAAGGGAAGAATGATTTGCTTCTTTAATGGTTTTGTGGGTTGACATGAATTCTGCTTCCAGCAGAGGAAGTGCTGACAGGCATAAGGGGAATGCTAGACCTCTGTCCCTTCCATGGCTCCCAATCCATTGCACCCTGTCCTACTCATTTCTCTGGGTATCAAGACACAGGCTGAGGAAGTCGGGGCTGTCCAGCCTGGAGAAGAGAAGGTTGTGTGGAGACCTCACAGCAACCCTGCAGTGTCCGAAGGGGAAGAAGCCAGGGAGAGACATTTCATCAGGAACTGCAGTGATAGGACAAGGAGTAATGGGTACATATTGAAAGAGGGGGAATTTAGCTTAGGTATTACGAAGAAATTCTCTGCTGTGAGGTTGATGGGACTGGAACAAGGAGGCTGTGGGTGCCCCATGCCTGGCAGGGCTCGAGGCCGGGCCCGATGGGCCCTCACCAGCCTGGCCCTGTGAAAGGTGTCCCTGCCCGTGGAACTGCTGGATCCTCAAGGTCCATTCCAACCCCTTAACCTTCTATGACTCTATCAAGTAAGACGATGAGGCTCTTCCCACTGCAAGTCTAGTGTGCGTGGGGAAAAAAGAAAAAAAAAAAACGAAAAAGTTGGTGCTATATTTGGAGCGTTCCTAATTGCACTGTTCTATTTCTGGCTGCCAAAATCCGTGCTAGAATTTTAATTAGGGGCTAAAATTATGCCGCAGATCCTGACAACAGGAAACAGCCCTAACAACGGGAAGGAGTTATTAAAACAGCCTTTGGAATAATCAGACTTTATCTCCTGAAGCAGCACTTGGATGAATATTAAAGCTGCTTTTGTTCTCCCGAAAAGGGCTGCGCTTGCTCGGCCAGCCTTGGGGAACCACCGGGGCCACGACGGGCGGCGTGAAGGTTCGGCAGAGAGCGGGCGGGGGGCGCCCCTCAGGGCCGTGCCCGGGGGGGGCGCTCCCGGCACAAGATGGCGGCCTGAGGCGCCCGGCCCGCTCCGCCGGCGCCGCAGCGCCCCCTGCCGCCCGCGCCGCCCCCTGCAGCGCCCCCTGCAGCGCCCCCTGCAGCGCCCCCAGCAGCGCCCCCTGCAGCGCCCCCTGCAGCGCCCCCTGCCGCCCTCGCCG
>JAWWEE010000158.1:16308382-16343196 GCA_035221455.1 Xenops minutus
CTGCCGCCCTCGCCGCCCGCCCAGCGCCGCGTTCCGCCGCAGCGGCCGCAGCGCGCAACAGCGCATGTGCGAGAGGGCTCGCCGCCTTCCCTCCCCCCCCCACCTCCTCCGGCAGCGGCGCGCGGTAGGCGCCTGCGCAGGAGGCCAGCGCTGCGCTGCCCCCGGGCGGGGCGGGGCCCGGGCGGGTCACGTGACGGGAGCGGGAGCGGCTCCGGCAGCGGCGCCGGCTCCGGGATTGGCGGCCTGGCGGGGCGCGAGGAGGAGGAGGAGGGGGACGAAGGGGAGGAGGAAGGCGCTCGGCCCCGGCGAGGAGCCATGGCGACCACCGTCAGCACCCAGCGGGGCCCGGTGAGTGCGGCGGGGCCCGCTCCCCGCCCGGCGCCGCGTCCCGAGGCCTCGTCCCGGGGCCACTCCCCGAGCGGGGAGCGGCCCGGCCGAGCTCTCTCTTCTTCTTCGGGCTGCCGGCGGGCCAGGGCAGGGAAGTCTGCCTCTTCTCCCGGTTCCCCCCTGGCGAGGAGGCTTTAGGGGAGCGGAGGGCAAAGTCCTTCCTCTGTGCGCAAGGGGCTTGAGGCGGCTTTGCTGCCCGTTCTTTGTGCAGAGGCCCTGCTGAGCAGCGAGCGAGCGGCTTAGACTAAAGCGGACCTAACCCGCTTTGCCTGGGGCCGCTGTCCCCGGGGCCGCCGCCCGGGAGCTGGAACGGCCCATCCAGGCTGGGGTGTGGGCGTGTGTGGTGGACGGCAGGCCCTGAGCAGGCGTGAAAACAATTTAAGAGTCTCCTGGGAGGTGGTGCCGGCCCTTTATTGGGAATATGTTACTGTCTGGTTTTGCCCAGGGATAATCGCGCCTCATACCGCGGTGTTCTGCCCTGTGCTCTCAGCTGCTCCTTCTGTCCGGAAGGATCTGGTAGGAATGGACAATATGATAATGCTTTGAAGGTGAAACGAGACTTTTTTAAAACAATCAGTTTAAAATGCTGTGTTTTATTTCATAGAAACAGCTACTCATTTTGGTGTGTCTACTCAGCCTCGTAGAAAGACCAGCGAGGTGAATTATTAAATTGCTATTCTTGAAAAACTGCGTTGCTGTCTGTTGTTCTCATAACAGTAATATTATATGATCATCAGTTTAATTCCTTAAACTGCCTTATTTGTCTCACGTTCCAGAATAGATTAGATTTACAATGGATTGCGATGATGGTTGGAATAAAAGTTTTGAGTGAAGAATTAAAAAAGTAAATTTTTTGTTGCTCATTATGGTATCATTAAAAAACAACTGCTGTTCTTATTCCGTCTCTGCTGACTTTGACAGTTGCTATGCCCAAAGGCTTGATGTGCACGTGATGTATTCAAATAGAATTCAGTCAATATGTAACAGATTTCACTCAAAAAAGTAAAAAGAATATAAATACCTGAAAAATAGTCAGTCTGTTTAATAGGAATTCACTTTTAATTATCCTTTAGTTTTATGTTTAGAGAAAATTGAGGGAATTGGTAAGAAACGGAATAGTTTCCCTGAAGGTGAACAGTAGTCCTTATTTGCAGACGTGAAATTATGCAGATATTTCTATCCCTAAACTGGAGTGGCATTTGGTTTTGGGAGCAGTTTTGCTTGCTTGTGTTGCTTAAACACCTTGTTGACATTAAGTGGAGTGCTTTCAATGTCTACTTGTTTTAGCTTGGTGAAGTCTCCCTGGGTTTGACAAGATTATAGTGAGAACCTTCTTGAACATCTTGCAGAGGTTTGAATATCATAACTGCCTAGTCTTTCTTAAGGTTTTCATAGGAGCTGCTTCTCAACCGTAGAATGATATTCTTCTAGATGTCTTGTTCTAGAATTTCCCAGGTACCCCTGAATAATCTCTTGGCAATCTTTATTTCATAAGCTAGATTGAAGCCTGACAAATGGAAAGGTGCAGTGATTTATAATGTGCAATTTTGGCTTTCTGGATTTCAGGCTTTGGGGGTTTAACATTTGGGGGTCTTAACATTGTGGTGCATGCTTTTCTTCCTTGCCCACTTTAGCGATTTGAATGTTTTCAAATGAATTAATAAATTATGCAATATTAAGCAGCCAGTCACAGCTGAGAATGTTGATATGCCAGCCTTTCTTAATTCTCTCTGGAGAGAAAGATAGACTTGTACTTGTTTGTATATATGCAACTGCATTACAAATGAATAGCCACTAAATGGTGCTAAAGTAATGGGAAATATTTTTTTCTTTAGTGCTAGAGAGAATAGTTCTGGCTTTTACATATTTTGTGATCTTTTGGAATGAACAGCTTTTAAAATCTAAGCTATAGCTGAATATGTAAGGGCTGCTAAATGATATCTTTTACAAGTGAGAGTATTAATAAACAGTTTGATCAGGCTTCAGGTTAAGATTGAGCCACCAAAACCTTATATTTGTGATTTGTTGGCTAGCCAGTTGTACCTAAAACTACTGGCAAATATATCAGGTTCTCCAAAATTAGATCAAGTACTAAAACTACATAGATTTCTGCTCCTGGGTTCGCTAATAATCACTACTATGTTGAGTTTTGTTTTAAGACTCTTCAAATCTTTGATATCTTTTTCAACAGGCCCTCGTCAAAAGTCCCTCTCCAGCCTTCTTGCAGGCCATTTTAGGGACTGGACGGTGCTCTGCTGTCTCCCCACAGCCTTATCTTCTCCAGGCATAGACACAGAAGTCATACGGACACTAATTCTATCTTTAATTTTTGACTCATGTTTGTATACCACAGTTCCTGCAGGTATTTTAGCAGGTATTTTTTACCCCCTCTTTATTTCATGTGAAATGTCCTCTGTTTCAATTTGACAGTTGAGATCTCCTTTCTTCTTGTGTTGCATCTCAGAAGAGAGCCTGGTTCTGTTTTCTCAATGAGCTCCTCATAGGTACTGGAAAGCTGCCACAAGGTGCTGTTTAGGTTTCTCTTCCTTCATACAAATCCTCAGCCTGACCTCACAAGTCTTGTGCTCCAGCCCTTTTTGTGGGCTGTCTTGGTGGATCTTTGCTGGGCTCCCTCGAGCTCATGTACTCCTGGGCCCCAAACAGGTCACGGTATTCCAGGTTTGGTCTAATGAGTGCTAAATAAAGGGAACAATTGCTTCCTCAGCCCACTGGCTGGATTCTTGTTCATGCACTGAAATCTGCTGTTGTTCTTCATTGCTGCGAGAGTGCTCTACTCATCCACGTTTAGCTTGCTTTTCACCTCTGCAGAGGTGCAGCCCTGCCAGTTGTTCCCCAGCCTGTACCAGTGCCAGGGATTTTTCTGTACAAAGTACAGGATTTTGCCCTTCTTGAATTTCAAGAGATTCCTGCCAATGAATTCTTTCATCTCTAGTTGGTCCTGTCCACAAATATACCAGTCATTTCTCCCCAGATTTGGTGTCCTTCTCAAAATTGATAGGAATACATTCTGTCTTCACCTTTGTTTACCGAGGAAAAACGTTAGATACATAATTTAGTCTCAGTACAGACCTTTGAAAACTTTTAACTAACCTCCATTGTCATTCACCACTGAACTTCAACTTCCGATCTCAGTGCCTCAGCCAGTTTTTCATCCATCCAGTAGTTTACCCATCTGCATTGTAATGACCCAGCTTTGATACCTTCTCTCTCCTTATTCACATATTCTAATAATTATAGAATGCAGATGGCCTATTAGGCTTTTTTTCTTTTAAAGCCTTGATAAAGGCTGGCTATTCTTAGTCCCTGTTGGTTTGTTTGTTTGTTTTTTTTTTAACTTGTGTGTCAAGAAATGTCTGCCAGACGGACTTGCTCTCTAAATTTCTTAGTGACTAAAGTGAAGCTGACCTGCCTGTGGTTCCTCTGATGATCCTTCTTACTTACCCTTTTGAAAGCTGTGTATGAGATTTGTCTTTCTCCACTTTTAGGGCATTTCCTCTAATCTCTGTGACCTTTCAAAGGTGTTAGAAAGCAGCCTTGAACAAATATCAGCTCTCTGGATGCATCTTACCTAGTACCAATTTTTTATTTAGCATGCAAAGCATAGAATAATAGTTCAAAATTCTGTCTCATTCACTTTTTCTTTCTCAAAACCAGTAAAACCATTTAAAGGAGAATGGTTAGAACTTTTTTCACCAGTTAGGTGCTTAAAGTTCTTTGATGTTTCGAAGAAGTTTCATGTTAGATTTCCTTGGTAATTGCTAGCGTGGAAACCTTAGTTATGGTTCTCTGAATGTATTGTGGTCTGGGCAAATACACAAGGGCATTTGGTTGTCCTTGACTCTGTGTTCCCTTTCCCTCCTCTTTGTAGGTACCAGTACTTGCATGATCAGTTAGTGAGTTCAGGGTTCTGATGACTCCCTTCCACTTCCCTTTACCTCCAAACCTTGTTTCACGTTCTTCTGATCATCTGTCTGCACTAACAGACTTTACAACTATTTGCCCCATTTAATGTTGTACAAGAAATGGGTGTGAAAAGAAACAGGGAGGTGAGACTGAGACACCCCTGTCCTCAGTTACTTCAAAAAGCTTTAGAACATCACACTGCCTTCAGTTTGAAGAAGCTGAGATGCAGTTTTTATGCCTGCATCATTTCACTTTGAAGATTCTCAAAACTACCTCTTAAGTGGTTGTAGCAGAAAGGGAAGGCAATATGTTCTGTTTCTAGATAATCCATATTTTTTGTATGCAATGCTGTCAATACAGTTTATTAAGAAGGCAGGCTTATTTTTTATGAATGCCTGTTCAACATTTGTCTTCTGAATTGTAGTCCTATCCCTGTCCTATTGCTAAATGGAATTAATTTCTTGTTCTACAGTTAGTGGCGGAAGATGTTTTAATTTCACATTTTTTCTTACATGCCATTTTAGTAGAGGGAAATGCATTTGTTTAATGCGGTCGTGGAGTAGGATCAGTGATACAGGCTTGTTTTTTATGTTCTCCTTGCTTTATAAACAAAAACTGTGGTCGAATGCTAGTTATGTAACTTTGTATTTTTGATTCAGATTTGAAGGTGACAGATGCCTGCTTTTAAATGCTTTGAGGAAGATGTAAATTGACCTATTTCCTTACAGATAAAAAGATTGTATGATGTTAATTTGTTTCCCTCAAATGGAATCAACTGATAATTAGCATAAGAATGTATAGAGTAGTGTGTATTCCTCAATAAGAGTCTCTCCTAGATATTTTACAGGCTATATCACCAGGACTTGTGTTCCAGATCTCAGTTAGAACTGAATATTTAAGATAGGAATGTATATCTCTCCTGTTCCCCACTCTTCCTTTTGGAAGGGTTTACCACTCAGATCTTTTGAGAACTTAGTTAACACTAGCTGGTTTTAGTTTCTATGTACGTCTGCTCTGCAATCCTAGGATAAGAATGCATCTTTCTGTGAGGTAACTGACGGACCTAAAATCAGCTTAAATGCTGTAAGAAAACTTTGGTTTCCCTTACAGACTGTTTTTATCCCTGTTGGGCCTCAGTACAGAGACTATTTTATTTTATTTTATTTTGGAGCAATATTTGGCTGACTTATATAAAATTCAAAAAAAATAAAGATATTATTAGATTTCTGTTGTGAATGACTTAAGCTTTCCAATGTGCTTGTTAAGGTGGTAGAGAAAAAAAAGGCTGTCCTATTTTCTGAGAAGTTGACAGAGGGAGCTTGCATATGTGGAAATGTGATTTCAGGGCTGCAGCCACCACTTCTGACTATGGGAAGTGTTTATGATGTCTGTTCCTAGAGGTGCTAATAATACCAGATTTAAAACTTCCTTTAGGACCCAAGGTTGGAAGGGGACCTGTTGTGTTGTAAATGCCATTTCTTTCTGGTGTCATTACAAATCTTGCCTAAGTGGATTATGTTTTATTTTAAAACCAAATCCTTTTGAATGACATGTATTCAATGAGAAGGCTGTTGCAAGACTATGTCTCATTTCCAGGCTAACTTAAACAAGCTTTCTTTTATTATTTTTAACTTAGTTTTCTCACTGTCTGCCCCTGGTTTTTTCTTCCCACTTCTTATAACTAAAGATGCTTAGGATTTTAATTGTAAAATTTTAAAATGCTTGTAAGCAAAACTGATTCCCCTCTCTCTCTCCCCCAGTAGTCTGGCAGCAGAAATTCAGTGCTTCCTCCTGAGCTTTTTTAGCTAAACTTCCTTCCTGGCATGTGACGCCTACTGTTGCCAGGATTCTGAGGCTCTCAGATAGTCATACGAAATAGTCATGCAACATGTGATTTGGCTCCAATTTCTATCTCCAAGATGCAATCTTGACACAGAAATGCTGTCTAATCTTGAAATGCTATGTCCTCGAGGCCTGTTGACTTCTCAAATTATGTTCTGTAGGCATACATCTGCCAGACAGGCAATTGAGTAATCTTACGTGGGATTACAACAGGAGTAATTGCTTTGTCCTTTGTCTTCATGAGGTAGACTGTTCTCTATTAAATATGTAAACAACTCTATAGACAACAGAAATGAGTACAGCTTAATTATAAATATTCTGTGTCACTTTACACTTTGTCTTTTAAAATTAATTATAGTTTGTGTGTTGGTTTAAAACAACAGTCTGTCTAAAAGTGTTATTAATAATGTTCACCAAGCATTTAAAACCTAGAAACAACCCGAGTTACTGAACTGACAAGTAAT
This sequence comes from Xenops minutus, assembly GCA_035221455.1. Lineage (NCBI taxonomy): Eukaryota > Metazoa > Chordata > Aves > Passeriformes > Furnariidae > Xenops > Xenops minutus. The sequence continues at coordinate 16,315,000 of JAWWEE010000158.1, forward strand.
AGGTAGAGACTTTCCCATCTTTTACTCTAAAGCTAACGGAAAAGACATGGTGGGTACTGATTTATATTAGCACTCGTGATGGAGGTCCTCCAGTATACTTTTACTTTTTGTCATGGCTCATCCTAATGATAGACCAGATTTTTAATTTCTCTTTTAGTGTTTTGAGTGTGGTCGAATTTTGTCACCAAGTGGCAGGCCAGCTATGTTTAACACTGGAAAAGCATTAGGGCATCTTTATTCTGTTGCAGGGTTTAGTTCATAGGAAATACTGGTTTTACAATCTGTCTTGAAGGTGACTGTGAAAGTGACCCTTTCAAATGAAAGCACTGTGCTGCGTCTTGACACGGGAATGATTGGATGCAACATGAGTGATGAGTAAGTGGAATAACTGGGTGGCATCAGATGATGAGTGTGATGTAAAACTTGGTAGCTCTGACTTTTGTATGGACTACTTAAATGTTTAGTTGCAGAGCAGCTTTGGCTCTATGTTCTGCATTTTTGCAGAAGCTTATGTTGGAATTAAGTGTTTTTGAAAATTAGTATGAGAACATTCTTTGTGAGTTGGCAGTTTTGTCATTTTATTAGTTCTTTGTTCATGCCGTCAAAACTACACTAAATTCTGCTGAATTTGTTACACTTTAATTTGTGTTTTTCTCTTTCTTGTTACAAAAGTAGAAGACTGAACTTTGAAGTCTTTTTTCTGTCCTTTTTCTCTTTTAAGGTATATGTTGGTGAGCTTCCTCAAGATTTTCTTCGCATTACCCCAACCCAGCAGCAGCAGCAAATCCAGCTGGATGCCCAGGCAGCTCAGCAGCTGCAGTATGGAGGACCAATGGGTACAGTAGGCAGACTCAGCATTACTGTAGTACAGGTATAAATTGTACCATCTTTATAAAATTAAGAAATTTTAAGTAATTAATACAATTAATCTTTTTTGATCAGTGGCCATGAAAACATTTTGTGTTGGAATTTGAGTTACTCGTTCCTCATTTACAAGTGATTTAGTAATTCTTAAAGTTTTTGTAGCTTCATGTTTCTGTATGTCAGCATTTTGTCCAGTTTCGTGTTTCATAGCTGACTGGTGGCAGCAATTTCCTGTAGACCTTGCTATTATAGCACATAATCAAATAAACTCATGGGTTTGTTTGCAGTGAACAGGTTTCTCCAAAAACTTCTCTTAAAAAGGCTTCCTGTAGAAACACTTACTATTGGAAGACATTAACAGTTTTGAGGATATTACAGGAAACTGTGGTTGTTTTTTTCCATAACTGTCTGCTTTGTTCCATCCCCATTTCTTCTAATACATTTGCTGTTTTTCAAAGTGCTTTCTCCAGGCTTTTTTATTGATTACAGCTATACAGTCCTAGCTCTTTATTGTCTACTCCCTCTTTTCCCTTGTTACGGTTTCTTTTATGTCTTGGTAGTACTGTATTACTGCATTCATTATGCATAAGATTTCAAATTTAAAAATTTGTCTGTCTTAACACAATTAATGTTTATCTGCATTAGCATATCTGATGTCCTTCATATTAACTTACTGCACTTCATCTATTTACAAGTGCTGTTTTTCAAGTCATTCTCTAAAACCATTCCAAAGAGACATTTACCCTCAAATTTGGCACCGAGACTAGAGGAGTACATGTGTGGGTGTACTGTCCCCAGTAAGGGCATCCATGCTGAGGCCCTTACTGTGGAGTAAACCTGTATAAGGTCTCTCAGGAAGAAAGGTATGGATCAGTCCTTTCTGTGTCTTTCAGTGCTTCTTCCCAGCCAATATCTTTCCTTTGAAAACTGGGGGCAATGCTTTTTCAAATTTTTTTTCCTCTGAAGCCTGGACACTTGGAACTCATTCATTGCATTCCATTGCAGTCCTCTTTCTGGTTCTGATGAATTTCCCAATGTGTTTAGGGAAGTGTAAGATTAGAAGCCTGCAACTTTGAGTAGCATAAAAATGTTCTTTAGACCATGGAAGCTTTGGTATGATTTTTTTTCCAGAGCTAGGAATAGATGATGCAGGTTAAATCTCAGGTGTATAAGGAAACAAAGCCTTTATCAAACAACATCCCATGTGTCTCTTAACTCCTTAGCAGCTTCTGGCAACTCATATCCTACTCCATAGGTTGTTCATCTTTGACTATGTGCTTGGACATCTTGAAGTGCTTTTTGCCACAGGATATTGATCCAGTCAGTAGAAATCAGTAGAAATCCCTGAAGCAGATAAAGGGAGCAGACAGTACAGTGTTCAAGGAGTTTTGGATCTTGCTTTGAGTGTTCATGTTGCAGAAACACCCAGATTCCTGTTGGGATGGGTGGACTGATGGAGTTAATACTGGTTTTTATCAGGTTGAACTATTATTTATTTTTAAGTGCTTGTGCAGACAAGAAAAAACATCTATATCTTTCTTAAATGATAAAACTTAATGGCTCTTCTTAATGGCATATTTGTAAGTAACCACTTGTTATAGAATCACAGGATAGTTGAGGTTAGAGGGGACCTCTGGAGTATATTTACTCCAAACATCATCCCACCCTTATCTCCTACCACCCCCTCAGGCCACTCTCTTAATCAAGGATTAAGGAGGATGTTATATACAAGAAAAGGCTGAGAGACCTGTGGAACAATCTTTAGGGGAATCTTACCACTGAACAATCCCTGCCATCAGGTATTTATGAAGAATGCAGGCTCTTTTCAGTACTGTCTAGAGGAGGGACAAGAGGTGCAGTGAGCACAAATTAAAATACAGGAAATTCTTACTTGAATATATGAAAAACCTTTTTATAGGGAAAGATGTCAAACCTCAACAAATTACCCAAAAAGTTTGTGCAGCTTTCATGCATGGAGACACTCAGAACTTGCCTGAACATTTGACCCTGCTTTTAGTAGGGAGCTTGGACTAAGCAATCTCTAGGGATCCTGTCCAGCCTTGGCTGTTCTGCGATTCCCTGAAACCCTCAGTTGCATTAGTGGTCCTTTGCTGGACTCATTCAGATGTGACTGTGTCTTCTACTGGGCAGCCCAGAACTAAAGAGAGCTAAAGAGTCCTGCAGACATGTACTCCCCAGTGCTGAGTAGAAGGGATTTTTCTTGATCTACTAGCTGTGCTTTTCCTAATACAGCCCAGAATACTGCCTATCTTCTGTGCTCCAAGGAAGCACTGCTGACTTATTTCCAGCTTGGTGTCTGCCAGGACCCTCCACATCCTTCTCCTCAAAGCTACTTTCCAGCCAGATGGCCCACAGTCTGCTGTTGCGCATGTCCTTGTCACGGGCAGAATGTTGCATTTTCATTTATTGAACTCAGAGATTCCTGTCTGCACACTTCTCCAGCCTGTCAGGGTCCTTCTGAATGGCAGTACAACCCTATGGTATCCCAAGAGATATTCTTCTGTACCTGTCTGGGAGTTTATGCAAGAATGCTGTGGAATCTTGTCTGCATATTGAGATGTGGCATTCTGGATAGGAGACCTGCCACAGAATAAGTAGTTAACCTGTAAAAGGTGAAAAGCTCGTTGATGTATTTTGTACTTATGTGTTGATAAATTATATCAAGCAGCATGCCTCTGTTCTATTACTAATAAACTGGTGGAAGATCAGGGAAAGTCCCTGGGGAGATAATTTACTGCTTTTTTTTTTTCTTGCAGATATGTAGGAATGGTGGTGAGTTTCTATAAGCATGGTTGATTGTTGCCTTTTTTTGGTGAAGTTTTATCATAAATTGTTTGATCTCGACTTTAGAGTCTAGAGAGTAGATAATTTAGATGCCAGCTTTCCTACTTTAATTGTTAGGTCTCAAACTGTTTTTTATAAATGTGGACTTACCTCACCAGCTCTAATGTACCAATTGGTGAACCGCCATGTGCCCTTAAGGAGAAAAGAGCTTTCCAAGCCTGAGGTGCAGCCTTTGTGATGAATGTTTTGCACCTCTCAACTGCTGTGAGTTCTATAAACTGGGCACTGTGGTTTGTTGCTTGTCTTACTATAAAAAGAACTATAGGCTGCTTTGTACAGGTGAGAGAAACAGCGTGTCCAAAAAGCCTGACTTCTACCTGGGCACAGCTGGGCAACTACTCAGTGTTGTGTTCAGGACAGTTGTCAACTTGTTTTATTCTATTTTTCCGATGTTACAGCAAAAGTATGTTGGAGTTCTGATTCTGCACAGCATTTGTTTCTATAGTGATGTTAGAATTTAAGTTTTCCACTGAATAAGAAATATTAAATGCACACACTGAAGGGATGACCTACTAGAGTTTACCTCAATTGAACTGCTTTTCGGTTTGTGCTTTTATATTGTGTGATGTCCTTGAAGCAACTGGATTTTTGCATTTCATCCTGTAAAAGAAATTCAGTGAAAGAGGACAGGCTACTTACCATATTACACTTGTGTTTCTTTATTAGGGAGCAGATACCCAGGGAAATATTGAATTTGTTACAGTTTCCTTGTAATCATGTATCTTTTGCTTTGGTATGAAGTCACTTCTTGTATGATGAAAACGTGCATTTTCTACAGCAGACAGGTTAAAAAGATGATCCCTTTTCAAGGTGTTCCAGACATTTAATGGTGTCATTGGTGTATGTTTTAATTTGAATGCTCTTTTTCTTGACTTTTTATTTTTTCCTCCTTGTCTACATAATTGAATCTAGTTCATTGTTCACTATTTGATTCTTATTATGAACTAATAGTAATTAAAATTTTCAAGTTAATCTCAATATTATGTTCTTACTGGGTTTCTTTTCAGGCAAAACTGGCAAAGAACTATGGAATGACACGTATGGATCCGTATTGTCGAATACGGCTGGGGTATGCTGTGTATGAAACTCCAACAGCGCATAATGGAGCCAAGAACCCCCGCTGGAACAAAGTTATCCAGTGCACTGTTCCCCCGGGTGTGGACTCTTTTTATCTAGAGATATTTGATGAGGTCAGAACTGCTATATATTTTACCTCTCCCCATCTGCTGTTTGGACTGAGGTTTGGGTGAAACCTTGTAAAAAAGCATTGAGTTACCAAGGACAGTTTCTGTGTTCTGTGGGAGATGATGAAAATTTTTCAAAATGCCAAAAACAGCAATGCATAAGGCCTTACTTTTCCCCAAGAATGTCAGAACTATTGTTTTTCCTTTGCTGACTGATATGAGGCACTAGCAGGGTTGTCTGCAAAGAAAGAGAAGCCAAAGGTAATTGAGTGGTATTTAAGCTCCTCTTGGCTATCAAAATGCCCTGCAGCCTTATATTCTACACTGTTCCTGTTAAAAATAGCTTGTTTATACAATGCTGTTTTACTTGAAAATTCTTGGTGTTATTCTAATCTAGGACAAGCCTGGAAGCTTTCCCAAGCTTGGAAATGCTGAGAATAAAACTGTCAAATATAGTCTGTAGTCACTAGGATTTACTGGGAGAAACTAAGAGACTGCAACTGAGGCTAAACTCTTATGGTTTGCATGTTTTTTTGTTGCCTGTCACGTAAAATATGACACTGCAGCAGCTATGTGGTCATCACACAAGTGAGGTTTTTGGCTGCTCTTTTGTGGGCTTAGTTGGTAAGGATCAAGTGCCTGTTTTGTTTCTGCAGGAGGGGTGGCAGATCAGTCCTTGTGTCTGCTCTGAAACTACTGGAGTTCATGGCCTATAGTAGTAAACAGAGGCTCTTTACATTCATGTAATGGCCTCTGATGTGAAGTCACAAGATTCGTTCAGACTATGCTGATACTAGTATGTTGTATTTCTAGGAGTGTTCAGCTTCAGGTTTTCAATTTCTTGCTGTTAAATATCTGCAATCCGTCTATAATCCCATTTATTTAAGCATCATTCATCCCTTTTGGAAAGGAGATAGCCAAAATATTTACTGACACTTCAGTAGTTTCACAAAAATTAACAAAATTAAATGGCATAAACCTGAAATGTTAATCAAGAATAATTCTAAGGGTTTTTTTTCCAATTCAACTAACTTGATAATATTTTTTTTTATTATATTCCAGCGAGCCTTTTCAATGGATGACCGCATTGCTTGGACACACATTACAATTCCTGAGTCTCTGAAACAAGGAAATGTGGAGGATGAATGGTATAGCCTGAGTGGAAGGCAAGGTGATGACAAAGAAGGAATGATTAATCTGGTTATGTCATACACGGTAAGCCAAGTTTGAGGTTGGGAGGAGGAAGGGAGAGAAGCTTCTTAAGTAGCTGGGAGGAAGATATTTTGCACTGACATAGAAGTAGTTCTGTTGTACCATACTGGGTGTTTGTGTGTTTAGCATTTAAAATAATTATGCTTAGGTATGGAAATTGCACCCAAAAATACTAGTTAAGGCAATAAATACTTTTTAGTGAGGTGGTAAATGAGTATTTATCTTGTCCTGCAATTAGAAAAGTTCAGCTTATTCCTGTTTTTGAGGAGTACATGCAGTGTGGGTAGCTGGGTGTGCAGTGCAGTGTGAGCTGCAGGTGGGGGGAAATGAAGGGAGCCCCAAGCAAGAGGCCGTGACTTGGTGCTGACCCTTTGCATCACAGAGAGCACAGGGACCTGTGGCACTGGCCTTGGACCTAGCACTCAGATACAGTAGGAGCAGGAGGACCCCAGACTGTCTGGGCACAGACTGTGATGGTATAGAAGCCCAGGGATTTCTTTAGGGGGTGTCTCCCCAGAGGCACCAGCTCGATCTGTTTCTTTGTTACTGCACCATCATTAAATTGCTTTAAGGATTCAGACATCTTAAGAGGTCTGCTGTGGGAAACCCAGGCCTGAGCCAGTGAGGGGAACTTACCTGACTGAGTGTGGGGTGTGCAGGGAGTCAGGCAGAGCTGGAACTGCCCAGTGAATGGGCTTCAGTGCCAGCAGTGAAAGTCTGGGGAGGTGGGAGTGTGACTGCCAGAGTGGCTCCTGGGTGGTCAGACAGCTAAGTTTCCTTAATGCTGTGTTACTCGAACTATAAAAAAGAAATTCTCAGTCAAATGGTTCATTATTATTTCTAATTTAATAATAATTTTAAAAAAGCTTTGTGGAATCTAACTATCTTCTCCCACCTGCCCCCAAAATCTCAAGAAATTCATGTTAATTTAAAAGCAAAACAACATAATGGAAAGTCTTCTCTGTCTTAGGTTTTGCTTGGATAATTTGAATGATCTTTCAGATGATGATGTATTTTACTTCCATTCTTGTTCATTTGATGCTAGTGGTCATGAACTGCTGACTTACACTGGTCTGTTTAGCAGCTCATGGAGTTTTCTCTTCTGCCACTTTTGTACAAAGTGGTTGTTGCATAACATGGAGAATGTGCAGCCCTGATGATCAGAAGTTCCAAGCTGCTGTTGGGTACACAGCTGGGAACAGATGTTCCCTACTGTTTGAAATTCACATTTTGCCCCAGATCTGAATAGTTGTTCCATTACCCTTAAGAAAAATGAGTTTGTAATTAACCTTGAAAACTGTCTCGCTGTGTATGTACTGTACGTAGAATTGGACCTTTTAATATTTTCAAAGATCAAATTGAACTGAATTTTGGCAGTAAAAGGGAATGAGGTTAAATTGGTATTTTGTTTAAAGGACTGTTTTACCCCAGAAATAGCTGATTTGAACTAAACCTTGCTTTTAAGAGCAGTATACTGGTTTTAAAAATAAAAAATTAGAATAAAATTTAAATTTCCTCTAATATTTCATTTTTGATGACTATATTGTATATTCATTTCACTAGGATAAGGCATGAAAGCTGATTAAACCTGTATTTTAAAATAATTTGCTTCAGTAACAAAATTTCTGTGGCAAATTTTATCACTCCTGCAAAAGGCTACTTTGATATGATGCGTTTTTATTGATTTACAGATAATTGTGTCTTAAAAGATGGTAGTTCAGTTAATTTACTAGAGATTTTGTTTGATATAGATTAGCACTTAGCATAATGATATTGAAATATTGAACATTGATTTGCAACGTGAAGACTTGTTTGCGAACAGTGGTAATTGCTGATTTTGGTTTTTTGCTATTTCTTGAGTAGTTCTAATCTGTTCTAATATCTGCTTTTTATTACAAGTCTTTGCCAGCTGCCATGATGATGCAGCCCCAGCCAGTAGTCCTGATGCCCACTGTATATCAGCAAGGAGTTGGATATGTGCCTATAGCAGGTATGTTTTCTCTCCTTAAAAACTCTGACACTTCTAGGTGAAGGATTTTGCAGAAATAAATACCAAATTTATCCTGTTTTCAGAATGTAAAAGAAGCTATAAATGATTTTGTCTTTAACCACTTTTCCCATCATGCAGTTTTGTGAGAAGAGTGAGCAAATTAAGTGTAGGTCTGCTTTCAGTCTTGTACCTTCTTTAAGGCTGCTGCATGAATTTGATTAAATGGATTAAAATGTCTATGAAGTTGGAACAACAAGGCTTCTCTTTCTGAGTATTTTAGGCTTAGACTAGGTCACTAAATAACTAGCTAGAAGGCTGCACTCTAATATGCTGTGTACTTATTTAAATGGTGGCAATCCATATGTGAAAGTGCTTGGACATGATAAGGTGCCCCAAATGCATTGTGCTGTCAGAACTGCAGCTTATATAGCCCATAAAGGAATTAATTTTCCTGTGGTCTTTGAAGATGTTTTGTTGGAAACTTGCTGTGCAACATGTGAAGGGTATAGCTCAGTGAATGAAGAACGCTAGGGAGCTCTGAGACAGCTACGTAAATTCATCAAAACAAGCTACAGCAGATATTGTCACTGCTCTTCAGTGGTTCAAAGTGAGTTTTGGACTACTAGAGAAAGGTCTGTTAACTTAGGTTTTGTAATTTTTCTGTCAAAGATGAAAAGCTTAAAGTATATGAATAAGCTTAAATTTGCCCTACTTAGGTAACTGGTAAGTGAAGTTCATTTGAATATTTTGTGTTTCACTTAGAGGCTCTTAAAATCTCCAGTTTGTTGTATGGGTATTTATTCAATAGTATATGTACTTTTTAGGGAAAATAAAAGGTAAATTTACGTATTTTTAATTTCTTTGCATGCAAGTGTATGAATGAGTGACAGAGTGTGGGGGATGTAATTGCAGTGCTAAAGGCTGACAGAGTGGTGACATTTTATTTTTCTTTTGTAAGACTATGGGATGATTGAATTTAAAATTCCATTCTCTGTAAAAACAAACCTCATCAACAAAAGACTGGATATGTAACTTGGGAATCCTGCCTCCTGTTTAATTTTTATGGAGTTAACATGGAAAAGTTAGTCTGTATACTTTATTCCCTGATAAAAACATGCAGTTTGCTTCATTTAAAGTGCTCTTAAGATTTTAAGCCTTGCTTGCTTTGCCAGTGAACTGCTTTGAACTTGTGTGTGCATTCTGAAGGGTGTTTTGTTGTGGTAAACCATATCTTCTGTAGTCGGCTTCAAACATAGTCGTAGTTAAAAGATACAGTAAAAGGTGCTATAGAATAGATCAAAATGAAAATATTCATATAGTATTACGAAATTTCTATGCCAGACAGAGTATAAACAGAAGAAACGAAACAGAGGCTGGTTTCAGGTTTCAGGTATGATAGAAAGTAGACATAGAACTGAAGAGGTTAAACTGATGCGAGACCTTAAATTGTTTTTCAAGTACTGTGCTGTATCTTACATTCAGATCTTCATGTTCTCTAAATTTTGTATTTATCTTGAGACGATTTTCTACTTGGACAAGTGAAGAAATAAATAATATTTTTCAAATTATAGTAACATCTGGCATTTTAACATGTAAGAATTTGCCTTTGTGTAACGGTTTTTTATGGTCTGTGTGGTGGACCATTGCCCTCCTGCCAAGATCCAGCATGTTTGTTTAATTACTGCTATTAATTACTACTAATGCTCTGTCTTAAAAATTCTTCCTGAGTCTATGACTTGTATTTTTAAAGCCTTATGGAGTTCCACCTCTGGATTTCAACTTTGATTTTGTTTTGGGAAGGCTTGAATGTGCTTCCTTGTTTTTATAAATGGCAGACTTCTTACAAGCCACCTTTACCCTATTTTTTTTTTTTTTAAATATTACTGTGCTTTGTGTTTGCTGTTTTAGAATTTCTGTGAACATCACCAAAATTTCCCAAAGCAACTCCCAAAAAAACTTAGTTCGCAAAATGAGTTTTAAAGCTTTGACTTATTTACTAATCAATGGCCCACTCATAATAATTAGACGGATGGTTAAGTTTGAAGTTGGAAAGTGACTTGACTTCAGAACAGTTTTATTGTTTCATGGCTTAATAAAAGTAATTTCAAATGAAAAAAGGAACTAATAGTGCATCTTTGCACTAAGATGTGGAGTTTTTAAAAATGTTTTCTACATACTGAACTTGGTGTTCCTCCTGGGATCTGTAAACTTTCAGAAAGGTGTATGAAAACTACTGGCCTTCCCTGCCCAACTGAATTGTTTGTATCTTCTGGGCCAACTCTGTTGACACACTTCCTTTGTAACGCTGTACAGCATCTTTTCTCTTTTTTTTTTTTTTTTTTGAGACTGTTTCAAGAAAGGCAATGGTAGGACATCAGTATGTTCTAGAGGAATATGTTTACCTTCTTTGCATGTTTTTAGTCCCTTTTTTTTACCTACCCAGCCAAATGAGTGTAGTCAGTAAGCAAGTTTTATTTGTTTCCTTCAGAAGATGTGAAGAGCATCACTGAATAGTTTATTATATCTGAAATGGAGGGGATTCTACTTTTCGGTAGGACTGTTAGAAACTGTCTTACCTATGATGGAAATACAGCAGGTGGACTAAAATGCTTATCGAGGCAGTTTAACAGTCCAAAATAGCTTTACAGATAGCTGATGTTAAGTCAAATTCAGGTCAAGGCTAAGCTTTTTTTTCTGTAACAGAAACCTTCTGTTCAAAACTTGGTGTATGTAAATAACCTTCTAATTAGGCTCGAGGCAGCTAATTCCTCTCATGCTCTCATCCAAGCTGGGGTAAACAGTAGGAGCAAGAAGTGAGTCACTGTGGTAAGCAGGTGAAGGCTGAAATGCCAATGCAGGTAATGTTCGCTTCCTCACATTTGGCAGTAGATGTTACGGAGCTGTGATGAGAACAGAAAAGGCCATGGAATACTCTTGCACCATGGTAGTTAATTTCAAAAGTTTTTGAAATTGAAAACTGATGATGACATTAGTTGCTGCAAACTACAGTTGCTATAGATGACATATTTGTAGATTTGGTATATGAAAATTTTAACTTGTCAATCTTGTTGCTCTTCTAGAAGTTGAGATGGTGATCTCTTCCTGTTTCTTTTTTTAAAGATTACTTAATTTGTCTGTAGAATATCATGATATCCTGGTGCTTACAGTATCTTCATAGTAGTGTATCAGAGACTAAGCTAAAAAATGTTAGTTCAGTAAGCAAGCGATAATTCTTTTGAGCTAAATAATCATGGGATAAATAGAAAATTTATTTTATTTATGAATACCTGTATGAAAAGTACCTTAAAAAACCTCATGTGTTTCAGGGTCCTGTCAGAGTCAAGAATATCACTTTCCATTGAGGCAAGGTTGTGTGTATATGTGCATTACTCCTTTAGGTGTCCATATCGAGTGTCATGGGTTGTGATGTTATTGGTATTTGTTTAGAAAACCATGGATGTATGTTGTCCTTTTTGGGCTATAAAATATAATCCTTGCTGCAAACACCTGTTGGCTTACACAGTTTGGTAACATTTCCTCTAAGTGTTGCTTCCGTATAAACAGCACATTTAGGAAACTTGTTCAGAGTGCTGAAGCATATTAGTTGAGAGCCTGAATCCTGGCAGCATTTAGTTTTTTTAGTATTAGTTTAGGTTTTATCCACTGCTTCAGTTTATCCAGCTTCCACTGTTGGAAGCTACATGATCAATTTCCTTTTAAAAATAGATTAATATTTCTTTCCCATGTCTTATTCCTTTCCCCTTGCCCCTTCATTTTCACCTGTCTTTAGGGCTAGAATACTTTGCACTGGGTAAGTTTCCAAGCTCTTTTCTCACTCCCATCCTCATTGACTCAAGAGTCTTTGCATGAACTCACCTAAACAGCTTTATTTGTTACAGCAGACTGTATCACAAGGTATTGCCACTTGGTTGTCACAATAAAATAATTTAATCGATGTTCAGGAAATTGTTAAAGCCTCTCTAACCTTCTGGAAAATCTTTAAAGACTCAGCTTCATGTTATAATTGTTAAACTAATTGGTGATAATGGTGTTGATGTATATAATCTGATGTTATAATATTCTTCTGAAGCTGTTTTATGTCAGTGAGCTATTCTAGGTAATAGTACTGATTTCCTAGAAGAGAAACATTATTCTTGTAGTTGTTCTGCTACTGCAGGGTTTGGGGAGAAGCAGGTAATGTCATGACTTTTTGTAGACTTGAAAGTGAAGAAGTCAGTTCTGCAGTGACGCTGAGAACACAACCTGCCAGTTGCATTCTATTAATCTTCAAATAAGCTTTTTTTTAAAAAAAAGATAACACTTTTTTTCATCAGTATTTTTCACGCACATCTGTTTAAGATTCATGTCAAGTTAAGCACTTGGCTAGAACTCTTAAAGGCAAATTGTTACAGGAAATGAATTTTTCTTCAATTTATACTTTACTGTGACACCTTTGATTTGAATTGTGCCAGGATAGTGTGACATCATTAACTTTGATAAAACATTGGTCTTCAATGAAATACGTTCAGAAAATTCTAGAATTACTCCTTGTGAGATACAATGTCATTTCTTGATGCTCTGAATTTCAGAAGGGTGCTGTAAATAAAAATTTTTTGGCTATTGTAACATACTTGGTTTATTCACAGCAGTGGAATTTTAGAATTTTTTTGTGGGTCCATGCACTTATTTTCTAGTAGCTTGCAAAGAAGCTACATTTAAAAAGTTGAGATGTCATGCATATTTTAGCACTGAGATTTTTTCTGAAGCAAGCATTAAGATATAACTGTGTATTTTAGAAAAAGTGATACTGATTTCTTCATTTAAATGAAAGAATTCATGCTGAGAACGTTCCTGAATTTATTCTGAAAGAGTCTATGCATGGGACAGAATAATAATGAGTTAAGAGTTAACCATAAGGCACTTGACTGAAAAAGAAAATACAAGTGTGTAATGCCTTGTATGCAGTTAGAAAAAGTTTACTCTGTTATTTCTGCTTTGATGCTTCCATTGCTGCTTGTAGCAATTGACTTGCTATTGTTTCATGTGTCGGAATGTCACTGCTTATGCCAGCATGTTTGCCATTGCCATTTCACTGAATTGGAAAACAGTGCTTCATTCTTTTGATTTATAACACTTACCTAATATCTGAGAACAACATGGGAGCGTGCAGTTCCATTGATAGTGGATTCTTATGTCTTTTAGTTCCAATTTTCACCTGTTACTGATATGATGTTTTTAATATGTAAAGCAGATCTTTACAGAACATTGATAATTTGGAAGTTTATTATAACTTTCTCTAATGACAGTGTATATATGTATATTTTCTAAATTTTAGTGCATTTTTCTTCAAGCTTATGCTTAAGTCTTACTATTTTGTAAATCAGAAATTATAGATGCTTTTAGCCTAAGCATGGAACAACAAAAAAACCCAACCCCGGAGTACTCTTAAATTGGTATTTGTATAACTTGAATGTGGAGTTTCATGGAAAGTAAAAAGCATTTATCATGGAGGTATTTTTTAAAAATCACTGTGATGCTAACTTCCATTTATATACACTGTAGTTGTAGACAGCATAAACTAATTCTAAAACTGTAAGAACTCAGAAAATAGATTTTGAAAAATCGTTATTGAGAAACAATACAGTCAAGAAATTTCTTGTGTGTAACTGACTATTTGTATTGAAAATACATTTTGAAGTCTGTACAAATGTGTCTGGCTTTTTTGATGAAAGCAGTAAGGACAACTGTTCTAGTCTTCCTTTTTTTTTTTTTGGCACCACTGATAAAGACACTGAAGCATTATTGGTAAGCTGTAGGATGCTGTGGTGTTTGAGAAGTGAGCCTCATGTTTAATTTGGATTAATATTTTAGCTGACTTCCTGTATGGACAGTTCCTACACAGGTTTGGCCAATTGTTGGATAATCTTAGGGTGTTGAGAAGTTACTAAAAAATACTGGGAAGTTTGTGTTAGAAGTAAAACAACTTCTCTGTTCTTTCAGGTACTTTGCAACTTTGTTTTTTGAGGCCGTACATCTTTGTTCAACCTTTCTAAATGCCAAAATTGTTTGTAGGAAGTGTGAGGAATGAGTTGAGGCTTATTGAAGTTGTGGAAGAGACAGTCTGAAATGCTGCTGGTAAAGTGTATTTGCAGTGCTGGTGAGGACTGCACAGTGGTTTGCCTCTAGAGTGCACACATAGTCTGATTGGCCATATGTTCAGACGCATAATGCCAGACAAGATTATAGGGACTGTGGTCCAAATGGCATAAAAAGTAGTAGAGCTAAAGTTTAGGGTGTTGCAGAAAAGATGACAGATACCCTTGGTAGAGGTGTGGTGCAGGTGACTGGGCAAGGGCATGGTTTCAGGGTGCACGTAATAAATTTGTGAGATCATGACTGAGTTGTCGGTATGAACCTTTTTGAATAGATGCAGCCTGTATGTTAGACTTAAAGCTTCTAAGTTCATTTTTTGCTTCTGATAAAACTGAAGATGATTAAAAGGGGAATTTTAAAATCAAAATTGGAGAACATTGATAAATACAGAGGTGCTTATAAATCAGTGATGTGTCCCTTCAGATAGGACAGAAGTCCAAGTTGAGGAAAAAATAGAAAATCGTAAAATCATGGTTGACATGCACATGGTCAAACTATATTCACTTACAGTACCCTGTCAATCAGAGCTGATGCTTAGCTTATCCAACCTTGAATCTGGTTTATAATACAGAATTTTTAATGCTGATAGCAAAAAGAGAGTCACAGAGATGCTAAAACATTTGTACAAGTTAAGGTGAGTACAGATGTTTGATTACATAGTTACAGATTAAAGATTTTGAAGAGACAAGGTAAGTATTGAAACTACTCCTTGCTCTTTTTTTAGATGTTGAGTCTGAATAGAAGTAGTGTAACATAGTTGCAATAATCACCTAATTACTTTAGTCATTATGCTAAAAGAGATGATGTTGCAAAAAAGCAATCTTGAAAATTATGAGTTGTACATATGCTTCGTTATGATTTTTTAGTAGTTAGAATTTAATAGAAGAGAACAAGCCTCTGATCTACTTCTGAGTAATACGTTAAGTCTTGTACAAAAAGAGTCTTATTTTGGAGGTGTACAATAGAGGTGATGCACCTAGTTCATTCTTAATTACTTCTCCATATATTGAATAAAGGTCATAGATAGCTAAACAGGTAAACTAAAAACTCTGTAAAAGAAGTTGTTAGCTGTTCAGAGGAAGTGTATGCCAAATGTAAAAACAAACAAACAACCAAAAAAAACTCCAACCCCCCAAACAACAAAACCATAAAGTCAACACTCTAGTCCTGTGTTAAATTATTACTGTGAATCCTAAGAAGTATGAAATAAAACAGTGAATAGGTTTCTGTCAAAAATTGATAGGTCCGCCCTGGGAATGTGGTGAAAGTGTTAAACAAATATTAAATCTAAAGTGGTTGTAAGGTTGAGTAACAAAGCTTTTGAAGATCAAGTGTGTAAAAAGTTGAGAACCTGAAATCACTTACCTAATTAAATGGCTATAAAGATACAAGTATGTAAGGTAGTACAAAAAAAAAGCCCAGTTGGAAAGTGAGACCATAACGGGAGGAGGAAGGAAGTGTTTGGTTTTGCCCTTCTTAGGAAGAAGTGCTTTTTTTTATGAAAAAGGGGCCTTAGAATATAATTTCAGAATTTAACACTGATTGTTAAGATGATCAGGAAGAAAATGCAAGTAAGATAACTTTTTTCCCGGTCTTGTATATCAGATTTTTTTTTTTTACCCAATGCAGTATGGAATCTATTGCTTAATTAGTTTTGCTTTCAGAGGACTGGGGGATAGCAAAGTGAAATTTCTTTTAAAAACAGTTCTGATGGAACAGTTTTCTCTATTGCATAAAATTATTAAAACCTATGAAGACTGTAGTAAACTATTTTAAACATGTGACTAGGTAAACTTTAGGAGGAAGTGATGTGGTTGTGTAGGGAAAACTCATACCTTGAAATTCATAGATTTATGAGTATGTAATAAAGAATGGTGTAGTCTGTGTGTATGACCTTGTCAGCTGCATTTGGAAAATGTTATATGCTAAGTATTCTTTCTATCATATGGTACTGTGATACGATTAAGGTCATCTTGTGGTTTAATAGCTATTTTGAAAAGCCAATGAGCAGATAAAAATAAGGGATTATTCATCCCTTAATGAAAGGAGACCTTTGGTGGGGTGCATCATGTTTCTTAAAAAGCTAATTGAGGGAAGGGGACTAACAGACAATTTGTCAAAACCAAAATACTGCACATGAAGGTCTTTGAATTATTGTAGACTACTTCTTAAAAATGCCAGGTGAATAGTCTTTAAAACAGTGCATAAAATGCTTGAAAGCAAATAGCAGCATGGTGAAGTTTTAGTATTTGTTCTCAGTGTATATGTTTTCAGTGCCGTCTTTATGTCTAGATGCAGGTAGTTCTCCTTGCCTTACCTTAGAAATGCTCTGGGAGAACTGTAGAAGGTAACATACAAAATAGTAGGACTAAGGTAATAAGGGATCTGAAAACTACATAGCAAAGTCTGAAATACACTGTTTTCTGAAGTCATAACAAAAGGCTCTACGTGTATGCTATATATGGTTTCAGTTTTTTACAAAAAGTAGTATTTTCAGAGGTGGATCTGTGCTTGATGATAAATATTCTTACATGATGAAAAGGGGATTCTGTCTAGTAACTCCTTCTAACAGGGACTGGAAAAGACATCTTCTGAATCTCATTTTCTAAAACTCTTTATAAACTGACAGCGCTTTAATTTTACATAGACATGCAAGAAGTTAACAAAAAGGTCAGGTCAGATGAATTTTGTCCTCTGGCAAGGAGTCAGAGAAGAGTAGTGTGTATACCCCTGTAAGTGTTGCTTTTTTGCCACTTAGTGACTTTGCAGGCTGGATGGAACTTTAGGTAGGGAAAATGTTTGTTAGAAGTTGCTTGTTTGTGTGGTCCAGTCTCTTAGTGGACCACAGGACTTGTCTTTCCTTTGCACTGAAGATTGCATTCACTGACTTTGTAAATATCAGCTATGTATATTGCTGATCTGAAACCATTCTTTTTCATCACAGCATAAATATGCCGGGAACTAAAATATGATGGGAGGGACACCAACCACACCTTTCTGTGGTGAGCTTAGTGTTTGATTAGTGATTCATCTGTAAAACTGGTTAATGCAAGTTGTACTTAATTTTTAACAGTGCCTGTTACTATACTGTAGTTTACAACTTCTGGAATACAACTTTGGGGAGACAACCTGTTCCAGAAAAATGTTTTCCAGTTGCAACAGTATAGGTATAATCTCTGCAATATTTTTTTTTCCCTTCTCTGGAGTGCATGTTGAAATAAATAAATGCTGAAGTTTATGGGGTGGCATGAGCCATGAGCTGCTCTCTTCTTCAAAATCACTGATTTTATTTTTTTCCCCACTCATGTGGTTTGTGTTTTTTTCTTCTTCTCTTTTTAACCTGCAGGGATGCCTGCAGTTTGTAATCCAGGCATGGTACCAGTGGCAATACCACCACCTGCGGTCAACCCTCAGCACCTGTGTAATGAAGAGGACCTGAAATCTATCCAGGACATGTTTCCCAACATGGACAGGGAAGTAATCCGCTCAGTGCTAGAAGCTCAGAGGGGGAACAAGGATGCAGCTATCAACTCCTTACTTCAGATGGCTGAAGAATCATAGATGCCCACTTCCTGTGTAGTCCCCATCCTTGATGCCACTTATTTTAACTTGCCAAGCCAGGGATTTAGCTAGAGGAAGAATTTCCCAACAGCTTTCTGTTAGTACATCTGGTGTGAAAGATTATACCCCTTTTCTCCTTGGACATTTGGATCTTTTTCTCTTTCTTTCTCAGTCTGTACATACTCAGTTTAGCTTACTTCTACAATAGAGCAGTGAAGCCTCTTTGCTGTCAGCTGTGCCCTGTGTGGCTGTAATCTGATGGGGTGGAGTAATGCTGCTTTGTTTCTTTCTCTCCCCCTTTTCATAAACTTGCTCTTGCAAAGTAACTCTATGCAGTACAGGATTGACTTATATTCATTAGATTGGGAAGAAAGTCTTTCCATAGAAGGTTTGCTCTTTAAATGCAACTGATTTGTTGAAAGTATTTAGGTTTCAGCAAGCAGCCTATTTTTGACAGAAATTAAAAGACTGGGTTTTGTCCTGTGGTGTTTAGTTATTACTGTGATATACTCACCCCTTTCTGATTGACAATTTTTGATTTAATAAGCTGAATCTCTTAGGTTGCGCTGTTGGTATTTGCGATGAGCATCTTTTATTCAATCTAGTCACTGGGCACCAAAGCAATATATTTTCTGGTGTGCATTTGGGGTTTTGTCCTCCCACATAGTATTTATTGTTATGTATCTGTAAAATCTTATTAGGTAACTTTTAATCCATACAGTATGTATTGCTGTAGCAAGAACAGGACTAAGCCCTAATGTACTCCCACAGTTAATTGCACTCTAACTACTACTTCTGCATTCCTCTGACTGTTTCAAAGGATAAGTGCAGAAGGAAGGATTTTTGTATCTGGAAAGTGACTGAAGCCGTAAAGAATTATTAAAGATGTTGTCTTACACTAAAAAAGCAGAAATCTATGATCTGGGTATAAGGCTTCTTTCTTTACATCTATATTTCAGCAAAAACACTGTTTTACCTTAGTGGGAAAGCTATTGTATTTTTTCCTGTAATATAAAACAAGCATGATAAGTAGCTTCAGGACCTTAGAATGGCATTTTAAATTGCTCAGTGACTTGTTAGACTACAGTTGCTGTAGTCAATTTACTATTGTTTGATGCAGATGGAAATAAAATTCTTTGTGAGACAATTTAACATATCTGAATTACAGTCTCATCCTCAGAGGAGGTTGTTTGTATTTATTCTTAGTATAATTTTTTCAAGGAAGAGTTAATTTAGGAGCTGCAGAATCTTACAGTAATGCACCAGTTACACCTGTTGGATAAATTTCTGCGGTGTTTGTTTTTGTAAAGTAATGCACTTTAAATAGTATGCACCAATTTATTTTTCCAGTGATGTGCAATGTTGCTGTTTTGTCTCTTTAATGTTTGATTTCAAATACTTTCTACAATAGCCATAGACCTTTATATTTTCAAGGGTTGAAATGAATGTACTGTTGAAATCTAGGCTCTTGAGTTATTAATGAGAACACTGAAGCCAGGTTTGGAATAGGGAATAATGACCTATATTCTCTTCTTCCCTGTACTTTATTTCATGTCCCATGTTTAAAATATTTTCTTTGTTATCTGGTGAAAAGCTGATTTTATTTTTTCCCCCAAACCTACATTCAAGTAGCCTTTAGGTAGCACTGACAGTAGAGCATGAATATTTATTTTTTTATCGTTAAAATCAAATACTGAAACTTAAAATACAACACCAAAAATCATCCCAATTTCTGACCTTTTAAAGCTGTCTTTTCCTAATGCGTGGTTTTAGGTTTTGTTATGAATCCCTTAACATTTTAAATTTACCATTGAAAGCCCAAGTGTCTTTAAACATCCTCCAATTGGCTTTTGAAATTCAAGGCTATAGTTTCTGTTTGCTGTAGTTGTAGAATCACCACACTTTTGTTTTCTAAAGTACAATGAGTTTTCTTCAAGAAACTAGTCTTGCCCCTTCCCTACCATCATGGTAAATTTTGTGGTTGAGTAGGTGTAGAGGCCTTTGGTCTTCACAGCAGTGTTTTTTGACATCTTGACCCAAAAAGGTAAACGTTGGTAAGGATTTAATGCTTAGATACCTCCATGAAGAGTCCCTTGCTCTAACTTTTACACAGATAGCAAGAATTGCTAGGGATGGAACAATTCAGGGAAAATGTATATATTTAAATTTTTATATTAAAACGGTGGGATTCGTAATACAGCTTTTCATAAAAGCAAGTGGTCATGGTTCAACGTAATGGCTGGTAAATTGTACTGCATCCTATTACAGCTCAGTTTCAAGCACAGAATAAACACCTTTCAGTCCTAATTGCCAGGAGGGGTAAGTGTGAGTGTTAGGCTAGCCAGGTTTATTCATAATCTGGGCTCTGGGCCTCTGAGCGGGACTCCTGTTCCTAGATTTACTTTTGGAGTGTATTTTTTTCCTAGGCAAATGTGCAAAACAGGGTACATGTATGAGTTGAAAATTGGATTTGTAGGAGCAGTATGGCCAGTAGAAGGATTTCAGTATTTTACACTATACTTAAATATTGTTCTGTGGGTTTTTTGTCTTAATTTAAGCATTGGAGCTGAAACTCTTACATCAAGACATGCTACTTTCTCCTGTTAAAAAGAACAAAATCATAAGCCTACTCAGCTATTCAGTATACATATCCCTCCAGTGAAGCTGTTGTCAGGTTTGAATTGGAGAGAGATGGGAAAAGGCAGGGAGTGTTTAGTTATTTTAGGGTCTGTGAAATTAAGGTATTTGAATTAAGTCTGTTTCTTTATTTAAACAAATAAATTGTCACTCATGAGTGTAGCTTTTGACAAAATGCTAATGGATTAATACTGTGTTTGATGCTTCTCCTCTGCTCAACAGCTTCAAGCAGCTTGGAGCCAAAGCCAGCTGTATAAGACAGGCATCTGCTAAAAGTTAGTGCTCTTAGTGCTAGTTTGAGTCCTGCCAAGAGCCTCAGCTTGCTAAAGGTAGGAACATTTTTTGTCTAGCTAGATCCTTGCAACTTCTCTACTGCTCTTTGCATCTGCTGATGGTACTGAATGTTTTTTTCCCCCCTTTATAAACATTATTGCCTGTTTGGTTGATATGTTATACCGTACAGAGGATGTTTTATGCTGTAATTATTCTGAAGACATTGTTTCTCTGTATTGAGGTCCAGTGTCCAAATATGTTTCTTGCACTCTAAAGTATATTAACTTTTTCATTCTAATTTAATAAATGTATCATCTAAATGAAAGTGTATTATGTCTCTGTTGGAGAGCACCACAGTTTGAATCTTTGTCCATAGACTGATCTAGAATTCAAGTATCAGTTACTGTCTTTTATTCAGTGTTGCACATTAGTTCACAAATTACACTCATTCTTAATGTGACCAACTGGTGGGAATACTAACTGTAAATACTCAAAAGTATTTTAAGAGTTCTCTTCCAGGTAGGTACCTCTTTCTGGCTATTTTAGATGCTACTGTCTCAAGAAAATATTACACTATTTCAGGTCTAGAGGACAGAGCAAGGGAGAAGTGCATTGTTTGAAGGGAAATACTGGAGGGAAGAACAGTGTGTGGGTGTTGAGGAAATGCTGCCGTGTGAAGGATTGAGGACTCTGCATCAGAGTGTCCAAGTGAAGACTTATGAATTGGACCTTGTGTGCTATTTCAGCTACCAAAAGAGCTGTCTTTATCTGCTAATATATAATTAATGAATTTGAAAGATTTGGTTTGCATAGCATCTCTTTCTAATTCTGATTGCAAAGCTGTCTGAGGCCCTCTTTCTCACTAAAGAGCATTGCTGTGCTAAGGGATTATTAATCAACTGCTAGTCTGAAGTATTAGTGCAGTATCAAGCTAATGTTTTGGGGTTTGCTGTCCATTGAGTAGTGTGTTTTTGATCAGGAGTTAATTTTTTTTTTTAACAAATGATAGCTGAGAGGAATCTTTCACAACTGAATTTTCTTCATTCTATTCCCTTAATGTATTGAGAATCTACTATGAAATAGAGTTGAGTTCAACTTGTGCTTTCTTTTAGCTTTTGAGTGTCAGTTTCTATCCCAATTTTTCTTGTGGCGCTTTGAGTTTGCTTTCACATTTCTCCATTTTATTGTGAGAGATAGGAAGAGTGAGAACTACTTTACTTTAAAAAAATGTTGGTGTTCTTGTGGCTGCAGAAGCATCTATTTAGCATTTTATGTTTTTGTTGGCTTTTTCATTTCAATGGTAATCAACCAGTGATGATGTGTGTGGGTGTAAAGATAAGTCAGTGTAGTTTGAATTATTAAACTATTTCAGAACATCAGTGAGAGAAGGGTCTCTTGGAAGAAATGGAAATATGTATTAGAATTATTAGGGGAAAAAAAAATACATTTTAGCCATCTTCTCTTCAGTTTTAAGTTGTAGCCTACTGGAGACTTGACCTCTGTCTTCTAGATCTTCAGGAAGCTTAGTTAGAAATAGAAGTTGATCGATTTTCATACAGCAGTATATTTTAGAAGTATGCTATCTTGCCAAAAAGCAGAATTAATTTTGTAGGAACAAGTAGTCTATACGTATGTTATATCATAACTTTTTAAAGAAAATTTGCATGTAGATGGATGAAGTGAATTTATAGAAAGCAAGTAGATTGAAATTGTTCTTAGCTATGTGTGTATTTCCATGTGTGGGAGAACTATGAAAGTACTGCTGTTTGGAGTATTCAAAGAGTTCACTTAAAACATGTTTTTAAAACACACGTGTGCTACTCTGATGGGTGAGGTGGACTAGACACAAAAGGACAGCTTTTATAAGTTTAATGCATTTATCATTGAAAGAGAATGAAGGATAATTCAATTTATTTTAAAATTACCTCCCATTAAAAAATAGCTTCAGCAAGTGAAAAAGTACACTGAGGTTATCTTCCATGCCTGTGCTGACCATGTTTTTTTATGGATTCGATTCAGGAGCTTAACACTGTCACAGGACAATGTTTTTCTGTCTTAAATTCATAATCTCTGTAATAGTAAGCAGCTTAATATGACGTATTCATCTTTATTTGAAATAACGCTATTTTAAAATAATACACTAAGCAGTTATAAAAGTGTACATAGAGAGGGGAATGGTGACAAGTCTCTGCCTGGGACAGCTGGCACACTCCTCTGTGACTACCCCACCTTCCCCAG
This sequence comes from Xenops minutus, assembly GCA_035221455.1. Classification (NCBI taxonomy): domain Eukaryota; kingdom Metazoa; phylum Chordata; class Aves; order Passeriformes; family Furnariidae; genus Xenops; species Xenops minutus. The sequence continues at coordinate 16,337,977 of JAWWEE010000158.1, forward strand.
TGCCCTTGTGTAATAGGTGCAAGGCTCTGCAAGTGCAACTGAACAATGATGAGGCTTATGATTCATCTATGTTAAAAAAGCTGCCACGGTTAAGTTGCCGTATGCTCTGTATCAAAACTGCTTTCAGAAAGAGAAAAATGAGTTATTTTCACAGGAGATCCTCTTCTGAGAGAAACAGAAGATCCAATTTGCTGAGTAAACCCACTTCTTAAAGCTTTCCTGGGGCCTGGGTTAGAGATGTGATGAGGAAACTTTCAGCCCTAGTACAGCCCTTGGATTATTATACATTATTGCTTTTTTATGTAGGCAGCAATGAAGTTGCAATATGAAGGCTAAGGGCAATCAAGGGAGACTTCACTGCCTTGGTACAACTAGTTACTGTGGGATTGGGAGCATGAGTAGTGTTCTCCATTATTCTTCTAGCTGCAGGGGATGATGAGGGAAGAAACAAGAATCAGCAGATCATTACCTGGCTCCATGACTGCTGTCATTGTACAATTTTGGGGTTTTCGATCCCAGGTTGGTCTCCATGATGCAAGGCCTGCTGACAATGGATGGGGTACCACTGTCTCAGAGGGAGAAAACGATCTTTGCACAGCGGTGCAGGGCTTGTTGAAAGGGTTTTAAAATAGATTGAAGGGAGAAAGGGATAAAACCTGGCTTTCTAGAGGTAAGCCTGGTAGCTGCACTCCAGTGTTCGGGGGATGGAGTGGACCACAGTGGTCCTTCACACTGTGCCATTATGTGTGAGTACACTGGAGCGCAGTTGGAATACGTGCTACTGCACATAGCATGAGGAACAAACAGAAGGAGCTAGAAGTGTTGGCCCAGTCCCAGAGCTGTGACATCACTGGCTTAAGCAAAATCTGGTGGACGTGTCCCATGGTGTGCCATGATGGACAGCTGCAGGCTCCTCAGGAGGGAAAGGCAAGGCAGGTGCAGTAGAGGGTGTGCTTTATGTAAGGAGGGTTGGATCATATGATACTTGTGGTGATGACAAGAGTTCGAGAGCCTCTAGATAAGCGTGAAGGAGAAAGCAAATAAAGGAAATGTTGTTGTGGGAGTCTACTATTGACCATCCAGTCAGGATGATGACACCAGTGAATTGTTCTGCAAGGAACTAAGGAGTGTCTCTAGATCAACTGCCATTGTCCTTGTGGGTGATTTTAGCTTCCCAGATGTTAATTGTTGTTCAGTCCAGGTGGGGGCACTGGATGATTTTGCAGTTGTAGCAGTTGTAATGACCGCCTGGTCTTGAGCAGGGTCAGATACACAAGCACACTGCACCCAGTAGTGGTCAGAAGGCGTTTATTACCTTGGTGTCCTTGGTGTTCCGCAGTAGTTTGCTGAGTAACATAATCCCTGGCACTGCAATGGCCTGTGGTGGAGAACAATGGGCATGAGTCTATGAAGCTTTTTATGTGAGACAGTGCATGAGCACTAAGTGTGATGACTACTTGAATAACCTTGTGAGCAATCACATGAGAAGTGCATGGCTGATTCTAGGGGAGCGCTTAATATGCAACATTGTTTGGGAAAATCCCGCCCAAGGCAACAGAAGTAACAATATTTTACAACATAGAATAGTGATCTTAAAGCACAAAGGGTTTCCTTATAAGCAATATCTATCTGGCTTATCACTGTACTGACCTCTGTCACCTATCTTCTCGCTGTTCTTCTGCATTTAACTATACAACTGGGAATGTCATAGAATGAACACAAGTCCAGGAAATTCCTGGAGCACATTGAAGGTAACTTCTTGGTGGAGGTACTAAGGAAGCCAGGTAGGAGAAGTGCTCTCCTAGACTTGTTTTTAAATAGGGAAGGAGCTCATAGGTAAAGCTCATGGGTGCTTTGGTGTCTGCCTTGGTCACAGTAACCACAAAGTAGTTGAGTTTAGATTATTGGTAATAGGAGAAAAATGACCAGCAGAACTTCAACCCTGGATATGGGGAGAGCAGATTTTAGGCTGCTGAAAGAGCTACTTAGTAAGGTCCCCTGGGAATCTACTTTTTAAGGTATTGGGGTCCATGAATGCTGGTCAGTTTTAAGACCTGTCCCTCAAGAGCAGAAAATTCCAGCAGCAGGAGCCAAGTAATGGGGGCGGAAGGCCACTTTGGCTCTTAAGGAAAATATGTAGATTTTGGCAGCACACACAGGTGATATGGGAGGAGTACAGAGGTGCTGTTCACTACTCTGGGGTGAAAATTCACATATCCAGAGCTCAGTTAGAGTTCAAGCTGGTCAGCACTGTGAAGGACAGCAAGAATGGCTTTTTTAAATGCCCTAACAGCAAAAGAAGAGCATCAGAGATGATAACATTGGTCTATTGTTTGATCAGGTCAGTTACCTCACAAATAGGGACATAGAATTTAATGTCAACTTTGAGTCTGTCACCCCTGGACCCCTGCACTGGAATACTGTGACTGGGGGGCATGATACACTCCCAGCCAACTGAACTTGTTCAAGACTTGCTGCTCTAGCTGGGTTTGAGTCAATCTGTGGGACCTAATGGGATTCATCCCAGGGTACTGAAATGTGTCATCACAGAACCTCTCTACATTATTTTTCAATGGTCTTGGGAGTCTGGAGGAGGTCCCAATCTACTTGAAGCTGGCAAAGAAAGAAGACCCTGATAATTACAGACCTGTCAGCCTCACTTTGATGCTAGTTAAAATTATGGCGAAGGCTATTCAGTTACTGAAAAACACTTGAGAAACCATGAAGTCATTTGGTCACAGTCAACATGGGTTCATGAGGGGAAAGTCCTGCTTAACTGACTTTGTTTCCTTCTATGACAAGGCCACCCATCTAGCTGGCCAAGGAAAACCAGTATGTGTAGTAGTTTTGAACTTTGAGACAGTATCAAAAGCTGTGCTAGAGCATCCTTCAGGACAAAATATCCAGCATACAGCTTGAAAAATCCAAAGCACAATGACTTGTCACTTGTCTGATGGGTCAAGCTCAAAGAGTTACAGCAAATGGGGCTACATCAGGCTGGTGACCAGTCACCATTGGGGCTCCCCAGGGCTCAGTTTAAGAATCTTTCACTTCTCTAGAAAACAAAAGGCTGAGGCTTTATAGGGAAGAATAAGTAAAAGCAGATTGAAGGTCTGAAGTATCTTACTTTTCAGATTCTGAAAATCGTGCATCTGTGATTTTTGTAACAAAAGCTAATGGAGTAGGATTGTTTTTTTAAAGAAGATCAGCATACCAGGTTTCAATGGTCCCTTCTCATACCTTGTAGAAAGGAGGTATTCTTTAATTTGTAGACAACTCATGATAAAGTTCTAGACCCCTAAAAATCATGAAAATGTCAGGGCTCTGTATGATGCTGACCCATCAGACAAGCCCCTTTGCACATACTTCATTTTCAAGATTACAGTAAGTGAACTTTATATACTTCTGTTAGTTACTGGTGCAGTATTTGACAAGTCTAATAAGCCAAATCAGTGATTTATCATTGTGTTGGCAACATAATCTTGAGGCTTAAGAAATGAAAGTGTGAAAACGGGAAATGTAAAAGTATCCATAAGAATGTTCTGGTATAAATCATTGCCCAGAAGCATGCTGCATGTTAGAGAATAGAATCTCTGCCCTCTCAACAGGTGGAACTGCAGTGTGTGTGGTGCAAAAATTAACAATGCAGTAACTCCGTATGTTTGTTGGGAGGCAGGTGACATGAATGAACATCCCATAACTTTATGTCTAAGAAGTTTGAAGTGCTATCAAATATCAGTAGAGGAAAGGGGAAGGAAGGAGGCAAATAAAAGTCAAAACCCAAAGTCAGTGAAATACCTCCTTAAGACACTGCTTGGTGGTGCTGTAACAAAAGAAGAAGAAACAGGAAAAGTTGCACTGGAGGGAGGAGAAGAAGAAAGAAATTACATAAAGGGGGGAGTATTTATCTTGTTTAGCATTTCTATATCATGCAAATTTTTCAAAATATGCCTAAGACTTAGAGAAAGATTTGATAAATAGGGCCCTACTGTTCTTTTTAGCCAAATTAATTTGGAGCTGTTCTTCCCCAGTTAATGGAATAATTGATTTCATTTAGTCTTCTGAATTACGTTTAGTCTATTTGGCATGTTTCTAGTCCACTAGCTGATTGAATGTTGTTGGTATTTTGTTTGGAAAGGCTAGAGGAAGCACAAGTCATACTTTGGATTTGAAGGTAAAGGGCCCTGCTTATGAATATTGTACAGATATCTTACCCAGTTTAGTTTGTTCACTGATACTAAATTCTGTCCTCCAACTGTTGCACTAATGACACTTGGAGTGTATATTATTAATTTAAAACTTAACAAATGTTTCTCATGTGGTTAAGCATTACAGTTTCACAAATGCACTGACTTTTACTGAACAGCAGCATAACCTTCATATTTGTCCTGTTTAAGATCATCAGACAATAAAACCTGTCAATTGTTTTATTTGCAATGGGACATTTTATTCAATGAGAAATAATAAGCAATTTAGTAAGATTCTTAGTATGGTTGACAGATTTGTTTAAAAGGCATTATGTCAACACATCATTAAAATCACTACCTGCATAGTTCCATTATACATATGCATATTGCCATGTAACATTCCCTAATGCAGTAGGCCCTGCAATTGTCTACTTAATGGATTAGAAAAAGGAATGTTCTTTTCCCTGATATAGGTATTTTTCTATGGTAATTTTTAATGAAGCATCAGTCTATTTTGTTATGATAAATATAGGACAAAAAGTCAGCACTTTATTTTGATACCCTGTGGAAATGACAGGGAAGCATTAAGGATTAGTTTTATATACTGTTTATTGTTTTTAATATTGCTAATTTATAGTTGTGTAACTGGAATTTTTCTAATGCTATGATTGTATATTTAACGTAGTTGGAAATTTTCCTATAAAATTAAGACGTGCATTTTATAATTTCAAGTTAAAATAGCTTGATACAGTACACAATAACTAGAGATTCATTCATGATTAGGCTTTGCGAACAAAGATTTGGGACGGGCTTTACCCACGCTTGCTACAAGCACGCTGGTGGCTAAAAAGGCCAGTGTGAGATAGCAAAAGACACAGCGGAAAGTCTTCATCGGCACTACTGTCAAGGCACGGTTCTTCCTGCATTGCCTTTTTTCCTCAAGACTGGTTCTGTGTGTGTTCTCAAAGGAAGCAGCAGCGTTATGGATGGTGTGTCTCCATTTCTCCCGATTGGAGGCCAGAGTGGACCACTG
>JAWWEE010000158.1:16343296-16353856 GCA_035221455.1 Xenops minutus
ACCTGACTAGCATGGGAGACCCTACCGGAGGCATGAACCACCGCCAGCACAGCTCACAACCTCATAAGGGCACGCAAACTTCTCCCCCATGACAAGGGGGTGTCCATGGAGAAGATAACTAGACACTTTAACATAAATGTTATCTTCTTGATATCAAACAAATGCGTGTCTTCATGTTTTCCTGTTTAGCTAATTCCTTTGCTTTTGTGTAATTACTAGAGATTTCTTGGACTTGTAATTGCAGTTTAGCATTTGCTCCAAAGAGAAATTGAAATGATTGTTTTCTCCTGAATCCTCTTTACTCAAAATGCAAATCCCCTGTGTTTTCTTCTGTGTAGGGTTGAGAGAAAAAAAGTGCAAAAATAAATTCTTTTAAAAAATATTTTAAAAATGGAAGCTGTATTTTGAGAACAGAGAAAATTCAGTGGTTTCCAGCATTTTGCAGTGGGCTGGTTTTCAAAGGAAAAAGGACTCAAACAAAGCAAACAACCCAATCCCCCAAAATTGCATTAATCAAGATTATTTCTTCTAAACTGAGTTATGGTGCTGAATTTTGTTTTTATTTATTTATTTATTTGCTTTTCATGAATTCAGTGATCACGGGGGATTGCAGTGGCATCTTCAAATTAAACTCTTCACCTACCTGGAAATAATGTAATGTTCAGTTTTGAGAAATAGCCACTCCATCTTCTATAATTTGGAACTTTAAAATTAAAAAATACTTTTATGTGCTAATACAATTAATCGTTCTCTGGTGACTGATCATACCCTCCAAGGCTTAATGCAAACGTTACAACCTTTTCTGCTTCTCCCCTCTGGTTAATCCTAATATGGTATCAAGTCATGCCAGTGCAGACCAATAGATAGGGCTCTACTGATTTCATTCAGGAATTGAATTTCACATTTAAGTAAGCATGTATAAAATGTGCAATTATTTGATCAAACAGTTCCTCCTCTCTTTTTCAGCCAAGTCTTCACAGCAGATTTCAGGCTTTGTATTATAACAGCTACTGATAAGGTAAATGCTTGCAACAGTTCAGGTAAACATGAACTACTGTGGGGAGGAGGCAGCCACTCACAAGTGTAAATCCATTCAAAATCTTTTAGATAGCACAGGAAACAAGCACACAGTTTAAAAATATATCCTGAACTTACTTGTGAATATTGTTAGAATTACGGGCAGGAGAATTTTCTCACTCTACAGGATTCATTGACTTCAACTTTAGTATTCGTCAACTAATTAGGGCTTTCATTTGTATATAGATTTGTTTCTTCAGCAGGAGGAGAAAATGCTTTTTCTACAGTCAAATACCTTTTTATCTAAGCATGACATGAGTGATGAATTCCTTTCAGCTTTTTTTATAGTTGTCTTGTGGAACTCTATTTATTACAGGAAAAACAAACCACACCCTGCCTACTATCCCACTATCTTGACAACTAGAACACACTGAGCAAATGAGAGGGGTTTTTTTCATTTTTGTATGTTTTATGCCAAACCTAGCTGAGTGAATTTTACCTCATACAGGAAAAGGGCTTTGAAAGTGTCTTCATTCCCAAAGGCTGCTAGAGAATATACCCATCTGTGTTAGAAAACTTCCTCGTGCCATTGGACTCTCTATCATTTAGATAATGAAGATTGGTGTCAGACAACCACTGAAACTGAAAAATACTGAATGTTCTATTGATCAAATAAAAGAGTTTTATCATTGTGATCTGTTAGGACTGTTACTTCTATTAAAATATTATGAAAGAAAGCTTTCATTAGGCACAAGAAGTGAAATGTAGCTGCAATGTTTTCTGGTTTTATTTTTTTAGAGACCCCTTACTCCTTTTTTTCATAAAATAATGGTTTTGTGATCAAGTAGAAATGTGTTTGCATATGTCTGTAATTTACACAATGTATTTTACACAGTCACCTGCTTTTATCCTTCAATACTGTATCACTTAAAAAAAGCCCAAACACTACAATTTCATTATTTGACTTTTTATTGTATTTTTTTTTTACAAGTAAGAAATGAGAGGAGGTGATAACAGAAGTTGACATAAGATATACTAAAGAAGGAGCACAAGTTATTCTGGGGAAGACATAATTCCAGCTTCCCTAGGATCACTGCTTTCTTTTTCCAGTGATCATATCATAGTACTTCTGCTGATTTGCCATTGGGAACCAAGTGCTGCAGCCTGTTGCAATTGTGAGCCATATGCTTCAAGTTGTTGCGTTTGGGAGTCATGTGCTGCAGAGGTTTGTGAAGAGCAACCTTTCGTACATTGGCATTTTTCCACATATACATAATTATAATTTATGCTTGTTCCATTTTGACAAGTCAGGGTCACCTCTTTTGTTTGGGTGCTCAACTCCTGGCAGCAGCTACACTCGTGTTGCATCTGGTTTGCTTCAAGAGAATACCTGTGTTCCACCAGAAAAAAAGTACATCTCAGTAAAAACTGACACACAGAACCTGCTCAGTGCCTTTTGTTTTGGGGGCATTTGGTTTGAGTTTGGGGGTTTTTTACAACTTCATTTCCTCCCTCTCAGACACACTTATGAATATAACTTTAATTACCTCTCCTCAATAGTGAAACTCTTCTTGCTTCCATTGAATCTGATTTAGTTCAATGGAATCACATACACACATTAACTTTGTTGCTATTATGTGATCACAGAATCATGTAGGTTGGAACAGACCTTTCAGCTGGAGTCCAACCATTAAACCAGCATTGTCAAGACAACCACTAAACTCAAGTCCCTAAGTGCCACATCTGCATGTCTTTTAAATATATCCAGGGGTGGTGACCACCGTTTCCCTGGACAGTCTGTTCTGATGTTTGACAACCCTTTCGGTGAAGAAATGTTTCCTAATATCTAATCTGAAGCTCTCCTGGTGCACCTTGAAGCCATTTCCTCTCATCCTTTCACTTGTTACCTGGGAGAAGAGATCAATCCCCACCTCACTACAACCTCCTTTCAGGTAGTTATAGAGAGTGATAAGGTCTTCCCTGAGCCTCCTTGTCTCCAGCTAAACAACTTCAGCTCCTCATTTGCTCCTTGTAAGAGTTGTGCTCCAAACCCTTCTCCATCTCTGCTGCCCTTCTCTGGACTTGCTCCAGCACCTCAATGTCTTTCTGGTAGTGATGGGCCCAGAACTGGACACAGGACCCGAGGTGTGGCCTCACCAGTGCTGAGTACAGGGGGAAAATCATCCTATTCTTTTGGCTGCACTATTTCTGAACCGAACCCAGGATGCCATTGGCCTTTTTGGCCACCTGGACACACTGCTGGCTCATGTTCATCTGTCTGTCTACCATCACCCCCATGTTTCTTTCCACCAGTCAGCTTTCCAGCCACTCTTCCCCAAGCTTATAACATTGCATGGGGTTGTTGTGACCCAAGTGCAGGACCTGGCATTGAGCCTTGTCAAACCTCATCCACTTGTCTTTTGCCTGTCTATTTAAGCTGTCCTGATTCATCTGGAGAGAACCTTCCTGCAGATTAACAGTCACACCCAACTTGGTGTGACCTGCAAACTGATTGAGGGTGCCTTCCATCTCCTCATCCAGATCATTGGTAGAGATATTAAATAGGACTGGACACAAAATGAACCTTGGGACCACAGAGGTGACTGACCACCACCTGGATGTAACTTCATTCACCACCACTCTCTAGGCCTGACCATCTGGCCAGTCTTCTACCCAGTGAAGAGCGCACCTGTCCAAGCCCTGGGCTGCCAGCTTCTTCAGGAGAATGCTGTGGGAAACAGTGTTAAAGTCTACGAAAGTCCAGGTAGACAATATCTGCAGCCATAGAAGATCAGATTGGTCAAGCAGGATCTGCCTTTCACAAACCTGTGCTGGCTGGGATCATCCCACTGCTCCACAACCTTCCTTTGCCACCAAGGTCAGACTGACAAGCCTGTAGTTCCCTGGATCCTTCATCTGACCCTTCCTCTAGATGGGCATCATATTTGCTAACCTGCAGTCAACTAGGACCTCCATGGTTAACCAGGATTGCTGACAAATGATTTAAAGTGACTTGGTGAGCACTTTTCCAGTTCCCTCAGTACCCTTGGATGATTAGTTATTGTGAGAGACCAGTAAAAATGAAGTATAAATAAAGTCACAGAGATGTTAGATTAATTTTTAGGACTTACACTGAGGAGCCAGGACAAGTTCCTTCACAGTATGACAGCTCAACAGGTTCAGAAGACTCACAGTCAGCGTGGCGGATCACAGTTTTCTTGCTGTAAGGCTTGCAGTTCGTAGCTTCATAAAAAAGAGGAGGGAGAAGTAAATTTCAAATCTCTAGTTCAGAACTAAAGGAATGCTAAAGCAGTTTCAAAGTGCATGATATCTGATTATTGAGAATCTGCACTGTGATGTGGTGGGAGGTGGGTACTGTGTATTGGATCTGGAGTTTTCAGATTATTCTTTGATTTCAGCTGTAAAGTGTCTTTGTAAGATAGTGCAGAGGCCTGAGTATTGCTGGTTTTATTTGTGATGTTAAGTATCAGGAAAATGAATTTGTGTTTTCCTTTTGAATAAATAGTGAAACTCAGGGTCTTCATATATAGAATATGTGAAAACAGGGAGTGAGGAATCCTTCCATCCACTCAAAGATAGTTACAAGTTGAACACAATCCTCTTCAAGTAGAACACATAAACACAGCATTACTTACGTTTGCATATTTTGCAGCAGCCATCAGGAGTAGTCTCCGTTTCATCCTTTGTAAAAGTAAATGAGGATTAGTATTAGTGCACAGATGACAATGATGAGTAGGAAGATTAGTTAGCAATACTGATACTGGGCAGAAGGCTCTTTTGTGATGAACACTTAATGAAACAATGAATGACTTGCTGTCCTCACCATAGAAGTCTTGAATCCTTATATTCTCATAAAAAATATTAAGCTTTTCTTATTGTTGATGTTACAGCAAGACTAACTTCATTCTTAAGACATTCCTGCAACTCTAGTGAAACTGATTTATTGTATTCTTTCTTGTTCTTTTAAACTGCATTCAGTCAATGAAGAATTGATGAAAACTTACAGGATCACACTCTCCGGGTTCGTACTCGGGGCATACTTTTTTAGTTTGGACTGCAACAAACTGATCTTCAATTTTTTCACATTTGTAATGGCTGCATTGGTCGAGTGGCAGGATCTCATTAACCTAAAATTTTATAAGAAAAGCAAAAGTTTGTTTTTATTGTGATCAAGTATGTCAGAGCTAATTAAGTTCTCATACCTCAAAGATTCTCAGATACTTCTGAACTTCTTTCAAGTGACAAAAGTTAAATTCTGCAAACTGTAGCTAGCTTGAAAGTTTAAATCCTGGATCTGAACACACAGACCCCAAATTAGAGCCATTCCCCCATTAACCACACATATGAAGAATTTGTTGTTCCAAGTAAGCGTTCACTTCCGAAAGCTGATGTGTTGTTTTCAGAGTAATTTCAATATTGTATTTTTACTAGTAAGGGACATAAATTGACTCTTAGCTGTTATATTGTCTAACGGAGAGATCCAAAATTGAAAGGAATACTTACATTGAGCACGTGAACAGTGTTGTTACTTAGTTTGACTTTGCAAGCTACTTCAATACACTTCCCGCAGCACTCTCCTTCCTCAGTCATATATTGATATCCCTACTCATAAGGAGATAAAAAAAAAGTATGGTGATGGAGAGTTCTAGTCTTGCTGTAACTGAGGGCTGACTAGGCAACCTAGAGAATCTGAACTCACCAGTGGGCAAGATGTTTCACACTGAACTGTTTCACAGTGCACAGTGTTTGCATTAGTTGCTGGATCTTTCTCAGAACTGCAGGTACATTTCTTACATGAGTTGATTACTACTGACTTTCCAACCTGGAAGAAAGAGATAAAAAAATCCATTCAAATGGCAACAGTTTTCGTATAATGTATAGACAGAGCTGAAAGCATTCTTGAGAACCATTAAGGTTGCTGAAATCCAAGTGTGACCGAGTTCTTTAGCTCTCTTTGTACAGAGTTGTTTGGCTTCATGCCTTACAGGAAAGCACACATTAAGAGGAAAGTAAATGAAGCAACGTAAAAGAGAATAGTAAATCAATAAAATGAAGGTAAGACTGGTTTATACTGTCTCATTATTTTACCAGCTTTTCACTGCTCCATTTAAGAATACTTTATAAGTCATGTTCAGTGGTTGTAAAACAATTGTAATTTTAAAATGGAGATTAAAATAAGCATATACATAACAGAGAGATAAATTTATACATGGATTTTAGTCTTTTTGGAATGTGTCCCCAAAGGCTCCAGTGCTAATGTTTAAATTTTGAGTTAATGACCTAAGTACCAATTTTAGCAAAAAGGTTTAGTTATCAATTAAAGCAAAAATGACAGCTTTGGGTTTTTAAGGTCCTCTCTGCTTATTTAAAAGAGAGATTGAGTTTGGGCTATTCATTGATTGTTTGGGAAATTAATTAATTCCAGAAATGGGAAGGAGCTTAAAAAGAAAGTATAATGCTAAAAATGGTTTTATGCTACATGTTGAGGGACATTTCTGTGACACGTTTTTTTTAACATTAAACTAAACAACTTCTTATTAAGGGCTAGGGACAAAAAACCCTACATGTACTGGGAAAAGAACTTTCTTAAAGTCTTATTTTGGTAGAAAGGATGTACTTTTTACTTCCAGCAATATACTACTTAAACATTCTTACCGTGTACAATGTACCATTAATCACACAGACATCAGGTATTGGTTCTGAAAAACAAAACCAAAAATTCATTCCAGAGTAAATTCATATCATGAAACTTCCTGAGAAGTCAAGATGTTACCAAGTTTTGTTAGTAACACAGAGAGTATGGCAAAATTGAATTCAATAGCCTCTTATATGCTTAGACCTCATATGTAGTGTAGCTGGATGTTTAAGTAAAGTTTCATAATTGAAATTAAGCTAGAAGAGTTGGTGAGGAATAGCTTCAAACCTGAGCTATGCATGAAAAATCCTTTTTTTGCCCTTTCAATGTCTGAAATCAGTTGTTTCCTTTTTGAACCCTACAAGTCCAATAATATTCAAAGATGATTTAGTTACTGATTGTTTATGACCTCTCAGAACATGGCTTGGATGGAATATTGACTCTGTGTGGAAAAAGGTATTCCTACTGTGGTAATATAAATTTGATAACATGGCAGAACCCATTCATTTGTTTCACAGAACTACTTCAAACTTGACTGTTTCTTTGTTTTGACTTTCTTGTTTCTGGCTTAATTTATGGGTCCTTTTTTCTTTTTATTCTTTTACACAAATATATGTATATAAAAATTTATGTATAAAAATAAATATATATGACCATAGGATTTTTAAATTTTCATGAGCATTCAATTACATTGTATGCATAATTGTTTTTTCATATATTGACAATTCAGTTACTGATAACAATTCACTTTGTATTATTGTTTCCTGTCACTTGCTCTTGTAGTTTTTTTGCTATCTTATGTTTATGCATCTTAGTTTAGCTGCAGTTAGGCTAATGTTATTGTGCTCCAATGTTATATTAATAACATTTAACAATGCATTGACAACATTTTTGATTACAGGTACAGAGATAGTTGAGCGATATAGGCCTCATAAAGGTTCAAAGTGTTACCCTGCTATCCTACAAATTCTTTCATCAAAGTTAGTTGAAAATAACATTTTAAATAAAGATCTAATGCGCATGTAGCTGAAAATTGATGTGTGCTCACTGAGAGAACAACTTAAGATTTTGCTGTTACTATCATACATGAAGAACTTCCTTAGATATTAATAGAAGTGCAAATGTAATTTATTGGAATGTGTCATGTGGTATTTATATGTGTATTTTCAATACTTACGGCATTTAAATTCAGGACAACATAGGTCTTTTTGTGGTACTACAGCCATGGAAACAAATCCTAGGTCACAAACTGTTTTCTCTGTTTGGCATGGAAGTGGCTGGCATTGCACCGTAGCAGTGAGGGAGTCGCAGACACACTCCTGGCATTCACTTATCCACTTCTCTCCAGGCTGAAAATATGTAAATGATTTATTCTTAAGTACTCTTTCACCTTGGTTGTTTTGTTCAACTTAAGATAGACTCTCAAAATTGGTGGGAAGTTCAGATTAGAGTTTTCTTAGCATACTATTTAAGAGCAGGAATGCTGAGAAAAACCACAGAATTTTCCTCTGCATGAAATGAATTATATTTTACTTTTAATTACTAGTCTGTTTATTTCTATGACATTTAAATGTCTTTTATTAAAAACAAAAGTCTCTGCCATGGTCCTAGTGAGCTTTTCCACATACAGATTACTTGAAAGCCTGGGAATGCCAGTTTAAAGGATTGTGTGTTATCAGATCATTTGTTACACAACCAGCTTCCTTATTGAAATACATAGAGGGTGATTTGAATTGCCTGTTAGTGGACAGAAATTGGGCTGGTTTTGCAACAGCGGTATATTAGAAAGTAAAGAGGGGAACCACCTTTCGTGGAGGATTGACATCAGTACAGTTTCTTTCTACTGAAGTTGTGAGGGATATTGCTGTGGTCGGTGAGGCAGAAGACAATACATGATCTGTGGATGAGGTGCCTCCTGTCGTAGTTGTTGAGGCAACTGAAGGGACAGGAGTTGTCAAAGGACACGGTCCCTGGAATGGCTCAATTTCACATTCGTTGCTGCAAAGTGCATAGAAATTACAGCCAGCTCGATCTGTTCTGTTGTATACCACTTCCCCTGCAGATGAAAATTAGAGGAGAAATTACAGGATCAATGAAAATACTTAGAGAGACAAACCAAGATAATATTGTGAAAAGATAAAGTGTACTCATCTATAAAAAGTTCTATGTTTAGATGATTTTGAGTGGTTATCTTTAATTGAATACTGTCTTAAGGGTTTATATTGCTGATGAAACTTTATAATCAGAAAATAAGACACTTACCAGGAGAAAATAAAGTATCAAATACATGACAAAAGCATGGAGTTATTCTCTTTGATGTAACATAGGTACTGGTTTCTGTTGTCACAGATGTGCTGGCAGAAGAACTGAAGATTGTGGAAATACTTGTAACATGACTTGATTGTGATGTACCAGTTGTAGCACCTGTTAAACACAAGTAGCAATTTAATTTGCAGAACAGGATTTTGATATAATAATTTTAATATATTTAAGAGGTCTTTTCAACATTCTGGCAAATCAAAAGAATGTTTTTGTTGTATTCAAATATTTGAAATATTTGTAAGTGAAGACTGTGGAAATTTTTTAGTTATACATTGAATATCATGTGGCAAAAGGCAAACCATAAAAATTGTGAAGGTTGAGGGGGCCCAGCGTAAGAAATGATCCAGGAGGTCAATGGTTTGGAAAATTCCCTTTGCTCGAGAAACCTGTCCTGGCTAAAAGAAACACATTGAGAGAATGTGTGAGAACAACCACTCTTTGTCTTTCCCTCAGAGCTGTATCTGGCTAAGCTAGATAAGACAAATAGCTCTTACTGAAAAGAAGCATTCCTTCTTTCACAAGTGGGGGAAGGGAAGAGAAGGAGGAAAAGAGAAGGGTCAGAAGGCAGCACAGTGCATGTCTAAAGCCCTTCAATTAATGTGGCCAAGAGGACCTGCAGCCTGTTTATGTGTTTTTTGCCACCCAGCTGTGAGTTCTGGCAGCACTGTACTGTTCCCAAAATAAACTTACTTTCAAACTTGAAAGTCCATGGCTGAGCCTTCTGATTACCTCTGTGAACATTGGAGCTTGCAGGCATTTGGCTCTGAAGTTTTCAAAAGGTTCAATGTCTACTTTCTCCAGTGAACTAAGGATTAGTACCACGAAGCTAACCCAGTTGACTAGCAAGGATATGAGTGGCACAGAAGCAGATTAATTAAAAATTGGTTTATGTTTGAAAAAACAGAGATAGTCACCGAAACACACAGTGAGAGATTCGTTTACAGGCAGAAGTAACAGAAAAAAAAGTACGACGGTTCTCAAGAAAAACCTGAATTTAAACCTTAAAGAGGGAGACCATGAAACACCTGAAGACACTCTGGGACTGAAAGTTGAGGATTGAAGAGCAGCAACAACATTTTCTACAGCAGAAGAAACAGAACGTGGCAAAATTTCTACCATACCTGTGGTGGTTCTAGTTCTAGACTGAGGAACAGTCGTAGTGGGGACAGCCATGGTGCCAGCGGTGGTCCTTACTTTTGCTTCGAGAGTGGTGGAAGCAGATGTGGATGATGCTGGAGGCTGGGTTGCCACAGTGGAGGTTTGTCCTGGAGCAGAGGTGGCTGAGGGTGTTGAGGTGCTTCCAGCTGTGGTCCTGGAGGTGCTGGCTGTGCTAGTGGCTGGAGTGGGCACGGATGGTGTGGGTGTGACGATGGTGGTGGTGCCTTCGGTCTGAGGGGGAGAGGTCCTGGTGGTGGTTGCGATGACGGTCGTGGCTTCCTTGGATGTGCCTGTGGTGGTGGGGACAGCCGTGGTGCCAGCGGTGGTTCCTACTTTTGCTTCGAGAGTGGTGGAAGCAGATGTGGATGATGCTGGAGGCTGGGTTGCCACAGTGGAGGTTTGTCCTG
>JAWWEE010000158.1:16358945-16419680 GCA_035221455.1 Xenops minutus
GTGGAAGCAGATGTGGATGATGCTGGAGGCTGGGTTGCCACAGTGGAGGTTTGTCCTGGAGCTGGAGTTGTTTGGGTGGGTAGTGTTGGTATGGATGTGGTGACAGTTGTGCCTTGTGTTGGCAGGGCAGTAGTAGTGTAGGGAAGTGTTGTTCCTGCTGTTGTTTTTGTTTTTAATTCGTGGGGAGTGGGGATGGTTTTGGCTGGTGTTGATGTCTGCGTTGCCTCAGTGGAGGTTTTTGCTGTCTGAGATGTGGTTTGGTAGCCTGTTGTTTGGACTTGAGACGTCGTTGATATAAATGTAGTTTCAGTCAGAGGTGTTGTTGTTTCTGTGTCTTTTGGTGATGTTGTAGTTACTTCACTTTTTTGCACTTCTGTTTCGAGTTTTGGTGTTGTTGGTTTTATCTTTGTCTGTACTGTGAATTGTGTTGATCCTACAGTGGTAGTCGTGATTTCTTCTGTGGTTGTTGGCATTGTAGGTTGTATTTCTGAACACGGTATGTATCTGCAGCATGATATTCTCATTTCATAATTATAGCACAGCTTAGATTCTTGGTCCTTGTTATTGCATATTAATCCTTTGGTTTGACTACACTGCATTGTTTGATTAAGGTTCTGAATTTCTGTGTCTGGGTATTCTTTGGCTCTGCATTGAACATCATTTGGGTTTGTACACACACTGTATCCTTTATCCTTGAGAATTTCAAACGTTTCATAATCTCCACTGTCCTCTTTGTTTTCAGGCTGAGTGGAATCATACCACTCTGACCATGCACACACTTTTTTCACACACACAGTTGTCACTGGTGTTGCTGTTGTCATTTCTGTAATTAAAAGGAGGAACCATAAGTCTTGTTTGCTCTTATTAAAGAAAGTGCTAGGAAAAAATGATTCATCTTCCATATATTATTGTCTATAATTTTTTTATATTATGTATTAATTCAATGAACTTGCTTAGGAAGTCTTCAATTTTGTTTGTTCTGTAGGTTTTGATGTTTTGTCTCTATTATTATGATAGTAGTACTTTCTCTGACATCTATTAAAAAACTGTAGGTACATATAGCTAACCTGATATCCTTTGCATGGTATGTCATTACTTAGATAATTGCTATGGTATAAGTAGAGTAGATTTTATTCTGCTTGGTGTTATCTCTGTATTTATTTGCCCTTAGCTGTATAACCATTCAGACTTTCAAACATTTTTACAGGTTAATGACTTTTCTACTTTTTCAATACTGTAACATCTAACATATTTATAAACCTAAAATATGAAATATATAGTTAAAATCTATGTATTTTATATATAGTGCATTATAATAGAAAGTATACATATATATGAAATATATAATCTAATAAGTATTTTCTAGTTGTTTTAATATGATTTCTTTTCATATTCTTAGCATTATGAAGATGACCATGTAAGCAGATACCACTTTCTTCATATGAATCTTACTTAACAGAAGACTTAAATTTGAATATTTAGTTCTTGCTGTAGTATAATTTTGTGGAAATATTTCTCAAAATTCCTGAGAATTTGGTCATTGTAATGAATTAACTGCAGGAATAAGGTAGAAGTGTAATGCAGAAGTAGAAGGAAGCTGTTGATTTGGTTGTTAAATACAATTAGGAAAGGTTCCAAACAATGTTTATAAGTAGTTATAAACTAAATTTCTTGTCTTCAATTTGTACTAACGTGCTCAGTAATTTAAGAAATGGCAGCAATTATCCTTCATGTTTTCAGAAACTGGTCTAGTACTGCTGGTTTTTGCTTGCAAGGAAATGAGAAGATTCTTCAGGATGCAATTATTAATAAGCTCCAATATCTTTTTCCCCTGGAAAAACCATGGTGAAACAGGGGAGACTGAATTTATAAGAAATGCTGGACTCATTTCTACGTCTTTGATTATGGTCTTCATTTGCAACTGAAGCTGCCAGGTGAATTGGTGGCTCCAGAAGAAGTCAACATTTTTAGTTAAAATTATAGGCCATTAACTGATTAAGAGGACCTCCCTTTCAGGCAGTTTTCAGTCACTCACAGAGATTTTTCAGTTATTTTAAAGATTATTCATGCATACCTGAAGTAGTAGTTGTAGGCTGACTTGTAGAAAACGTGAATGGAGTTGTTGTAAAAATGCCACATTTAAAGATGTTTCTGCTTATTGTTCCGTTGATATCACATGTTGCACTGAAGCACCATCCGGTTCCGTCTGTGGTGTTATAGATGAGTTCACCATATTTATAGCTATTCCCTTCATAAATGCAGTGGCAGGCTGTAATTTAGAAGAAGTTTATTGTCGGTCATCTATGAAAAGATAATATCCAGTATTTCATTTTCTTAATAATTTTTCTTAGCTGTCTTACCTTTATCATCGAACTTGCACTGCAAACCTTCTGATGTGCACTCACTGAAATAGAAAGCATAAAACCCCATATATTTTTTGATTGTGGAGTAATTTGATTAGTCATGTTTCTGACGGATATTGGCATCAAAAGACAAGACACTTTATTTGTGCTTATTCTTTTAGTGTCCAGTTGGTTTGGGCTTCTTTTTGGCCATTATTTTTCCAAATCCTTCTTCATACTAAACCCAAACTTATGAATAGTAGCAAAGTTAAATTTTATGCAACGCTACAGGTAGAAATCTTAAAGGAAAGTTTCCTTGTTTCCTTCATATCACTTTCCTTGAACTCAAAATGTTTTTATACTAAACAGCAGGCTAGAAAAGGAGAGTCTAAATACTCAAGCAATATAAGTATGTAATAAAATCCTTGGAAGTAGGTCACTATTAGATATCTTTAGTCCTGGTACGATATTTTTCCTGCCACAGGAATGTGAAGTAGAGAAAGCCTGGTCATAAAGGACCTCTTGTTCTTGATGTATCTTTATGCTGAGGATTTGCAATATAATCAGGAACAAATTCAATATAACATAAAGTTACATAAAAACTTACTAATTTAGTAAGAAGCCCATCAATAGATAGTAAGGCATTAGTTTTACACAGGCAGCATAATCTAATCCTGTCGTGTGAAAAGAACATGGAATTTCTCACTCTGTTTTTTTATTTTTCCTTGTATATGATGAGGCTGGTATGTTAAGTCTTACCATATATTACATTCATCCCGTTTATATATCTTTCCATCTTCATCATCATAACAGTCACAGAGGCTAACACACTTCATCTGATCCTCATGAAAATATGGCTTGTCTGGTGGGCAGTTAGGGTAGCAGCCTGGAGGAAGGAAGGGGGCACATACAAGGTAGAAAAGGTAAGTATGAGATTCAGTCAGCAAAAAATTTTATTTGTGCAGAATGCGTTTGCAGGTCTTGTTTTTAATTGTCATAACATTTTTACTTTATTTTTTCCAGTAACTCTAGTAAGTAATGCAGAGCCCATCCACAGGAACTTAGTTCTAGAGATCTTTTTAACTCCAGTTTCCATACTCTGCTTCCAACTATGTGGATGTAATGATATTGAAGAGAGTAGAATTGTGCAAATGCAGCTTATGGGGAAATATACTCCATTAAAGAGAAATAATAATATGTACCCACTAAAAGGTACTTGCAGCTCTTTTTACCTTCTAAACCTGGCAAGTCATTGAGGCATTTTCCACTTGGGTTCCTACAGGTCTTCATACAAGAGGCTCCACAAGGCTTATAGTGCCATTCACATTCTCCTTGTTGATTGTAGTAATCACAGAACAGAGCTAAGGAGAAACAGAAAGTGGGACAATGTCCTAGTTACAGAGGCTGGAACCAGTTTATCACTGTGTGGGTGTAACCTAAACTGTGTCTTCTACACCCTCTATGTAATTTCTGAAGAACTGTTAATAATAGATTGTTTGCAGCAGCGGCCCAGGGCACACGTGACCCCTCAGGCTACAATCTGGGTGTTAAAGAACTTTGTGAGGCATGGGAATGTTTCTGTCTTCACACCAGTTACTCAACTGTGATAACTCTCCTCCAGGGAGGCATTAGCACTTTCACACCCAGCCTGAGGGATCATGTCTGCTAATGGGCCATTAGGGACTGGCACAGTAGGCAGTTCCAGTGGCCTAGACCATCAAAGATTCCAAAAGTATCCCATGACTCACAGAGTTAAATCACCCATTGTGGAACTCCTCGCCCTGGGGGACATATTGGGCATTCCCACCTGAACCTGAGCATGTATAATCTTTGGGTTTTGAGACTTTTGGTACCACTTGTCAGACCCAGAGGAGGACCAGAACCCCGATAGGACTGTGACTCCCTCTCTCAACCAGACTGTGACCATCATCCTCATCAACAGGTTTTCCTTTTAAACTGTACTGGGGGGGACCACGTGGCACTCAGCACCGGGGCCAGCGAACCAGTCTGTTTGTGCCCCAGGGTATTGGGTTATACATCTTTTTTTTGTGGATTAAACCCATTTTTTCTCTGTATCATTGTATTTATTGTAATCTTTTTAGTAAATTGTAATTCTGACTTGTAATCTCTTTTGAGTTGGGTACATTTCTCCTGTTGATTTGCCTTTACTTCTTTTACACAGATATGTTCAGAAAAAAAAAAAAAGCGCAAATAGCTTAAGCATGAAAAATCTACATAGTGGGATTCTAACCCACGTATGTTAAATTCCCAGAGCACATTACAAGGATGTCAGCAAGGCACTGTATGTTTAACTACACTTTCAGAAGAAGTGTTTTTGACATAAAACTCACGACAAATTGATGGGCTTCTCCAGGCTATGCATACACCAGCTTCACTACATGCTTGAGCATAGGCAGCTACAGCTGTACAGAAGCAATCACAGTCTCCTCCAGTGTCGCAGGCGCAAGCATCTGTCACACATGCTTGGTAATATTTTGCTGGTTCAACCTGTTATTAAACAGAAAGGTAATAGTATACATTTTGCCTTCTAAATTCCTCTTAGCTTTGCTGGAGGAACTTTCTTAAAATTGTAATATGTCAGAAGAAAGGCCTACACTGGTAATTTTTTTTCTTTTGTAAGACAGCATTAAACACCAGAGGTGATGCCAAATGATACATCCAGATCATGTACTGACCGATTTTCAGACATCCAGACATGCATCCTGGGGGAGATTAGATTAATTTTCCCAAGAAATAATAGGCAATTGCACAGAGTTACCTGGCAATGTTTGATAGGTACTTAGTGTTAGATAAAGGCTATGCTGTTACTTCATTACTATATTACTATGTTGAGCTTGTGTTCTGTACCTGGTATAAGAGAATTTTTATTCAAGTCTATAAGGAAATACATAGTGATTATGAAATTACTATTATTTTGTAATACGTCAATAATTCTTACAAACTTAGTGTCCTTTTATTTCTTACAGGTAGGGACTATTCATCTGTCCCATTGAACAAGATTCAGACTGAAATTTTCCTGACACACTCTGAAGTGAAACATGCTAATAAATGAGACGCACATGTTAAAACATATGAGGATAACACCTTCAATGACACACACTTAGTTTTCACACAGTAAACATCTGCCCTGGTAATACCTGAGAGTGACAGGCAGCAAAGACATTGCTGTTGATGATGCTACACTGCTTCTCTGACCAGGACTTGCGGTAAGGGTTGGTAGAACATGGGTCCTTGACGCTGGAAGCATCAGGACATGTAGAGGATACTTTCCAGCTGTTTCCAAACTCTAGGACATTCTCTACTACAGATTGACTTCTTGTAGTAAAGTCATTGATGCTGTTGCCATCATAATTTCCACAGAGGCCACAGATCTGGCCCTGCAAAAGGAAGTAGATAATAATGAATGTGAGAAAACTTGAAACAACATCTGAGATTGAAAGAATACTTGAAATTCAGCTCTTAGAATGGTGCCATTTTGTTTTATCAGTCCTGAACATCTTCATGCTCTGTTTCCTCAGCAACAGACCATGACCACTAAGGCTAGAAAGATACTGCTCTTGACTTTTCTTCTTTTACATCTGAACAATAAAACTGTCTTTGTCATTGTAACCTTCTGCTTTGACAAGGAAATGAGGACTCAGCTGACTAAGCTTTATATTTAAGCTTTGTTTTACACAGTAGATGTACATATAAAAAACAATAAAGCTGTCATAAGTGTTACCAGTTCAGCCACATAATCTACTCATTGAGTCTTTCCCAGTAAGACTGCTTACAGATATAAAATTACATTTTCATTGCACACCCAGAAATATCCCTCATTCTAAATGTATGGATCTGTACAGCTGTGATAGGCTGCAATAGATGCTATGCTTTCTCTATGAATCTAAGGTGCATACTTTCCATATTACTACCATTTTTATAAAATGTCAGTGGGTGAGGCAGCAGAAGAACCTATGGTACTATAGCAAAGTGGTATGTCTAGTTCTAAAGTACGTTTAATTTATATACCTAATTTAAATGTCAGCGTGGTATACAGTAAGATAGCAAATTCCTTACTACAGTTTTTAGTACTTATATATCATAAGCTAGGAAAAGGTGTATGACAACGGGAATGCATTTTCCTTATCACCTGTGTAGTTACAAGCTTGAAAAATACATGGTAGCATACAAGAGGCTTTCTCTCATAATATTCACTCATAATACACTTCCTTGTCTTAAAGTACGACAATTTGATTTGTGTGTCAATGAGAACAGGAAATAGTGGATTATTTTCAAGATGAAGACTACTCAGTTGATTTAGACACATGTAGTTATGTAATTTTAATAAGGTCTGATAAGGTTCAATGGGTAATTTTAGCGAAGTCAAGTCCAAAACAGTGGTTTGTCAACTCAAGTTCTGTCAGGCCAAACAGGCACTGAAAGCTGCCTTCAGAGATCAGAACAGCAGCAGGATGATGACGTAGCTTCCTGAGGCACCAGAGGAATGAAAAACAACATGGGATGTCCTGCAGGAATGCTAGAGACATCACCTGTTCAGGATCTTGGCAGGGTCTCAGCAAAATTCACACCCAGTCAAATCTGCACTGTAAATTGCCATTTAACTGCTAGTTCCACACCTTGAAATCAGGGCTGAGCTTGATGAAGATGCTGGTTTTCTTGTCCCACATGAGGATCAGTCCGCTTGTGGTCTCAATCACCAAGTACATACCCATATAGCGGACCGTGTATGGCACCTGATCATTTTGTCCTCTCTTTACTACACTGACATGTTCTTCACCAAGTATCAGTTCATAGCTCTGAAACAGGAGGAAAAGTTAATTAGAAATGAGCTCAGTAGCTGCAGTCTCAAATACGTTTTTCTGCTTTTAAGAGTACTGTGAATAGTTTATATAATGAAAACAAATAATCAGAATTAAATAAATCAAAACTATATGGTTCAGATCTCAGGTTCCTGGAAGCAAGGCAAAAGATAATTTTTGTAAATGGCATAGGCCAAAAAATGGTCTTTTGACTATTGTGGAGGAGCTACAGTGCATAGAATAAAAGAATCTTCTGACATGATGAGCTAAATTTCTGTTAAAGACTATTTTCCTGTAGATCTGTAGTTTTACCAAGAGTGGTGTAAGATAGTGTGAGAAATGGAAAACATAGGAAGCTAGGAAGCTCTACCAAATATTTCACTGGCATCTAATATAAACTTAATTTAATAGCTTTTTAAAATATTTTCCAACTTCCTTGAAGCAATGTATGTCTAGGTCTCTCTTAAGCCGTAACAGGTACAGAACAAAACTCGTCTATATCCAAAACCTTCTTACCTCTAAGAAAACTTTGATGGATTTTGAGCAAGTTGTTCCAGTATTGCCACAGGGAATATTTTCAGTGACAACCCTGAACGTCCCGTTGGCTGTGCCACTCTTCCCACAGTGGTCCTGGGTAGAGAATAACATTTAAAAATATATTATTTTTGCAGACACAGTCAAGATTACCTCTCATTTGCTATTATTAACTATCAGTACCTGGACTAGTGTGTATTCACAATTTCCATTGAAGCTGAACCTTTTGTCATCAAAGGTATTATAGTGACCATCTCCATAAACAGCACAAGTGCCCAGACATTGATTTTTCGTACATTCCCACTTCCTATTCTTGCATACACTAGAAAAGAGAATAAAGTAATTTAATAATAGAACTACTCACTCTTTTGTGTAGACATATCCAAACAACCAGTGTTTGTTTGGCAGCTCATCCCTGGTAAATGTTATCTTAATTCTGGAGTTAAAATAGTCTTTTACATTTTTCATGTAAAGAATTAAATCAGAGGTCAACTCTGCTACTCTAAATACATTAATGGCAAAACAAGATACTTCATGAACCCTGTAGTCCTCAAGGTTTCTTCCTGTTCTGTGATTGGGCCATCTGATATAGATCAGAGAGCAACCTCATACGGTGTATTCCAAAACTGAAAGATCCATCAACTGATTAAAAGTGCAGAACAAATCTTTCCTCGCTGCTATACTATTTTAAGGTCCTTAGAAAGGCAAATGATGGAA
Source organism: Xenops minutus (assembly GCA_035221455.1). Classification (NCBI taxonomy): domain Eukaryota; kingdom Metazoa; phylum Chordata; class Aves; order Passeriformes; family Furnariidae; genus Xenops; species Xenops minutus. Next base: position 16,367,359 of record JAWWEE010000158.1, read on the forward strand.
CCAGGCATGTTACTTCTATAGAGGTATTTACCAGGTGTTACAGCCAGCATTGATCTTTTCCCCAGGCTGATACATGGCTTCATTGTGAATACATGGACATTCCTCTTCAGGAATACAACCTCCATTTCCATCTAACACAAGCCCATTTGGGCACACGCAGCCAGATGTACACTGCGAGCTATACTGGAAAAGACAAGAGAAAGACAATTTCAGAATGAAACAATCACATTAAAAAATGGAATATTAAATTCTCATAAAGTGTCTTTATATGTTCTTTTTGCTACCCAGCTTAAATGGTAGAGAACTGTGAAGTACTTCTAGGACAACAGAACAAAAAGGAAGTTATTAGCCATTGATTTAATAAAATATAAATCTGTTGAAGATAAATGTTTTATATATGCCAATCCTGATTGTTCTGCTGGAACCTGTGAAACTTAAAACACATTGGATCTTACACTTTGTAGTGGGTGATTTGTGATTGAATGGACTTTTAAAAAGAAAAAGTAAATTTTTTTTTTCAATCTGGTTGAGTTACATTGAAATTCACTTGTCTCATATGCTACTTATTAATGAAATGGCATGTGGTCACCAAGAACCTAGGGGGAGTAATATAGTTAGATGTGCAAAAGGTTCATAAATGCAGCAGTGGTGTGGGAAAGAATCATTTTCCCTAGCCAGTTTTTAGCCACTAACTTTCTCCTACAGAAGTCAAATGTGTGATAGAGCCCTGATTTTTCACTACTAGTTACTGTTACCTGCAGTAGCTGGGGAAAGGTAGACATTAATCTTAAGAATTAATTTGGATGTGACTTTATTACATTTTGATCTAAGGACCCCATTGTCAATGCTTCATAACATCATTTTAGGCTTTTGCTAGAAAAATAAAGTATCTGTGTTGTAGATGTGGAGTAGATCTGATAGAGCTGCTACTTTAGCAGACAAAAACCTGGCACAGACAAAACCTGGAAGCACCATTTCACTCAGCCATGATATACTTACACACTGCATATCCAGAGTCTGGCAACTCTTTTGACATTCTGCTCCAGTTTTTCCTGCAGTGATGTTTCTACAGTCAAAGTAGACCATGGGAGATTCACAGACTAGAGAAAGGAAAAAAGTGAGAGTAGTAGAGAAATGGTGTAAGGTTTATTCCATAGCTGTAGCCATTAAAATCATATAGAAATTCTTTGGAAATTCCCTGTTTCAATTAGTAGAGATTGTTGTCTCTGTTCAATCTGTTGAGTAGATATACTTCAGAGCACTGAATTACCAGAGGAAAAAACCCACAGAATTTCAGAAAAAAAAGTCTGTATGTAAAAAGAGGTCTGATGATTAATCTAGGCTCACTCCTGCTTTTCATGATAACTGTTGCACTATAACTGAGAAATACTTCTATTAAAAATCCATTAAAAAGAATAAATTCTATGAACTATCCTGTGCAAAATATGGCAAAGAGAAACAAAAAAGTGGAAGATTATTTTTACCTGGAACTGGATTTGGTGCTCCAATGCAATTCAGTCTTCCCTGGATGCAAGTGCTGTGAGACAGAAAAAACATTTTTTTTTTTTCCCTCTCAAACCATATATTGAGATGGAGAGCAACTTTTCCCTTGTCCAATCAGAATTTTCAAGATATTCCAAATTGCTGTTTTGCAGTCTCGGGAAAGAATTTTCCTCACTAGCACGACATGTGCTGCTTTCATATGATATCCATTATTAACAGAAAAATTCATAGATTGTAATGAGTATATGTCCCTGCTTCTTCCTTACATTCTCATATGATCTCTCCTTGCTGGTATTGTCATAATTTTATACTTGAAAAATGATGGAATTAAATAAAAAAATACACATAAATATAATTATTCTATCAATCTAGAAATATAATAGAATCATAGAAAAATTTAGGTTGGAAAAGACCCTTAAGATCATTGAGCCCAACCATTAACCCGGCATTGCCAAGTCCACCACTAAACCATGTCCTCAAATGCCACATATACAGGTCTTATAAATATATCCAGGGATAGTGGCTCAACCACATCCCTGGGCAGTCTGTTCTGATATTTAAAAACCTTTTCAGTGAAGAAATGTTTCCTAATATCTAATCTAAAGCTCCCCTGGTGCACCTTGAAGCCATTTCCTCTCGTCCTTTCACTTGTTACCTGGGAGAAGAGATCAATCCCCACCTCACTACCACCTCCTTTCAGGTAGTTGTAGAGAGTGATAAGGTCTTCCCTGAGCCTCCTTGTCTCCAGCTAAACAACTTCAGCTCCTCATTTTCTCCTTGTAAGAGTTGTGCTCCAGACCCTTCTCCATCTCTGCTGCTCTTCTCTGGACTTGCTCCAGCACCTCAATGTCTTTCTGGTAGTGAGGGGCCTTTATTGTAGTTGGGCATCGCATTTGCTGACCTCCAGCCAACTGGGACCTCACGGGTTACCCAGGACTGCTGACAAATTATTGCAAGAGGCTCAGAAAGCACTTCCACCAGCTCCCTCAGTACCCTTGGGTGGACCCCATCTGACCATGTAGGCTTATGTGTATTTAAGTGATGTAGCAGGTCACTATTTCACTTTTCATTATAGTAGCTTTATTCTGCTCTCTATCCCTATCTTGCAGCTCAGGGGAATATGTAATATTTGTTAAAGTTGAAAATAAAATTGAAAGAATTTAAAGATGAAGAAGTTCAAGAGAAGAGCACTATATTGAAATTCAGGGTGAAACCAGCTTAATGCAACAGATTTTAAGGAGAAAATATGTATCCTATAACTTGAATGTTTTTCAAAAGATTCACTTACCATACACGCCCATTTTCATGGACAACTTCTCCAAATGGTATGGGAGTTCCTCTGTAGTAGCAGGGGCATTCATTAGCAGGCACACATTTGCCACTCTCATCCATGTAGGTTCCATTCACGCAGGTGCAGCCGTCAACTGGGACAAACTTAATGTTGCATGTGACATCAGGCTCACTCAGAGACCGACAAGTGGGTTGACAGGAAGTGATGGTATAGCTGTAGCTTAGGGATTTGGGACATGAGGCGGTGTATTTTGCTTGAGAGAGGAAAATAAAATAGATTGTTGATTATAGAAGGTAAATTCTCATGGGAAAAAGACCCACAACACAAACAGTAGAAATAACATGTAAACAATACTGTGCACCTCTGCTCATGTTGCATCTTTCATGTAAACATATTTCTGAATACTTCCAGAGTTATATTTGAAAAGCTACTGTACATGTGGAACAAGTGATGCATACGAAGAAGAAAATAATTTTTGAAATGAAAGATTAGGAAGAAACCTCCATTTGGTGATGTCATTCGTTGTCAAGACTCCTAAACTCCTTGAAGTATGAGACAAGATATCTCCCTGAATGTCTTCTAGTATGCTGAAAACAGATATACTAAACGAGCAGAACCTAGCATGCAGCTTCAAAGACCTCTAATTTGCAAATGTTCTGGTTGTTATTATTAGTACTGTTATTCTAATATGTCACATTTTCTCTCCAATAACTTGTGATAAAGCTGTAGTGAAACTCGAACAGAAACAGGTGGAGACACTTTTCTAACAGCGATCCCTTTCCTAAGCAAGCTGTTCCCCATCTATTCATATTCACTCTTGCTAGCAATGGATTGATTCTAAGAGGACAGCAGAGAATTACTTCCAGGAGTGCACTTAACAAAATTCTTTCCTCAACAGTTACTGATTTGTCTAGAAATGAGTAGAAAATAATCTCTGATCAGTAGTTTTTATTGATGCGTATTCTTAGGAAATGGGATAGTTAAGAGTACTTACAGCAAACATCAGTCCTCCATCCTTGCAGCTGGATTCCTTTTTCAGCACAAGCTCTCACATAGGAAGACAGGGCTGCACACAGACAGTCCTCACTATTTTCACAGTTACATGTGTCAAACATGCAATTCTAAGAATGGAGAGAAAAGTAAAGTCTTGACACTGGTATTATGGTCAATCTAAAAACACTGTCTTTCTGGTCTTATTCCCTAATCCTTCTTTAGATATGTTACTCACAGACCCCAGTAACATAGCTTTATTACTGTCTGGTCTTTGTATAAGTGGAAAATGCAGGTAATAGAAGTTCAGTTGATGTCTGCAGTTATTATTAGGAAATAGTGGTCTTCAAGTCTCTTGTACATCTAACAACTTCGTGGTCCTCTAACCACATGAATGGATAAGCTGCACAATAGCATAGAAAGCTCTGTTCACAGCATGCAGTCCAGACACATCCTTTCACTGGTGTCCATACCTGGAGGACTCCTAGTGAGAAGAATGATTTGCAACATATTGATAGCAGAATGATGATAGTTAGGTAATTGGCTTTCTGTGCCAAGTGAGTATTAATGAGATACCAGGCTGCTGAGGTGACAATTCACTGATACTCAAACAAGCATTTGACATGCCTTTACATACACTTTCTGCTATATGTGTGAAACCATCCAGGAGTAAATAGCTGCCTTTTCACTTGCCAGCAAGTCAGGATCTTGAAGCCAGGACTGACAATGGAATAAGGTAATGTTACAACACAAACAGAAGCACATGTTGAAAGAAGGAAGTGCCGCAGTGCAGAAATTAAGATACAGGCATTGCATAAGACATGTTTGGAACAGTCCTTTTCTGTTAGCTAGTTATAATGGTTCCTCTTCAATTGTTTCTAAAGGGAAAAACAGTCTAACAAAGTACCTTGTGGTAACCAGAGGGATCCACTGCACGGTGACAACCACCAAAAGGCCCTGTGCTGTCGGTTAGCAGTCCACACCAATGCTGAGCGTATTTTTCTGTGCAAAGAAAAAACAATATAAATGCACGTTACTCTTTGTATTTCATTAGTCACAAAACCACACTGCCCTGGTATATGAAGCCACTTCTGACATTTCATTAAACCTCTCCTTCTCCTGTCTTCTGTTTTGTTTTTTTTTTCCACTCAGCTTGTGGGCTAAGGTTCTTAAAACCAGAGAAAGAGGACTTGCTGAAGAGGATGAATAAAAGGTTTCCAGAGATATTCCTGTAATCCACTTCTCTGACACCAAGTTGTTGGCTGAGACACCTGCTGTGTTTTCAATGACCTTACAGTTTCCTTCAGCTATGTTTCTATGACTCTGTCTTTACGTTGTTACTTGTCTTCAGTGCTTTCATTTTAAATATTTGTTTCTGATTTCAGATGTGTGTTTCTACTAAATATGTAACTCTTTATTTTTTTATCTTTGCTCTCCAATAGATGTGTTTTTCTTAGGGATGAACAAAAAGAAAAAGAAAAAAAAAACCTAGAAAAAATTCTAAGAAGCACTTACCATTATCAATGCTGAGTGCACAAGGGTTCTCAAAACTCTGCTGGATATTAGGGCATGAAGCCTGAGTTTTCCATGTATTAGCAAATGCTGTTGCTGTTCCTTCAATTATTCCGCTTATGACCTTGAAGTCATCAGTTTGGATATTATTGAAATTTCCACAGAGACCTGTTGAAAAGCAGTGTATAAATTTATACCACTTATACTACTCAAAAAATGTTAATTAAGGTGTTCTTACATTTCATTCACTTACCACAAGTCTGTTCTTTGAAAACAGTATCCAGTCGCACATACACTTGCATCATGGGTGTGAACTGGATTTCAAGGTGGACCCCAAAGTTTGTCTGCATGATCATGAAGAATGATGAAGGTCTGAACATGGTGACATTAGCTACACAGGAAAAACAAAGTGATCACTCTCAGGATGAGGTCAAATGCTGGAAACATGATACTGTTCTTGAATTTCTTTCACAATTGTTGCAAATTTTGAGGTGAAATAAAGACATTCTTTATGAAAATCAGAAATATAAGTAAAAATTTATAGTTTGAAATTTGCTTGCAGCTACCAAGTTATTAATTTTATTCACTATCTCAACATAAGCAGTTGGAGATTACTACTTCAAAGAGAATAAGTAGGAAAAACTGTATGGTACTGAGAGTTAAAAAGAATATTTCTATATTTGCTTCTAAGCTTGTACAGAATACATATGAGACCTTAATCTGCTGGAGAGGAAAAATAAGGGGTTCTAGAGGCCAGAGATACCACATAGAATCATTAGTTACTGAAAGAGAGAACAAAAATCAAATTTCTTTCTAAGCATGTGTGAGCCCAGGAGTAGTAGTTAAAAAACAAGAGGTAAAAGAAGAAAAAAGATGTGTTCTGCATTCAATTTTGGTTAGTCAGAAGGAAGTAAACCTGAGAGTGATCAAATGAAGAGCCTGCGAATACTGTTTGCTACTGTTTAAAGTGTTGCCCATGCTTGTACTGCCTCTTATTTCTTTATGACATCAAACATTTCACTTTATTTCCAAAGAAATTGTGTCATCTGCTGTCAGAGGAAAAAAAAATACCTGCTGACATGGGCAGCTGGGTGTAGATGGAGTTCACAAATACACTGCCATCAGGTTTGACATCAACAAGCTGATAAGGAAGAGAAACAAGAGGTAATTGTGTGAATAAGAATGGTTTGGGTTGGAAAGGACCTTTAAAGGTCATCTAGTTCTAACCTCCCTGCTAAAGGCTGGAACACCTTCCACTAGACCCTCCCCTGGATCCGTTCCAGCAGGTCCATGTCCTTCCTGTGCTGGGAGCCCCAGAGCTGGTGGCAGCACCCCAGAAGGAGTCTCACCAGAGCCGAGTCAAGGGGCAGAATCACCCTCCTAGACCTGCTGGCCACACTGCTTTTGATACAGCCCAGGCTGGCTTTCTGGGCTGGCAACCCTGTGTGGAGAATAACTGTAGCCCGAAGAGTAGTAATGGTGATGACTCCAGTGAAATTAATTAAACAGATGTTCAATAAAAAGGTCTTTTTTATTTCACCTCCTCCCTATTTCTACTTTGTACACTTCACTAATTTTCCCTCCCATAAAAGAATTACTCTTAAAGTGACTTTCTCAGCTTTCTAGGGGATTACATCATCTTCTTTTCTTTGAACAAATCTTAGCGATGAATTACATCCCTTAGTGTTGTAATTGTAGTTACTAACCTTAAAACTCCTGGTTTTTTCCAGCTAACTGGCAGAGAAAATAGCTTTTTTTTCTGCTTTGTGAGTACAATGTGCTTCTTAATGAAATTCTACAAAGCCAAATTTATGGCTGATCTGATTTTCATAAAAAAAAAATCAATTTCTTTTCACTTGATTAAAAATAACATGCATTCATTGCATATGCTGAACATTTAACAAAGAAATGTAGCTCCCTCACTGATTAAGGCCTAGTTTCTTTTCTCTCCATGTTTTTAAAATATTTTTTTTGCATTCTTACAGTTTGTCCTTTATTCATGTTGAGGGTCACTGTCTTTAAGCACGTCTCAGTGTCTGTTAGGCCACATTTGCGTAGTTCTACCAGGATGGTGAATGTTTCATCTTTACAGTCCTGAAAAAAAATGCCAGCAGTTATTTCACAAAAGTCTAATTACAGAAGTTTTCCCTGTGAAACTTTCTCTCAGCTCTGAAAAAAACCATTTCTTTTTCTGGAAAAGATACAGACTGTCACAAGTCCCTGCCCTTATTTGGCTGAAGATTCAATTTTGCCCTGTTGTAATGGTTACGAACAAGAAAAGTAGAATCTGTATTTTATTTATTATATCCATATGGATATCAAGATGGTTATACATATTTATATTTGACGTTTTTATTCATGTCAACTTCTAATGTTTGATTTGACTCTACTAGAACTCTAATCTTTCTGTAACTAGTATCAATGCTAGACAAAATTTCAGATAAAACATCTTTCAGTCAAATAGTAACACACAAAATTTTATTTCCTTTTACTGAATTGTGCAGCTGGGAAAAAAGGACAGAAAAAACAAATGGAAAAAGCCCCTAAAAGATCAAAACATTTCACTTACATATGTCTGTAATTAAATATTTTAATTATAGTTAACTCCTAATTTTTCTATTTCTTTTAAATTAAATGTGTAAAAATGTTCAAAACCTAAGTGAAGTGTATCAGGTAACTTGAACTAATTTTCTGTATTTGAACTTCACAGAAATTAAACAAATTTCAGTTTCTAATCTTAATTTATTTTTTTTTTTAAGAACTGGTAGTGTAATTTTTCAGACATGTACTATTTGGCCAAATAACATATAATAGATTAACACAACAAAAATTATGCAACTCAGTAAGAAAGCTGGATTTATCATACTGAAGAATGTATAATAAGTAAATTCTTAAAAAAGACAACACTCTTCAATTACTCTGTCACAAAACTGGAAATTTTCCAGTGAGCACTATATATGGTTGTGTGACATCCTGATAGTCAATCCTGATGATTTTCATTTGAATGGCAGCATAGTAAACATCTGGCTAAGCAGCAGGTAAGTTAATGTCCACATGTCAAAAGTGCTAAGTGTCAAAAGTGTTGAGTGAGGTCACATTTTCTTTCTCTAAATGTATAAGGCTTCATGACCCAGTAATGTCCGAGTCCCACCTTAGAAAGGACATAGGTGCAGTCTCCATGGTGATCGTAACGTCTTTTATCATATGTGGAAATGTGTGAACCTCCTTCGACTGAACATGTTCCTGGGCATGACTTGTCTTGGCAGCTCCACTGGCCTCCATTACAGGTACTGGAAGAATAAAGTTTGCTGAAATCAGTAACAGTGGTCCAGAGTAGAAGGAGAGACAGTGATGATAGCTCGTCTGGTCTGCTGTTGCTTTTCCCTTCAGGCTATAGTTTGACACACTGTGAATCAGGGTTTAAGGCTTTCTAAAATACTGTGAATTTGTGATGGCCTTTATTAAAAACAATGACTCTGGTAACCATTCACCTTGGTTATTTAATTGGTTTGTATCTTTGGACAGGTGAACTCTCTAAAACAGATATTGGATAAATAATTGTTTGTGTTTTTTTCAGCTAGCATTAAACACAATAACAAATTTAAATATATATATTGTTTTTTTAATATAACTGTATCATAACCTAATAAACAAGGAAACGTAATTTCACATCTACTCCTGATGCACATTGTGTCTATATTCTAAGGTGATATAGTAGTGCACAAGTACAGGACTAATAATTGTGAAATGGAGGTTGTATTGTGTCATCTCTTGTTTTCTCTGGAGAAAATAAATATTTGCAAATACATTAATGACTGCAACCTCATTCCTCTTACAGAACTCCAAATGTTTGAACAAAATAAACAAAGAGGAAGCATTTTAATTGACTGGTGAGAAATCTAAACATTGTAAATCCTTGCTTTGATCACCGTGAGTTAAAGTGCAAAGCAAGTTACGGCTGTTGCTAAACAAAACAAATAATATTCTTTAGGGGTATTTTGGAACTGTAGCGGTCAGTTAAATACACATGTCAATTACCAATGATGCAATGGCATATAATAAACTATTAAAATCATTAAATATATGAAAGGAAATAGCGAGTTAGAAAAGCAACAAAGGTTACCAGGTCTGGCATGGCTCTGAAAAAGAAGCTCCTGTAGCATAGGTGATGCCATTGTAAATACAGGAGCACTGCTGATGGGGAATGCAGCCAGAATTGTTGATGTCATCAAACACAGTCCCTAGATTTAAAAAACAAATAAAAAAAAAGCTTGATGAATTAAAGAGGCATTTCCTAGACACCATTTTCTTTGTTACAAATCCTGAATATCATCCTAGGGATGTATCTGCAGCTGTTGTGAATGGACATATCAATGCTGAGGACAGTAGGACTATGCCAGTTTGCTCAGTGAGGGATTCAACCTTTGTATTCTTAGATTCCACCTGCTCTGAAAGGGGGATTTATTGTAGCACAGGTGATTGGTTGAAAGACTAGTCTAGATCTGTTTGCTGGGGTTTTTTTCCTGCTCTCTGAATACTGCACCTGTATTGGCAATTAATTCAGATAACTTTTCCCAGCTGAGACATGACAAATGCTTTTCACTTGCAGCTGTGAAAAATGCAAATACATGAGATGCAAGACCACATGGAACCCGCCCAAATCCTACAGGTAAGCTATTGTTCTTTGGGATCAGAGATGTGAGTACTTAAGAACTTGCCTGGAGGGCAGAAACAACCATCAATACAGTGTTCTTCACAGAACTGAGATCGTTCGGGATTTGTGCATGTATCAGCACAGGGGGTGTTGCACTCCTCGTACTGCATGTTGTAAGGACACTTCTTGGCTGAAATTTAAAAGGAAGAATGATTTTTTTTTTTTTTTCTGTCAAAGGTATTTCTAGTTCACTATATATCTAAATACATGTAACCATTTAAGTTTTTCAGATAGATAAAAAAATGCACCAAAAAGCATATTGACCACCAGCTCTCAAAATTAGCAAGTTTGATCACCTAGATCCATATTTCATTGCTGAGATGTGCATTCCATGACTGGTGTTTAACTGGCTCAGTGCCTGGATTTCTAGGGACAACAAGGTCTGTTTTTCTACTGAAGGCTCTCTTCCTATGAACACCTGTATTCCTAGTGAAAGCTTTAGCATATTTGCATTTTCAGATACCATCAGAAGGGCAAGTAGGACCTCGTGGGCTTTTGTTTTGGAGCAAATGGTGGTGACAGTATCAACACCTATCCTTCCATAATCATGTATGTGTTTAAATCAGTGCAAACTCCTCACTACTAAGCAAGAGGAGATAAGTAAGTGCTTAACCAGCAAACACCTGTGAAGACCCTGATCAGTTAATAATGGAAAATAACAAATGCTGTTACCACCATGAGAAAAGGAGAGAAGCAAGAATACAAGCAAGCAAGCTTGCACCATTCTTTCTGATTATTTCTCCTTTATTTGCTTCATTTACTGTCCAATTTAATTAAATTGCACTTTGACTCTCATTAGAGTATCCACATAAGTGTTTGATAGAGTTTAATTCAGTTTGCATTAAAATCCTCAGCTCCTTTGCCGAAGTCTTCATGTTGGAACTTGTACATCAGAATCCTCTGAGGAATACAATCTTGAATGGCCTGTAACTTCTCAGGCATTCTCAGCAAAATTTGAGAGCTTGTTGTTTGTTTGTTACTGAGCATAAAGTAAGGCTATCTCTGGTGATACTTACAGCACAGTTTTGAGGTTCTCCAGTTCAGAGGATGCCCACCAGCATGAGCACACTGCCGGGAGTATTCAGCAAAGGTGTCACAGATACATGAGGCGTTTTTAGATTCTTCAGACCGGCACAAGTCATCTTGGCAAGCTTTAATGTACTCTCTAACATCAACTAGGTCATTACATTCTGCAAATGCAGAGCTGGTCAATGTTTTCTGGCATATGTCATCCTTTGGAGAAAAAAAAGTAAAGAATGTCCAGTAAATAGAAAGGTTTTGGGGTTTAGGAGGTTGTGTTTTTGTTTGTTTGTTTGTTGGGTTACTTTGTGTAATTATTGTTTAATAGAATCTCATAGCACTATTTAGGTCACTGTCACCTGAGGGCTTTTGCTGTTGACTTGTCTGAAGCTGTATAAGGGAACAGATAAATTTGAAAGAAAAATAAAAGGATAGTCAAAAGATCCTTACAATATTGTCGGGGCAATTATATACTGGAAGAGAAGTGGAGTCTTCACAGTGTTCTGTTGGCCCATCTATTTTCTGCAAGTTCCCAAACTGCAGGGCTGTCATCCTAATATCTGTAGAAAAGAAGTTTGATAATGAAGGTTGGAGGGTTTTGTTCAATGCAACTGCCTGTTATTTTTTTCTTCTCTCAAGAATTTGTCTCAAGACTGGCTGAGTCAGTTAGTTCCCTTAAGTCTTTAAATGTGATTATTACTTCCAAAGAAAGCACTATGTCACTGACTCACTTTATATTAGAAAATTCTCGGCCTATTATGTCTAGATGCACTCAGATTTTTACCAGAAAAATAACAAACTCTTTCCAGATTGTATTGAGCCTGTGTAGGGATTTGAAAAAAAAAAAAAATCTAAACAGGTATTTGAAAAATGGAGACTGCTGTGAGACAACGTTTAGGAAAATGCTTAACCTGGGGATTGTTTAAATAAGCTAAAGATAAGATCTTACAAAGATTATGCAATTCAGCAGGGAAACGTGGACGTGCCAATTTTAAGACAGAACTGAAACAAGAAATGTGCTGTCTACAAAATTCAACTGTGTTTTGTTTTATTGAATATATTTCTATATTATTTATATTAGTAGTAAAAATCTGGGTCATTTTTATGGAGTTGGCTGATTAGGTATACCAGCATGGTGTACAACAATGGCATGAAGAAATATGCAATCAGTTGTTAGCACCAGTACTATATTTACACTAAAAGTATTAAATCACATGATCTGATCTCTGTACCACATATTTTTAAACAGAGATTGACTCATATCTTCTGAGTAAACAATTTAACAGGATAGCAAAGAGGAATGCTGATGATGTCAGAAATAAAAGAATACCAAAAAAACAGCATGTTGCAAACCCTGTAAACCAATTTATTATTTAAAAAACTTACTGTTTGAAATGAACTCATTGTAAATTGGAAAGCCGTTGAAGTCCCCACAAAGTCCACAGGTCTGATTGGCATATTTCTCATTCAGTTCTAGCTAAAATGATGGATAGTAAGTTGATAGAAATTAGTATAAACATTCTAAAATATATTCAAGACCACAGAAAACACTTATACCTGCTGCCGCTAAGTATTTTTAGTCAGATCTGTGGTATTTTATTCGGCAACTTAATTCAAAGATGGAGGATAGAATAAAGAGTTGGCCTGAATTTGATTTACAATGCAGAGTCTTAGCTATTGATACCATTGAAACAGACTTAAGTTTTCACTGTAGTATCTATACTGCTCTCAGCCTCTTTCTGCTAATTCTTAAGGAAGAACATCAAATCCCCAGCAAAAATGGAGTCCCAGGAGAGTGAAATTCTGCTAGAAACATATAAATTTGAAGAGGTAATTAGGCCCTACAAAAATACCAATAATTAATGATATAATGAAAGTGATTTTTCATCCTATTTTAAGCAGACATCTGCTATCGACTAGATGTAAATCCATATAATTTTCTTCAGGACTACCTGGATGCAAGCCTATCTTTACCAGGAAAGAATTGCTCAACAGTATGAGGTAAGAAGGCAGTAGTAACACCCTAAACAGACAGGAACTCCCTAATCAAAGATCAGCTCTGGTCCCTCAAGATGTGGACAGGTCCAGGAACAGTTCTTACCAGGATGCTGTCTTCTTCATTCCATAAAAACACAACACCGATTTTGCTGATAACTTTCAGGTAAATGCTGCTTTTCTCTATTGTAATACCAGATTGACTATATGGCAGTTGAACTCTGGGAAAAGGTAGAAAGAATGCTGGTTAATTTCTGATCCTGGTGTTTGATGAGAAGAAAAGGTATCCAGGATCTGTAGGGATTCTCAAATAATGCATTTTGCTGAAAAGAAAAGTAATTAAAAATAAGATGGTTCCATATTATCAAATATAGATCTAAATTTGGATCCAACTTCCTATGATTTTTCATCCAAATTGTGGTTTTGAAGTAATATTTAAAGGAAGGACTGATTTTTGTGTGATAGAAATCAATAGTATTTCATTCAGTACTTATGTTGGTAAAATACACCAAAGTACTCGTCATGTTTGGAAAAAAAACATCTGTGGTTAACAAACAAGTGTTATGAATAAACTGACCTATTGCTGTTGATCATGACAGCACCCTTTGTTAGTTCAGCAACTACACCTTCAAGCTTCATGGTGATACGGCTGATTGTTGGAGCATTTGCCACCACTTTACGCCTAATCTGGATGTTGAAATCCTCATAGGGAGCATTGCAATGGGAGGCAAAGACGTAATTACAGAGCCCAGGGAAGGTGAATATGTCTCCATCAAAGGTCTTGAAGTGGAAGTTGCCCCAAGTGCTGCATACACGGCCATTGTGAGCAGGATTGGGAGCTGTGAATTAAAACTCGATGTTAAAGAATGATTTAAAATTCCCAGAATTAACATTGTGAAAATTAACTTGTCCAAGGGTTCATTTTTATATTGAACAGTTTTTGCCTGCCTACCTCTATGTGTTATTTTCTGTCTATCCATTAGAATACTGTGTGTTCCTTCATCACTCATATTGTTACTCATATACTCCTATAAATTCTTATAGTTATAACATAACATAACATAGTTATGTTCAGCTAGAGTTTAATTAGATACCTCCATTTCAATTAAGACAACAATTTAATATTATGTTTCTTATTCACCCTGTTTCTCCTCTTCATTATCGATAACTTCTTTTACCAATGTCTTTCCCTCTTTATATTAGATTCCTCTGTCTATATCCCCTAAGACTGAACACTTACTGAATACATTTTTATTTCCTTTACTTACGTGTTATTACTAAATTTGTCAGCATTGATGGGATGATGTTCAACTTAGCTGAAATTTTGAGGGAAGCTAGAAAAAAAGAAAGAAAACAAAAGCTAGTATAACAATAGCAAAATTTGCACATAGGATAGACCTAGAAAGGACTAGAGAGTTAATATGCCAGACCCAATGAAACAGTGTTAAGCTTGTTTTATTTTACACAGGCTACGGGTCAGGTTAAAAGAGCATACTGAAGTTCAAACTTGGAATAGTTAAATTGTAAGAAATTTTTTTCAACTCTGATGGTCTGTATTTTCTATGTTTTAATTTTGAGCGTTGCATGAAACTCTGTTGCATTAGGAAGGCAGAAATTCACAGCTCTGCATATTGCAGTGCTTGAGACACACTGAACAATACAAAAGGCTGTACAAAATTAACCTCTTACTGGTACTAAACAGTTGCCTTCTTATTACACCTCCTCTTTCCAAGGAGGGAATAAAAACCTTAATTATCACCTTTGTTATCTGTTTTATATTTTTCTGTTAAGGGGCTGAAAATCCTTAGAAATGACCAGAAATTTGTTGCACAGGATGGTCACAAATCATTACATGGTAAAAATCAACGATAACAGATTGCCATTCTGATTTCTCAACATCAGCCACTGGCTTTACAGCAGGGCAAAGTGCTTTCATTTCCTTGTTGATAAGGAAAAAACATTCTGCACATATATTCCACTCTGATTTTCATATATACACGTTCATGTACATATGCATACAGCCTCTACAAATACACATCTGTTTTCTTAGCTAACTATGATTATACAAATATAACCATACTCCATCTGTGTGTAGTAGTTGGTCTCTAATAAATCTATTTTTATTCTTAGAAAAAGATAGGCTTGTTAATAGACATTTCTCTTATTTGACAGGACCAGCAATATGCTGAGGAGTTTTTTTTTAGGTATTTTTATTATTTAGTATAAATGTAGTAAATAAACACAAATATACAGTATAAATAAACATACCATTTTGTTTTTGTAGAAGACCCCCAGAGAATTTGCTTCCTATTTGGATTCCAATCTGACCTCCTGTGAAAAAAAAATGTCAAAAACATATTAAGAGTAATGTCCTGTATCTGAACTTCTGAAGCAAAGCATTTAGATAGTATCAAAGGACCCAGATACATCTCTGTAAAACTAACAGGAGAGTCCTTTATCTCATCAGGAAAAAATGAAACATGCTCCCCAAAACAGCTAAAATGTAATTATAGAAAGAGACTTTTTTATTACAAATGCACAAATTTTGAAATCTAAATAACATATCAGGTATCTCTGCTTTCTTTGGTTCTCTCAAAATTCACAACAAGAGATTCTAATGACTGGATAGCAGCCCTTATTTCACTGCTGCACTGAATCTCACTAATATGTGAAACAATGGAAGAAGAACTGACAAAATGTAGGCAAGTAATTTATTAAAATTGTTGTATAGTAGCTAGGTTAGAATAAGAAAAGGCACAGAACTGGTTAAAAGAATCAAGGGACTTCTAGCTTGATCCAATAATGGCTGCAGATATTTATATGACAATTTCTTTAGTGTCTAAGAATAGACCATTTTCTCTGGGAGCAAATCTGCAGCCTCAATCAGGGGTCTGGAATTGCTTTACATCTAGATACAAGAAGGTACCTCTGAGGGACAACAACAGGGCTATAGCTTGAGCACTAACCCATGCAAAGTAGCCAGAACAACCAGGTTTCCTTTTCTATCCCTCTGCTTGCTCTGAGATGGTTCAAACTCACATCTTCTCTGCAGAATACTTTAAGCATCATAGTGTAAGTCTGTTTGACCAAAGGTTCTTGCTACCACACCTGAGGCAAAGACCTTTGAGAGATTACAAACTCTGACCTGAGGGCTTTGATACCTAGAAAAAGACTGATCCTGACCTCCTAGGTTGATGCTCTAAGCTCTTGTATTTTATAAGTAAATATGGCAGGCATCTCCTGTAAATTTGAAGGGCGGCAACTTTATTTTGTGAAGGACTGAAAACAGACAGCATACAATAGCTATACTTGGAACATACTGACTAACATGTACCTATAACTGCCAAGTCTAAATCCTCACAGGATTTAAGTGATGAAATGACTAATAGCTGAATCCTTATCTGGATTATGTGAATGAGCACTCTAGGTGTTTAGAGAATTTCTCAGTCAAAGCGGAACTGCCTGTGTAATTTAGCCGTAAATTAAGCCTCCTTTTTCCTTATACAAAGCGTGAGAATAGCTCACTGACTCAGAACAGGATCCATAAGACCCATCTCACTGAAAGGGGAGCTACTCTGGTGAAAGAGGGGGAAGTGCTGAAATCAGGAGTGTGCTATAAACCCTAGTCCCCTTTGGTGCTTGCATTCCTTGCTGAGCATTTCCTCCACTGAAGAAGCTCAGCCTATGTACCTCCATGAAATCTGAAAAACTATATTTGCCTTTAAAATAACTGGATCAGGAGCACTTTTTTAGAAAATTATTTTTCTAATATAACTTCTGGCTGTGTCAACAACGTAAGCAGATTTAATGCTTGATTCCAGAGCTGAAGAATGCCTGTCTTAAGGAATTTAAGCCCCCACTCCCAAAGAGGACCCCAAGAAACAAGGTTTTGGAGGAGAGGGTTCTGAGCAGCCACACCATAACTTGAAGTTGCTACACTGTCTGGATTTTCTTCCAGCTCTAGGCTTTGAATTCTCTTATTTAACTTTATGTGTGACAATTAGTGATGTACAAAGAAGTAACGTAAGACAGAATTTAACCATTTTCTACTTCTTACTTGTCTTGGAGCAACATGGATAATAACATTAAGTAAATGCATTCGTATCGTTATAATTGATACTTTTCAGGTGAGAAAATTTGATACTGATCAGGTAAGAGAAATACCTTTTTAAGTCTCAGTGATAGGACAAAGTTTGCTCTCACGCAACACATATAGGAATCTCAGCAGGATTAGAATCATAGAAGGTGTGTTTATTCTAGCGTGGGAACATTTGTAACAGAACAAAATAGTATATACATGTATTTTGGTCTGTTAATTTTTCTCAAGGAAACAGCAGGGGCTTTTGTTTACTTAGCAAATACATAATTCCCAAGGAAATTCTAGCTGCATTGGTTTGTTTAGCAATTACACAATGCCACGTTGGTGTCTCTCAGTTGTAAGAATAGTTAAGAGAGTTTACTATTTGAGAATTTGGAAATTAACATAATTATTAAGAATATTTGGATGCTTCTTGCTAAGTCTGTATCCAGATGCCAATCCACATATGCAGTTATTGTTATGATTAATCTACAAAAGCTAATATTTGACACAAAATATAATGGCAGGCACAGAATGTTTGAGGAGATGGCGTGGGAGAGGACCGGTATTCTTTGGGCAGGACATTGGACAATATTTTCCACAGGGTGTGATTCAAATAAAGTCATGTTTGCTGGACACTGTCTAACCACCAGTCATTTTTCAAAGCAGTTTAGCTGATTAGCACTGCACAGGAGAAATAATTTTCTTTTTCAACGAATGTTTTTGACTGATGTTGCATAATTCTAAGCATAAATTTATACTCTGCATGACTGTTATATTTTCAAGTACAATATAAATCGACTTCCCAGTATTTTAGTGTTTACTGCACAAACTATAAAGCAGCCTAAAATAATATTTGCACTTGTCAATATTTTGCAAATTGTATGTAGGATATATTTACATAGACAATCTGCAGATTTAAAAATGTTAGCTGACAGGGCAGAAATTACTGTACATGAATGGGATGGATGTGTTAAGCTCATACTCATGCAAGTAATTTCAGTTTGAGTGCTTCCATTGACTTAACAGGATTACTCATGTTAATAAAAACTGCCAAGACCAGCCTTGATGGAAATAATATTGACAGGAGAAAAAGACCCACACAAAATGATAGATTGTAAGTGTCAGATTAATCTCCCTGTCCTGCTCATACTCAATATCTGCAATTTATATATAAATATTTTCCATAGGCTATTATAAATGCACAATTAATTACTAAAAATCCTTTCCATATGAATATTCCCTCCTAGTCTCTTTTGCAAAAGAAGTTGCAAAAACCCTTGAGGAATCTGGTATTAGCCCCTAGAAGGTGACAAAGTACTGGAAAAGATTGACCAGTGGTCTGATCTAGCTGGAAGGAAAATGTAGTGCTTTAATTTTCATAAAAAACATAACATTCATAATGAATCCTAATATGAATTGCAACTGAAATAAAATGCTTTTGTAAGGCATTAGCAATACTGCAAAACTGACATTTTAAGACATGAATAATGGTTCTTTTGGATTTTATCTTCAAGGTTACCTTCCAAATGTAGTTACATACAGAACTTTGAGGCAATATTAAATCAGTCCAGTTAATAGACATTAAATATTCAGTGAAAACATAAAAAAAAAAATCTTGTTTAAATACAAGCATCTGTTAAATGAATCAATGAGTATAGTTGTTTAAAATATATTATTAGATCTAAACAGATTACTTTTTCTTTTCCCAATAAAAAAGACAACTTCTTACCTGTCTGGTGGATAAAGCAAATTGCTAACAGGAAAGCCCATTCTGGTAACCATATCCCCCTGCCAAACCCCATCTTGAGTGGAGTTTGGCACAAGGATGTTGGGTCTAAAGTTGATCAGGACCAGTAGTTCACCTGTGCTTTGTCACTCTTATATAGCAGGTAACTTTGGCTTCAATCCCAGATTGATTCAGAAAGTGTAGAAAGGTGGGGTTTGGGGGATTTTAGCAAATGAGCAGGTAAACAGAGGATGCTCTTCCTTCCTCAGAAACTGACCAATGGTATTTGCATTTTGGGAGGAGTAAATACATTTACGTATATATACTTTGTTAAAGTTCCTTCTAATAAAGAAACATAACATGATTGCAAATAAAATACAACTCCTCCTCCACAAATACCAGGTCCTGGAACAAATTTAATTTGGTGTTGCTTTACAGTTACGCAGATGGCATGAAAGTAACTGTTCAAAGTTTTTCAGTACTGTAACTGATGCCAGGCAGATCATTGGCAAAGAACCCCACTGATTTCTGAAGTCTGGGGAGGTGTGGAGTATTTCATATGTGGGGACCCAATACTAAGAAGTTACTCTGTCTTTATTGGGGCAGCTAATCTTGTAAAAAGAACAGAATAATAACCTTGTAGGGCCCTGCACTCTCGTCTGGCCACTCTGAATGTATGCCATGGAAAACCCTCTGTGGCACTGGCAAGCATTAGGCATCCCTCTGAGTAAGGCTGAGCCAGCTTCACCTGCACTGTATCCTGCATTTGTTAGAGATGGGCTTAAACCTTGGAATCTGCTTCTCAATTCTTTGTGTAATCTGATTTTGCCTTCTCATAGAAAATATCAGGAGTGATTTCAGACAGACAGACATCCTTATACCAGCTTTACAGGACTAAAAAGGATTGCTTATGGCCTGTGACTATGACCGCATTGTTTTAGTATCGTTCTTGTTTAATTCCATTAACATCCATAGAGTTATGAGACCTACAAATAGAGAAAGAGGCAATGAATCAAGCCTACAAGGCTTGCCAGTAAAGGTTTAACAGACTTTTTTAACTGAACATTGGGTTTTTGCAGTTTTAGTGGATTATCATTTCAAAGGCAGGAATGAATGCATGCTATGATAAACATGGGCAGTATTACTGCTTCCTGTCACTTTATCCATTTTAACTTTGTGTTTCAGATAGGCAGGATGAGTTTCTCTGGGCAGATTTCTGTCTCTTTTCAAGGTCAATAAACCTTACTTTAATATAGTAAAATATGGACAAAAATATTCAAAGTTAATGAAACGATTCTTTTAGAACTGCTAGGTTTGGCAAAAAACTATGCACAGTCCAGCACTTGATATACACATAACACTTTCCCTCAGTTCCTTTTCAGCTTAAGCCTCCCACTGGCTTACAAGAATGAGGGTAGCTGATGGATTAAAAAATCTCATCATAAGAAATTAGAGGAAGGCTGCTGCACAGTGGGGGATTTAGCAAGAGGGACCTGGGAGATATAATTGGGGTGGGGGAGCCACATGAGTAAGAAGCCAAAAAAAAAAAAGTTGTAGCAGGATGTGTAGAGAGGATGTGTAGAAAGGACTTTCTTTGGATAACATAGGACAGTTTTTCCTTCTACATGTCTGGTAAGATTCAATTCTGCAGTCTCTGCTGATGTTTGCCATTTCTGCTGAAGTAGGGGAAGGAGACAGAGTCAGGAAGGTGTTCTAATTGTAAAATGTGGTCACAGCCAGATGCCTAATTCCTTTGGATTCTTATCAAAATCATCTCCCACAATTATACATTTTGAAATATTTCCATAAAGGACTTGGAGAGTATAGTACAATATTCCATTCAGGTGTTAATGAACAGAATGGTGTCATTTTCTTTTAATTTATTTCAGTTCAGCCTCTATTTCCACTTTTGTTTAGCTCTAAATACATCAGATCCTCACTCAGTATTATATGATAAAGAAAAATTAGTTTCTTTATACAGTTTCATTGGATTTGATTTCTGGACTTTCTGAAATCAATGGAAGCTTGCTGTGGCAATGTTGGGGTACTTAAGTCAACATTTTGGCCTTCTATAGCATGAAACATGTTCTCTGTCAAAATGTCCAGGATGTTTAATGAAGTTACATCTTCATAATCAGTAATAAGCTGTTTACACACCCTAGATCTGTATCTTTATGCTTCAACAAACCAGGAGAAAAGAAAATACTGCATTTCCTGCCCATAGAACATTGTTTTATTCTGTGCCAGCACTCATAATGAATATAAATTCATCTGTACATAGAGAAGGCAAATGATTTCTTGTTTACGTGACCAGTTAGCTGTATTAAATAAATATACTCTAGTCTCACTTAAACAATTAAATAAACCACTCAACAAACTAGGCTTTCAGCAACTGATGTGCCTATACCTTTAGCAATAGGCTACTTGTGATGGTTAGAAGTAGCAGAGCTTGCTTCAATTCTCAGTTACACCCACCTCTGCATGAAAGGCATAAGAGAAAGTCAGGATCTTCTTGTGTTGCTCCGAAACATGCAGAGAGAGTGCCTTGTTTTTCACTGGGTGTATTAGAGCAAGGGAATACTGATAAAGTGAGGAGCTTTCTGAGGAGGCTATTAGTACTGTTTCTACTGCTCTAGTAAAGGTGAGAAAGGTACCTATACTTAGGGTGACCAGATGTATCGCTGGGGTCAGGGCTGCTTTTCCCTTGGTGCTGTCTCTTCTACTGGAGTGGTTAAGCAGAATGTTAGTATTGAACACTTCCTTTTTCTTCTAAGACAGTTTCTCATTTTCACTCATTATAACTTTTTGTGACTAAAGCAATGCATGTCAGACTTGAATATGCTATTTCACTCAGCATTTACCATTGCACAGGGGTTGTTGCGAAGGCTGTCCCAGTTGTATTCAAAGATGTTCTTCAAAAGATGTCCACTTACTTCTCTCAAACCTTTGTGTGTTCTGGAGTTGTTACGATTGGTACTGTTTAGACTGAAATTTTAGATCTCCAGAGAATAGTGACAGTCAAATGATGTTTTAGTATTCAGCTTATCCAGCCATACAGCCTCTTGCTCTTCCTCCCTCTCCACCACAAGGAGAGGGTGAAATTGTTGATAACGTAACAGGTGCAGAAGAAATTCAGGGCAATAAATTTAGGTGGCATACAAAATTTTGAAATTTTACTGTTTGCTGGGGGAATCATAACTGCAAATGAAAGTCTCATAAAAAACAGAAAGGGTTAAGTAAACATGTTCATTGGTCACATGGATGGTTGTTCCATGTGGTTCTTGTAGATTAAAAGAATTCAAGTACTTTTGAGTTTCCCAGATAATACAGTGAAAAGAGCCTACTTACATAGGTAGGGAGGAGCAAGCTCTCCTCTACAGTTGTATGAGAGGAAAAGAAATCCCAGAAACAAATTTTGAAGTATTTTAATAACAGAAACTTAAGTGGCTTTTTTTATTGCTAATGTACACCAGGAATACACTAAGGGACTGCAGTTTTTGGTATTGCCTGGCACTAAAACAAAGCACTTTTGTTTCCAAGAGGGAATGTCCAGGGAGGTGTTGAAAGCATTATTGATTCCTTCCTGCATTTTTGGCTGTTTTTCTCCTTTTCAATATGTGTGAAACACAAGTTTATCATAACATCTCAGCACCAACTAACATAGAAATTAATTCAGGGGAGATCTGTAGAGTGAACAGACACCATTTATTGTAAAATTATTGGAAGTTAATTTCAACAGCCAAGGATATGGCTGGCAAATATTCTTCTCTTATTTTGATCTTGTATAAAAATTCTATACCAATGGATTGAACACTAAAAGTACCTCTCATAACAGTAAATGAAATAATTCTGAGTACAGATATAATATTTCAAATTTTACCTTTTCCTCTTGGTTTCCTGCATAGAAGAAGGGACAAAACTTGAGACATTGATAATACTGGTTTAATATAAAATTTCAAATGCCATGTAAAATGTGAATATGTATATACTATAAATACTATAATTACAACCTGAAAGCAGATCATATAATAAGAAGGTGGCAAAGATAAGCATTCAGAATTTAGGTAATGGTACTATAAAGGCTCTTGATGAAAGCCAAATTCATTGGCCTTCTGTGTTCAAATTACAAATCCACTAGTGTTAAGAACTTCTACCTCCTCACAAGTGTGATAAACCAGACATAGCTGGGACCCAGGTTTTGCGCCTTGGTTGAGTTTGTGCCTGTACATTGTGCCTCAGTCCTCGCTTGCCATGTCAACTGGCAAAATAAAACAGTTGGATTGGTCAGAGAAGAGACTATTGTGGTGTGGAAAGTAACATAAGGTAATGACAGCGTTCAATTAACGTAAACTAAGCTGATATTAACTTAAGCAGAGGATCCGGCACACCCTTTCCACCCAGCTCTGTAAAGGTTTAGTTGCTCTCCTTGGCTTGTCCTGGTCAAGCTTTTCTCACCTTTCTCTGATAGCCTCAATCATTCTTTCCTTCCATCAGTCTACAGGTGACTCACCAGGGTTTTGCTTTCCAGCCCTACCCAGGGATTCAGGCTCATTCTCCACCCTTTCTTTCAATGGCCTGTTAATGACCCCACAATAAATATGTGCACTGCCACTGTGGAAAAAAAATGATGGATGGATGCTTCCTGGCCATAGACTCCTTTCCCTGGATCTTAGAATAGATTTTGCTGTCTGTTTTCTTTTTAGTGTAATATGTCGCATCACTTGGGAAATCTCACAGAGGTTTCTCCATAGAAAACAAAGCTGCATGGAGCCTCATGGGGAAAATCATGTGGAGAGTGTTAAACTCGAACAGGGTTCGAGCCCATGAGTTCTGTGTTATGTACAGCTGTTATAGCTTTTTACTTTGTTACAGTAACTTTAGAACTGGTTATGCAAGGTACTATGGAATGTGGAAGAAAACTGTCTATGGAGGTTAGATTGACTAAATGCAAAAAAAGGTGAGCACTAAGAGCAGTGAAGGTTAGGAGAAATAAAGTAAGTTGCCTCATTTGTCAGTAATATTAGTCAAAGTTTCTTAATTACAGAGTGATACCTTTAGTGTGCAGGTGAGCTGTCTTCAATTTTCTTGGCTCTGTTTGAAAGGATTTGGTAGAGGAGCCTGTAACAGGTATCTTGAACTGTTGACAGGCAAGGAAGAGCCTTGTTCTCTTGTTCTGTTCACCTTAACTGAGGGGAATTAAATGTAAGAAAAAGAAATGAAACTCATGCCAAATACCTTTGCAACAATGACTTTTGCACATTTCAAATTGAATTAATGAAATGTGGTCATTCATGGCCTTCAAATGTAACAGCTCTTAAGTACATAGCTTTCTTGACTTCTCAATGATCAGTCTATTGCTCAGGTGGGCTTAGCACCTCCTTTGTGATTTTTGCTCCTGGACTTTTATTATGTGAGTACTCAGCTATACTAGCTAAATCATATTTTTATGTAATTGTCATGCTTTAAAAATACCAGGAAAAACTTTTAATAACTTACATAGAATCACAGATTTGGGTTGGAAGGGACTTTAAAGACCATCTAGTTCCAACCTCCCTGCCATGGACAGGGACACCTTCCATTAGGCCAGGTTGCTCAAAGCCTCATCCAACCTGGCCTTGAACACTTACAGGGATGGGACATCCACAAATTCTCTGAGCAACCCGTTCTGGTGCCTCACCACCCTCACAGTACAGAATTTCTTCCTTTTCCTAATGTAAACCCACTGTCTTTCAGTCTGAAGCCATTCCCCTGCTACATGGCCTTGTCAAAAGTTCCTGTCCAGCTTTCTTATAGACCTATGTTAGGAACTGGAAGGCTGATTTAAGGTCTCTGTAAAGCCTGCTCTTCTACAGTCTGAACAACCCCAGCTCTGTCAACCTTTCCTCATAGAACAGGTGCTCCAGCCCTCTGGTCATCTCTGAGGCAGTCCTCTAGACCTGATCTAAGAGGCCCATGTTCTTCTTATTTTGAGAGCCCCAGAGCTGGATGCAGTACTTCAGATGGGATCTCATAAGAGTGGAGTAGAGAGGTAGAATCACCTGCCTCAGCCTGCTGGTCACTCTGCTTTTGATGCAGCCCAGGATGCCATTAGCTTTCTGGGCTGCAAGGGCACACTGTTGAATCATGTCCAGGTTCTCATCCACCAGCACCTCCAAGTCCTTCTCCTGCACAGCTTGGTGTCATTGGCAAACAAATTCAATTCCACTGTCCATGTCACCAGCAAAGACCTTAAACAGTGTCAGTCTCAATACTGGACCCTTAGGAATGCCACTAGTTACTGGTCTCCACTTGGATATGAAGCTGTTGACCACACCACTTCGAGTGCAACCATTCAGTTGCTTATCCACTGAGTGATCCACTCATCAAATCCATGTCTCAAATTTAGCGACAAGGATGTAATGTGGGATGATGTCAAATGCTTTGCAGATGATGTCAGTTGTTCTATCCTCGTCAACCTACATCATAACACCAACATAGAAAGCCACCAGATTTATGAGGCATGATTTGCCCATGCTGGGTGTCTGCAATAACCTCCTTATTTTCCATATACTTTAGCACAGTTTTCAGGAGGATCTGCTTCATGATCTTTCCAGACACTGAGGTGAGACTGACCAGACTGTAGATCCCTGCATCTTCCTTATTTCCCTTTTTAAAAATGGGGGGTTTGTTTCCCCTTTTCCACTCAGTGGGAACTTCACCAGACTGTCAGAAATTCTCAAATGTCATGGATAGTGGCTCAGCCACTTGTTATGCTGGTTTCCTCAGGACCTCTGCATGTATTTCATCAGGTCCCATGGACCCGTGCACCTTCAGAGATTTTAGATGGTCTTGAACCAGATCTTCTACTACACTGGATGGATCTTCATTCTCCTGCCTTTGATTTCTGCAGCTTGGGCAGTGGCTGGAACATTTGCTGTTGAAGTCTGAGGCAAGAAAGTAATTGAATACCTCAGACTTCTTCATATCCCAAGTAAGCAGGTCTTCTGTTCTCTTCCAGAGAGGGCCCACAATTTCCTTAGTCTTTCTTTTATCACCAATGTACCTTTAGAAGGTTTTCATGTTGCTGTTGAAATCCTTGGCTAGGTTTAATTCTATCAGGACTTTAGCTTTCCTAACCTGATCCCTGATTGCTCTGACAAGCTCTGTATTCCTCCCAGGCTACCTGTCTGTGCTTCAACCCTCTGTAGACTTCCTTTTTGTGTTTGAGTTTGTTCAGGAGTTCCTTCTTTATCTATGGAGACCTCTGGATGTTTTTGCCTGACTTCCTCTTTGTTGGGGTGAGGATATCCTTGAATATGTCAGCTTTCTCAGGCCCTCTGGGGCTTTATCCCATGGCACTCTACCAAGCAGGTTCCTGAAGCAGCCAAAATCTGCTCTCTTGAACTCTAAGCTTGATGTATACCCACCTCACTGCTCTAAGGATCCACCATTTCATGGTCACTGCAGCAGGCTGCTAGAAAAGCTGCCATGCCTTGTCTTACCTCAGTATATTTGGGTGCCAGTTTTTAAGCTGGGAAAACAAATATATGTATGTGCTAAATCATTTTTACCTTGTTTAATGTCCTTAGGTTCATTGTTGTATTGGTTTTTGTGTGGCAAGGTTTTTGTAGCAGGGGGACTACAGGGGTGACTTCTGTGAGAAGCTGCCAGAAGCTTCCCCCATATCTGATAGAGCCAGAGCCAGAGTCAGCTCCAAGAAAGACCCACCACTGGCCAAGGCTGAGCCCATCATGGTGGTAGTGCCACTGGACTAAGATATTTAAGAAGGGGAAAGAAACTACTGCACAGAAGCAATTGCAGCCAGAGGAGTGAGAGTATGTGAAACAATTCTGCAGGCACCAAGATTAGTGAAGAAGGGGCAGGAGGTGCTCCAGGTTCTGGATCTAAGGTTCCCCTGCAGCCCGTGGTGCAGACCATGGTGAGGCAGCTGTCCTCCTGCAGCCCATGGAGGTCCATGGCAGAGCAGAGATTTGCCTGTGCCCCATGGAGGACCCCGTGCTGGAAGAGGTGGGCATTTGAAGAAGGTTGTGACCTCAGGGGAAGCTTGTGCTGGCGCAGGCTCCTGGCAGGACCTGTGGAACCATGTGGAGAGGAGCCCATCCTGGGGGAGGAATGGGCAAGTGGCATTCAGCCATGACCAATCCAGCACAATCGTGCACTTAATTCAGCTGAAAGTGTAACTTTTCCATTGTATGTGCTGTCTGAAAACACAGTTGGTAGATTTTCTGCCTTCAGTGCTTGCTTGATTCTCACAGTGTTAAGATGATGTTTACAGCTCTCTTTGGTTTTATCTGGCCGGATTTCAGTTTTGTCTTCTGCATACTTCTGAGTATACCTTTCTGGACTAATATCACTACTGATGCTTTGTTATCTGTTTGGCACTTTGTTATCTGTTTAACACTACTGTGCATTTGCCTTGTCTGTGTATCTTTTTTCATTTAATAAATTGCTCTTCTGTGGGATATTAATAACATACATGAGCTAAATCTGACCTTTTGAATCCCTGATGGGAGACTTAGGTGCAGTTAGTTTTTTTCTTTTGATTTCTGCTTCACAAGCTTGTCATACTTATTTCTTCTGTTCCACTAATTGCAGGTAGCCCCTCTTTATAATGATTTTTTTTTTTTCCAAATCCCTCTTGAGTTTTTATTTGCATTTCTTTGGCTACTTCAGAATCTGCTGTTGAACAGATCTTGGTGTAGTTTTCCTTGTGAGGCTTTCTCAATGATATTTAAATTTCTGCATATGTTCCTTGAAAAACTGTTCAGATTTGAGTGTGCTCATTAGTGCTGCACATGTTTTCAAAGCCTGACAAAGTTTATGACAATTTTAGTAGGGAACCTCTAGTTCAGTCTGAATACTGCATGAAGGGTCCAGGCTCTAAGTTTAATTCCTGTCTGTTGTGCTGAGTGAATTAAGAGACTCAGCTAAACTTCTGCCTAAGGAGTCAAGCTTATAGTTCCATATCTCCTTGTCTCCTTGTTCCTCAGTTTAATGAAAGTAACCTGATATCCACCTTGAGCAGACAAACAACAACTGAACAATTCAGTTTCCAGTTCATGGCTCTTCTGCTTCCCCTTCCTCACTCTATCATCAGTATAGCATATGAGACACATCTACAAGTTGAGAAGTCTTAGCACAAATTAATTTCTGGAATAGCCCAATTTGCAAATAAAAGCTCAACACAGACAATTTTGTTGGGGGCTACTAAGTGTGAAGCAGAGTCCAACTGTTTGGCATAGCTAATGCTAATTGTCAGTGCAAATGACCACAGTGGTTCTTCCCTCTGCTCTCCTCTGTGACATTCTGTTCTATCCCACCAGTTAAGATGCAGTTTCCAAGAATTTAAAATCTACCTAAAGCAGAGTTGTTGCTGTCTCCTTTCCCCCTGCATTGGCTACACATGTCCATTCCCTCCCTTGCTCCAACCTTGGCACTCTTACAACTCCACAGTGAACCAGGTCAGTAAGTGTCCTGGCTCCAAAATTTCATCACCTTTTTGTGCAAGATAATCCATTATGAATTAATTATTTTCTATAATTTTGATAAATACAGGAATCAGTATTCTTTCTTTTTTTGTGATTTATGATTTTTTGTTTCTCCAAAATTTTTGGGTACACGAACTGAAAACAAACTTTTTAGGGACAATATATTTGTGGCTTGAAATTTTTTTGAGGGAGTTTGTAGGTTTTCATACAAGCCTGCCTTGTCTGCTCATAACACATTAAATGCTACAAGACTACCTGTAAGTCTTTTCCCCTGCCTACTAATTCTGTTTCCATCTTTCTTTTTCTTACTCCTTCCTATTTCAGTTTCAGAGCTCTTCTTTAATAGTTAAAAATCACCGTAAGATTGTTAAATTTCCTTCTGTCTCTTCAGGGACAGGAAATCAGTGTTCTAGTTTAATTCCTTTTCTTATATATAATCATCTTTCATTAAATGCTTCCCAAAAGTGGGATTTTCTGAATCCCTAGGCATTGTCCTGTACATAAGACATACACAAGACATACTCATGAGGGAGAGGAGCTGAGAGCTCTGCAACTGTGACTACACTGCTCTGTTACAATGCTCTCCTTATCTTATCTGTCAAAACACTAGTAACTGCTAGATTTTGAAAACACAGTCCAGCATGGTGGTGAGTACATCTCCTGCTTTCTGAGTATGTTCTGCAGAATAAGAGAGGCAAAGAATGGATGTGAATTTGGTGTTATTTCTCTTGCCCCAGTCTAATGAGACAAAGAAGGTAGGCAGGAACAGGGATAATCAAGCTTCTACTTCCCACAGCTCACAGCATCACCCTTTATTTTAAGACCAAGCAAGAATTACTGTTCAGCAAAGTGCTGCTTGCCACTGCTGGGGTAGATAAAGCAGTCAAACTGACATTCAAACCACTTGCAACTCATTTAAAGTACTTAGGAAAACAAAAGCTGGTTATTTCTGACTATATCCTAGTATAAACATGGATAGGACACAACTCACAGTAAGAATCTTGTTTCTTTGACTACATTGCTTAACTAATTTGAGTTGCTGCAGAAGGTTTAAGAGTATGTAGTCATTGCTGTTATTATTTTACTGCTGAGGTGAGTTTTAAATACTGTCCTTCACAAACAGAAAGAACATGCAAAGCAACTTGCGCTTGGTTTAAATTAATTGCCATTCTTCACGTAGTATTTAAGGGACAGTCAAAGCAGAATGCTGATGGATCTCAGGCAGTCAGGCTTTGCTGTGGGAGAGGCTGCAAGTCACCCATTTTATTTAGTATTTGCTGATCATAACCTTTGGTGTATGCCAACATATGCATGCTGCTGCTGGTTTACCATAATGAATATATTGGAACTGTCAAAGGAGATGATTCTGATAGCTGAAGGGGGTTATTTTCTTCACTTCTAATTTCAAATTTCTGAGGAGAATTTGAAATGAACCAGGCTTCTTCTCATTTTTGTGGCATACATCTGTGATGAAGGGAGTTTCTACAATGTTAACAATTTTATTTCATCCAAACCCAACTGTGTTTTAGGATCACATTCAATAATGGTGCTGACTGATCTGTAGAAATATTGCAAACAACAAAAAAAGGTATATTTGCAGCTTTCTGAACATAACGAGCAGTATTCTGATCTCATTTAGATTCCTGCATGTCATAGCCAGAAGTACTCAGGTACCCTGCTTACAGATAAGAAGCCTGAGAATCAGATTACATGCAGATAGTACAGTATTAAAGTGAAAACAGGAAGTTATACAATGCTGAAGAAGTGGTCTGAGAGCCTGAAGGTCATCTTCTAAATACCTTTCCATTACTAGCTCTTTATGAAATTCAGGTCAGTGCACATAGGATCTCCTCAAATTTTTGGATTAAGGTATGAACTGTTTGGATCTTATGCAGGATAGAGTAGACTTTAAAAATCAATCCTTGGGAAAAAAATCCTTGCTGCCATATCATTGCTGAGCTTGTTGGTTCTCTGACAGGAAATAGCAGACAATGGTGTAAAGGTTTACATGCTCCTATGAATTTCCTTCACCACTCTACTTTTTCCTTTGCTGATGTATTTTCATGCACCATACTATACAGCAATTCTCACTCCTATGCCTCAATCTTCAAACTCAGTTATGCGGAGACAGCAAAGAGCTTTCTCTGCAGCTCCAAGCTGTTTTTACTTACCTAAATGTCCTACCAAATGGCCTGCCAACTTCCTTTTGAACCCAGCCTGATCTGCCTGCAACACCACTGCTTGTACTCTTGTATTCACCCCCTCTATTGCTTTGTAGACCCTGCCACACAAGAGCAGCTCGTGCTTTCTGATCCCTCACTGAAGTAAGATCTTTGGACAGACGCTTGCTGTGTACTCCTGAAGTAGCCTCTCTTCTCAGTTATTGCTCCTGAATACACAGGCATGTTTTGCTCTTCTGAAAAGAGAGAATAAAGAGGGGTATAATATGAGTATAAAAGAAGTAAATGTCAGGAAAAATAAGAACAGGAATTGGAGAAGCAGAAGTACAATTGTGTTCCATAAAGACATGTCTTTCAGCTCTGATAACAACAATTCTCAGTTGCATTTTATTGTAGCTCAAGTAGCTACTCAAATTTATTCTTTTGTTAGCATCTGAATCATGAGTAAATATCAAAGTAGTTTATTAAATTGCACTGCATATAGAAGTGCTTGAAATCTCCCATCATAAGGAAAAAAGGAAGATAAAAGTATTTTCATTACATTTTTCTTAGGGTGTTCCATATCCATACTACATACTACCCATAACTAAAATGAGATAGTGTAGGTCATTGTCTATGTAGAGTATAATACTTAAATTCCTATACTCAGTGCTTAGGACTAAGATGAAGTGTTTTAAGAAACTTGTTAAGCTCTCCAAACCTCCTTGTTGATGGGGTATGTAAAGCAGTGAAAGTGTTTCGACCACTGTCAACTCATTCCAAGTACACAGGAAACAAACACTGGGCATTTCTGTTTATGTCTGAATATGGACATGGACAGGACACAATTTACAGTAAGAATCTTGATGTATAATGCAATGCAAGAAATGTTTATAGAAAAAATATGGAAATAAATTTGTTCTAATTCAGAATCAAAGTAGTGGTGTGATCCTTAACAGGAATCTGGTAGGGCTGTGTCTCTTACAGAAGTGGCTATGGCAGTCTGCTGAGAGTCAGGAGTCCTTGGGTTTACTATCAACTTTATGATGTCCTTGCAGAATGCCAATGTGAAAAATTTCTTTGTGTGTCTGATTTCCCTATCTATCCATGCTAAATAATTCCTTGGCTACATATTTTTTTCATAAATATCTCAAGAAGGAACTAATAAATTCTAGATCTACATCCTACTCTGACAGGAAATCCATACTGGTTGCTCCTAGAGTAAAAAGCCCTAATTACTGAAAGTTTTTAATTTTAAATGTAAAGCCTTTTCCCCATATTTTGGTGTGCTGAGGGTAGCAATGGACTCCTCTGCCTGCAACAGCTTTATTATACCTTGTCACTAGGATCAAATTAAAGTACCTTTCAGGTTATCCTAATCTGAGCAAAGGAGCAAGTCTTCTCTAGTTTCACTCGTAGAAGAAGCATTTCACTTTGACTGCACTCAGTAATGCTCAGAGGAAGGCAAATGTCGGCTCTCCCATGTCCTTCCATACATGGGGACATGTGCATTGCCTTATTTTTGTCCTTTGTGGTTCAAACAGCAGCCCTGAGTCTGGTACAGTGTTTCCATGACATTTCAAACTACAATTTCACAGTAATGTTTAAAGTTTCATGCTATCAAATCAGTCAACTCAAGGACTTCCTAGGCACATTTTATATTTTTTAGAGATAAAATGATTTCTTTTCTGCTCCCTTTCAGGTTGATAAGGAGTTTTTCCATTTGAATGTGATCATGTCAGATGTCAGAGAACCTTTTGGGACTCTTATATGTAAAAACCATATTGTTGGATTAATATATACACACACCTCAGTTGTCAAGGGTAAGGTGGTCTCAACCACAGACCATGCTCTATATACACCTGGACAATGCAGTGGTTTCTTTTCCATTCTGTGGTACTTATTTCCTAACAGAAGCAAAATCCTATTTATATCAAGATTAAAGACAAGCAAGACTTTGGGAAAGAATTTCCAGTTTGGTCAGTCATGAAAGAACTGAATGAGCTCATTCTGCACGTAAGAGACATTAGCTGTACACAAAAAGACATCTGGCTCTAGAATTATTTACTAGTATATTTGTGGGTCAAACCCATATAAAAGTTCTGAATGGAGCAAAACCTTTGGCATGTTATAGTTTGAAACCAAGGAGAATAGAAGAGAATGTCAGGAAACTCTCATGGTTGTTCTTTTGGGTGTACCTGCCAATTAGTCATTATTCTAGGTAATATTTGCTCATAAAGAAAGGAATGTAAGTATATTTATGCATGTGATTTAGTAATTTCTATATCAAAACCTATTTTAAAAATAATTTTCCTCAGATTTTTTTTTTTTTTTAATTCAATGGCCCTTGAATGTTAATGTGGAAAAGTTATTCCTAGGGCTTTATAGGCAGGAATATTATCTGAATTGTTTTAGTGAAGAATGTCTTGCAAAAAGAACTGTCTTTGCATATTATTCCTGTGGTCCAGAACTCCAGATAGTGAAAGTCATGACAAATTTCTATGCAAATTCATATTTTTCTTAAATTATGCTAATTTGTTAAAATATAAGAATTTGCACTTTGTGTTTTAGTGATTAGTTCTTCTATACTCTATTCTTCACAGCTGAGTAAGAATTTAATATATGTAGAACATTATTCACCCCCCACTGAAATCAATTACAACACTTCTATGGAAACTCATATAAATTTTATTAATCCTTGAATAATGTATACTTTGATAATAATTGTATCCTCTCCCATGTGGGCTTACTAAGTGGGCAAAGTGCTTCCTATCCCAAGGCAATGTATAATGCAGAATCACAGAAGCTGAAGACTGCATATCTACTGATAAGAATTACTATCTTGAACCATCAGTTATACATTAGCTTGAACATAACTGACTTCAGTTTTGATTTGCTTCTGAATCTTTCTTATATCTTTATAGCACTGCCAGATGTGACTATACAACATTTTCCATGCAAAGAACCTCTTTCCAATTGCTATGACTTTGTCAAGATTTTGAGACTTTATAGACTTTTGATCTACTTGTGCCAAGAATTTTTGGAAGGATGAGGTGGAAATACTTCAATCAGAATGATTCAGCTGTTCAGAAAGCAGCAAAAATTGTTGCATTATTTGATATATCACTTAACAAATCAACATATTGCAGCATCATGGAATTTGGTGTGATCTTGCTTCTCTTTGATAATCATGCCTTGTTGACTACACTTGAAAACCAAAACATTGTTCATTAGAATTTACCAGAACTCATATGAGTGCTGATGCCATCCCAGGGTGTTATGTTTAGCTCTGAGAGATCCTGGTATTTCTATTGTATGATAAAGCATTTAATGGATGCCAAATCAAACTCTTAACCTTTTTGTAATTCAGCAGAAAAGTAAACTAGATACTGGGAAACAGAATCAAACCTTTCTGATAAACATGTTTGCTTTGCTAATAAATTTGAGGCTTCCCCCCCTCCCAACAGTAAGACAAGAACAGTAAGGCGACGTTGGTTTTACCTAGATGAGAACTTCTTCCACTCTGCTCATTTGGTATAAAAATGATCACAAGTAGATCAGAGAAAAGGTCCACCCAACCTGATACCCTATCTGTGGCAGTGGCCAATACAGTATGTCAAGGAAAGTGCTGAGCAAGCACAAAGTGATAATTCTGACGAAAACCCTTGAATGCTCCACAGACATGTGGCCCAGGGGATTGATGATATGATTCCTTTGGGTTCACTATCTTTATGGCTCTGACATTGGCTTTGTTTTTAAAGGGCATATGGATTATGGTTGCAATCAGTATGGAGAAGAAGAAAACAAAATGGAAGCTAAAAGACCTTTAGCTTCCTTTAAA
Organism: Xenops minutus; assembly: GCA_035221455.1. Lineage (NCBI taxonomy): Eukaryota > Metazoa > Chordata > Aves > Passeriformes > Furnariidae > Xenops > Xenops minutus. Next base: position 16,401,679 of record JAWWEE010000158.1, read on the forward strand.
AGATCTTTAGAAGATCTTAGGACTGACCAATCTCACACAATTCACAACTTTCTGTTGCAGCTCAACTGTTGCTGCTACTGGACTACGAGTGTGACAGACTCCTCTTACAGAATACAAAGGGAGATGGAAAATGGAGTACAGACTGGCAGAGAAAAGAGAGAAAGAAAGTGGGACTTGGGGATCACACAGAGATAATAGACAGAATGAATGAGAACACAGAATGCAGAAAGGTGTCAGAGGAAAGTGGGTACACATGGATGAGTCAGGAAGTTAAGACTGTGTGTGAGGTAGCAAGTGAAAAAATGAACGAGATATGTAACTATTTCTACCTCCAGACCCTGGAGGCAAACTAAATTAAACACAAGGAAAGATACTGGCTGGCCTTTGTGACTAAAAGAGTTAAACATCTTGGTATAAGGATTTTCTTTCTGTGCTGTTCTGGGCAAGTCATGAAAAGGGCGTCATGCTTCTGAATTTTATTTGTCTTGGAGGTGGTGCACGGACATCCTTGTATCTCAGAGTCTCCTTTAAATGACATTGCTTGCTGGAGTTCAAGAAAAGTTTCTATCAGTAGTCAGCTTTGATCCCTCCCTCTGTTTGATGACTACTGTTCACTCCATGAACACTGTGACTACTGTCTGAAAACTAGCAGAGCAGGGGCACCCTAGAGAAATAACAAGCAAAATCCTTGTTTCAAGCAGTTGTCTGTTTCATTTAAGCTTCAAAAATAGCATAGGTAACCTTAGATGTTTATTACTGTTCTCTCTCTCCCCTCTCTTCCGTGTCTTTTTGTTATGTTTTATCTCTAAGAATTCTCACGCTTCATGTTTGTACAGCCAAGCAGAGTGTAATTCTATGCTCTTTTACTACAAGCACCATCACGGCTTAATAAATATCTGGATAAATAATAATAGGAAAATGCGGAGAGATGTGAACAAAATCAAAGTCTAATCTAGTCTGGCAAAGCATGCATGAGCATATTTCAAAGAATTTATTCAGACTATAGGATATTATGGTGCCTAGCACAAGAAAATCCTGGGCCATGTGAGTGGAGTTTTTAGCTGGTAGAGTAAAACTAATGCCAAAGCATGCACTTAGTTTGTTCTGAAATGCCTGTGTTCTTAAACTACATTTCTGAACAAGTATGTGTAATGGAGCTGGATATAAAGTGCAATCTGACTTTACAGACATCAGTAATCCCATTTGTTTCAACATAGCTATTCATGAGTTTAGAATGTCATAAATTCTCAAGAATGTTGCTGCGTTGACAGCCAAGAACCAGTAACCCACAGCCCTGAAATGGAAATGCTCTTAAAGAAATGCAGTCAGAAATCTATAAAAAAATACTAAAGAAAATGCAGGGGGGAAAAGGAGAAAAAAGGAGAGAGAGTGGTCAGAGTAGAATTCCCCTTTCCTTGTTACTCATTCCTTCCTCTAAAGGTGTGTTACTCGTGCTGCTGTATTGTTTTTGAGAAAAACTTCAACTAAAACTCTGAGTCCTTGTTCTGTGTTTCTGTAACCTTCCAAACAGACTGTCTTGGTTACTTATATTGATCTTTTCATCTGTAGCCTTCCAAAGAGACTGTCTTGGTTACTTATATTGATCTTTTCTTCAAAGAGTACATTTTTTATGAGGATTTACTTTATCTACCAGCAATTATTTTACAAGGCTCTGATTTGTCAGCATGTGCATTGTGTTGAGGTAGAGCCAAAACCATGCCTTAAAGACATTTTTAGGCACCAGGCTGAAGGCAATACAACTCATCCACAATGGCAGTCTCTGTCTGACTGTTTGCTCTGTATAGATTCAATTTGTGTGACGCTGTTAAATATCTACGCCTTTGTCAAAATGAATAGGAGATTTATTATCAGAGATAAAATGACAGCTACTCTCAACCTTTGCAGAAGTCAAGGGCAAAGCAGTTTTTCCAGTTAGAAGGAGGACTTTGTCCACTACTAGCAACTAATGACGTCACACGCATGGATAGAAGTGGAGGACCCTGAAAAATCCTACCATGAAACCTGATTCAGTAAAACAAGCAACACTCACTGCCTCAAACATACCAATGTTAATATCAGAGGGACCAACCTTTTCTGCTGGGAACAATCCCTCGAGACCCAGGACCCATACTGTTTACAGGTAAAATACTGACTGCTTGTTTAGAATTTGACATGGTTGTTGAATATGTATATGGCTTATATGCAGTGTAGTGAAATGTAAATTTCACTAAAGTAAATAATTTACTTACTACAGTAAGTAAAGAAACACTGTTGTAACAGGACAGTGAGTCCCTTTTACACATAGCAACATATATATGTCCCAGTAGTAGTACTAATTGTTTAGAGTCTTTACAATGGAACAGAAATCCATGGAGAAAGCAAGACTGAACACAATTCTAAAACATGGCAGGACTTTACTTCAAGTGTCAACGATGCTAACATTTTCCTGAAGATGACTGTGGGCCAAATTTGTCCTGACTGAGCAAATCCAGCCTCCTGGCTTCAGCTGAATTGACTAGGCGAATAGAATTTGGCTGGATTTCACCACTTCCTTAGGTAGACATACCTAAGAAATAACTCTCTGATGACAAAATATTTAGTCACCTTTTCCTGAAGCTCACTGGAGGTCTGCTGTGCTAAAAAGCTTGCTTAATTTTTCTAATTGTGCCAGCTGAGCCAATAAAACATTGCCTCTACCTACAAACCTTAGATTACCCCTGACATTCATTTGAGAGAGAGAAGGCTGGGTAGACTTCAGAGAAATAGTGGTACCAGTAATTTCAGTTTGATTACTAATCGTAAGAGAAAAAAAGGTTTCGAAATAGTAAAAAACAGTAGACAAAAAATCTGTGCTTTTCTTGTAGGTCCTTTCCCTTTTGGGATCCTTGGGCACTAACTTCAGAAAGTACTCTTAACGTGAAAGTTCATATACATATCAATGAGGATTGCCTAACACAGCTGAAGTATCTGAGTCACATCCTAGATGACACACAGCCTTTTGGGAGAAAGGAACAAAATAACCTTTTGCCTCAAGCAAAACACTGTTTGCTATTGCATTGTATAGAAGTTTAAAGTTAACAGGATAGACCATTGATCTTCTATGCAACTGCTGATAGGTGAATAAATCAAATACACAGCTGTGAAACTTCCTATGAGATTCTGAAGGCAGTTCACTGTATTTCCTGGAGAGTAATAACAAAGTTTTTTCTGAAAAGTGAAAGCTTATGAATTTCCCTTAAAGATATAAACACACGTTGTAATTTTAAAAAACAGTATGTGTAAAATTGATATTTCTAAACTTTAAGATGTGTGTCAGTAACCAGAATGAAAGTCTGTAGGCTATATCATGTAACAGAAGAAAAGTAATATAATCATAAGTGCAAATACGCATTAAGATACATGATACAATGGATATTAAGAATGAAACAAAGAATAAATAACAAGACAGACATAGCCTCAAGAAATATAAGCAGGGATAGAATTGCTCTTTCAGTAGGGTGGAATACAGGCTGTCCTTGCATACATTCTGTTGTTTCCTTGTAAGCGACATATTTGATCTTGGCAGTCATTACTTTTGCAGTGAGGATACCTGAGTTCATTGGTATGACACATCAGATTCTCAGCAGTGCAGGAACACAGTTTGGCACAATTTATGGAGGGGAATATGTATAGCTTTGAGTCTTTCCTATACTGTCATGATTCAGCCTATCGTCTAAACTAACAGAATTCTCAGGTTTGCCTGAAGACCCTCTGAACAGAGCAAAGCTGTGCTCCCAGCAGAGACCAAGGGAGCATCTGTTAAGCCATAGGTGGCTGTAAAATGCAGTACCTGTGCAACCAGGCAACCAGGGTCAGCTAGAAAAAACTTGCTGATAAAAACAAAGAGCTTGGGAAAAGGACATTCAAAAAACAGCTGGATACATTTTTCTTTCTTCTCTTTTAAATGCTTAAGAAGATAAAACCATGTGATGTTAGAAAGTGGACTTTATGGAGAATGGTGGACTAGCATGCTTTGTTCACTTGTACATAAATACTATGTATATACCACCTGCATGAATACTGCATGGTGCGTGCTTTGCCACAGAGCACATAGGATGGAAGAAGGGCATTGCTGTGCTCTGTCTGCAGGGGCTGAGGAGCAGACCCTGGGGCTGCAGCAGGGCCAGAGCACCCCTGCTGGGGTTGAGGGCTGTTGGGCAGCAGTTTGCCACCAGTGCTTTTCAACCTTTTACATGTAATCTCGGACATGGGTTAACAGGTTACCTTGCTGAGGTGGATTAACTTGTGCTCCGCTAAGACATTTTGGGGTGGAAAACCTGTGATTTAATTTGCAGTGTCTGCTTGCATAGAGGAATGGGCTTATTACAGTAAAAATTCCCATTGGAAAAAAAAAAAAAAAAAAAAGAAAGGAGCAATTAAAAGCAAGGGGAAAACAAAGTTGCAGCCCTTTCAGGCACAATCTTGGTTGCTGTCCCAGCAACAGAAACACAGCAAACTTGCCAAGTCCTCTCAAAAGAGGTTCCCTGAAGAGGTAGGAATACCATGCAGGAGTACCTCGCTGCCTTTCTCCTGAAGAAGTGGTGATGGTGGTGAATCATCATCCCTGGAGTGGTGGGTGCCCTGCGTATGTGGCACAGGGCACTGCCAGGGTGGTGCCAGCCTCTCCTCTGCACAGGGAGTGCACTGAGAGAAATTGCACTTGGCAGCTCTGTAGAAGCAAGGCTTTTCCTGTTGCTGGCACCCACATCCCGCGGGACCCCCGTGAAAGCCACCTGGGGAAGAGTGTCCTCCTTCTGTTGTATTCCTTGACATATCTCAGAATGATATTCCTGTAGCTTGGTGATTTTTGGGTTAGACCCTGGGAAGGACACAACCCCCATCTTCCTGGCCTCTCACAGCTCCTGTGCTGCCAGCTTTTTTGTGGCATCTTCAACAGCTTGTGACAGCCACAGGGGCAGTTTTGAGTGGGAAAAGCTCTCAGAAGGGTGATTGCTCTCTTTTCTCCCTCCCAAAACACTCTTAGATCATCGAAATGGTACATTCAAATAGATTTGTTTCATCCCATATTTTTTACTCTGAGTCCTTGTAAAAGGAGTTTTCAAATAATTGTGTGGGGCAGAATGTGGTTAGATTCTTTATTGTTTCATGGCATTTGTGACTAAACTGTGCACAAGAAATTATTTGTAATGCATTACATTAATTATAGCTTTGATATAAGCTTTTAAAAACCACAGTTGTCAGAATTGAAGCAATTTGTTATTGGGCAACTGTTATGGGCATAGTATTTCTGAATGCTTAGCTTGGCCACATCACCAGATCAGATTAATGTCAATTAGCTTAAAGTGAATTGACAAAAAGTAAACTTGACTTTTGAAAAATGGCCCCCTTTTAATCTTCACTATCACAAATGCAAGAAAGATAGTGATACTTATACTCTGATTTGTGTTTAATTTCTGGCATATGAAGGTCTGGTGATCCTGTCACATCTGCTAGAAAAATCATGCAATAGCATCACTGTGACCATACCAGAATGACTGAACCAAGGCAGGATAAAGTCTTTCTCTCTCTGATAACTTTTGCCTATTTATTTATTTCTAACTCTTGTATGTTCCTCAAACGTGCTTCCTCAGTGTGTGAGGTGTGCTTACTGAGGCCTTTTGAATGTTCAGTGATTTTTTCAGTTAGGTGGATGAACTGTAAAAAATAGTCTCTAAGCCATTTTTGTTGTTTCCTGAAGGTCTCAGAGATTAGTCACAGTGCATATTTGTATTTTCCTGTGAGGTAAATCGAGATCCTGCTTGTATCATGTCCAGTGTAGTTACATCAGTGTAATGCTGACAAGTTTTTCTATGTGTCTTGAAGTGCAGGCTTGCTTTGCCTTGTGGCTTAGGATCACGGGTTTTTTTTTGTGAAATTCTGCTTCAGAAGTGCAAAGATATCTTCTTTGGTACTGAGGCAGAAAAGCTCATGACCTTTGTGAGGTTTGCAGGAGTTGAATAGACCTGAACTGTTCTTTGTCCTGTCTCTGTGGTGAACTCTGAGCCTGGAGAGCTGAGAAGGGGCAGAAGGGAGTAGATCACCTAGTCTTTTAGTCAGCTGAAGTCTTCCTTGTGCCTAGTAAGTGACCAATGATTTAAATCTATTTCATAGTGCAGTTGTGTTACAGGAGAACATAGCCCATACGGGCTATTCTGAGGAAAGTCAACTCTAACCCAGCCAAAACCAGCACACAGTGACTGACTGACAAACTCTTTTTTTTTTTTTCTTTTACTTTTGTAAAAGCCCAGATAATATTGGAAATCTTAAAACTATTTAGGTTGAAAAATTACTTATATTGGAAACTCAGCTGGGATTGAAATACTGTTTACTGAAATAGTGGTCAGTAAGATCTGTATAGTATTACTGAGTGATGGTAATATTGATCCCATATCCTCCTTGCTAAACATAAAGGTTAGATCAAATGTACCATGACAACTTCTTTATTATGAATGCTGTAGAACTACTCCTTGTCATGAGGTATGTGATTCAGTATTGTTTTGCATTATCTTCAGTCGACCAAATTTAGTGCAATTACAGTGCTCATTTCCTGTAAAATAGCAGATATCTGAATAATGGACCTGAATTTCCATTAGGATGAAGTCATAAAGCACAAAAGCATTCATAAGAGAGCAAATGATAAAACTAAATCTCATTCTTCAGAATACAGAGCAACAACCAACTAATGTGAATAAGCAATTTAGTTCTGTTGTGGCAGGGGCTCATTCTATGATGATGCTTATTATGCCTTTTCTGCAGATTCTCATATTGTGCCTGTGTTGCAGTTGGCAGCCATGTTCTTTAGTAGGTGTGACACTGAGTAATGAGATAGAGCTCAGTTTTGGACCCAAACCTCTCTAGAGATCAGCTAAAATGGAATAAGAGTTTTTGACTGACTCCTTGCTGAGTGAGGAAACAGCTGCAGAGTTGTTCAGAGATATATCACATCTGATACTCTCCAAAACTCATTACAGTTCCAAATTTGCCTTGGAATCACACTCCTCTCAAATATTTCTGTTGTTTTGTTTGGTTTTGTTTTTGTTGTTTTTTTTTTTAATGTTAGTGAATCCCAGTAACAGACATGCACATATCCTTGTAGTTACACTAGTGCAAGTGTAACATGCAGTTGTCTACAGCATCTTATGAAACATAGTGCATGAGATATCCATAATTGCTCCTATTTAATGGCTGCATTTTTTACTTCCTGGACAGCCTTTTCTTTCTTAAAATGGAGGGAGGCAAAAGTGGGATTTCGTTTGCATACATGGTTGTAATAGCAGGAGAGTAGGTAGAGAGAGAAAGTTTCTTCCTGTTTAAAAAAGCCCAAAAGACTGTGTGAATAGCTGTTCGTAGCAACAATTATTTCAATGGTGCAAACATATGTTGGTTACTCACAACTAAACTGTAGTTATAAATAAGAGTTAGAATGAATGCCAAAAGATAGCTGAGATTCAAAGAGGAAGATAATTTTTGAAACAGTAAGGGGCAAAGGAAATTTTGACACTCATGACCACTGCATCATTTGCATTTATTCTTGTTTTATTATTACATTAATAATGTTTAAATAGAACTAATCTCCTTTTCTATTATAAAACTCTGTCTTAATAGGGCTGGTTGCCAGAGAGCTGCACTTTTTTGCAACGGTAGAGCAGAAGCTTTTGAAGAGAAAGAAAGCTTCCTTCTTTGAGTTGGATTTTAGTATTATAAAGTTTCGTTTCCATTTGTGAGTTGTCTTTTATCAGCCCAGCTCCTGAGTTGTGCCATAAACAATCCTAAGCATTTCCATAGCTGTTTCCAGAACATAAAGTAGTTTAAACTCTGTCTGTCTTGCTTTAAGAGGCAAATGAATTACTTGAAATGGATCCCTAGCTGGAATCTGAATAGACATATAATTTCACGTTATAGTTTAAATGTTTATGATAATGACAAAGCATAATTGAAAAGTGATTGTTAGTAATTTGTTATTTACACTGCAGAGTTTTAGCATGATGTTTGAAAAAGGGATAAAAATAAGCTGGTCATGCAATAGTTGGTCTATGTAACAAGAGTCCCAAGCAGAGAGCAAATATATGAAAGCCCAAGGAAGCATTACTGAGTGCCAATACTGAAATTAGACCCAAAACCTTTGCATTTCTTTTTCTTCAGCTGTTATAACTTCTTCCCTAAGTGAATGATTTCTGTGTTGCAATTTATTTGTGTTCCAAAGATTATCAGATAAGAAAAGAAAAAAAATATGTGATGTGAAAACAAGTCTTGTTATGATGCTTGCAGATTCAAGAGTAAGTTAAGGGCATAGTTTACCTTCTTGATCTGAAAGTAAGGAATAGTTATGTGGCTCACTTCAAAGCGCCTTGAAAGAAACCCTTTTGCCAGCAAATCTGTTCTTCTAGGCCTGTAAACTGTGAGCCTGGAGCCCTCTGGTGTTACCATCCGTGTAACATACATTAACCATCTAGACCAGCACAGTTCAGGGGGACCCGCACAGTACTCTGACTTGTTTCAATAAAGAGCTGCCAAGCCAATCACTTTCTCCCACCTAAACGTTTATTGACTCTATTATTTATCTACGGTTTAAAAACAAACAAACAAACAAACAAACAAAAAACCCCAAACAGAACAAAACAATTAAAAAAAAAACATAAAAAACCTGGTAATTTTGTTTTGAGAAAGAGAATTCATCCTTGTTTTTACAAAAGCTTACTTTAGAGCTACTACCCAGTCTGTGTCAGCAACAACTCAGAGCAAAGACAGGGTCTGTGTAAAGGAAAATTTAGGAAGCCTGTAAGGCTGCTCTACTACATCCATTGCAGCACTCTGGTTTTTATTTACTCCATGTCGTGTTTCAAGGAGTCCCTGCAAGGCTTTTTCATCTGGTCTTTCATGCTCAAAGCATGTTGTCTCCTCTGTTTCTCCTTACTGGAGGGTTCCTGTTTGTCCTTTGCCAGCACTGGGTCTGCCTCTGTGACAGACACCCTTCCTTCTCCAGGGCGGGGTCTCCAGTACTTCCTCAGCCACAGGTTCAGTGTGCCTCCCTGATTTGCCTTAGCTCATGTGCCTCTTGCTTCCTGTCTCCCCATGCCAGAACAAAGCCTGTCTGTTCCTTTGCTTCTCGTTCTGGGTTTTTTCTTCTTACGCCACCAAACTCTAGGCTGGTTTTGGCCTCTGCTGTCCCTGTCTTTATCACCTCTCAGACTTCCCCTGTGTCTCCCACTCTCTTCTTTCTCATGGTATTAGTTTTTGCTCTTTCAGTGAGTTGTATGAAGTGGCTGGTGGCACGGACTTATTACACACAGACACTTCCAGGGAAGAGGATAGCTTCTGGGATGCTGACATACAGGTCTGGCATGGAAAAACAACTAATGATCCTGAAGCAACTTATTATTTCGGTAGGTTAACTGGGCAAGGAGCTGTTGTGGACCAACTGAGTGCGTAATTGATTTTATATTATAGAGAATCTCTTTTGCCTGGTGCAGAATGAGGGGGGGAATAATAATTTCCTAGCTTGCCTGGTAAGGCCAAAGAATGTCACATACCAAACTGGTCATGAATTCAGTGGTAGTGCTGCATTGGGAAGCCTGTTGTGTCATGTGAAGGGGAGGGAGCAGGACAGTCTGACACCTGGGGCCTCACTGGGAAACTGAAAAGCCCAAGGACTGGAAAAAACAGTGAAATAACAATTTGTCAACAGGAAGCTGGGAGGGAGGACAGGGTTTTTGCCAGCAGGAAGTATGTTACTAGTAATTCTCATAGAAAACTCAGTGCTCACGTCTGAGTGGGAAAATATATGGGTGGTTGCTGCTCATGAAAGAAAAACAGGTGTGAGAGCAGCCTAAGCTGCTGCAGGGCACTGGCAAAAAGCCTGTGTTGTTACCGTGTTACTCCCACTGAGCTGTCCAAACTGTAAGGTGGGAGAAAGGTTATCACCTTTAGTTTTTTACTGTCCTCCTTAGCAATCCTAGAGCAGTTATTCATAGGTTGTGTAAAATATATTGCCTGGTAGTATACGATCTGCAGTCAGATGTGTGGTGGCTGGTTCAAAATATACTGTAATTAAAGCTGTAAAGTAACCTGTCAAACCTTTAGATTTACAAAAGCGCAATTTCAGGTTTGAGATTTATATATGTTGCAGTGGGCTCTAAAAGATGAGACTAAATGGTTTGAAATACTTCAGACAGTTCTGTCAGTCAGCTGAAGAGCATTCAGAGCTACAAAATAGGTACAGACTCCAAGAGGAGCTTGCTTACTGAGAGTTTACTAATTCATAGCATCTGAAGTGATGTACTTGGAACATTTTCAGTATTTGCTTTTGAGTGCTTTTCATTCAAAGCAGTATCAAAGCTTCGTAGGGCATTCACTACCACAGCCTGGACTGACTTTTGACCTGGAGCTATGCTTTACGGGGCCAGCAAATCTCACGTGAGGGAGTCAGTGAAAAGTTAAAGCAGACATGCTGTAAAATGCTCAAAATTTATTAATCATCATTGCTTTCTTTTCCCCATAAGGAACAAAAATAATATTAAAAAACAAAATGAAAGAAGAAAATATACCCTACCCAGACAACATGACTGAGACTAAGAAATGGGATAACATTAATTCTGAAAGAAATGACCCAATAAATCAATTACAAAAATAATAAATAGCAATGGTTCAACTTTTACAGGCTTCTTATGAAAGAATTTACAATTATTATTATTATTAATATTATTATTAAACTTTTGTTTAAAAAAATCCTTCATATGCCCCTGTTGGCAAATATATATATATATTTTTTCTGTAAACAGTTAAGCACAAACAAACAAACAAACAAAATCCGTATTTTCATACAGTTACTATGCTGATGGTGTCATGTAAACAAAAATGTAGTGTGCAGCAGCTTCCCATAATAGCATTTTTTCCTTTTTTCTTTCCCCCACAAAAATATATAGGGAAATATGTCCATTATAAATTGTTCAAAATATTGAAGTATATATTCTTTCAAAAGTATGGCTTTCTGCAGTCTAAGTTTTCCTCAGTGCAAAAAGAAACATACAGAAGCAGAGGGGTACAGTTTTCCTCGGTTTTAGTTTGTTTTCTGAATTTATCTTTTGATTTGTCTCAATGAACTAGAATGAAAGTATTAGTAAAAATCCATCTCTCAGTCTTGTGGTACAGCACTTCTCAGAAGACAAACAGAAAATGATGATCTTATGCTGTACCTCTCAAGGTGTAAAAGAAAAGACATGAAAAACAATGGGAGATATATTTATAATGAAAACTGAAATTATGTAGAATGATATATTAGGGTTTTATGCAGAAAATATAATTTTTCATCCAAAATTTTAGCTGCTCTTCACACTTTCATATTTATTCAAAGTTTTTTTTACTTTATTTTAGTCTTATGTCCAACCCTTGTTTGATGACTTCTCTGCAGTTCTAATTTTTGACATTTCCCTGTTCCTGAGAGGTCTTTATCTGGTCTGTCGCCTGTTGGGTGCTGTCCTGGGGAATGCACTGAGCAGTCACACAGCTGCATTTCTCCACATAGGTGTATGAGTGATCAAGGTGGGTTCCATCACTGCACGTCAGAGTCACCTTTCTTCGGCTGGTCTTGATTTCCTGACAACATGAGCATTTGTGTTCCATTGTATTTGTCTTCTGAGAATACCTGATTGAAAAGCCAATCAAAGAGAGAGATTCAGAATTTATGTGAGAAATACCACTGCCCTCCCACCCATTACAAAACATAACCAGAAGTTGTGTGCTTGCATGTGGGACTATTGCTCAATATTACCATTCTTGCAGTATTGTAGTGAAATACAGCTAAGTTGCTCCTAATTCCCCTTCATTAAGGCACAGGAAAAAAAAATACAGATCTCCATAGTGAGGCAGTTCAGTGAGAGAATAAGGAACAAACAACCTCACTTTTATATGGATAAAATCAAAACTGACACTGAACAGGCTGATAAACATTGTGAATCTTGAGGTAATTAAGTTAGTACAACATCACGTCTATTAGAAATTCTAGTTAACTAGCACAATGCAAACACTTGATGACTGGCTGGATGTTGGATGCAACAGAAAACCACTTGCAATTCTCTTTATGTAATTGATGCAAAGAGTAGAAGACAAGAGACCACAATTGTCTTTTGTACCACTCACCGTGAGTAAGCGTCACAGCTGCCTTCACAGTATGTCATCTCAACAGGTACAGGAGACACACATCCATTGTATTTGATGACAGTAGTAGTGTTATGCTTCATACAAACTGAAGTCATCAAAACCCAAAGGAAAACAGGTTAAAATATATGTGCATATAAACAGATAGCTGTGTATGATAGCCAATTTGTAATCAAAAACTAAGATGGATGGAAATGAAATAGGAAATTAAGTCACAGTGCATTTTTCTTTTAATTTCTAAGGGCCAAATGAAGATTCTTGCTGTTTGTCTTATCATACGGATGAAATTTTCCCTTTTTCTTATGTGACTTTGGTGTAGGATGCAGAAATAAAGAGCAGTACTCTAGCAACTGCTCAACGCACATCCACCTCCCTGTACTGGCTTCCCTGTCTTCCTTAAAGAGTGTGGATCTACAGAAACGGGAGAGTAGTCACAGTCCTCGCCCTCTCACAAAAAAAGCTTACATTTAACAGTATGGGATAGGAAAGTTCACCACATCAGTGTTTCCCAAGGCCCTAAAAATGCATATTAGGACTGTTCTGTTGCTTTCTTTTTCCACCCATTTGCTTTGTCATCCTGATGGGAAGCAGTGATCCCAAACTTGGTCTGTGCAAGATGAGCTAATATACCTAATAAGGCACACATTTTCTTTACTTGCTCCTATTAAATTATCATTACTTACGCTTCAGTGGTTTTTGGCACTCCATACAGCAACCATCGTCAGATATCTTGATGTCATCCTTTGGTGGGAAAACATAAAAAGATAACTCAGGTTTCATATCTGCATATTAAAGCAGACTTTCCCTGCTTCCTAAGATTCTCTGGCACCAGTGCGTTGTTTTGTTTTTTTTCTTCTGTTGAAGCGGAATCTAATTTCAAGCAAGGCTAAATATTAAGGGCACATAACTACTAAAATATTAATAAGAGTTCTTTGAAAGCTGAAATGGAGGAGGACCAGAACTTCTTTATTGTCATCAGAATTCAGTAGTAACATCTCAGCAATAAAGCTTGTAGCAAATATAAGTCAAAATATTGAGTGACCAAAATCAGTACAGGTGAAGGATTCTGTCAGACAGGGCAACACAATGAATGAAATAACTGGCTTGCCAGAGGTTTGTGGTTAGTTCTAATCTACCATGAGTGTTAATTTGAAAGGTGTTGCATACTGAAGTAGCTTATTTTTCTGCACCTTTCCTTTCAATTAGTGAATTCTAGAAAAAAAATCCCAAACAACAAACTACCAAAAACTGAAGCAGAATTTATAATCTTAAATAATTTAGGAATAAATTCCCAATTATTTTTCAATAAGATTTTGCATCTATGTCACCTCACACTTTTAGGAACCTAAAACATTATGCTGTACCCTTTTCTCTAGTACCCAATTCTTAGTGAGGATTGATATATTAACCATTTTAATTTTGAGTCGCTTTCCTGAAATAAAATTTAATGGTGACCAAATTCAGAGAGGACAAAATGAGGGCTACTTCCTGTATGATGCTTCTGCTAGGTGTTTTCCTTGGACACCATGATCCTTCTATCACTGGTGTTATCCATGGCAATCTTTTCAAATATGAGAACTGGTCAAACAGTACTTACTGGATCACACTCATCAGGGTTAAAGGCAGGACAGCTTGTTTGTCTGATGACTTGAATGAACTGGTCTGCATGTTTTTCACATGTGTAAGCTGTACAGTTATCACCAGGTGGGTTCCAGTATTCTCCTTCCTGAAAGTAGTCAAAAGTGAATAAAAATAATCTTATATAAAAATGAAACAAAAAAACCCCCAGTGTCTTATCATTACTTTGTACGGCAATTTGATTATTCTGAACAATTTCCTTGAATTTCAGCTGATGTTTTCCCTATTACCATACTGCCACAAGTGTTTTTCATTAACTAAGTGAAGAGGTTCTATTTTTATCTGAATATAGATGAACTTTTTGTGTGAGTAGGATAAGTATGTGGACTCATTTGGAAAGATTAATTTGTGTTTCAATACTCTTGTCATCAGAATTTATGGGAATGTCCATGCAGACACATGGAAGAATTTCTGATGGCTTTACTGACTCATCCTGTCATAAAGGTCAACTTAAGCTTGGCTGTTTGGAGCTTAAAACTCCTCCTTTGAGCGAAATGGGTGCTGCATTTTCAGAGCTGAAGGCAAATAAGGATCCATTGCTTCCAGCTATCCACTTTTCTATGTTGATTTCTGAAAACCATTGTTCAGTATCACAGTTGCTTCCAGAAGTCTTAGAAGTGGAGTTTCATGGCATAAGGTACTTTTTAAACTGTATGGAGACAGTCCACTCCCTTGCTGAATATGCATTTGTCTAACATGGGAAAAGAGGCAGGAAATAAATGTGACAAATACAAGGAGAGAAACGAATGAAAAGACTAGCAGTGTTGCCCCAGAGTGAATTAAACGAGCAATAATTACATAGAGCACGTGTGTAATGTTGTCTCCCGCAGTCACTACACAAGCCTCTGCCTTGCATGTGCCGCAGCACTGTCCTGGTTCCACAGCGTACTTGAAACCCTGTTTTGAAAGAAATAGGGAGGAAAATGCATTGAGTCAGGTCACTGACCTTAACCAGTGGTTATTTGAGGTGGGTGGGGAAGGAATTTCTGGCAGCAAAATAGCACTCACCAGTGGACAGTATGTGTCACAGATAACAGGCTCGCACTTGACAGTATGGTGAGGCCTTAAGTAAGAAGTTTCAGAGCAGGTGCATTCTTCACAGGGGCCTGATGGAATGACAGCTCCAGGCTAGGGGGAGTCAGAAAAAAAAAGTCATTATTAGTCAGTAAAATCAAGCGTCTTTGTATATATATGTCACAGACAATGCAAACATGAGCTATGTACAGGCTAGGCTACCCGTAAATACAATTTTGGTTCTTTTATTTAAGCAGAGGTTCTGGTTTGGTAATACCAATTTTGGAATTAAATTCTGATAATGCAGTAAGGAGAGCAGAAAAGGCTTTTGCGTTTACAGAGGGTGCTGATATGCTAACCTCGATTAAATAATTAATATTTTAACTCAGGCCTTTCTGCAAAATATGGACCATGATAGGTCTCTCAAAACCATTGCATTGTGACCTGTGTGAAGGTGTATTTTTATAGTGAGTTACTCTGTGTACTTACTGCATAGTAGGTTTCATTGACCACACAGCCATGCCCTGTAAAGAAGGAAGAAAGATGGTGTCATGCAGGGGTAACTTTTAAGAGGCAGAACTCTGTGAAAAGACTCCTGTGGTGGCAGCCTTAAAACACTCATTCACAACAAGACCCAATATGATAATGCAGATAATGATAAGGTTTTTGTATTCATAGACTTAGAAAAATATAGCAGTAAATAACACGTGAAGAAGGTGAACATTACTTACTGCATTCAAAGGTAGGACAGCATCTTCCAGGCTGCATTATTGTGATTACCTCCTGTCCCTCTAAGCACTGGGGCGTGACCTCAGGGCACAGGCTGGTGTTGCAGTCTGTTTCATGGAAGAGAATATAGAAAATAATGAACTCAGAATTTTTAAATGAAAGCAATTTTGTTTGATGTGAACTTCAGAAGTTTTCTAATGAGGCAAATAAAACGTGGTTTGCATAAGACACTTATTTCAGTCTACATGCCCAGGCATTTTCAAAGTGAATGGGCTTTCCCATAACATTTGTAAAACAAAACATTATCTGGGAAGAACAGAGTGGTGATTGCTCAAAGGAGCTAATTCCAAAGAGAAATTTATACCAATTGGGAAATCTGATGACTCTCAGCAGTTTAGGAACTTTCTTGAGCAATTTTTAAATGTTCAAGACTATTTTTTTTTTTTTTTGAGTTAATTTTCTTATTACGGGTCTTTGAAAGAGAAAATGTTTTGAAGAGGTTTTTTTAATATTGTTTCAGATGGTGGCAGTATTAAAGTTTCAATATTAAATTATAGAAGATTTCCAGTTACTTTTCTGTATTCAACTGTATAAAACCTTTTAATCTTTAAATATGCTATCTTCAGGCATTTAGTGTACACTCTGCAAGAAGGCCCTAAAAACTGGGACGAGGGAAAAAAGCATTATCACATCAATGCAAAGTATTAAAAAAATGAAAAAAATGATTGCTGAAGTTTCCCAAACTGAAAGTAGTGTATTCCCCATGATAAAGCTAAGACTACTTACAGCACTCAGTCCTACTACAGCATGGATCTTCTGGTATCTGTATCTGAACAGGCACATGACCTGGTTCATCACAAAACACTTGTTGTGTCAGAGAACATTTGTGTTTTCTACAGTGCACCTTCAGAGTATTTTTGTCACAGACACATTCCTGGCAATCTTTTGTCCATTTTTCTCCTGGCTATATAAAAAAGAAAAACACACACAAAGGGAAGGGAAAAAATTATATGTATATTCAAACCAAAATAATTCTATTTGCTTTTAGTTAACATATTTATGGATACATTAATACCTTATTATATCAGCCTTTTCATATTTTTAGATTTTTATAAGAAACCCTCAAATGGAAGCTTATTAGGGGAAGATACTGGAGTCCACTGAAGGTTCTGAGTGTTCACAAAACTATCACTTTCTATTTGTTCGTAGTGTCAGTGTGAGGGATAGAGAAGTTCTAAAGGAGAAGTGATTGAGCCTTGCATGCATTTTTGAATACAAAATGATGATATGACAAACTCATTTACACATTAGATTCAATATTTCTGTGCAGCTGAGGAACTAAGAATGAAGACTGAACATTATCAGCAACAGGTAAAATTTATTATCCATCTCTCCCTTAATTTAGAATAACTTTAGCAAGACAGATTTCTGTAAACAAAAGAAACTGTATGAGATGTTATTGAAAGAATATATCATCACTTACTGTTAAATTTCTTAGGGCTACTCTAGCACTCATTATTTTTAAGATTATTTTTTCAAATGTTTGTTTTCCTTTAAAGTCTTCCCCAACCTAAGAAAAGCTTCGGCTTAGTGGAACACTAAATATCCTCTTGCTTCATTTGTCTGTGCACTTTAAGCCACACTGACTGTGATACTCACCCATCTGCGTTCTCCGTTTGGCTCCCTGCAAGCTGAAAACCAAAAAAAAGTAACAATCAACCAAATGAATGGAGATTTACACTGCTGAAAACTGACATGAAGGAGTTTCAGATAAAAATACTGTGAAGATAAAGGTAACAAGAAAATGAATATGCAGACTAGTTCTTCTGAGTGTAGAGTTCTACCATCTTGATGGGTCTCATGCAAGGAAGGATGATGAAAAAAGATAATATCAATTATTAATACATTTTTAGATGGGGAGAGTAAAGGAGCTTAAGGAGGCTGATTTGCCAATGACCTGACCATGTAAAAGGCAGCAGTAGAACTCAGGACTCCTGACTAACAATCCTGATCTCTATTCTCTGAATTTGCTACAGATTACTTACAACATTCAGGGACACAGATGTTGCTCTCTGAACGCAGGAGTGTCATTCCTTCAGGACAGAAACAGCCCTCAGTTATTCCATAGCCAGGACGCTCAACAGAGCTAGAATGAGAAGAATGTATGTATTTAAGCACAAGGTTTTTGCTGTGAAACAGTAGACAAAGCAGAATATGCAGAAGGTCCACGTCAGATACAAGAGAGACAAAAAATTTACACTTTCTGAAGTGCAACAAGAAACACATATTGATAGGGCTGATTGATATTTACAAATCTTGAATAAATTTTTCAAATTTGCAACATATTTCATCATGAAAGAAATTTCTAAGGAAAGTAGATAGGTAATAATGGGGGGCGGGGGGGGGGGGGGGGGGGGCACATTATAAGC
>JAWWEE010000158.1:16419690-16590505 GCA_035221455.1 Xenops minutus
CCCCCCCCCCCCCCCCCCCCCCCCCCCCCCCCCCCCCCCCCCGAAAATTATCAGCAGTTGTTTCAGGATGAGCTTTTTTGTGCCTTTCCATACCTTTGGTCACAAGTAACAGGATTGATGGGCCCACAAGGCTTGTATACCAAGCTTTCTGGACAGCTGAATGCTGTATAGAAAAAGACAAAAAAAGATTAAAAAATTCACAGTAGATGCATTTTTGCCACAGAAATGACTACAGCTCTGTTGTTTTCATCTGCAGCTTCTGTGAGAAAGGACTCCACTAGATTTTTGTCAACAGTGGCCAAGGGACTGAATAAAAAACTAACTTCTACCATTTATCACACCCATTTTGAGTTCTGCAATACTTACAGCATGTATTGTTGGTCTTTCCTCTCCAGTCAATGCAGACACCTCTAGAAGCACACTCCGTAGCATATATCTCCAAACTGGAACACTGCATGGATTCATCATCTATGCGACATCCATCAAAAACGCAGCCTTGGAAAAATGGTTTCGGTGGTATCACGGTATGACATTCTGCAAAAATCCTGCAGACAGTAAAGAAAGCCCCTTCTATGTTAATTGAACCATGACATAAAGGCTTTTCCTGTCAGACAACACTTGTCAGTCAATAGCATGTGACTTTCTGCTTCAGAAAGGAAGGTATTATGAAGAAACAAACCCCTAGGAACAGCTGGTAAACTGAGAGATATGTGTAGGAGAAATTAGGAAATCCAAAGCTCCTTTTTTGTATTTTTTTTCTTTTTCTTTTTTTTTTTTTTTTTTTTTCTGAAGAGGTTAGTGAAAAGTTGTGTACACATACAGAAACATCAGTCTGAGACCACAAATTTAGCGCAAAAGGCAACTGCACCAGATTGGGAAAAAAAGGATGACAAAAGTAGTCTAGAGATAGAAAAATCACACGTAAAATAGCTCCAAACTTCTAAGACACTACAGAAAGCACATATAAGAGGGCCTTTATAAATGGCTCAGCTGAAAAAAAAGCTGTTTTCAGCCTACACAAGTTTAGGAAATACTTCAGGAACCAAACTTTTGTGCTTTTGGAGCTCCATGTTTTACATAAAATGTACAAAGAATGAAAGACATTTCTTGTCTGTTTGTGTCTGCTTTCTTAACCTACTTGATAACCAGGTTCTTTATGATTTCTACTGAAGATCCACTCCAAATTTAGAATTAAGCCTTTGCTTAATAGTATAACTAAGAGGTATTAAGCATACCCTGGTAGTATTGAAACCAAGAGTATGGATTTCAGTGCTTGCTGCATCCCTTGTGTTCTGACTTCATCTCTCCTTGCTCAGTTATCTTTGGCTTGCAAATTATTTCAGTTATTATCACATGCTAAGGCTATAGTTGTTATTTTTCTTGTAAAACACTGGAAGTTTTGTCTAGAAAGAATGAATTTGTTGAGGTTTTTTTCTTACTCGCTCAAGATCAGCTTGCAGAGCGGAGGTGTATCACATTGAGGCTTTGGTGGAGGTGTGGTTACAGCTGGTGGTATTGGTACTCCATGGCATGTCTTGTTGTCATCAACAATCCAGTGATGAGCCATTTGGGGACAGGAAGAAATGGTCTTACCACTTGGTAAGCGGCATTCATCTTCTTTATTATTTGTACATGTTCCTGAAAGAGACAAGCTACGTAAGTCTCCTAAGCCACGTCAGAAGTGCACAACACATTATTATGCTGGTATGTTTAGATGTAATGCAATCATGAAATGCATATGGTGCCTTGCTTCATAGGTAGTGCTTTCTTTAGAGTTATATGAACTTTAATTTAGGTTATAGAAAAACAAACAAGCCTAAAAGCCCAGCCCCAAAGAAAAGAAAAAGCAGATTGCTGAAATATTGAGCCTTTGATATCCTACAGAAGTTGAAGAGCAGAACTGTTATCATTTCCATTTTACTGCTCTTTAAAAATTTATGTCAATTATGAGACTGCATAGCCAGAGCGTGCAAGAACAACTATGGTAGGGTGGGGAAATAGTGCCACTTCCAATGAGTGCATCCATCTTACCACACTGTCCTTCAGTGTTGTTGCCAAATTTGCTGTATGGGAGTTTCACAGAGAAAATTAGACCACTAAAGGTGATGGTTGCACCAATCTCTTTTATTTCAACAATCATATTGATGCCAAGAGTGGAGAAAGAAATGCCGTCTTTTTCGAAGCCTGGTTTGACAATCTTCTCATTGAAGTACATCTGAATGCAGGGTTAAAAAAAAACAAACAACAAAACACAACTTCAGAATAAACACTGCATCTGGCTGATTGTTTTAAATAATATATTTTCTAACCTTCATTCTTATTGCATAACTCCATATGGTTGTGCATCACATCCAATACCCACTGGCAATTCAGCATACTCATTCATGCTGAGAGAAGAATCACACTAGTGACTTGCACTTGTGTTTCTTCATTATCTGTTTGTTTACATAACTGAATGGCACAATGTACCAGTTTTCATGAAATATGAAATAAGCACCAGTGCGACCATGCTTTGTGCCTTCTCTATCAGCTGTATTAATGTGTTTCCTAGTGTTATTTATGTGTAAGCATACATAGTACATTTATATCTGCATAATGCTAAGCTGTTTATGATATTTTTTTATTAGAACACAGTGCAATCTTCTTTTCCCCCTAACGATACCCTCTGCCCTCATCACCTCCATGATATTTTCTCACAGACTGTATCTCAAATCAGCATTAGTAAGGCTTATGGACCTTATGTCTTAGTTGCAAAAATAGGGGAAAAAAAAAAGTATTTTACCACATTGGTCATAACGCCATTCATGAGTTGCCGAGTCAACACCACTTTTGCAGACTTGTAGAAAATAATAATGGATTTAGGGCAGGAGAGTCCGTCTTTTGCATCGCAGTAATAATTGTCAATGTAAACACGGAAGTTATCATATTTAGGGACAATCTGTTGCACTAGGACATATGTGCAGTTTTCAAGGAAAGTGTAGTAGATTCCATCAAATGTAATGTAATGGGGATCACCCCATCCACTACACACACCTGGTATGGAGAAAATATTTGAAAGATTAGGATGAGAATTAATGTGAAAGAACAAACTGAGTAACTGAAATGGACTTACTGTAATTTACAGAGCAACCATAAGAAAATAATCTTCCCATATAATCTGTGTAAAGCTTTGCTTTTTTCAAAAAGTATTAATCCATAATCTACTGGTGCTTACATTGACACTCATATCGGTAACAGCAGCCATTTTCATCGGGTACAAGGATTGCGGGATATTTGTTTGCACAGGTAATTTCCTTTACAGGTGGGCAATATGTTGGTACTACATCTATGTCATTGTCTCCCTTACAGATGACTTCTGTACAGTTGGATAATTTGAAACTTTGTCCAGGCTGCAAAAAGAAGAAAAAATTCTTGTCACAAAAGTTGGTACACTGGTATAACATTTACAAAATCTGAAGCAAAGACTAAAACGAAACTCTTCACTAATAGTAAAAGTTAGCAAATATTCTACACAGTAAATATCTATAATGCTAAAAGTGGGTGGGAACCTTAATTACAAGTGTTTCTTCTGCATGAGGAGCACTTCAGGAGTTCAGGGGGATAAGTCTTAGGAAAAAGGAACTGATGCCCTTATACTAAATATGTATAGTGCACTTCACTGCCAGCAGAGACCACCACAGTAAGAAAAAAAAAAAGCATATAGAAGTGAGAGGGCAGGAGAACAGAAGCAGATACAAGACTCCAAGTAGCTTAAATGTTTCTGCTAAGTGAAAAAAGAACATGTACAAGAAAACTCAACCTGTTATGGCAGAGGTCTTGTTATTGATGCAATGCATCAGTGTTTTACTAGCATTAAAGTAATTAAAAAAAAGTAATGTAACTTGCTTTATCAATATAAAAAAAGGCAAATTCAAACATAGTGCATGTATTTCGCCCATCATTAGCAAAATAAATATGACAACCTACACATGTAAGGCTTAGAGATTACAAGCTGTTCCATTCTGGTATTAACAAACAATAATAATACTTCAAAAGTCATAAAATAACTAAGAAAATACATACTTGTAGGGGAGGGTAAGTAGTAGAAACACAGCCGTGAAAATGGAAGCCTGTAGTGGTGCTTGGCAGTGGAACTGATGTTGTGGTGGTAGACCACTCAGAGGAAGTAGTGGCTACAGAAGTAGGGACGTTACAAGAGCCAGTGTGACGTTCAATTGTACATGTTGGGCTACAGATGGCATAAAATCTACATCCATCACTATCCATTCTATCGTAAATCAAGTCACCTGTAGAAAGAGAGAAAAAGTAAAAATGAACAATAAGATAAAAATAAAACGAAGTAAAGAAACTAAAAGGGCAATGGAAAAATTCTGAAAAAAAACATACAAACGATAATGAAAAAAAAAATAAGAAAACAAATGAATAACCACCTGGAAAAAATGAACAATATTCTCACAAATGAATGTAAACTAACCGGGCGAAAAAATAGCATCACCAATCTTGCAGAAGCATGGAGTAGTTAAAATGGGAGACGGAGTTCTAGTCAAAAAAGATTCACTTGGAGGAATAGTGGTGGTGGGGCTGGCGGTGGTCGACGGGGTGCGGGTTATGCAGTTGTAGTTCGGGGTGCAGCAGAGGACGCGGATCTTGTAGTTGAGGCACATCTTAAACTTGCCGGTCTGGTCCTCGTTCTTGCACACCAGTCCAAAGTGGACGTCGCACTGCACGACCTGCCCCACTTGTTGGATGGCAACGTCGGGGTAGTCCTCCGCCCGGCACTCGATCTGCTTTGGCTGCTGGCAGAAGCGCTTGCCGGCGGCCCGGATGTGCTGGTAGGTTTCAAAGTCTCCCTGGCTGGGTCCAGAGGAGGGGAAGTCGACGTCGAACCATTCGCTCCAGGTGCACACTTCCAGTTCACAGGGAGTGGTGGCGGTGGTGCTGAAGGTTGTGCTGGGGAAGGTGGTTGGAGTGGTCGTTGTGTAGGTTGATATTCCTCCTATAGTAGTTGATTCTTTCTGAGTTTGCGTCGTTGGTGTTGTTGTAATTTTTGTATGGATGTAATCTGTTTTTGGTTGAGTTGTTTCTTCTGTTGTCATGTGTTTTGTTTGTAGGTATGGAGTTGTTGATTTTTCTGTGTATGTTGTACTGAGAGTTGAAGAATGTGGTGTTGTTTCTATTGTTTTTGGCGTCGTTGTTGAATGGCACGGTACTGTTACATTTACACAGCATTTAAATCTTAGTTCGTAATTATAGCAAATTGGTGGAAGTTGGTCTTTATTGTAGCATTTCAAGCCTTCCTGTGTATTACATGTTATGTGTTGCTCCAGTAGAGGATATGGTGTATCAGGGAACCTCACTGCTCTGCATTCCACATTTATTCTGTTAGCACAGACTTTGTATCCCTTTTTTTTAATGTTCTCAATGGTATCAAAGTCTCCATCATCATAACCAGATCCTGGATAACTGACATCATACCATCTTGACCAGTAACATTCTTCTTTAAAGCAAAGAGCTTGTGTTGATGAAGAAGTGGTGACAGGTGTTGTAATTGTAGTTGTGGTTGTTGTTTCTTCAGATGTTGCATATATCCATGTTGTACTTTCAGATGTTGTAGAAACTGGGTATGTTGTAGAAGAGCATGGTACAAAAACACAACATAGGACTCTGATCTCATAGTTGTTGCACATTGTTGAAATTTGATCTTTGTTGTAGCATATAAGGCCAGCTGTTGTACTGCATTCTACTTTTTGGCCAAGGTCTTTCAGTGGTATATCAGGAAACTTTTCTGCTCTGCATTGAACTTCTCGTGGAGCGTTACAGACTTCATAACCTTTAGCTCTTAAATCATCAAAGGTTTCAAAATCTCCCCCATCATAGCCAGGGGTTTGCAGACTCCCATCATACCATTGTGACCACTCACAGACTTCATGAACACATACTGATGTAGTTGGTGACACTGCAAAGAAGAAAAAGAAGAGACCATCAAACTTAATATTCCTGTAGATTTTAAAATATTTTTTATTGTTTTTGTTTGTTTGGGGTTTTGTTTATTTGTTTGTTTGTTGTTTTTTTAAATAAGCTGACAATTTTCCTAACATTTTTCTTGCATTGTGATACTTCAGGCATCAGTTTAGTATACTTTTATTTTAATATGATTATTATTATTTATTATTTAATATGATGTAATTTAATATGGTATTTCAGAAGTGGATTTTTTTTTCTATGTTTATTTTCTTGTCTTAATCTGGTTACCAAATACTGACTGAAACCAAAATGCTAACAGTAAGTGATATTGCTGTCATTTTGAGGTTGTATTAATTCATTCATGTTGTTTGTAGCTAAATTTTAGTCACTAATAAATAGAATACACTCTTACGGGTTATGAAGGATTTACCTGTAGAAGTAGTGACAGGTGGCGTAGTGCTGAAATGAAATGTTGTTGCTGTTGTGGGTGATGTCAAGTTTGGACAATCATAGATAACCCTTTCAAGTGTTCCATTGAGACCACAGATTGCAACAATACACCCTCCTGTGCCATCTGTAGTGTTGTAGACCACATCTTTATAGTTATATTTCTGTCCTTCATAGAAGCAGGCACACTCTGTAAATCAAAGTAGGATGTTATTCTTTGCCATCTGAAACACAGAACAGAGTACCTTGAATGGATCCTATTCATATAAAAATAACTTTGACAACTTACCAGATGCGTCATATCTGCATTTTTTGCCGTGAATTGTGCATTCACTGGAAAAAGAGAAAAAATGAGATTATGAATATGGATATATTAGTCCATGACATCAGTTTTTTGTTTCAACTCTTTTTCTATCAATCCTTTACTATTCAGTGTGTGTTTAAATGTAGAATGACCGTATCTTCTCTGAGTTAGATATTGAGTTCTGCTGTACAAATTCAGGCTAGGTATCTTCACAGATTTCTTTGGCAACAAAGGTAACTCTTCTATGACAGCATATGAAACATGCAGCATCCTTATCAACACTTTTGGGAGCTGGACAAAGATGTGAAGGGTGATCTGAAACAGTCTCATGTCTCTGGTAGGTCTACTTATTTCTTGGAAGGGAAAATGCAGTGAATATATAATTTACGTTTATAAGGATATGTACAGAGGATCACTGTGTCATGGATGTTGATGTCATCTATGCAGCAAATTTCCATCAGACTTCCAAAAGTTGCAAGAATGAATTCTGGTTTAAAATGAAATTTATCTAAAATGGAATCTTTATATAAAATGAAATCTTAATCTACTTATTTACAATGACTAAGGGAATCTATACAGTGAATAATCTTAAGTAAATACGTATTTCTTTGTTTAGGCCACTGTTAATGGCCCAGGCAATGTAGGCAAAGCTGTCTATGAACTTCAAAACATGCTAGCAAAGTTGGGTTAGCTCAAATAGGCTTTGTGTTAAGATTTTTTGCCATTTGCATTGCACTGCTTACCACATTCAAGTATCGCTACTTTAAAGGTGTCTTAAGACAGGTGTTAAACTACTTAGCAACTGTTTCTGCTAACTTTGAACTCTTTTATAGAAGGCTTAGCTGCAGTTGCCCCAGCCTGTCAATCAGTGACGTGTGGGAATACTTACTGACAGCTGCAACTATGCAATAGCAGAAACAAGCTCAAAACCATGTACACGAGTTGACTACTAACTTCTAAAGAATTTCACATGTTGAGTTTAGGGATATTTTAGCACAAATTCCCTAACTATTATTATTTTATTTTTACTTGATTTAATAATGATCGTAGTTTAAAAGCACTTTAATAACTGTATAGAATAAATAGTAAATTAATCTCTCAAGGGTAAACTGTTTCACCATGTTACCATATAAGTTCCTAGGAAGGGAAAAAAATTAGACATTATTCATCAGCCTCTGAGTGGCCTAGTTCCTACTGGCAAACAACAAATGTAATGTATGATGAATTATATTCCACAACTTTAACTTAATTTAAAAAACTCTTTACTAATCCTACCATGATTCACAATTCTGCTTTGAAGGCATCTCCATTCCTGGCTTGTAATTTTTTCCATTTTCATAACAACCACAGTTAGAAACACAAGTCATGGTTTCTTCATCAAAATATGGCTTATTCTTTGGACAGTGTGGATAGCAGCCTGCAAAAATAAGAGAATCAGGTTAAACTAGGCCTTTCACAAGTAGAAGTAACTCTACACTCATGTCTGCTTTCCCCAAATTTTTTCATGTGGTAAGTGGAGTTTCAGACCCTCCTTCTGTTATTCCTTTGTTTGTACATTAAGCTTTGGAGCGTTTTGTCCTCACCTTCACTCCAAGCAAGTACATCATCCATCAGGCAGTAAGTTACGATTTAGAAAATGTCTTCTTATAATTTCTAATCCAAACGTGTCATATACAGTGTAATGTAAATTTTGTTAATCATACTGCATTTTAAACTTTTAATAGTAGAATGGGAGATGCATTGTTTGTTTACCTTCCAAACCTCTCATCTCATGAAGGCAGTTCCCAGTTGGATTATTACAGGTCTTCATGCAAGGGGCTCCACATGGCTTGTAATGCCACTCACATTCCCCTTGTGGATTGTAGTAGTCACAGAACAGAGCTAGAAGAAGGAGAAATGTCAGCAAAATAACTTTGGTCTTTTGGCTCTGTAGTCTTTCAGTTTTGCTAGGTAAAAATCCCATGGGATCAGCACAGTCACACAGGTGGTGAACAGTATATTGTCTTATTGTTAATTTAGTGCAATTCTTACATTTCTACCACTTTTTGACAGCAATAAATTTATGAAACATAGGACAGAATTACATATTAAGCATGAAAAAAATCAGCGGGTTGAAACACTGATTTTAGCTAGTGTGCACTAATATTTATTTACATGGAACCTGATGCACAAAGGTGGAACTGTAGCATAATATTATAGTTCACTAGTTGTGTATCATGATTGGCAAGTTAATCAGACATTAATCACACCATTTGCAAAATTACTGTCTATGGTTTCATTTTAGTAAGATAGACTGTCTTCTTCCAATGATTTACGCAGCTTGCTTTGTTGGGTTTTTTTTAATAATATAACAAATGCTTCTTACAAATACAATTTTATCTTTTCTTTTTCTACTTTCTTTGCTTTTTTTCTTCTCTTTTCTTTCCCTCTGGACCCCTCACAAAAGTCTTAAGTTGAAACTTACGACAAATGGATGGTGTTCTCCATGAAATGCAGATGTCCAGCTCATTGCATGCTTGAGCATAGGCAGCTACTGCTGTACAGAAACATTCACAGTCTCCTCCAGTGTCACAGGCACAGGCATCATCCACACATGCTTGATAATATTCATTTGGTTCAACCTGATGGAGAAAACAGTTTTCATGCCCTTGTATTCTTTGTACCATCCTAAAACAACTGAATAAAATATCTGAAACTGACAGCTCTGCATGTGAGAAAGCTAAGAAAGGAAGAAACCATGAGAATACTTTGAAAAGTCAACAGGAAAATGTAGACTAAAGCTGTTGCTATGAAGCTGTAATACTAAGAACTGTGTGATGCTGAAGATACAGTTGCAGAATACTGTTAATTACTACAAACTAGCACACAGTCATACATATCAGGTGGCTGATATTTTTGTCAGTAGAAAATAAACACCGTGAGATTTATCTATGATTGTTCCTACTATTAAAAACAAACAAAAACAACCAACCAAAACTATCAATTTCTTTAGTGTACTTGTTCAAGGCAAAAGCGGAGAAAATGCAAATAGTTTTGTGATAATGCTTTCTATGCAGTCTCTCTGGAAATTGGTCTGACTCCACTTGGTCAAGCATGATAAAATGTATTTTAGGGTGGTGTGGTCTTTTGTTTGTTTGTTTGTTTTGTTTAAGACTAAAGTTTTTGTCGTACCTGGGAGTGACACTTCGCAAACACTTCACTGGTAATGATACTGCATTGTTTCTGTGCCCAGGCTTTCCTGTATGGGTTTGCAGTGCATGGATCCTTCGTACGATTGGCATTTGGGCAACTGGAAGACACTTTCCAGCTATTGGCAAACTCCAGCACATTTCCTACAACGGACTGACTGCGGGTAGTGAAGTCATTATTTCCATTGCCATCATAGTTTCCACAGAGTCCACAGACCTGCCCCTGAATCCGGATAAACACACAAAATCACAAAGATCAGTAAATACAGTTTCTCAGTATCTGTGAGTAATAGACCTCAGGATGAATTTTATTGAAGAATATTTGTGCCTCTTAAGCAACAGTGTTAGACGTTTTCATAGAATGCTTTTCATGGAGAGATGTCTCTAACTGCTTGTTAAGAAGAATAAGCATGAAGATAGAAAGCAGAGTGGGCTCATGGATTTTGTTCTTAGTACTGAGCTATTTAGTTTTAGCTGATCCTGAATATATCTCTTCAGTGAGGTATTTTCATGAGGAAAGCTACTGATGCAGTCGCTGTTATGCCATTGCTGTATAATGTAGTTTTAAGGAAAATGCATAATACACAATCTAAGTTAACACAGCACAGATTATAATATACAATCACTGCTCATGCAATCTTATGGTTACAGCCAATATTTCCGCCCTTTTTCTTTGAAGGACAATATAAATATGTTTCAGAATTCATTTTATTCAGATTTTCAGTTTTAAAGTGTACCTGAAAGCTGGGACTAAGTTTGATGAATATACTGGTTTTCTTGTCCCACATGAGTATCAGACCAGCAGTAGTGTCAACCACCAGGTAGATGCCCATGGAACGAATTTGGAATGGCATTTTTCCTCCAGGTGTCCTCTGGATGACATCAGAGTGTCCATCACTGAGTACCAGCTCATAGTTCTAAGGCAGGAAAAGAAAAAGTTAGAGGCCAATTTAAAAAAACCACCTCTTTTGATACAGTTTTATGCATTGCCAGTAACTTATTGAAATTATAACTTTATTATCACCAAAAGGATTCTATTCAGCCTCATGTTAAGAAATCTCTCTTTAGAGTTCCCTCCCTTGCTTTCTCTAGCAGAAAGCAAAATCAGTAGCACTGAGCAAAGTTGTCTAGTAACATTTTCCATATCTTGGAGGATAATTCTGCAATGCAGTCTGTCTGGGATAGCTTGTTCTACCCTTCTAGCACAACTTAAAAAAGATACTTACCCCCAGGAAAACTTTAATAGATTTCGAGCAGGTGGTTCCTGTAGTGCCACATGGAATGTTCTCAGTGATGACTCTGAAGGTTCCCTGATTCATAGCTTGTTGACCACAGTAGTTCTGATACAGGTGAATGATATTGAGTGTTAACTGTGCCACATAGTCTTAAGTAAAAAGCAAGGTACTTAGTGCAAAAATCTGGGAAGGACTCTGTTACCTGGACCAGAACATATTCACAGTCTCCTTCAAAATCGAAGCGTTTGCCATCAAAGGTGGTATAATGCCCATCTCCATAGACAGAACATGTTTCCAGGCAGGGTTCCTCGGAGCAATGCCACTTTCTGTTTCTACATGTGCTACATGAGACAAAAAGCACCCCAAATGTAAAAACCAGACATACACACAATATAGCTATTTAAAATGTGTTAAGGCTAATGAAAAAAATAGGTTTGCTTATTCTCAAAAATGCATCACAGCTTAAGAATTTTTAGGATTTAGCCAAAGACAGTTCCTTAATGGTGTAATGAATAATTTGGATTAGAAAATATTAACTCTTTCACACTTCCAAATCTTGCAGGATGTATTGAAATGTAACAATTGCACAGGAAGGAAAATAAGATTTCTTGACTTGTATGAATGAGACAACCTCCAAACCATAGTGTTCTTCTGACCACTTACAATTTCTGGGCTATACACCATTGAGAAAAATAGACAGAATTTGCTTTTTAAGTACTAAATAGATAATTTTATGTAGCATTCCTTCTTATAAATCTTAATACTGCTAAAGTGAAATGCTATTCGCTCATATGTTATCCCCCTAGAGCCTAAAGGAAATATTATTTTCCCGTGTGCTCTTACCAGTTGTTACAGCCGACTCTGATTGATTCTCCTGGACTGTAGAAATTCCCATTGTGAACACATGGACAGTCTTCTGGAGCTATACAGCCACCTTTGCCATCTAACACTTGATCATTAGGACATACACAGCCAGAGACACAGTGAGTTCTGTACTGTAAGAACCATAGAGAAAACATGTTTTGAAACATTTCCCTTCTGGAAGAGTCCAGCTGTAGCTTGTAATTGTGAAAGAGATCTAGTTTAATATGCTTTTAACAAGGTATAAAGAGCCTATACTTACACATTCCATATCTAAAGTCTGACAGCTCTTCTGGCATCCTGCTCCTACCACATCCACAGTGGCATTGCCACAGTCAATATAAACCATGGGAGGTACACAGACTGAAAGAGAGAAAAAGTCATGAGATATGTGACAGCAACCATGCATTTTTATCTTTGTCTTCCCTTAATACAGGGCAAGACTTCTTTGTTACACATGTGTATTTTCATATGATGCGTTTGACCAGAAAGAGAAAGTGAAAATTGTTTTGAACTCATTCATATGGGTTTGGTGCTTATGCTTGGACTACTCAATGAAATTAATGTTTAGTTAGCTTCACGAAGCACCTCCTTTCAGAAAAAACACTGAGAAAAAACACCAAAGATCCTGGATTACTTTGTCCGGATTTTGGTTTTGGCTTTTACTATTTTTAATTAAAATATGGATGGTTTTCCCTCACATTCAGTGAGATGACCAAGTATTCTCTTCTCCTGTTTAACCTAGGGGGTTATAACTTGTTTCAGCCATCTGAAAGGTAAGACAGTGTTTCTTTATATTTTGGGAATATCCTCCACAATACAGAAGTCCTCAGTTCATTTTCTTGATTGATTTCTTCCTTTTACAGTTTGTATCATTATCACAAAAGAAGAGAGAAGTGAAAAGAATGAAGATGGAAAGGGCAAATTAAAGAAAATCTCAAGTGATACAATGGTATGTTACCTGGTTCAGGTTTCTCTCCAATGCAGCTCAGCTTTCCATATGTGCAAGTGCTATTAAAAAAAAAAAAAAAAAAAAAGGGAAGGGAACAGAGATATTTTAAATTTTTCTTTGTTTTATTTTCTTTTTTTTTTTTTTTAAAAATTTTCAGCCTGTTTCCTAGTGAATTTGAAATAACGAAAAATTATTGTGTGATAAAATAAAGAAAACATGTCCCTCATTAAAATAAGTTGTACTATTCCAAAATATTTTATATGAGAGCAGAACACAATTCAAAAGTATTCTATACAAAGAAGTGCTTTCTTTATCTATTTGCTTGGTTTAAAACTGTCCTTCAGAATAACACAGATTCCCTTTATAATGGGAATAATCTGAAGTAGTATTATCAAGCATCATTCACCATGGA
Source organism: Xenops minutus (assembly GCA_035221455.1). Classification (NCBI taxonomy): domain Eukaryota; kingdom Metazoa; phylum Chordata; class Aves; order Passeriformes; family Furnariidae; genus Xenops; species Xenops minutus. Next base: position 16,433,054 of record JAWWEE010000158.1, read on the forward strand.
ACAACTCTTGCACAGGTATAGATAAGAAAACTATGTGTTGAGGGGAAGGAGGTAGGAAGGGAAGCAAAGAGAGAGACTGAGTGGGAGTTTGGCTGTTAGCAAAGGCTAACCCACCAGAGTATGTTTTGTTCAATTCCTGTAGTTGCCCAAGTGCAATCTTCCAAACACTTCCCTAAAAATTTTTAAGAATCTGTGATTTTCTAATTGAAACTATTAGGGAAACAAATGCATTTGACTTAATTTCATAACATATATATAGTTTCATGATTGCCTACATCCAATTTCATTTTTTGTTTACAAATCTCTTACCAGACAACACCATTGTCATGAATAACTTCTCCAGAAGACAGAGGCGTTCCCTTGTAGTAACAAGGACAGCTAGATGCAGGCACACATTTGCCACTGTCGTCCATGTAGGTTCCATTCACGCAGGTGCAGCCATCAACTGGGACAAACTTGATGCTGCAGGTGACATCAGGCTCACTCAGAGACCGGCAGGTGGGTTGACAGGTATCGACATTGTATGTGTACTTCAAAGATTTCGGACACAAGGCAGTGTATTTTGCTTGAAAGTAAAAAGGTGAGTTACATTTGTAGTTCATTTAAGAATCAGTGTAGGTATAAATTAAGTATTTGAGGTAAAATATATATAATAAACATGGCAGTGTGTATACTCATGCATTACTGATATCCTCAATAGTGTAATTTTTTTTTTTATTGCTAAAGCAGTATTTTCCCCTATAAATGTGCCACAAATACAAATGTTTTGTCCATGTTAAAAAAATAAAAAAGAACAAAATTCAACCATAGAAATAAATAATGTAGTTCTTTCTCATTGCTATTTCTTTATTTTTTTGTCAAAGTAAATTGAAAAACACCCCATTTATTTTATTCCTATTGCAAGGGTATTGCTCTCCATGTTACTCCTATTGGTTCTGAGGAAGTAATATAACAATGTCTCTTTTATATTTCTTACTGTTTACTGCTTGTCTTTTATGGTATTCCTTTCCTCCTCAACTTCTTGAAAGTCAATCCTATACTTAAAAGCCAATTTAACACAACCTGTGGTGGGAATCCCTGAGAGCTGCTGGATTGGGCCTTCTGGGTGATAATTCTCAAAAGGCAAAGGGATGTAAAACTTACTGCAGGCTTTGCTTCTCCATCCAGTGAGGAGAACTCCTTTAGCAGCACAGGCTCTGACATAGCTGGAAAGGGCAGCACACATGCAGTCCTCACTCTTCTCACAGTTACATGTGTCAAACATGCAGTTCTAGGAACAGAGGATGACATATGAACATAAGATTGTCATGTCAAGCTGTGGCACTCTATACTTTTTAGACTGTTATATTTTTTAGAGCTTAAAATGAGCACAATCCACATGCATAAGTAAGCATATGCCTGTTTTTCACTGAGCTCTTTCAAAAAAGATTCTCTGCATGAAGGAAGAATAATTAGAGGTCCACAAGTTTGAATTTTTTCTTTTTCTTTTTTTTTTTTTTTTTTTCTTTTTCAGGTGCTGCTAGATTTTCCAGCTACTTCCACTTTGTCCCCACTGGTCCATATATATTTTGAATAAATAGAGGGTATTTGATGCCACCCAGCTTTTGGAGCTTAGGCTTAAGAGCTTGGGCTCTCTGCATCAGAGGAACAAAGAAAACAAAGTTATTTAATGTGTTTCTATGCAGGGTGGGGATACTATAATATTGTAATTCCAGAAGATGTTTGCTGAACATAATCTTACAAATTTCCAGTAAGAGAGGTTTTGTAAAGTACCCAGGGACTCATCTTGAATTTCTGGAAAGTTTTTGTTCACATCTTATCTAAATCTCTTTGCTGCTTCTTACACACGTTCCTTGCCTAGTTCTTTACATATATGCAAAAGCCTTCTGAGAGCAGTTCAGAGAAATTAATTAAAGTGCTGGTTAATATTCTGATGAAGGCTTTCCTTATTTCTCAGGAGGGACAAGTGTTGTCCCTTGACCTCATAAGGAGTACAGGGAGTCCAAACTCCTAGCTTAGCCTTTAAGTTTACACCTAAAAATAGGTGCAGGAGGAATACACCTGTAAGTTTATCCTCCTGGGAATGGAAAGAAAGATACCTATACAAAGGAGCAAATTTTATGTTGTGTAGATAAGAGCAAACCCTTGGCTTGAAAAGAACTATCATGAATGCATCTCCTCCCAGCTGGCAAGTTACTCTCTCAGGTGTTAGTATCAGAAACCTGAGTCTTATTCTCTTAAATGAAATAAAGTTAAGAGCCAAATACCTTCTCGTAAACTTCTGGATTCACTGTTGAGTGACATTCAGCAAAAGGTCCCATTGTATCAGAGAGCAGTCCACACCAGTGCTGAGCATACTGGTCTGTGAATTGAAAACATGGTAAGGATTTCTATTGTACTTAATTTTCAAGACTCTTGTCTTAATGAAACTATACTTCCTGCAGGGAAATTGCAGAAGCTTAGCTTAACAATAAGATTCAGCGCTGCATTTACTGAAACACAGTCTTTTGCTTCCCCTAGAGAGAAATATGAACTCTTCATAAACTGAATGCTCTCTAATTCCTGGTAATTGTCATGGAGTAAACTAAGACATCTATAGCTGAACTTTGAAAAGGAAGGTTCACACTGTAAATTAAAAATAAGCTAGTTCATCTGAGAAGACAGAAGAGTGGCTTGTGAATAACCAAAAATTATATATTTTATTGGCTGAAATGGAGCTTGAAATTTTGAAGTTCTGAATTTTAGGGTTTTCAGTTTAACAGTGAAAGGGCCACACTGAGTCAAACTTTCAGTGTTTTTTTTTTTTCCTATATGACAATTAGCTTTTTGCAGGAATGGATCCCTAATATGCTGTATGCTTTCAGTTTCCCTTAGTAAGCTGACAAAAACACTTGTTATCTAGATCAAAAGGAATATTTTTAAAAATCTAAAATATTTTCCTAGCTATTTTTTAACAATGTCAGCTTAGGAAAATAGTGTGTGTGCAAACAGTTGTGTTGTATTGGCTAAATGCTTGGTGATTGATCATCTTACTCCTGCTTTGCATCTTAGAAGAGAATATAAGTTACTATATGCTGAGCTTACCATTCTGTATGCTGACAGTACAGGGGTTCTCAAAGGTATTTTTGGCATTAGGACAATCAGCCCGGGTTTTCCAAGTATTGCCAAAGGCAGCTGAAGTACCCTCTATGACACCACTGGTGGTTTTGAAATCATCTGTCTGCATGTCATTGAAGTTCCCACAGAGACCTAAGAGGAAGCAGATGGTCTGTGAAAGTGCCCTGCAGAATGACACATACTGGTGAAGGCAGATGTTACCATAAGGTCACTTACCACAGGTCTGCCCCTTATGTGATGGGTCTAAGTCTATAAAAAGCTGCATTACAGGCACAAGTTGAACCTGTAGCTGAAGACCAAAGGTTGTTTGCAGAATGATGAAAAAAGATGAAGGTCTGAAGATGGTGACATTTGCTAGGGATATAAGAGCAAAAGAGCTATAATTTCAAACAAGATCAGCAGTTGAAATAAGTGTTCATTATACAGAGGAATTCTACAGCTGTGTTTGATATGATCCTAATTTCTGAAGAACTGGGAGGAAAACAATTCATACAGGATTTCAAATCCAGCACCAAAACAGGTTAATCTTAACATCTAAACAACAAATGTATACAGGACATCCACTTTCTGTCAAGTGTTTTAAAATAAGGGGAAGAGCACACCTTTTTGTTGCTATTTAAAATGTTGCCTTTCCATGATAAAAATGTTTCAACACTATTTAATGAAAAACTCTATCCTGGACTTATTCTGTACTTTCATGTGTTCAGGTGCAATAGCATATGAGAAGAACTGGCATGAGAGAAAACTCCAGTAAAGAATGTGCTCCAAGCAAAGGGACAGAAGGAACACAGGGAACTAAATTACTTGAGATCTTGGAGTTCTGTTGCATGTCAGATTTTTTCTTCCCTCTCTTATGGCAATGTCTGGATCTAGAACTGTCTGATGACACTATTTGCTTGAATTGAATCTCCATTTCATTAGATATTTAGACCTTAATTTTGCTAAAAGTGTAAGTGTTGAATAGGCAAATCTTGTTGCATTAAAAATGGGAGACTATGGTCTAGTGCAGTAATTTGAGTTTGCTGCAGTATAGTCAGAGGTAGAATTTGGCTTTAGATTAACCCATGTAATAACATTTTAAAGCAAAAAAATAGTAAACTACACAATAAAATAATAGACTACACAAGTCTTACAAAGCAACTTACCTGCTGAGAAGGGCAGCTGTGTGTAGATCATGTTCACAAATACGCTACCAGAAGGCTGGATCACAATGTTCTGTCCACAAGAAAAGGCAATGATTATAAACCATATTTAGGAAAAATAAAACACTTCTAAAATGTTTTCTAATACTGTTCAAGATGGAAGGGAAAAAACAAGTGGAGGAAGGCTATGGTGATGTTCCAATTCCTATATTATTTCTGTAATATTTATTACTGTGGTCCATTGACTGTCCAAAAAAGCAAAAATCCAGTGTTATTCAAATAAGAGAAAACTACTAGGATCTTGTCTTCTAATGTAATTACTTTATTCTTAATTTTACTTTGAATAACGTTCAAATGAGATAAAACAAAAAGTCTGTGCAGATTTCTTGTCTGTGCTGTTTTGTCATTTCTAAAACTACTTGGCTCTTAAGCTTTGCAGTATGTTAGGTGTCTACATTTTCTACTTACAGTTTGTCCTCCACCTAGGCTGATGGCTATACCCTTGAGGCATGTCTCAGTGTCAGTCAGGCCACACTTGTGGATATCTCCCAGAACTGTGAATTCATTGCTGTCACAAAGCTAGAAGGAGGAAACAAAAGATGCTGATAAAAGGATTTGTTACATTAATATTGTTATCTTAAAAAGGTTCACACTCAGATGGAATTCTTACTAATGTGAATCTTTCAAAATACTGTTCATTTCATTTCTTCTTGCTCAGATGGTTTCGCATGTATGTATACAGCCACCAAGTCAGCTGGCATTCATGCAGCCTGCACACTGGAAGCTATCCATTGTTCTTGACATTCAAGGGCAATTTAGACATATTAAGCCGAACATTAAATCTCCCTAATGCTTAGGTAATAGTAGTTCCTGATGTTTATGCAATACTAGTTTAATATGCTAGAGAAGGAAGTGTGCCTTTCTTGCCCAGTGGTTATGAAGTTTACCAAGGACAGCAAAGAAATTATTTCCAGTCTTCTGCACTGAATAGATTACCAAAGACCCTTGTGATTTGAACATTCTTTTAACAGGTAGGAAATAATGCATTTAAATATTCTTTAACAGGAGAAAATTAAGCTGAAATTCTTATTCACTAATTTAATGAATAAAGGCAAAATTAACTTTTTGTCTTGGTTGTGATTTTCATTGCACTGTGTTCTTTGAGCCACTTTCAAAGGGTGACTAATGGCCCAGACATAACAGGGAAACACTCAAAGAGGGCTCTGATTCTGAATGTGTCTTATCACTTTTTTTGGCATAATGAAGACTAAATAGAGAAGAGCTGAGATGCAGAATTGCAGCCATCTGGAAATCAAATATTAAATTTGTAGGCTTTTTGAACTTTTAAGTACAAATATAGTGATTTTCTCTACTTCCAGAGACCCTGAGAATCTAATTTTACGTGTTAGTGCTAAGAAGAGAAGTTTAAAGTATAAGTCTGATCTATGCTTTGATTGTGGATCAAGAACAGTGCTTGAGAATATAATTCAAAAGTTTCATCAATTTAGTCAAATCTATTTCTAAATTACTCTATTTTTTCTAAGCTTTTATAATTCTCTTTCTTAGTAATATTCAGATTGATCTTGTTGATAACAAATTTGAGTCAACATGAAGTCCTTATGAAAATAGTTTACATTACTCATCCAATACAAATAAACCATAAAAATACCTAGGGTTATGGTATCTAACCTAAAAACGCAATGCAATTTTTAAACAATGATCAAAGAACACTAAACTACTGTAATATTATTTAGTAGGACCCTAACAGACAGGTCCCTGAAATCCATTTAAAGCTCCATGTTGACCCTCTAATTTTTTTAGAAAGTTGATATGATTGCCCGTAGTTCTCATCAAACAATGTTATATGTAATAAAACCATTTTCCTTTAACAAGGGTGATTAATTTTTACCTTGGTTAGGACATAGCTACAGTCTCCGAAGAAAGAGTAATATTTCTCATCAAATGTTGAAATGTGGGACCCTCCTTCAATACTGCAAGTTCCAGGGCATGACTGAGTGACACAAGACCATTCACCTCCAACACAGGTACTGAAATGAAGAAGGCATTCAGTAACCGTGGTAATGCAAATGTAAATTAAATAAAAGAAAATAAGGGCAGATGTTGCCTCAGTTTTCCTCTATAAACACTAATCATGCTGTCAAAGAATGACTACAAGACAGGCATATTTATATTAGTGATAATTTTACATATATATTGCTGTTAATTTCCAGTCTTTGGACAGAATTCAGTGATGATGACTTGTCATCTATCCTGCTGCATATGAAGTATCACTCCTCGTCTCCATTAGCATGGCTCAAGCTTCAAACATGTTAAGTATTTAATGGAAAATAACATGCACGCTTGTGGTCCTTGTATTCATAGATAGATGTGCATATTTACATACACTTATGCCATAATACTCCAGTAGTTATAGTGATATTATAAAAATATAGATGTTTGCCAAACATGCCTCGCAAAGGTGATCTTCCACTCTTTCTAAATGCAACATGTCCCTAAGTGTCATGGCCCCTATAGTATTAACATGAGTATCCTAGTATTAAGCTGTAGTGCTGCCAAGGCTGTAACACTACTTAAAATTTTTTAAGCACCTCCATTGTTTGATTGTCTCCTTTAATTGGTAAGTCTTGAAATTGAAGAACCTATTCAAAAACTCAAGTTTAGCTTCCAGGTCTAAGCGGAAAACAGACATGAAAGTATCCTCTAAACCAGTGTAATCAGAAAATCTCAATTAAAAAGTAATTCCTAATTTTTTTTTGAGGGGAAATTAGCAATTTTCCTGTCTTCAAAATGTTCAGGTAATGCACCTAAAAAACCAGTAGTGTGAGAAAGTGTGTTACCATGATCTGCATTTAGATGAGAAGGAGGCACCAGGAGCATAAGTTTCACCTTCATAGGTACAGTGGCATTCTCTACGGGGAATGCAGCCAACACCATTAACATCATCAAACACCATTCCTAGGGGAAAAAATAAAAAGGTCTATTACTCATTCTGTGTACTGCACAACCTGCCTTTCAACATATATCTAGCAGATGCCTGAGAATATGTCCCATTTCTTCTGTATTACATGGTACTTTAAAATAATAAAATGCAAGCTATGTAGAGATTGAAGGGCTATATTCCATTGAAGCCTGTCTAAAAATCTCAGGGTGATCAGGAGAGCTCTAGGGAAAAACCTGTTATGGACTTCATTAGTATGGAATTAGAATTAAAATAACTAGATAATGAGGTGGAATAGATGAACCATTTGTAAGACTGACTTATTTATACAGTAAATATTTTTGTGCCCAGAGACAGAGGATTGTCTAAGAGAAGTCAGTGCTATTACATGAACAAATAATGGTAAATTCTCTGAGACATCATGAGAATGGGCAAAAGAGCTGCAAGGGATGAACATCCTACCATACAGTCACTCACAACCACAACAAAAATCCTCAGTTCCAGAAGCATACACAAACAGGGCACATTTGCACTGTTTGCACTCAGCTCTCATGCATAATTTTTGAAGCACCAGATTTTACACACTGCCTCATTCTCTCTTAGCTCCTTGTTGTTTAGACATCCAACATTTGACAAGGAGATGGTAATTTGGTGAACCAGATGCAGCTTTGCTAACAGCAGGAGTTATCATTGTGTGCAGAATCCAATTAAATATTTCATACTTTCTGGGAACTGAATCAGAATGCTGAGAGTAGAAGACTTCCTGTTGTTGCTAGGAACAAATTAATCTTATTCTCAGTTCATTCATTATATGCATTTCTTCAGCATATTTGTTGTTTAAAACAGCATTTAGTAACTTGAATAGAAACAGAGTATGTGTATCAAGGAAGAAGCATAGCTATTCTTTTGATAATAATAACACTGATGACATGATGAGAATGACACAAAGTGTGAAAGTTGTTAAATGTGTACAGATAAGTATTCTAGTGGGTTTGGTTATGAGAAAAGGGCAGGAAATAAGCTTGCCTGGAGGACAGACGCAGCCATCTGTACAATGGTCTTCACAAAGTGCAGATCGTTCTGGGTTGCTGCATGTGTCAGAACAGGGAGAGCCACACTCATGGTATTGCATGTTGAATGGGCATGATTTGGCTAAAAGCAGAAAGAGTATAATTAAACTGACTATTCCTTTGAAAGGCTGAGGAAACAGTATCTGCAATTCAAGATATTTTCTGTCAAGATATGACAGGGAATCCTGATCCAAGTTGAGGCTAAAACCTTTTAGATTTTCTGATATACATTAAAAACCCTTAGTAAGGCAAAATCCCCTAAAACTTCCATATTCCCAAAGTCTTTAGTACAATCAGGTTGAAACTGATTTCATGATAATTGTATGCACCTTTAAACAACTGTCTTCACAAGGAAAAAATTAACATATTTGAAATTTAATTGATGCGGGTTATAAGCACAGGTGGAAGTCCCTTTCTGAGACACTTACGACACAGTTCAGAGGTTCTCCAGTTCAGAGGGTGTCCACCTGCATGGGCACACTGCCGGGAGTATTCAGCAAAAGTGTTACACATGCAGAAGTCGGCCATAGAGCTGTCACAGTGGCACAGGTCTTGTACACAAGTTTCAATGTAGTCCTGAACGTTCACAAGCATGTTACAGCTCGTAAATGCTTTACTGGTTAATACTGTCTCACAGATAGAAGCCTAGGAAGGAAAACACAGAAGGTAAACAAAATATTTAGAAAACATGAAACTAATTATTTAAGACATGTAGCAGAACAAATCAAAGATCCATCTGGTCCACAAAACCTGCACAACAATAGCTATAAGCAGATATTTAGGGAAAAGCACATAAATAGGGCAAGAACATAAGGAACTCCTTGGGTTAACTCTACTATCTTCTGTATCTTGAGTTACTTTAAGCTCAGATAACTTCCCAAGCATTATACAATTTCTTTATATTCAGACATCATCAGCTATTTTCTCTCTCAGGAAAACATGCAGCGTTCTCTTCGATGGGGAATGCAACTTTTTAGGATTTACTTTATCAAGGAATAAAATATTAAATTAAGAAAACTTCTCTTTCCAGACCTATAGTTGTGACATATTCAAATCATATTTTTTTCCCTTCTAAAAATTTTTCTCCAAAGACAGAGAAAATATATTGCAAACCAAGAAAAAAAATTTTGAGAGAGAGGTTCTTACAAATTCTGATGAGCAGTTCATCTGAACAGTAGGAGGAATAGGATCATCACACTGCTCTGTGGGTCCGTCTATCTTCTGCCTATTACCAAACTGTATGGGAGTTAGTTTTGTCCCTGTAAAAAACCAGTTCAAATATTAGAATATTTACTGTTTTTTTGCATGGAGTTATTTCCTTTTGTGACACTACTTGCTATGACATAAACGTGGATTACCAAATAACATTACTATAATGTGAAAGGTAAAAGAAGATGAACAAGGAACGTAACCGTAACTGTTGAAAACAAGTAGGAAGTTTTATGTGGCAGGTCTTAAAATATCTACTAGTGATGGGAGCAATGTAATACATCCCAAAGCCCTGACTGTATGCATAACTAATACCACAGAAATACATAAAAAAGTATCACTAGTTTTTCAGTTAATAAAACCCACAACCCATGTAACAGTATATTGTAAAAAGAAAAGAACAAGTGCCAATACTTAATAATGTTTTTTATTACTTACTCCCTGAAATAAATTCATCATTAACTGGAATTCCATTGAAGTCCCCGCAAAGTCCACAAGTTTGATTGGCATATTTCTTATCTAGTTCCACCTAAAAGAAAAGAGGACAGAGGTTCATAGAAATGTCAGTCTTGATGGTTGGGAGCACAGCCTACATCAATATTGCATGTGTACTCAAAATATGACATATGTTTGCTGTACAGGCCTTGTTGTGTGATAACAAGGGAGGCACCATTGGAAAGGTCAACGATGACCAGGAAAAAATCACTCTTATCCTAGCCCTGGGTTGTGAACATCAGCACACTGATAGATCTTGAATCTGAGGAGTACTTCACTGTGAGATGCGAATATTATAACTGGGCATACTCTGAACTGAGATGGGGCAGGAGCGGGGGGTGGGAAATGGAAACTGGGAGAAGACTGGAAGACAGAACAATACACTAAAAATGGACACAAATCCAAAAGTGACTATTGTCTGCCTGGCTGATTAATACTGCGAAGATGTAAACAGACTATTTGCAAAATATGGACTTTCTGCCATGTTTTGGATGTTTTCTTACCAGGAGGGCATCCCGTTCATTCCAAAGGAAGGTCAGTCCTAACTTGGCAGAAACTTTCAAATAGTTGTTACTTCTCTCTATCAAGACTCCCATGTGGCTGTAGGGCATCTGAACCCTGGGGAAAGATCACCATAAATCAGCAAAGGTAGGGGCAGAATATTCACTGGGTATCCACACTGACATTCTTTCTCATTGTCTTTGAGAATTTTCAACATGCATCAGTGAGGAAACTCGAGCAGTAGCTAAATACAGATAACAGGTTTGTAATGTCTTGTCCATTTCCTATGCAATTGCCTCTCATTGTGCAAATGGATTGGCCTTGCTTTCCCTGTTGTTCCTTTTGGCTTTGTCTCTTAAGGGTGCTTTTCTACGTAAAATGCTGGCATATGTTTGTATTGTTCAAAGAAGTGCTGGGAGGCTCTGTTTTGCAGGCAGTGTGCTTCAGGCCTTAAAGCGTTTGATAAAAAAGAGGTAGACTCCCACTCCTTCTGTGACATGAGTAACATTCAGAAAGCTGTACCCAAGATAACCTTCAGACTAACTCACTGTACAAAGCTGTTATAATAGACAACTCACTGTGAGAGAGCTACCCAAATATTTACCTGGCCCTTTGGACAGGTTTCACACCCTATGTCAAAGTCAGTGGTACAATTGCTGCATAGATAGCAAGTTTTCAGAATAGATAATTTAAAATTAACTCAGATATAAGCTGCAGTCACTGCTTTACTGCACACTGTTTAGTGCAAAGAAAAGAACTGTTAAAAATTCCACTCAAGGATCCTGTTCTAGTAAAATTAATGGAAAGTAGAAACTTAAAGGTTATAAAAACTTAACACTTGCACCAAATCTAGCTTATAGACTCAGTTGTATATATACATATATACATAAATGTATATATGTAGTTGTATATATACATACACAATTATATAGCAGTGGGGCAGCATGTGGGATATAGCCCATCTGAAAAAAACAGGACACAGGAATAACGTGCAGAAGTGGCACTTAGCTTACTGTCAAGCCTTCATTTTTGTTAATACTTTGGGAAGGACCTGAGCCCTCCAACTGCTTGGGAGCAATGTGGGATCAGATGAGAGAAAGGGATGCTTGTTCAAAGAGCCAACTGGGAGAAATAGCAGTGATGACAGTCACAAGTTATGAACGTACAATTTGTTGTCTAGTCGAACAGAGCCACGGGTCAGTTCAATCACTGCTCCTTCCAGTTTCATGATGACATGAGTGATCACAGTAGCATTTTCCACCATTTTACGCCTAATCTGTATGTTGAAGTCCTCATAGGAAGACTTGCAGTTGGATGCAAAGATGTAATTGCAGGTTCCAGGGAAGTAAAAGATGTCCCCATCAAAGGTCTTGAAGTGGAAGTTACCCCATGTGCTGCACACACGGCCATTGTGAAAGGGGTTGCCAGCTGTGGGTTCAAAACAAGCAGTATGAATTTTCTGCGATTTTCTGTAATACCCTCCCTTTAGACCCTGTTTCCCTCCTAATTCTTTCAGTAGCCTCTGTGTAAAAAAACCATCTTTTGCTGTCCTTCTTGTCAAGCTACTTTCTCATCAGTATTTATTTATTTAGTTCAGTTACTTTTTGTGTTTGATCTGTTTTACATAAGAAAAAAGACCTCCAAGGTCGCTCGATCAAATGCTCTGGTTCTGTCAGCATCCATATCCACTAAAACCTTTCCTAAAAGTATGAAGTTCTGAAGTTTCACCATAAAACCAGTTTAAAGTTGGTTTAAAACTAGCTGATACTCCTACTAGGGAAGGCCACTCATATCCACAATTTTCAAATGGCTTGAAGACTTTTGTCAACATCTCCCAAATCATATTCCTGTCTCATGTATGACTGGTTGCTCTTGTGCCAAAATTACACTTCACCTTGAAGGGGTTCCATGTCTCTGCTACTTCCCCCATCAATTATAGAAATATCTTATCTCTTTTCAGTCTTTGTTTCCTTACAAGCAGACTCTCCCATGTCCCTGATTATCTTTATAGTCCCTTTCTGCATTTCTTCCACATTTACACTCACCCAGCTTGAGTAGTACCCTATACCCTAGGCAAGATGTTTCCCTGGTATGTTCAGCATATTAATATTTTCCTCTCTTTACTGGAAATAAATTGTGCATGATTTTCCTATTACATATATATGCATCTATAAATATATTCTAAAATATTTTTTTTTCTTTTCAACTGCATAATTTAAACTCAATGCAGGTGAAGGACTGGATTCACAGATAGATTATACATGTTACCTGATGAACTGACTGCTTTTCTGTTAATTTTTTGGTTTACGGTGCTAAGGGACCTTACACAATCTATTGATCTCTTCAGTCACTTCATGCTCTACCTGTGTGATCAACAGGAACACAGATCTGTGGCATGACATTTGTTTAACTTACCCTTTACTTTCAGCGTGTTTTGAAAAGGTGGAATGATTGTCACTTCTTGGGATTTGAAAGCTGGTGGGAAATCAAAAGGAGAAAAAAATGACCAAGTTAAATTTTATTACAAGTCCTACAAAATTGATAGAGATAGCCTCATCTTTTTAGTGATTAATACTTCCTACTATTATTTACACTATAGGGGGAAGTTTCCACAAGGTTTTATTGCTGGTTTTTACACAATGCTTTGTGTTCTGTCTTTCTATAAATTTCACTAATAGCTAAATTCCAAACACTATGCCCTTTGGTTGTAGTACTTTCTTCCATGATTTTTTCAAGACTCCCATCTGATACTGGCCCTGATTCTGAACTCAAAAGCAACAATATGATCCTCAGAGCGCACTGTTGTAAAAATGTTTCCAACAGCTATTTTTAAATAATTTGTGGTACACTTCTTGCAGATAGACTTAGTGGTCAATTGTTTCAGCCTGTCATCACTAATATACCAGTCAGCATTGTATGCTTCCACCCTTATTTTACTCTGTACAGTTATGTGTCATGCACAGTCTTGTACACTTAATTATTCTAATATTTAAGGCAGTTAGAGTCTTCTTATTCTCTCATGAGTGATGCAGTCATCTTGAAACAGTGTAAAAAAAATAAATGTGTCTTTTATTACCTATTATCAAGTACCTTGGTGATATGTATGTAAACACACACCTCTTCTGAAAATACACTTTTAGATATGAGGTATGTACCTTTCCTGAAGGTAAAGATTAGATAACTGTATTGTATCAGTAGAGTAGATCTATTGGACAAGATCTCAGAGGAAGTTCCCAAGCTTAGAGCAGTCAGAGACTGGCTGAGAATTGGATATATTGTACAGAAGACTTGTCTTTTAATGTGTGTGATATATGCTAGCTAGAAATAAAAACATTCTAGTAATCTTATTATTTATCAACTTTATTTGGAACAAAACATTATCAATAGATCATCACAAAAATACTTACGTTTTTGTCGCTGCAGGATAGATGGAGAAACATAATTTGCCTTTGTTAGTTCACTATCCTGGGCTTGAACTTCAACAAGAATAGTAGAAAAGGAAATGTTAATGTCTAATTTTCTTGAGTTCTCTCATAATTTCTCAATAAATCTGTTTAAATGTGCAACAGTCAGTATATCAAGACTCACAAAAGACATGCTTATGTACAGGCCAAATTTGAATGAGGGCCTGTGCTACTTGCAAGTATAATGGCTAAACACCACTCCTTCAGCTTTTATCTATTTTTTTGTTTTTATTTTTTAGCTAATAGATTCCTATAGATTCCTGGGAGAGCCATCAAAAACATGCCTGTGGTAATTTGAGCAGATTCTTATTCTGTCTATTGTCACAGTGTACCCCTAGATTCCCTTATAAACTTTTCAGAGAAAGGACTTAATTTTCTTAGGTTTTATGGTCACTCTGTGCTTTAAGCATCAGTGAAACACTTCTTTTTCTAGCCAGAGGGCTTTAAAACAGGTTCCTTTTGTACAGGAAGAGTTCATTTTAGGGTTAGAGGACTGATCTCTGTCCTGTCTTACTGAAAGTCAAAGTTACTCTGTGTTTTAGTTTCAAGCATGCTTTGTTAAAAGCAGCAGAAGGAAAATAAATGCAAAAGCCACACAGAGAGAAATAGGTCTTTCCAATAGATACATTTGTGCCTGTTGATTTTGCCCCAAAGCAAAACTTTTTGTTTCCAGCAAAGAAACCATTTTTCATTCCATTCCACTGCAGCATCGCAATAGGCATATATACATTATCTGCAGGGACCAGAGGGGCTTTCAATATACTGCTCAGTGAGAGCTCAGCAGGAGGCAGGTTGCAGTGTAGACTATGCTGGCCAGAGAAAACCAAAAAGGCAGGCTCAACCCCTGCTGCCCCCTGCAAGGGCAGGCTGTGGGTAGCACCACTAGAGGGGCTAAGGCTGAAACCAGAGCTGTAGGGCTCTACTAGTCCCTTCTTTTTAGCACTATCCAGGGGTCTGCAGCTGGTGGGGGAAGGACACACTGGGCCCATTTTTAAGGTAGGAACCATTCAGTGCTTATGGGTTCCTCCTCTCCCCAGCCTCAGAGAGCTTTTTGCTTCTCTTTCCATGCACTGTGTGGCTCCACTCTGTCTCATGCCATATGCATTGCAGATCCCTGCTTTCCATTGTATGGTGTGGTAATGTTACAGCTAGTCTTTTGATGGGCTATTGCTTCACACTACCACTTTTTAACAGAAGTTAGTATGGAACTACCTAGGAGTAGAAAAAATATAAAATCATACAATAGGATTTGCATCTGAGATCAAAATAGAAAGCTAACATTTTGTTATTACCTTAAACTTTAAGAGAAATTATATGTTAAAAAACAACAAGAAAAATGCAAAAAGACATTTCAATCCATCTGTGACTATTAATGCCCTCTTAGAATATTTAAAGTAGTTCCATTTGCTTTCAGCCCATTGCAAACCAACCCAGTGTACTGAGCTTTTATGCAATCTCATGGGTAAAAGAATTTTTAAAACCTGCTGTCCAATGATTTTCAAGCCAAACTCAAAATGAAATCTTTAATAACATGTGCAGACAATCTCATCCGCTGACTTGTTCCTTTCTAGAGGTACTTTTGCACCTTTTGGTATGTGCATTTAGAAATGCTGTACCACCTTGAAATGGACATCAAAAGCTAACTACAAAATTTGAAGCATTTCTGTAGAAATGTAGGTTCTGAGGGAGCACCAGTGGATGCAGTGGAGTTGTTCCAGATTTCAGCTGGAGAAAAAAGGATGACAGCTTGAAGAGTTAATTTCCTCTTCTTAGGAAGGAAAGTATTTGTAAAAGAAAAGAAAATCTTGCGCAAATGTAACAGGCTCATTAACCTCACAAAGCCAAGAAAAAAAAAAAATGTTTCCAACTCCATAGCAAGTTCTAAATTCTTTAAAACAGTAAAAATACCAAGCAAGTGAATCTTCCTACCTTTGCTCTGTATAAAGACAAGTGTTAGTATTGATATCCATAGTGGTATTGGCGTCCCACCACCTCTGCCCATCTTCTGGAAGTCCGGTAGAAACCACCGAACAACCTGCCTCTGAGGAAATACCTGTCTGTTCCCCAGCCTTATATACTGAGAGAGTAGGTTTTGGCTTAGTTCCCAGATTGTTTCACAAGGCTCTTAAGAGGTGGGGCTTCAGACATTTTACTTTTCCTTTGCAGGTAATAGAGGATGCTCTGACTTTCCCTCAGGTATTTACACTCTAGGAGGAGTCTTCTTTTAACAGGTCTTTTTGACAAAATGTCAAGAAGTGAGCAGGAAGAATTTTTGTTTAGGCTTAGTCTTCCCAAATTTTTGTATATGATGGGATAAACACAATTTAAGGGACTTCTAAATGACTTTTGAGCAGGAACTTGGAGTGAATTTCTTTCTTTCTTGTAAATAGGGGTAATTAACTTCTCACAAAAACCTAAAGGAGTTTCACCTGGTACAATTTTTTTTTTAATCAGTTTGCACCTGCCTATGTAGCTACTTTGCTTGTGAAAACTGAGAAATCAAATGCCTCCTAAAGCCAGCATTTCTCCCACTGGCCAGGCACAACACAGGTCTACACAATGCAAATCCTTCAGCACTGGGGTGTCAACAATATGGACCTCTTCTTGAGGAACTTCTCATCTCACATGGGCAGTTTTGGTGCTTTTTCAGCTGCTTCCCTTCTGAGTAAACATTATGTCATCTTTAAAAATTAAATTAATTCTACCTAAAAAAAATAAATTAAAAATTTCTTGGTGATTGTTAACCCTAGAGATGCAAAAAAAGACTGATTTGCAAGAATGTTCCTTATCTTAGAAACAATGACAGAGTGAACAATGCTTTGTGAGTGTGCTAAAATAGCTACTTACAGCTATATTACTCTGATGAATTAACCTCTTATAATGTTTTAGCCTGGGGTGCAGAGAAGCACAGTCTTTCAGTAGGAGAACAGATCCCATAATCCCACATGGGTTCAAACAGTTCTGGCAAGGAAGAAGTTACTGAGATTGTATCCATATTCTTTGGAGATATAACTATGTTTAAAATATCGGAAGTTTAGACATTGGAGAGAAAATTTCTTTTTGCATGGATGGTGAAATATAGGTTGCCTAGGAAGACTGATAAAACTCCATCACGAGTGGTTTCTAAGAACAGGTTAGTAAAACACCTACCTCAGAAAGGTGTTGATAGTGCCCTGGGACAAAAGAATAGACTAAATGACCATTTTAAATTGTCTCAAATATGATTTTCTATTATTTTTTTCTGAAAATTAATCATGGAATCACAGAACCATGGAATCCTAGAATGGTTTGGGTTGAAGGGACCTTAAAGATCATCTGATTCCAAACTCCCTGCCATGGGCAGGGACAACTTCTACTAGTCCAGGTTGCTCAAAGTAGCCCCATCTAACTCTGTCTTGAACACTTTCAGGGATGGAGCATCCACAGCTTCTCTGGGCTACCTGGTCCTGTGTCTTATCACTCTCTCAAAAAGGAATTTCTTCCCAATATCTAATTGAAATCTCTCTTTTGGAAGAGTTAGATGTGAGGAAGTAACTTCAACAGTAAGAGAGAAATAAAAGGCAGAATTTTTCCCTACACAGCAAACAGGAGCAAGAAAATATGCTGGATTTCCTGAATATTTTAAGAGAACAAGTGGTTGTTAACATTTTAAAAAGGTGACATAACAAAATGAAATTGGAACGGTTGAAGGAAAAGAATTATCCAGTTTCAGTCATGAGTTATACCTCTGGCAACTTCATTGATGTATAAGTCTGTAGAATTTACCTTAGCATTATTTAACAAGGAAAAGAAGACATCTACAAGATACTTGCAAATATGGAAATACATGCAGTGAAAATTTAAGGAAATATCATTGTCTTTAATGGTTATTATCAAAGTTCCAAAATGAGGATCTAGAAAAAACTAAAAAAATTAAACAGATATAAATAGTGCGTAATAAAAGTAATTATAAAATAGTATGGTAAACTCAGGTGGGTAACACACATAAGCTTATTAAGAGATTATGCTGGCGAGAAGAAAAATATGCTTTATGAATCATTACATTGCTTAGCACTGAAAAATCGATTCATATCAACAGTTGCTATGCTGTGGTTTCATATACATTTCCTGTATGTTCAGGGAAGCACTGTGGTCTCTGAAAGATCCCAGTTTGGTCATCACAAATTAGGCTGACACTGGGTTGCAATTAAATTTAATGCCTTTAACTGAGCTTTAAGGCATCATGAAAAGTGGTTCCCTGTATCTGTATGTTTTACTTCTGAAATCTCATATATGTCATGAATCATGTTATTCTTTCACTCCTAAGTGGTTAATTCATTGATTAATTCTCTTGCCATAACTTAAGATAACTTCCTTATCTTGTGATATTTCTTCAAAGAAATTATTATAAAATGTGTCAAAATATACTAGTTTTGAAAAAAATCTCTAAATATTTATGATAAATTAATTTAGTAGTATTACTATATATTCAAAGATATAATTCCTCTTCAAATTGTGTTTCACCTCTGTTCACTCAATAGACATACGCAGGTCATATGGGAGAGTATTTTTTTAAGACTGGTGTGGAGCAATATGTTCAATTTGTGCAACTGTTTATAATCAAAACTGTACAATTGACTGCATGGACAGAAGCATTAACATATTAGAAAAATTTTTATGCATCCATTTTTAATTTTTTTTTTAATAGAAAAGATAGAAGAAATTGCATTTGATCTGAAAATCCTGACACTTCTTTCTTTTCTGTATCTTTTTCTTTTTTTAATGGGATCACATTCCTAATCTGTGCATCTGCACTATTAAATTGAGTGAAATATTTCAGTAGGACAGTTATAATTTTCAGAACAATTCTTTTTAATCCTACATGATCAACTGCTACATGATGATGATATTATTTCTTTATCTTACTATGCTTTCTGAATCTCATTCTTCCTAAGAAAAATGAGAGTATCATATCTTATTTTCATACATTCTTACTGTAGAATGCAAATAAAATGTCATAGGAGATTTGGTTAACTTTTGGGCGCAATAATGATTGAAATTCGTGTCTCCATTTGCAGTTAAAAAAGTCAGAATGATGCACTCAGAGCTATGCAAAAGGCATCTAGTCCACCTAGTGCCCTCTTGGAGTGGGGACCATTCGTTTTAAGGGAAGGATGAAAATACCTTTAATTGTTAGCAATTACTCTGTGCCAAGGCTAAAATGCAAGTTAACAGGGAGCTGTCTGCTGGGCTTTTCTCTGGTCATTTGCCCACTTCTGAAGCCATATTTAAGCTCCAGAATGGTGCTGGGACATTTGACACTGCATTCTGCTGAATTACTTTTCTGATTGTCCCTGAACTTTGATCTGTGCAAATTCAAACTCACAATTTTTATCTGAAAGTTTCTTTGGAATGGGAGGCAACTGATCAGTTGCTACTTAAAAGTTGTTCATTAACATTATAAGTGTTCATTTAATTATGTGAAGATGAACTACATTTCAACCAATTGCAATAGGTATTTCATAGCATGATAGGATACAGTCTATCTAAAGTAAAGCTATAAAGTCTAAAATGTGAATACAACTCCTTT
Source organism: Xenops minutus (assembly GCA_035221455.1). Classification (NCBI taxonomy): domain Eukaryota; kingdom Metazoa; phylum Chordata; class Aves; order Passeriformes; family Furnariidae; genus Xenops; species Xenops minutus. The sequence goes on from JAWWEE010000158.1 coordinate 16,452,580, forward strand.
TGTTCTTAAATAGATCTTAGTCAAACATAGGGCCATTGATCCATTCATTTACTTCCAAACGCTTAGCTAAAACTCATTGATTGAAAATCAAATCCCATTTAATAACTGAATTTGAGGCCTTTTCATTAATATGAGTAGTTCTTATGCTGTCTTTTAGTGTGTACATTGCAGAGGACCAATACATAATGCTTTGAACTCCATTGGAGTCTCTATGTTTCACTGTAAAACAAGTAATATATAAAATGATTAGTATCTCTTTCTTGTTTTATTTCTATTATTTGTTCATTTCAAAGGTTGAAGTGTCACTTAGAAGAACCCAGGCAAAGCATAACATTTTAAATCAGGCATTGGAGACTGTGGAACTATGAGGTGAGAGGCTAGCTAACACCAGTACGACTAAGAAGTAGAAGATACTGAGCATAATACCTCTCATTTTATTTTACAATTATTGCTGGGAATCAAATCAGTCAGAGAACATTTTAGAATACTGTATTAAGACATTACACCTATGCAAAGTTAGTAAAGATACTATGCAGTTAGTAAAGAAAAAGACAATGTGCATCCTGCACCATGAGAACTACGAACATTGGAGCCAGAGAAAGGTTTCCATGTTGTCTGAACATGTCCAGGATATCTCTGTGTATAAAGGGGATAAACACTTAAGCCTCTTTACAGTTTGTAAACACAGACACCACAGCTGTGCATGCTAATATTTGCAATTGGCGTTATGGACTAAAAAATTGATGTACACACACATACTTGAGGGCATATTTACATTGGGCAGTGGTGCATGTTGCAGAGATCCTTCTGCTAGCAACAGCCAAGGTAAATTTATAATAGGAAATAGTGTCATTCCATTGATATGAAGCTGCGGCTAAGAGAATTTGCCTTTCTCTCGGGCCCTGACACTGCAGCATTGTGTTTGGGATTTGAGCTCTGCCTAGGGCTATACAATGCCATAGAACCACAGCAATGCTCTATAGTGCCACTCTGTTATGTAGTGCCATAGTGCTCAAAATATAAAATCAGTCTTTAGGAGCAATTGGTGTTCACAGGCTCAGAAAAATAAATGATGCAACTAGTAAAAAAGTGGGTGAAATGCAGCGCTAAGCAGAGCACTACATATAAACCCTCAAAGGAACCTATTAATGATGCTCAACCTCAAAAAGCTACATGTTAGTATACTCTGGTGGGCATAATTCTGCTGAATGACCCTTTTTTGTTTCTAATAACATAAACTACAGACTCTGCTTAAGCTTATATAAGTAATATTACCACAAGCAAGTTTTGTCAGAAGTTCTATTATTAGTGGATGCTGTAGGGCTTTTTCTTCTCTGAACCCTTGAATATATACCCTTAGTTTAAAGCTATAGCAGGTGTTCTTTGCCCAAAAAGTGCATCAAAGATGTATACAAACATAAATAAATGAATTAAATAAATGCATAAATAAAATGCATACAAATAAGGACAAATATGGAATAGAAAACAAAATCCTTTAGTCCATGCATGATTCAAGACTTGGAGAAATTAAGAGAATTTGTACCTGTGGTATAAAAGTTACCAGACACCTCTTTAGTATTTCATTTCAAATGTTGCTATTCCTTCTAATAATTAAAGTTTCTGTTATGTCATCCTCCTCAAAGGGAGAATATATTGCACCTGAGTATCTCTACATGTGCATTCAATCTCTTTTATAAAATAACCTTTAAAAATTCCTTTTCTATATTTATCATTTCAGTTTACAAACCTGGATAACGGTACAGCAGAAAAATTAAATTGATGGAAGATGTTGAACAAAATACAGGGAGGCACAAATTTGCCACAGATTAATTTCGCTTGGAAATTTGGATAAGGTTTCTAAGTGTCAGAGGACCGCTATCTGTTCTTCAAGACCTCATTGCAATAGAAGGAATCAGGACCATAAGCACTTTGAAGACAAACTTGATGCTCATTCATGCAGTTATTGGAATGAGGCTTTATTGTCTTCATTGTCTTTATCCATTTTTTGATTTTTATTTTAGCAAATTTTATGCAAAGTTTATATTTATTGTTATAAAATGCTATTAAGCTTGCAAGGTCAAAACACCAGGAGGTATTGGTGTTAAGACAATTCCATGCAGTTCCATGAGACAGTTAGTTTTAAATAACATGGGTGAAATACTATGTTTCTTAGAGGGTTCTTGCTTTTTTTTAGACAGAGCATAGATAACGAATATCTCTTCAGTCATTTGTTCCATTATTTTACCTGTGTCCTAACTTTGTTACTGTGTTATTCAATATCCTCACTATGAATACAGACTAATCAATTGCATCAGTTGTTTTTCTATGGTGTCTATCACTGGAGTACCTAAGAAGTCCATGAATAGTAATGGATTGCTTTTGAAAATAAGTTTTTAAATAGTAGGGCTATATTATTTTTATTTTATATTGCTAGATTTTATATTGCTATATTGTAGTGCTAGATTTTTTTTGGCAGTAAGCAGTCTAACACTCCTAAGATTTTTAAGTACTGAATTTATTTTGCTAGTGTGCATGTTTAGAGTGTAGTCTTCAGGCAGAACTGTGAAGATCCCACAGTTCTGCACCTGACATGAAGTGTCCAGCACAGTGTCTAGAAAAAAACAAATCACTGAGTGTGAAAATTCCAGTTTAAATAGATATGCACATCAAAAAAAGAAAAAGGGAGAATCTGAATTCATTTCAGCATGGTGACATCTGTGTGCCATTTTCACACCTTAGCAGCCAAATTATCCAAGTAATGAGAGAGAGGACTGTGGGCAACAACCACTCTCACAACATGCTCTCATTCAGCCTTGAATCCGGGTTCAGGCTCCCTACAGCAGGTGCTTGATGTGCACGCAGTCCAGTGGAGGACAGCAGGATCCAGTCATACACTCAGGTGTTGTGCAATACTGCATACGCACAAAGATGGCACGCTACGACTTCAGATAGCCTGAACTCTGCTCACTTAAGTAATCCTTCCTCTTTGAGTCTGAGTAGGCAGAGGAGAACTAGTCATCAGAAATTCTCATTTCTCTGGGCTATTGTAAGCTATCATAGACCGTGGATTTTAGATATATTCTCTAAATATGCATCATGGAGGTGACTAATGGATCTTGCACAGTTTGCTAAGCTGAGCTGTCAGCCTTCTTATCATTTTGCAACACCGAAGTATGATAAAAAACAAGAATGCTGTCAAACTTGAGCAGCTAGACTGGTACTGTATTAAACATTCAATACGTCAGTGGATGAATTGCCTGTTGACCTCTTTTATCGTCAGTTTTTGGCTTTATTGATGTGAAAACTATGAAAATCCTTTTCTGCTTTGGTCCTGCATTTGTTGCTGTAAATGGCTGAAAACTGATGTTGCATGTTCATCTTTTGTGCGTAAGAATTGTATTGACTGAAGTTTCTTACCTTGACCTGAAATGACTGACAGAGTTATGGATGAGAAGAAGCTTATTCTGCTCTTTTCTATGTCTTTTCTTTGTCATCATCAGGCAAACTTTATCCAGGGCAATTTGACCGTCAAACAGTCTTCAGCAGCAGTTTGATGTTATAAGTTGGTAGTGATTGTTGTAACTGTTGCCTAATTTTGAGAGCACATCTTTTAACCCTTCAACTCCTTCAAGTGCTAACAATATTTCTGAGGGAACAAAGGTGGAGTCCGAATTGTTAGTATTAATAAGCAGAACAGGGAGAATCCCATGTAGATTTGAGATCTGAAGTAGATTTTGGTAAGCTGCTAATTAGGAAAGTAAGACCATTGTTTATATTCATCCTAGACATCAATATAATGGTATTTCTACATTGCATGGGCAGTGTGAAATTCACTCAGTTTTCATCAAAAAATGATATTCAGGCAGTATTCAAACTTCATTTCTAGGGGATAGATTTGCCTTTTCCTTTGCTTCTCTAAGTTTTCAAACTTTGGTTTTATTCAGTATCTCATCTCTCTCTTGATAAAATGGCCACTGTGGTAAGATGGAATATGTGGATTTCTTTTGTCAAATCTTATCTTCCTGATACTTTTGTCCATCATTATATTATCTCAAGACTTATTCTGTGCATGGTTGGCTCTAATACCTGCTTATGTAACGTACAGAGGAGAAGAAGAGCTATGATTCCTTTTGTATGACAAAACCCCACAGTTCTCTCTTGTTAAAGTTTCTGAAAAGTGTTTTGGACACTACAGATAGAAAACAGCACATTAGATCAAATAAGATATGCAGTAATGAATGCACCAAGTGCAGATCTGAACAATCTTACAGCCTCTATGCAGCTGATGCTAAAGAGATTCGGAGAAAGCTTGTCCATTGTAGAACTAATTACAGGATCATGGAAGTGGTTGCAAAAATATTTCTTTGAAAGTCTGACTTTTTTTGAAATTGAAAGTGAAGTAGTCTTTCTTGATGAAATTTCTCTCAGATTAATATTGACACAAAGGGCTGCTTTCTGTTATTAGCCTTATCAATGAAATAACATTTTTGATAGAGAATATATTGTCATGAAATGAGGAGGCATTTGGTCTGTCTTCACAAGAATGAATAAATAAATGTCTACCACAAATCTTAGAAAGAAATAGAAAAATTTGACTTATATTTCATAGCAGGCAGTGAGCTCTTAAGCATTCTGAAATAAGCAGAATGCAGAAGGTTGTGCATCTCCATTTTGTGTTTCTGTCCAACAAGGAGAGAAACAGGAAAAGTAAGTTTGCTTTTATGGTGTGGATCCTGCAGTTTTGGAACTCCTTTGTATGCTCATTTGTTCTCTCTGAATCATTCTTGCAAACAGGTGGGGAGCGCTTTCTTTTCTTACAGGTTTTGGATTGAATTCAAGACTCCAGGAAACTCAAGTCTCTTATGCTGGTGTACTTTCGAAGTAGTTCAGCATAACTTGGTTCAGCTGCACAGAATTAAACCTTCATGTGAGTTCCATGCTTTTTCAATGATATTCCAAACACTACACTTCTTGACTCAAAGACTTAAAGCTGTCAGAGGTCATTGGGATCATTTTTGTTGAATCAGGCCTCCTCTATAACCCAGACTACAATCTCATGCACTTTTTATCCTGTACTTTTTTTCATGTAACTTACAAATTTGCATTTAGAGCAGATCATTTGGGCAAACATGCCTTCTTGGCTCAGAGATTTCCAGTGACAGAGAATTGCCTGCATCTGTTGCTAAGCTGTTCTAGCTGTTATATACTTAACATTGCTAAATGACAGAGTCTTATTTTTCTAAGGGAGGTGTCAAGGGGTGAAAACATATGTATGTCAGCAGCTGAAGCATTGCCCAGATGAGCACTAAGTCAGTTTGCTGAAATATTGATGTCATAATTTGATTAAAATTGGCTTGACTATCTTGTTTTTCAAGAAAAGTCCAAGTTTGTCCCATATGGAGTGAATGCGGATCAGATCAAGACATAATACAGGTGAAAAAAGGGAGAGAAGCCTTCCATTGTGTTAGGAATTGTTTGAGTTGCATGTAACCAGAGGTGTTTTGGCCTCATTGGAGCAGTACAACCATCACTTCACCATACTCTCTGAGCTTTGTGGTGTATTTCAACTTTGCTCTAACTGCTGCATATCAAAATGTTTAAATGAATTTGTCTTTGCTTTTACGATTTGTGTATCACTTAGTAATTGCTGACCTGTTTATGCACATTATGTCTTGATGCTTCACCAAGCTAGACCCTCCTTCAAACCAGCTCAGATTAATTCATTGCATTTAAACTGAGATAGCTGCGGAAATAGGTATTTCCTTAGTGCCATAACTTTTGCTTCTAGTGATTCTAAGCTGAATTGATAAGTATTACTAAGAGTTCACAATACTAATTTTGTACATTTTCTCTCATGTAACAATATAATATCCTGTATTCTTAAATAGTAAGAAGAGGTTTCAGTGCATCTGACATGTAAAGTCTTTATATTCAATTAAACTTTGTCCACCAAGGATTCCTTTGCAGATATTCACCAAACTTACCATACTGTTCTCAAAGCAAAGCCTTTGCTTAGCTTGGCATCAGCTCTAAAGGAAGTAATTATTATTTCTGTGTTGTGCAATCCACTGAATTCAGTGGTCCTGGGAGATGATCCACCTTGATAGCAATCTACTTTGACATTGGAGAAGTTAGGGGAAAATTCCATGGTCTTAGAATAGGCATCTTTTTAACTTCTAAACTACAAAAGGTAGGGTTAGGTTTGGGTTCGTTTTTTTTTTTTTTTTTTTTTTTTTTTTTTTTGGCATGTGTGTTTTGAGTGACAATGAGTTTGCACAGTTGTCTTGTAGCTTAGAGGTTTAAAAGGTTTAAAAATCAGAGAAATTGAAGGGAAGATGATTTGTGCTGGTTCCCACCTTGGAAAAGAAAGGGATAGGGTAGAAACACGTGAGAAACCTTGTAAATGAATAAGTAAATAAATGGGTCTAAGGACACTTTTCCTGTATAAAGAGCAATGACTGTTTTGCACTGTGCAGTTACAATGTATAAGATTAGCCAGGACAAATCCCATTAAAATCTTAAAAACACAACAAACCTAGCCACTGTCTGGGGCAATGTAGAACAAAGCTCAGCATTTAGCAACACAGCATGTCAGGTTAAGTGCTAAAAAGGGTGGAGACCAGAGATATGGCATTGGTGATGATGCCCATGCTCTGGGTGCAACAAGTCCAGTCACTGTTGCCTTTGCTATTCCCTGAGAACAAGGCTTTTAAAACTCAGAGCCACATTTCATACTGCAAAAACAATATTTGTTGAAACACTGAAAGTCAGAAACAATGCTTTTCTTGGCAGCCGTCTTGATGTGTGCCTATTCAAAGCAGGGAAGAAATGTTTTGATGCATAGTATGGGAGAAACAGCTCCAGATAAGGATCTCCTCGGCATTTCTTTTTTCTCTTCATTTCAATAATAGTAATGGTAGCAGTAGTAAAACTACCCTTGATGAAAGTGCTACCATAGAGTGTGTCCTGACAGGTGTGTAGAGAATATTCTTGTTCCCCTCTCATGGGAATGTTGGGAGATAAAGGAGGAAAAGTGGAAGGAATTATAATTGCTGGAAGAGTCCTGTGCAATGGTAATGTTGCATCTTAAACTCTGGCCACAATCATGAAACAGATTTGCTTACATCACACTTTTGTGTGATGTAATACCTTTGAAGATAATGCAACACTGGTTAAGGTAAGCTAAAAGAGTACCTTCTGGAAATGGAATTTAGAGGGGCTGAGCTGAACAGAGGGTGTTATGGGCAGACTGCTTCCTTCATGTGTCATAATCTGCAAGTAAGATGACTGAGCTTGAAGAGAAGGTTTACCCTTACAGTTAATAATGTATTTAGAGAGATATGCAACTCTCTAGTTCATTGACAACTGCCTCTCATGTCCCCAGCACTCGGAGTCTTACTAGTATATCCTTGACTATCTTACTTGAGGGTAGCCATAACTCTTTTCCTATTGTTAGCAGGAAATGTAATCATTGTAAGAACCACTGGAAGTTACAAATTGAATTTTGATTTGAGAATATCCCTCATAAGGGTGAAGCTGCAGTAAAAATTCCTGGCAGCTTGCATACATAGGATTGTGTAGCAATGCCCTGGAAACATAAGACTTGCAAGCCTACCTAATGTTAAAGAGGAAGTAAAATGATGCTAACTGGAAATTACTGCAAACTGTATGCCACTTGCTTGTCTGGCTTTTGGCATCTAATTCCATCTGCAATTTCTGATTTCATTTTGTGAACCTAAAATCAACTACTCAAAGAGTTTTTCATTCCAGTCTTAATTTTAAATATTTTTCCAGTTTAGCTGTATAAATTTGATACCAATTATTTTTCCAGAGTACTTATTGCCCACCCAGTTGCCATCAAGAAATACTATTATCCAAATCATGAATGAAACACTGAATGGAATTCGGTCCAGCACAGATATCAGTCTACATGTTCATATAAAGAACTAGAATGATTTCTGATATTATTATAATATATAGTAATATTTTTCTATATTAGTTTAATAAACTATTTATTTATAGAATTTCTGTCTTCGCAATTTCTCATTCTGCTAGGTGTTTGTGCAAAATCTGTGCTATTTGAAAATGTCAGTATTTTCTATTGTAGAAAAGAACAGATTTTTACCATGACAGTATTTTTAAACAAAATATTTAGAAAGTACACAGCAATAGAGAATGCACAACATTGACAAAAAAGTTGTTCTCACTGGTGCCAAAATACTAAATGAACAGCTTCAAGCCAAGCATCTGTGAAAACAAAGACTAGCCTGTTCAAACCATTATCTAGGAGAACAAGAACAATAGCAAAGAGCACCATTTGTTGGTTCATTTTCACCCAGAAATGTACGCTTAATATTAAACTGTGTAGGTAGGAATCTGGAAGGACATTTCTTATGTTCAGTAAGAACAAAGTACAGAACTCCCACTTAATTTTATCCAAGATAAATACCAAGCTTTCTCTTGATAGTAACCATAACCACACAGGTCCCAAATTTTAAATTCTTGTCCTGAAATGTAGCTGAAACGTCACATATCAAGAACTTCAAGGTTAAATCTGTTTGCTTCTGCAATGATTGCAAAAAATAAAATTGCAATTTCAACTGAAGAGGTCTTCTATCTCATCCAATGTAAGCAGAGGAACATTTATTCCTGGTGGGTGTTGTTGAGCACTAAGGAGGTTAAATATACTGAGCTGAGTACCAGCCTGCATGCTGAGCATGCCAGCTTACATATGGCTTGTGGGGATGTCAGATGACGTCTTTTACACAACAGAACAGGGACAAATATTACTGTATCTGTTACAAGCCCTTTGAAACAACCCCAAACATGAGCATGAGCTTCATTCTTGGCTGACTCAACAGGGAGCAACACACCTGAAAGATCCCGTTCTGGTTGATAGCTATGGTGCAGCAAGAGCAGGAAAAAAGCAGAGTCCTCAGAAATCTGCCTTGCCACTGTGTGTACCCCAGGTTCTTTCCATGACTGCATTCACTCAGATCAACACATTTCAGTCAGGAGATTTAACTCCATTTTGAACCAAAACACTGTAGTCAGGTTAAACCCCAGATCCTGAAGTGTACTCTATCTTTATCTTTAGTAGAATGTTTGATTGAAGTAATGAAATATATTGACCCTATTCTGCTTGTAATTAATTATATCAAACATCTGTGCAATTATTCCATGGCTTGTGATTGTTTACTTGGCTGTTTGATAACATGGATACCTGCAATGTGCAACATCCTGCTGACAAGATCATGCACTTTCATTGCTTGGAACAGCAGTACTTTAAATTCTGAAAGTACTCAGTTGCTGTCCCAGTGAACTTCTGTCTAAATCAGGCCTCGTTCCAATCCCATTTCCCACTTAGCTCCTTTTCTGTACTGGCACATAGTGAAGTAGGGATTCCAGGAGAAACGCCTATGTGAAAATGGAGTGATGATGCTGAGGGAATTAGAACTGGGAAGTTTGGATGAAACCAGCTCCTTTTAGAGCACAAATGGGGGAAAGGCCATTTTTCTAGTTAGTTGAGTCAGAAAATGAGGGAGGAAGATTTTGACCCTTCTCATAATAATTGATTTCATTTACAAATACCAGTTAAAGAGGAAATTCTGTATTGACATGAATTTATTGATCTATGGTTGTGGTTAGAGGTACTTACCTGACAATTATGTGTTTCAATAAACAGCTTCCAGATGACTTGTCTGTATCTGCCATCTTTGGCAGTTATAGAACATTTGTCTACTTTTATTTCACAGAATCACAGAATCAATTACATTGGAAAAGACCTCTGAGATCTTCAAGTCCAATTATTTGTTTGTTTTTCCATATTTATTCAGGGTGCCAGCTGGGAAGTTGCTTTTGGTAAGTACAGAAAGCAACAGCTACCCTATCATGGAAACAATTCTAGATTACATTTCTAACATGGTTCTTATATTGGGAAAATGAGTGAAAGTGGTGGTTTTCACACTATCATGCCATCTTGGGATTATATAGGAGTCATGTTTAATGCTGTTTGAGAGGAAAGTAGGATTTGCCAGTTCAAGATCTAACCCAAAGAAGCAGAGGAGCCCAATAGAGATTTCCAAGTCAAAAGACAAATTGTCTGAAAGTGCTACATCCCTGCACTCAGTTAAGAACACAGGTGCTGAATTACTTAGTGTTTGTGGTGACTTATCTCTGTCTCTTGCTTTGTGTAGCAACCAGTAGTGCAAAAGATTGGCAGGAGAGCTCTAATCACCCAAACGTTGAGGCAACCAGACTGCCTGAAGGTACATCAGCCATGCAGATCTCTTGCTCAAAGAGGAAAAACCCATCTTAGTCTCAAATAAGATGAAGGGAATACACAAAACTTAGATAAATAAATTTTCATACAAAGGTATAGAAATACATTTCATAGAAATGTAATTTTTCATATGAATGTTGGAATGGAAGTAGGTTTTTTCAGAACTCTTAAGGTTTCTGATTTCATCTGTTTGATTATTGACCCTTAACTAGCTAAAGCAAGGAAGTGGAAGTCAGCTAATACTGACTTTTTCTGCCAGCTCAGACCCTCTGGCTCCTTTGTGTAATTGTTTCCTGGGACATTTGCTGATCTCATTTAATATTCCTTTTGATAACCAGACTTCCAGAGGTGTCTGACCACTGCACTAACACTTCAGCCAGCAAGACAACAGACCTTTGCAAAGCCACCACTTCTGAAGTCATTACTGATTTTTTACAGAAAGCAACTCAGAGGAAATCCTATTAGCAATAATTAATTAGGTTTTTAATTGTGTAGTAATGTAAAACTAAAAAATAAGATAAAGGTATTTAAAACTTAGGTGAGTCCTTTGAGAAGTCTGAAAAAATCTCTTTTAAAGGAAAAAAAAAAAAGTTCAACTAGGATTTGAGGTAAAGTTTAGTTTAACTTGGGAGTTAAACCTGGTGGAGTACCTATTAGCCAGCTTTTTTTTTTTTGTTTTTAACCAATCTACTGACTTTCATTTATAATCACATAGCATTAGGTTTGCATTCAGCCTACTCTGTAGAGGGGAATGCTCATTGTTCGAGTGTATAGGCTATTTTTAAACCAGGTATAATGCTTTAGGATGGACAGGAATTCTTTCCTTTTTCCCAAATTCAGTGTATGTGAACGTCTAGCAATAAAAGATCCTTATTTCTAATACGTGATGCTACCAAACAGATCATGTTGATCTCTTAAATGAGGTTTCAGAACAAATTTACTACGCTTTAGTCTTACACTTAAGCTCTCTAAATACTTAAGTTAAAGAAGCAATTCTAGCAGAGTATATATTCTTTGCTGTCTCTACATGAAAATTAAATTTTCTCTAATGAGAATAACATGCATTATTCGTACACCCCTGACAGTCCTGCAGTCTTCTAATACTCTTCTAGTACAAATTGTCCCTAAACCCCTGAAAATTTGACATTAATTTAAATAAATATTTACATCAAAGGTCCTAGGAAGCCATTGTTTGGATGCACCTGACCGGAAAATTTCTATTCTGATACGAAAATTGATAGAGGTACATTCTTGGGTGCTGTAAACCAACCCTCTTCTACTTACTTCAGTGTAACTCTCTTGATTTAATTATGAGTCCAGTCTATGATGTACTGTAAGAGAGGAGCCACTTGACCTAACCTGGAAAAGAGATGCTAAAATAGGGTTCTCTGGCCTGCATTGTGGTGATTCAGATGATGCTTGAACACTAACACTGAAACCATAATTTAAATCTTCCAAAAGCCTGAGGAAGTTTAGAGCCAGATCATACTCTTTTCTCTTACCTCTGGTCACAAGCTGGGCTTTACAAGTTCCACATTTGTGGCAGGCAAAGGTCTGTTATTTTACAATAGATGGCTCAGACCATATGCCTAGTAAAAATGAAGTGTTGGGAATTGAGGGAAGACGATCCAGGAACAATGACTTAAGAAAATGAAGGAGCTGGGTGACCTAAGGCCCGTCTTGAGAAAGTTGATGTGGAAGGTAGTATGAAATCATGAACATACAAAGAGAAACTGAACCTCCGTCCTTCTTATATATATTTATATATACATATATCTCAGTCTTAGGCCAAACTTCTGCTCAGCTAAGTGTGTAATTACAGGGCAAAATATTTCCCTCTACCATGATTGTCTTGCAACCAAGAACAAAACACCAGACAGCAAAACAGGCTGTGGATGGTGCACAAGGAATAGCGTACAGGGAAAAAACTAGAAAGTGCGGAAACAGGATATAGTACAAGATGCACGGAGTGCAACTCTTTCAGTAAATATTAGCAAAGAATTATTGCAGATATTTATCCAGTTCCAAGGAAAGTGGAGACGTGTGTGATATCAGCTGATCTGTTCTGTCATTACACACCTGTTCTCTTGGAGGCATTCCTTCAATTGGAAGGACCAAGTGCAAGACTGAAATGCCAAAGCACCCTGCCACAGCCCATTCTGCTAGGCTCACAGCATTGCATAAGACAATCATAAAAGGAGAAATGCATGAAACTGTGCACAAAATGAAAATACCCTGCAGGGAAAAAGTCTGCCCCCTCTGAACATTTACCTTCAGGATGTCACAGTTAAGGCTGGGACTAGGTCAAAGAGGGAAACGAGCTGCATTTTAAACCTCTTTACCCTCCAGTTATTTGTGTTCAGTCAGTCACCCACAGCTAATGTTTCTCCTTTTTTTTTATCTCTGTTATGACAGAATTGAGCTACACAAGATGTACCATTTGTAGAAACAGCTCTTTGGGCTATGAGGAGGTCTATGAGGACCTTCTTCAAGACATATTCACTGCATCATGGTGTTGATGGTAGAGACTCTCAATCACTGCTTACACTGACAGCCACCATATGTTGCTACTTCAGTAGCTGTGTCAACAAAAAGAAACGTTCAGAGAGGAAAATGGTCTGGATAATGACCTTCATTTAATTTTGGTTTTTTTCAATAGTGCTCTTAAAAGCAGATTTGACAGTACCACACAGATCACCAGTTCCTAACAAGTTTGCTGTACCAATAGGAAAGAGATTTGGGGTAGAAAACAGTCACATCACAAACACCATTGTTCTTCTCAGTGTAGTCTGGGAAGTTGACCCCACGCTTCCAGGCATTTACACTGTGGTGAGTTTGCAGAAGTCAGAGGAGCAGAAAGAGTGTTGAGCTGAGGGGAAGACAGCCAGAGGTGAGAAGGAGGAAGTAAGAAGTGAATGGATTGGAAGGAGTAATAAGAAAGAGAAGAACATGGCAGCAATGAAAAAGGTTGGAAAATAATGGCTTTTATACTGGGATGGGAAAGGTGATGTGGTTTAAGCAAGGTAACAGAAAAGATGCTAGGGGGGTTTTATATGTCATGGGATTCACTTATATGTCTTGAAACATTTTGTTAGCATGTCCAATTTAAAATAGGATTAAAAAACTAGTATGAAAATGAAATTGCTGTCTTCCCATGTAGGGTTGTTTGAAGAGTTGTTAACATGTGTTTTACTAGTATGATGCTTTTGTTTTGTAACAAGCAGGTGAAAATCTTTTGGAGAAGTTCTGAATAAATTCCTGAAAAACTCTTGGGTCTTGCTGGGTGGCAATCTGAAACAGCAATTGGAATAGAAATGAGTTCGGTTCAACTAAAAAAGAGTAATGGTATGTGATTATTCTTGTTATTATCGTTTCCAAGACCCACAGGTTGAAACCACATAGTGCTGAGCACCACACACACGTGGAGTGAAATTTAGTCCCTTTCTAGTCCAACCCACACTCTGAATACATGCTAGCATTGAAAAAGAGCTATCGTGTATCTTGTTCTTTGCCCACACATAAATCTATGGTAGAATTCAGAAGGGGCTGAAGATCTCTTAGTGTGGTTACAGCCATTAGTGCCCATAATTTCCCAAATTTCCTCTCCTTATTGATATCCTTCTCCGTCCTTTTCACCCTATAAAGGTGGAAGAGTTTGAGTGGGGAAGGGTTTATTACAGGTTTCTAAAGATTGGTGGTTTACTAATATTTAAGCAGGTCTTATTCCAGACTCTTCTCGCCTTTTATAATTACATGTGCTTAAATATTTCAAAATCACAGATCTTTGACTAACAATTCATTACATTTCCTACTGAATTGAGAATAGCAATTCTGAGCTAGTTTCTCCTAGGCATAACACTTGCAGTTTACGTTTATGTATTCTTTTCTGGAGCCCAGTTACACAGCATATTTTGTGTTGGGGGAAAAAAAAAGTAAATTGGATATTTCAGAACAAAGTACACAGGACAATGTTTAGAGTTCTCAGTATGCAATACTGAGAACATGAATGTAGCAGTCAATATTTGGCATGCATTTTTCCTCCCTTCCCCTGGTTTTCTTCATAGTCCCTAGATCAAATCTCAAGATATATGCAAACATGACTTCTCATTTCCCCTCCTAGTTCAGAAATTTTGTGACAGTAACTCCTCACCTTACAGGAGTCTTAGCATAGCTAACTTTGTCTCAGCACCTGCACTCAGCATTTTTAGATGCTATGATCTTATTCACTGGTGACTAGTCAGATCTGATGGTACCTTCTGATGGTAAAGACTAATTACAAAAATGTCTCATAAAGAAATAACTCATCTCCACCTGTATACAGAAACACAGCCAGAGATCAGAGGTCACCAATTAACTTTAGGGAATCCTTGTTCTGCTCTGTGGCTTCCTGAAATAACATTTTTTTTTTTTTTTAAGTATATAGTTGTTTGAGGTTGGTTTTGGGGGTTTTTTGTTTTTTGTTTTTTTTGTTTGTTTATTTTGTTTTTTAATATACAATGCTATCATCATTTGCTGCAGGTACATGAAAGTGCTCTTTTAATGCCCACTGCTGATACCTCTGACTGTAGTAACATGTAGTATTAAAAATGGACTTCATCACCCACTTGGAACATTTCAAGTGCCTTGTAACAGTCAAATTGCTTGGCTTTACTTCTGAATTAGAGCAGGTGTTGCTCAAGGAAGCATTTAGACTGAGAGCGTCTCTGAAAGTTCCCTTTATAGGTTCAAAAGAATAAATATTCACAGCCAAGTCCAACCAGAGTTTCCCTCCCCATCAGTGGAATATACTATCCCTGCACTAGTATATGAATGCAAAAACTTTTGAAGTCAGGAGATCTCACTGTTTTGTGTCTGAGGTAAATGCTGGACCAGAAACCTCAAAGGAACCTAAACTCTCCCACTGAGTGAAACATCCTGATTTAATGATTCAAAAGTCTCAGCTTCCATGGCAGCTTCATAAGGTAGGTGCTATAAGTTATTTTTCAGGTATGATAAAAAAATGTGTAATCCTTTCTTCACCTCTGTGACACTTTCCCCTTTTTTCCCTGTAATGTTGGAAGCACTGCTGTAAGAAAATTTTACAGCAAGTGAAAACCCACCTTTTCACCAGATATGTAGTAAAGATATGTAGTGGGTGTCAAATTAACAGCTTAAGTACATTCTTCTCCCTGACCTTTTAGATGTTTATGAAAATGAGAATGGAAAAAAAGAATTAATTTCTCTTGATTTTTTGCTTTTAATTTCCTTTGGAGTTGTGTTTTTTTTTTTTTAAGTGCATTCTCATTTGCTAAAAAAGCTATTTTTATCTTTATAATTGATTCAGATGAGAAATCTTTTGACTATGCTATTGCATATTAAATGTAGGGAAGTTAGAGAAATAGAATTTTTGCCTGGTCTGCAATTATTTTATGTCTCATGATCTTGTCACTATCCTGGTGAAGATATTGCTGTGAAGCATGTGGTAAAATGCCAGGGTGAGAAACAAGCTTAGCAATTTGAAATTATTGTGGTCAAATTTCTGTTACACCCTCTGTGATCTGATAACAACAACCTTAACAGGCAAACCATTGCAAAGACATACACATTCAGATAATCTACTTATTTGCAGACTTGAACAAATATTGACACAAGGCAACATCTCATACCTGTGGGTAATGACCCACCACAGTAGTGACAGATTATAGCCCTAACTGGAGCCTGTGTGTGAAAATCCTGAGTGTACAGACCTTAGCTCCATTTCTTCAGCAGTATAATTTGTTTTCTTCTTTTGATAAAATTGATCAAGTCAAAGGAGTGACACTGATCTTCCTGGGTCAGGTGTCTGAAGCTGCTTCTGAATGCTGCTTTAATGGTGTTTGCTACAGTAGGATGTAACTTCAGGTGGAGCTATACTACATACTGCTGTCAGATTTTAGGTGGGCTGAATGCTATCCTGGGGGTGCCTCTCACCACTGCTAATAGAGGAGAACCAAAAAACTTGTGCAGAATTTGAGACACCCAGTTAAGTGCATTTCACACTCTGAGATTTTCACCTACTCGGATTCCATTTTGTCTAGGATACTGTGGGATACATGTGAGGGGTTTTGTTAGGTCAGTGTAAACCAGAATGCATGTGAAAACCTATCTGTGAACTGCTTTCTTGTGAATAACCCATACAGTTTTATAGATGCTGGAGGTTTTGATGTGATGCCTATAGTAGAAATATACTATTTGGGGATTATTATTATTGTATTTTTGTTGTATAAAGAAGTTCAAAAATGTAGCAGTAGTATTTTTATAATGGCAATGGTCTAAAAATACGTTAATGTTAATTTTTTGGTTAAAGATCTTTAATACAGACATAAGTATACAAATTCTTAAGTTTAATTGCTTCCTCCCCAGCTGGATCCAGATTGGATACTTGCAGGTTCCTAAATTGCTTATAATACAGTCCAGCTTTCAATCTGACTTTTCATTCTGGAGCTCCATCCCCAAAAAGGAGGTTGAATCTGAGACGGTCAATATCATTGTAGTTCAACAGAGGAAAAGAAAGGGAAACTCTTCTGCTATACATGTTCACCAAGTACTCTTTCCTCACTGCATCTTGCATGCCTGCTTGAGGAGAAACCACAGGCTTTCGTGTATTTGACTCTTCAAGGAGCATATTTTGTAGGTGTGATGCCAACGTACAGCTATGCAATCACCACATCTCAAAGCGTGGGCCTTGTTGGTAGATTCCTATCAATACAAGAGTTCTACTAGAAGAACTGGCCGGGAACTTTATACCAGGATAATTATGCTAAAAAGGTCTTTCTAGCCAGCAGTCAGCTCCAAAAAAGAAACATCTCTCCCCTTTTATCCCTTCCTCCAGCCAAAAGGATTAGCTCTCCATCTGCTTGATTGGAAGGCTCACTTTTGGCCTGCAAAGGACCTTAATGTCAAAACCAGCAAGTAAAGACAGTGCAGGTTGATTTCCTCACCTGTTTTCCTTCCATTTTTTTTCATCCAGGTTTTGAGAGAACATTTCCTTCAAACCCATTATAACTTTTTCTTTTCCTTTTTAAAATAGGGAAGGTATGTGTGATTTTAATACTTCTCTGATTATATTCCATAGCTTGCTGAAGCAAATCTAAAATTATAACTTTTATGATAACAGGTAGAAACTTTTCTACCTGTTTGGGTGAATATGAAGGCTAGTGTCCTTCTGAGCAGCTGACTCAGGACTCCTAAAGGAAGTCTTGTGAAGGAAAGTCTTCTCTTATCACTTGGCATTTCTGACTTGCTAATCTGATTTCAAAGAAAAATTGTTTATAGGAGTTCCTGGTTCAGATCCTCCTCTTTGCTAAAGTTGATGTCAAAGCATGTGCAACAGTAACTGGATGAGCAAGTCAAGCTTGTTGAGTTCAGATCCAGATATGCTAACAATTTACTGATTTAGCAGCTCTCAGTTAATAACCAGAGAAATAGGAACCCATCCAGAGTTACTGGGTCAGATAATATGTCTTCTTCCTGTAGTGGTGCTGAAATCCAAGTCTGGGTGATGTCCCAGCTCAACAAATCTTTGGGTTAATTATTATATTTATTTGATATTCCAGGATAAATGAACTGATTAAAAAAAAAGAAAAGAAAACAAAACAAAACAAAACCCAAACAAACAGCCTGTGTTTTCTCCCCATTCAAACCCTCCCTCTACTTCCTATTGCTGCTTACATGATTTCATTACCCACACTGTCTGTCTCTTGCTACACGGTTTGACCAAGCAAGTGATACGGTGAATGAAGAATGAAGCTCAGACTACTTTACCTGTGCCCATTCAGCCTCTTCCTGATAGATCACAGGGGAATGTCAGCAGTAATAGTCTGTACTCAGACACATCATCCTTGCTTGGGGAAATCATGGCAGTGGGAACAAGTTACATGGTACCCTTCACAGAATGAAATGATAGAGAAGTAATTGAACTTACCACACAATGAACAGAATTGTTAGCATTTTCCAGGTGTTTTCCTTGTGTCCCAAATCAAAGCTTGGTTTGGTTTTAAAAGTCTCTATTCCTGACAACATATAAAATGTATTACAGGAACTAGACAACTGTTGTCACAACAAGAAGACAAAAGTTTTCATGAGTCTTCTTTTCTATATAATTTTTTTTTTTTTAACCAGATGCATAAAATCAACTCTCTGAAGTATTGACTCAACTTGTCCAAGTATTGACTTGGCAAAGTCAATAATAAGGTTCTTACTTATTCTTATTTAGTCCTAATTAGTATAGCTTTTAACTTCACAATGCCTTTAGGGACTCTATCCAAGCAGTCAGTAAGATTCTTTCTGGTAATAGACTTGGTCATGCCCATCAACAGAAAGCCCCCATCCCTCAGGGTTGGTAGGGAGATGGAAACCTTTTGGGAGACTACAAGACTCAATTCTGCGTGGCTGTTGTCAGCACTCAAGAGGCCATGGGGTTGGTTGATCAGCTTGTCTGCACTCATGGCCAGTGGCAAACCAGTATTCCTCTATGGTAACATTGACTGTGCATCAGTTCTCTGTGGAAATAAAAATTGTCCACAGAGGTGGGTCACTTGCATCCTGTTGGAACGGTCCACATTCATGGTTGTTCCTATTTGGCTCCATTCCCTTGAAGAGATGAGGAGCAGCTGTGCAGGAAGTCAGTGATAGCCACACCACCCAATGCTACATGTACAAACAGCCTCGATAAAGGCATGCACAGTAGTGCTGGAGTCAATTCACCTCATCTGTATGACCATACAAATGAGGCCAAATGAGGGCTGCCACCACGGGTTGGCAGGCTGGAGATGTCCAATAGCTGGGACCTGACCTCCACAGCTGCCAGTGTTGCAGAGGCTTTTGAACGATGACTCAAAATACATCTTAGGTAGCAGTCCTACAAAAAATAAAATGGGGCTGTTCTTGTCTGAAAACACAGATATTCCAGTTGTCTACTAAAAAATTAAAATAGTTCAGTTATCTTCATTCCATTATAAAAAGTTTTTAATCTCTTTTACGCTGATTATTTTTAAACTAATTATATGTGGTGCTGTTTCTTTATTGATTTTCCATTTGCCATTTATCAAAGAATGAAACACTGACTTTTATTGCTTTATTGATATAAGACAAGGTAAAAGGTATTGCTTGTCACCTAGCTTTTTGTGAATGATTGTTTATACTTTCATTTTGCAAGCTCTGTTGATGAAGATACAATTCATTCATGTTTTCATGGGATAATTAAAATAGGCCATGGATACTATTGCAGTGCTGCCAGGGGATACAGAATGAGTTTCCCAGACTGTACAAGGAGTGGGTTTGTACTTGTGATGAGAATTAAAGTTCAGCAAGTGTGAGCCATTGACATACCTGCCCAAGTCAAAGGGGATTTCAAAGCCTGTGGAAACTCACTGTTTCATGAACAGATGTCTCACTCATGAGACATGAGTGACTCTCATCTCAGACTCACCATCATGAACTCACAGTCTCACTGAACAGATGTTCCTCAGCACTTTATTATCTTCTGCATCTGGAAGCTCTGAGGACACCCAGGCACAGCCTGATTTCGGACATTCTTCTTTAGACCCCAGAAGTAGGATTTAGTTGCCAGAACAGACTACCAGTGAAAAAGCCTTGTGCCTTTTTAAGTGCCCCAGGATACCTGAGAGTCAGGAACAGAGAATTTGCACCCTTCTACCTCTGCAACCATACACAATGCCAGATTCTTGTGAAGGACATTGTGTGCCTGTGTTCTTGTAGCTGTATGCCGCCTCTTCCACTGCTAGGAGAGAATAGCAGGACTCTCAAGTTTGCTGCTGTAAATATTCCTCAAGAGGAATTTGATTCCCTCCATTGACTCCAAAGGGAATATGGTCTTCCACCTCAGGTGTCCGTGTTGCAATGCTGAAGCTGAGTTTGGTGACTATTCACTGCTGCTGCAGAGTGGACCAGTTGGGAGAAGGCAGAAAACTTAGAATCTGGTGATGACTACAGCTGTGCAACCAGGCCAGCCACATCACTGCTGAGGCCTTCAACAATGGCTCACTTTGTTCCATCAGTGATGGGAGAAGGATCCAAGCCTGCCGAATAAGGAGGTGAAAGAGAGATTAAATGGATTGTTTGTTCTTGTCTTACCTTGGTATTACCTGTATTATTTACAACTGCAAGGGTTATTAACACAGGCTTCCGGTCAGGCAATGAGCTCAAAATCTGCCTACTATTCTCCTAAAACAGACTTACTGCTTTCTTGCTGGCGTAAAAAACTGGGTTGAGTAACTCTCTAGGCGTAATCTGCATACAGCTTGAGCAACTTACCTAAAAAGCCTAGCTGCATTTACCTCCTTGAAAACCTGGAAATTAAGTCATTCTATGTGGCATTATAAAGAGCTGCCTTTCCGGAAAGCTGTTAGCAATGTTGTGATTTCATGGCAGCTGTCCTGATAAGAACCCACTGAACTACAGCAAAGGTTGAATGGTACTACACAGGAGTTCGGAGATGATGAATTGCAGTCCATAGAGCTAAGGTGTAGAGTTGCCTTGGTGTTGGTAGAAATAAGACTTTCCATTTCAGTATTAATTCTCTAAGGTATTCAGTATCTGCCTTTCATTACCAAGATAAACCTGTGTAACCAGAGATTATCCTATTCTTAACTGGAAAACATACTCTGTATTTATTATCTCCTATACCCCAACTAAGTAAATTAACCTTCTTCAGAATTTATGTTTATTATTATTTATTCACATCATGAAACACAGAATTGATCTCCAGCTTTACTGAAGAGCCTTTGTAAGAACAACAGAGAAGCTTTCAACTCTAGGAAGCAACATTCAAATTAAACTTTCAGTTTCTAAGATGAATGATCCCCTTTTTTTAATGCACACAATCTTTTCAATTAATAATGTCAATGCTCATTTATGTAGTGCTCTACCACCTGATCTCTTGAGGGCAGCATGCACAGGATGAGTCTAAGGTGATAGCTGGGATTTTTTTCTGCCTAGGAGAGTAGAAATTTGTTCAGCATAACCTTAAGCTGTTTAAAGAATGTCAGGAAGGCCTTTGCTTAGGGTTTCTCATGCCCCTAAGACCATTCAGATTCTTTCATAATACAGTTATAGATCTGAGACACCTGTGTTAATTATGAATGCTTCTTTTGCAGCATGTTTTCTTTAGCAGAGTGTGGAATGGACTTTTACACTTTTTTCACCTTATTTGAAGCTAAAGCTTTTTATCATTTTCTAGGGTACACTGGAAGGATTTGTTTCTTGCAAATTTATAATGGACATAATTTGTTTAATCTCTAAGCCTTATTAATTTCCCATGTCAGTTGCTTTTTTCTGTTCTTCTGGTCATTCTGATTGCAATACTGCTTGGAAGCATTTCCCTGCTACTGTTGCTCCTTTGTTGCTCCTAACAGAATGAAGTTATTTATCCACTGGACGTAATGTTTAGCACCATTTATGGCATAAGAAAAAACATTGCACTGACCAAAGACTGGCCAGACTATAATGCTAAGTAACTCAGTGGGAAGAAATGTGGGAGAAGTCATAGTCTCAGGATTCCTGGTAACCCAACTGCTGATGGTGGGGACAGTGAACTGAGTCACTGAGTGTTCTCTGTGTGCTAGGGGTGCTGTACAGTGAAACCCGGCACAATACAACAAGTTGGGCACTTCTGCCCTGCAGGTTGAAATTGATTCCTAAAAGATGAGCATCTAACTACCAGCAGCAATGCACTAGACACTGACAAGTTGGGCTTGATGATCCTTACAGGTTCCTTCCAAATTTAGATTTTCTTTCTATAAGGAAAATAACCTTTCTTCTTTCTACATTAAAGTAACTCTACGTTTAAAAGCATTGTTAGAGACTTGAAACAAAATATTTCTAATGCATACATAAGATGTTTTGATCAACTTAAAACATTCTGGTTTCGTTTCAAAAATAATTTCAGAAAGAAAATTATTTCCATGCTGATCTTATGACCAGCTCTTTTTTATCCGATGTAAAAGATTAGCAACAAGATGATGGCACTAGTATGAAAGTATTTTTTTATGAATGGACTTCTCCTAAGAGTTTGCTGAATGTCTTCATTTTGTTTATGGACTCATTTTTTTAATTATTGGGGGGGGAGGGTGGAAATGAAGTTAAGAAGGCACTGGTTCTAATGCAGGAGTACAACACCTAGCAGTTAGGTACCTAAGAGTGGAAGAAAATCAAAGCCAAAGTCTTACCAAAAGTCATACAAGAATTCAGGTATGAAACCTGGAGTCATCACAGAGATCTCCAAGACATGAAATACAGTCCTGAAAGGCAGCTATTCTTTAGGTAAAATTTTGATAAAACTGCAAAATGCTTAATTCAAAGTGTTCATTTTTCTTTACTTACTATGAGTTCATTGCCACTTTAACACACAAAGCTCAGTGTTCAGTGAATGCATTCTGCTTAGTGAAATCAAAATCTCAGCTATGTGGTAACTGAAAATGAGAAATTAGGCCCTGGGTTCAAAATGTCACAAAGCATTGCCAAGGCAACAATATCAAATCATGATAAGCAGAATTATTCTGAGCAGTAGACATAGCTTAAAATGAGGTTAAAACAGCTTTTCCTGAAGGTTGAAGTGAGCCACAACACTCACCAGTAGCCTTTAAGTAAACAGCACCTACAATACCTGCAATATCTTTAGCCTCTATAATGCATAGCATCACCTTTGTGCTAGATATTCTATTGACTCTGTGTGACTCATATTTTATGACCTCACCAATGAGATAACACCCTTATTCGATAAAAGACTCTATCAATTAAGAAAAGCCCTGATAACCTGCTGCCTGATAACCTGATTAAGAGCTGAGTACTCAGGGTGGTGTTGTGAGACCTTTCATTTCTAATCAATTCTGCTTTCTTTTTGAGCAGCTTTATGGAATTATCCAGCCTTTGGCAAACTTGTGTATGATGCTTATTGCACCTAAAGATAAATTACCCTCTATTTGTTCAATTTGCTGCAAGGTGGGGCCCATCTGCTTGTAGGGATCCATTCTCTAAAGACTTGGTATCACAATGTTC
Organism: Xenops minutus; assembly: GCA_035221455.1. Classification (NCBI taxonomy): domain Eukaryota; kingdom Metazoa; phylum Chordata; class Aves; order Passeriformes; family Furnariidae; genus Xenops; species Xenops minutus. Next base: position 16,475,897 of record JAWWEE010000158.1, read on the forward strand.
ATTTTCCATTTGAGCATCCTTAGGGCTTTTGTATATTTGATATTTTTAGAAGTCAAAAAATGAAAAGGGAATAAAAAGCAATTTAGAAACTTCAGTTTTAACATCATAGATGTACATACTGATTTATAAGTTCTCAGACTGGAAACCTCAGTGATTTATGTCAAATTTGAGAAAAATCCTCAAACCCAGAACAGGAGGCAAGGTTTTCCTTGTCTGCATAATCCAGTAACTGTAGATCACAAAATACATTCAATATTACCACAACATTGCCAAACCCTTCCCTCTGTGAAACTGTTGTCACACATCACTATCACAAAGTAATGGAAAATTTGATACATATTGTGAGACATACTGTTAGGACTTATGTTCCCTTTTTCAAGGGTGGAAACACCCATGAGAAAATGCCATGTAGTTTACTTCATAGTTTAGTTCTCCCTTTGTTGCTTCCCTTTGGATTCTAATCTTTTACTAACAGGGCTGTTAAAGTGCCCGTGTAGGAAGGAGATGTGTCCCTTTCTTCTCTTTCAGTTTAAACAATGAAACTTCTGATAGCACTGATGTACATACAGTGAGGTTTTGCTCCTTGGTAACCATCAATGTTTTGTGGTGGCAGCAGGAGCTCCAGGCGGTGCTGGAAGCCATTGGTGGAGCACCAGGGCTCAGGACAAACCTGCCTCAATCCTGTTCCAAATGCAGGCAAACGAGAAAGCACTGTGTTACTCTTTTTCATTTGTTTGCTTTGGTGGGTTTTTTTGAAGATTGAAGCCCATCAGTTTGAAACCTGTTATTCAGCTGTTACTGAGCTGACTTTTGTCACTAGTATGACTACAGTTTTGTTCCATGAGCTGAGATCCTCTATATAGAGAGTTTTCTCTGATAGCAACATTTCAGAACTACTCCAGAAGCTACGTGATTCACCCCCTCTACTCTGCCCTTGTGAGACCCTACCTGGAGTGCTGTGTCCAGGTCTGGGGTCCTCAGTACAAGAAAAGACCTGTTGGAATGAGTCCAGAGCAGAGCCACTAAGTTGATCACAGGGCTGGAACACCTCCCCTATGCAGACAGGCTGAGAGAGATGAGGCTGCTCAGCCTGGAGAAGGTTTCAGGGACACCTGAGAGCAGCCTCCTAGTTCCTAAAGTGAGCCTATAAGAGAGCTGGAGAGGGACTTTTTATACAAGCAGATAGTGGTAGGACAAGGAGCAATCGTTTCAAAAGAAAAGAAGGCAGGTTTAAATTATATGTTAGGATAAAATTCTTTACTCAGAGGGTGGTCAGGCAGCGGAACATGCTGCTCAAGAAAGTTATGGATGCCCCATCCCTGGAAATATTCAGGGCCAGGTTGGATGGAACCCTGGCTGGCAGTCGAAACTAGATGATCTTCAGGGTCCCTTCCAATCCAAATTATTTTATGATTCTGTGATATATTATTCCTCTGGGATATCTCAGCCATCTCAGCCTTACAATCAGCAGTTTAGAAAATTTCTGGAACATGAAAAATAGTGAGAAAATAAATCATCAGATATTTATGCACAAAACCATGCACAAAACCTGGGGCACAAACACCATAATGATGTGCCCTGCCCAGAATTGTACCAGGATACAAGGACATATGGCAAGAGGCACAATCTCGTGAAGTCAGGACCAGTCACCTTTGAGATTATACTAATCATATCACATTATACCATGCCATATCTAATAGATACATGTAATTATATATGCATAGATGTATAAGGAAAGGCATGGAGGAATGTCCTGGCAAGTCTATAAGGAGGAAGACTTCCCTGAATAGCATGGTCACACTGGTAAATGTATAGTCTGGTAGTGGTGGGAAATCCCTCAAGTATATAATGGCTCTGCATGAATCATAAACTACTTAATAGTGCATGGAAAAGCAGTCATTAGCCATGACTGGTAGAAGATGCACTATCTGATTTATCCTGGGCAAAAAGTCCAGAGACAGTGGTAGCACATTAAGTTGGATGAGCCATCCATGGCATACCTTTCACTTGTTATCAGCTGTGAGTGATAAACCAACCCCAGAGACATTCCAGTGTAAACTGAACTAGAATTATTTCAGGCAGAAAGACTTCCTATTTGCAAGAAGAAAGTTTCAGGGAAGGGGTAGCATAGGGCTTTGTTAGCAACAATGAAGGTCAATGAATATTTATAGCAAGAGAAGTGAATGGAAATCATAGAGAGCAGAGACCATTTTATTGGCTCTGGAATTAAGCAGTAAGGAAATACTAATTAAAACTAGAGGGCTGAAGTCCAGAAATCGTGGAGAATACTACAAAATTATGCACACTCCCTTCCTATGTTGTAGTTTCGTTTCTCCTACTAATGCTTTCACTTTTTTTTTTTTTTTTTTCCCTCTGAAGTAGTATGTCAGCTATGCCAATGTTTGACCCTGTGAATGTTCAAAAATTGATTGTGTTTTCTGGCCTTGCTGAACACAAGCCAACCCACGTCTGCAGAAACTGTTTTCCAGAAGTAGCAGTGCATACACACAGACATGTGCTCTGTATGAAGGACACTTGCCAAAGACCTGTGAATGCGTCCAGGAAGGAAATGTTCCTGGTCAGACAAACCACTCGAACCTTTACCATCAGGAGTTAGTAGAAAACAATTACCTCTTATTCATGCAATACATGTTATACAATTATAATATGTTCTCTAGTATAAATATCTGTCTGATCCCCCAAATATTTTCTGGACCTTTGGCCAACTTCAGTCAAATTGGGCAGATGGCTAGAGGTCTCAGGTTTAAGTAAGTTTCTGTAAAGCTAGAGAAATTAGTTAGCCAGGTAAAAGAAAGAAACTTCATTAGGATACCTCTGTAAAGGCCTTCAATTTCAGGAAAAGTTTCAATGTTAATTTGCCCCTTATTGCACAGTAAATGAACACGAGAGGTTAACATCAAAATGCTTATATGTTGGAAACAAGCCTTTGTCGCTGCATACCTTAAAAAATATCTGCCCTGATGGGTGGGTTTTGGGAAGTCCAGTAATACACATATACTGACTGAAAGCTGGCACATTCTTAACATTCTTACCTTGGATTAAACATTAGGATAGTTAAAATTTCATTCAGTATAATTCAATTAAAGTTTGAGTGGGCCAAGAAGGCAGAACCCTCTGAAATGACATTTCAGTAGGTCCAATGCTTGTGAAACTACAGTTCAAGAGATTTTTTTGCCCTGAAACGGAATGAATCTGCTATAGTCATCCCTCATAGTACATTACTGATCTGAGAAGGATGAATGACTCCCCTTTTAGCTGTAAAAAAAGATGCTTTTTTTTTTAAGAGAATCATAGAGGTTTTAAGGTTGGAAAAAACCTCTAAGATTAACAAGCCCAACTGTCAACCCAGAACCACCACCATGTTCACCAGCAAATTATGTCCTCAAGTGCCATATCCAAAACTTTTTTCAACACTTCCAGAAATGGTGACTCTGCCACTTTCTTGGGCAGCCTGTTCCTATGCTTGACAACCCTTGCCACAAAGAAACTTTTCATAATATCTAATCTAATCATCCCCTGGCACAACATGAGGCCATTTCCTCTCCTCCTTTTATGTAATCATGTACTTTCAAATCTGTGTGAGTCATGAAGGTATTTTAGCTCTACTGACTTTTCTTCCCCATTCTTGTTACCTCTGAGCCTGAGAGCATCCTGGTTGTCTGAACTGGGTCTTTTGCTCTGTTTTGCTAACAGTGCACACCAGAGTAAGGTTTTTGTTTTTCTGACTTTGGGAGCTCCCTACTTTCAGGTCTTTGTTCCTGATACTTTCATTGAACTGCTATTCTTCTTTTGTAAATTCAATCTGAACTTCAAATTTTTCTCTTGTTTGCCAAACTGATGTTAATTGTTAATTTCAAAATTGTTTCTTTAGTATTCCGTTAGTTTTAGTTTTGAGAAATATGAAACCTGAGGAACAAAAAAAAAAAAAAAAAAAAAAAAAGCACCACCATTTCAGAGTCAGCTTCCTCTACCTGCATTCATGAACAGGATTATAACCCACACAGTGCATCAGAACTTGCCACTATCAGATATAAACTTGCTTTCTCATTGTCTTGCTTTCCACTGTCACTCATCTGTTGTAGTTATGGAGAGATGCTCCTGAAATATCTCATTTGTCTAGAGGGTCTTACCATCCTGTTTCCCTGACAGGGTCACTTTCTTTTGTTTCTATTTAATTTTCACTATGCATCTTTTTTGGGAAACAGTTCAGACCCGATTCAGAGTTACTCTTGATATCTGAATAAAAGCATCTCCCATGCCTCTTCTCAGCTTTTTTGATTCTTAAACCATATGTTGAAGGGTGCATTTCTCAGAAATACCTTAGAAGATTTTCTGTATATCAAACAAGCAATCATTTTCTCAAAATCACAAGTGAAATACTAAGGGATAAAATTCAGGGCATTACCATGAGGATGAAAGTTGTAGTAAGAAAAATAGTGACAAAGATAATTCAGGCATAAGGATGCTCCCTCAGGCCTCTTTTTGGGAGCAAATGAGCATTACTTCTTCTTAAGGTGTGTGTTGAGACAGAAATCTTGGCAGCTGCTCTCCCACACAAAATAAGTGCATTGCAAACCTGGCACAAAGTTTCTTCTCATGGGCTTGGGGCCTTTGCACATATGCTTGGTCTCCATTTGGTCAAGTTTGGATACTCGTGGTGGAGGGGGAACTGTGCGAACAGCACAGAGGTTCTTGCAGCCTCTGCTGATCTCCCAGGCAGCTTTTCCGAGGTAAATCCATGAACATACCTACCATGACACTCATCCAAACAAAAATCTGTACAACACAGTGCTGTTCTTCCCCAGCCCCTCTCGTCTCCCTGCAAACTGGATTCTCCTTCCCTTGCTGGAGCTGGCCACAGCCCAGTTCCAGACAGTATTTTGTCTTTGTCATATGCTCAAAGCCCAATCCCATAGGTGATCTCCTGTCAGTCTTTAGTCTTGTAGAAGAAAGAGCCCCCTTTAATATGTTACTTTCTGAAAGTTAAGTCATAGTGACCAACATTTTCAGGAAACATGAACTGCTCTGTGTTCCCCATAGTGTACAGGAAATTATATTACTCTCTGACTGGAACTTAGGCTTGAATGCCTGTAGACAAAGAGGATCTATTTCCTCAGTCAAATTCTTGATGGAGAGTGGGCAGGATGCAAGCATTTCTGTCCACATATGAGGTGGAAAAGGCAACAGACACACCTTCGCAAATGCACGTATTGGTCCTCGATAAATTGGGAAAGCAGGCAGGGGAATTTAAGCTTTTCATGTGACAGTCTTTTCATCTATGCTGTTCCTGGTATGACATCTACATTTTCTACTTTACTCCCCTCTCTTTAATCCACATGCAAAGGTGAAAGAAAATATGTTCATGAATGATTTATCAAAGTGCTTCACGAAGGTCAGTCCTTCTGGTGCATATGTCAAGCAATGTGACATGTTGTATTACACCACATGAGTTATTGGTGTTTGTCATGCTCCTGGGGGTGGTAGGGAGGGGTGTTGGGTTGTGCTACCAGCAGTGCAAATTTTACTGTATGCTGTGTGTGACATGGGGAATGAGAGTCTCTTCCTGGTTCTGCAGAGTTATGCATCTGTAAGGGACACCTCACTATGTCCTTCAGCAGCCAAGAAGGAAGCCTCTAGTTGTGTCACATTCACAACAAAAAGAGAAAATACAATACAGGAAATAATACAATTTTTTTGTTTTCATTTACCCCCGGGACTATTTTAACTCTACAGCTTCAACATGGGTGATGTTCAGCTCTATCTCCTTCAGTTCTCTTCTCAGTCTCCAGTAAACTTATTAGTGTTCCAGGAAATATTTCCAGATCTGGTGTCTTGATTTCCTTACAAAAGCAGAGCTCCCATGTCCATGTCATTAGTGCAGTAGCAGAGCATATGGTCTGACAGCCTGTGGCATCAGGAGGTGGGAAAGGGCAAATGGGGAGTGAACAAGGGTTGCTGGTCTTTTTGCTTTAGTAGAATACAGGCAAGGAGCAAAGACTGTTGGGGACCAGCTAACTGAGGATGAATGGCAAAAATTCAGAGGCAGCTTAAAAAATTAAGGAAGCTGTTTCAAAACTGATCTGAATTGAAAGAAGATACTACATGTAGTAAATGGATTGTGTATTTCTCTTCTCAGAACAGCTTCAAAATTCTGAACTTTACAGTTTCAAAGAATGAGTCACAGATCTCTCTACACACTTGGCTTCTTAAAATTGATCATGTTACCTTCTGTTTTCCCTATTTTGGATTTTTTTTATAAGCTATGGCCTTTGTGAGGAAGTGTTGTGGGTTTTTTTCCAAAACCAGTATTGAAAACGGTAAGCGAAAGAGTTGGTCTGCTTTTCCAAAAAAAGGACCTTCTGCTTATCAAAAAATTAGGAAATCTGAGAGTGAATAGCATTCTACTTTGATATGAAATGATGTATTTCTGTTTCTGGTAGGAGGGGGGGAGGTGACTAATGCTATTTTTCTTCTTAATGTAGTGAAGCCCAAGATTGTATTTGCCTTACACGCTTATACATAGCTGATGCCTCCCTGTTTCTGTATTGCATGTAACTGTGACTCACTTTAAATAATAACTTTATTTATATTATTACTCTCAACCTTTCAGTTATCTGGAAGTTTAGCTAAGTGGGCAGCACATCATGCAAGTTACTAAACAGAAAACAAGTTCAACAAATGGAGATTGCAAAAATTACATGACAGAAGTAAACACAAGAAACAAAGATATATAAAACTGGGGTGAATCTCCAGCATGCCTACATGGATGCAATGCTACAATCTTTACAACTTTTATCCAATTGTCCTCTTTTTTTTTTTTTTTTTTATCTTTTTCTTTTGGTCACAGTGAAATAAAGGTCCTTTCTGGCTTATACGGCCTTTCTGCCTCATTTCAGTCTAAAGGGTAAACCAAAACGGGCATACTTTGAAGGAGGCACCTGAACAGGATGTATCTGCAATTTTCAGCAACATCTGCTCCTTCATTTTCACTAAGCTAACCTTTTTTAGCTAATGGAGGATATGGACTATTAACTCTCTAACTTTAAATGTTTCATGGAGATATGCTCCATGTCAGAATTCAACTCCCCACTGAGAGGTTTTGTCAGGGTTTGCTGCTGATGGGGAAACAATGCAACAGGAAAGTACAACTTCTTTCCTGCTTCTAATTTTGTGTTTGTGTGACTATTAAGGTAAGTTTTAACTATGGCTGTAAGAGGAAAATATAGATAGTGTCTAGCAAATGTTACACATGTCTTAGAAATTGTATTGACTAAAGAGAAAGTCTGTAACACTGAGACAGATAGAGGAGTAACTCTGCCATCTACCTCAGTGACCAAATGTCAGTGCTGATAAACTGAAAAGCTTGTTGCAATACCACTCAACTACATCTAGATGGGCAGAAAAAGACCAATTATTTATGTTTGAACTCTGGAATATAAGCATCCCTGAAGAAACAGTAGGGAGATGGAGTTTAAGATAAATATAGAGCAAAAAGGAGAAATATAAATAAGCTTTTCTAATGAAATTAAAAAAAAAAAAAAACAACCAAAAACAAGGAAATTGGAGACTTCAATAGACTGGATGTTTTTATATTTTTTTTCTGGCTGGATTTTCATTTTCTCATGGTTTTTTTTTTCAATCTTGGTGTCTTGATAGACTTAGATCTGTGTTTGTAATAAACTGCATGCACAATTAAAGCTTCTATATATCAGTTTGCATACTGCATTAATTTCAGTCTATATGCCTTTGATCTGCATATTTTTGAGGAAATAGATTATGAAAGGGAATATTTTTTATCCTTTAGCTCTCTAAATTAGACAATGTTCAGATTTAAAGAAAGCTATGAATGTCTCAGGAGGAAAGGAACCTTAATCTGATCCAAAGTCAACTTCAGAGCTCAAAGAGCAAGATGATGTTCTTCAGAGGGATTCAGTCTTCCATAAGGTGCAAGTGTCTGTCTCTCCTGCCAACACTCTCACCTCCCAGAACCTTCTTCCCTCGCAGCACAGTTTGTGTATCTGGCCTTTCCTTCTTAGAATAAGAGGAATTGGTGCTGGCAGACTCCATGTACAGTTTTCTTGAGTGCTGGCAGTGGAGGAAGCCCTTCTGTGATTTTTTTTTGGGAATCACTGTGAACAGTTATGGTACAAAAACACTAGGAACACATTTACAAAGAGGTGCGTCAAACTAATTCCGGCAGCCGAGCCTTTAGCAACAACTGGCCAAGTAGTGCCTTGCAAGAAAAGCACAAGGAACCTCACAACAAACAGCAAAAGGAATATCTCACCAGAATGTGGATGTAACTTCCACATAGGTGTCCTATGTAAAGGAACCTCAATGATTTTCCAGAGAGAGGAAAGTACATAGATTTCAAGGCAATCCAAATGAGCAGTAGAGACACAGGGGTGATGAGCTTGCAGCAGGGCTAATTGTGGTGAGCGTCAAGATGATCAGTAAGGAAGGATGAAGATCCAGCATGCTCTGTATAAATATCTGTATGTATCTCTGATCCCTGATATTTTATCCTGGGGCTAGACTGAGCTAGTATTGTCAACCTCAGAAAAAATTCTGTACTGTAGTGAACAAAACCTCTAGACTGCGATCAATACTCCAGCTATGAGTAAAGGTGTTGGGTCAAAAGTATAGATGCGCTACTGTTCACGTAAATGATGTTTTATCAGTTTGCTTAAGTGTTAACTCCTAGCTTATAAAACACTTGAATTTACTGTATAATACAGTCAACTTTGAGAAACAGCTTGTAAATAAATATTTCTGATGAAGACTGATAAGTCACAGAACCACAAAACCATTTTTGTTTGCCAGTTAAGATTCAGTGGCCTGAAGAAAAAGTAGATAAGGAGAGATATTTGTTCTCTACAAATAGCTTCTTTTTACCTTTGGTAGTTCACATATGTTTGAGATAAACAGCAGATAAAGAAGGATAGTTTCTATTTCTTTCTACATAGTCCCCATGGAAGGGAAACAATGCCTTCAAGATTTTGTGGTGCCTTTCCAAATATACCACTTATTTAAGAGAATATTAGTGATGTGCAGAAACCAGATTATTTTTGGTTAAATGTGAGATCTGAAAATTTCAGAAAGAACCTTATACATGATGATTTTCATTATATAGCATCTGGTTTGTTCATGGCTTTATCTTCAGCTGTTCTTATTACTTTGAAAGAACATTATAAATGAGAAAACAAGTACTACACTGAAGCACTGAACAGTGTACACGCAGCAGTACTCAGCCTACAATCAGCACATTCATTGTCAAGGCTTCAGGGCTCTAAATGCCTTGCATGAATCACCGGATAAACTGACATCCGGTTTCCTAAAGGCATGTCTACCCTGCCGTCACTCCAGCAGCAGCAAAGTGCAGACATACCACAAAACCTATGTAAAATGAATCTAAAATAGCCTGTGCTGCCGCAGCAGATTTATAAAAATATCTGGATTGGTTTTATACAAGCTAAAATCTCTAAGGATACATGCTGCCATGTTTAGAAAGACTCCTTTCCCTTAACCTGAGCCACCTGAAGACAGCTCTCCGGTCTTATGGGTTCATATGGATCTTCATTAGTCCAGAGAGAAAGATGGGCACCTCTTATAGATGATTCCTCTCTCTTGGGATGAGTAGAACAGGGGAAGTGAGGTATTTATGTAGCCTTATGTACCCAGACTTCAGTTCCCCAAAGTCAGGTGAGAAGAGCCTTCTCCAATGTCATTGCTCTGTGTTTCCATCCAGTTACTGTGCATTCACACATTCCTCCAAATCAGGACTCAACTGGTTTTCCCTCTGACATGACCCCAATAAGGCCCCCTTTGGTGTTCTCACTGAAGGTCCTAACACGGTTCTGAAAACATTTTCTGGTGCAATGTTGAGGACACACACATGTAAAATGAGAGCTGCGTCAGGCTCTAATACATCAGTATATGAGTGTAGGAGGCAGTCAGCTGGCCATGTAGACATCTTTATTTACCATATTAAAGTTCTAACTCTAATGACCATGGAGCTGTGTAAACAGAAACTAAGAAGTGTTTGAGAGGCATTGCTAAAAGCTGCACAATTGCTCAAACAGACAAAAGAAGGTGTGAGCACTGAACATGAGAATAAACTAAGTATATTGTGGTTTACCTTAATATCAGAACAGTCACATGACTGCCTTTCAAGGAATAATATAATGAATTAATCTTACAGTACATTCATGTGGTAAGATTTAAATCTTTGTAAATTGCACAGCAAAGATATTTTTGGATCAAATATGCTTTTAAGTCCAAGAGTATTTTTCAAGGCATTCACAAAGTTAATATTTGGCATTGTGTTTCTAGTGATATTAGCAATATGAGTGATGTAATTATAATGCTAACCAATAAAATTAGGGATATAAAATACAGAACCAATACAAACCACTACAAAACAATTAATCAAATAACTCTTACTTTTCAATGCCTGTTATTCTTGCTTCTCTTAAGCAAAAAACTTTGAGTATGAGAAGAAAAACAGTTATGATATGAGCTTACTACCAAAAGTTTCTACAATATTAGAACTGGTTAAAATAGTTCCTATTACACAGTAATAAATATTGTGACTGTATTTAAACATGATACTGATTTTAAAATTGCTCTCTAATGAACCCACCATTATTTGACATTGTATGCATGTATTTCTATATTGTTGACTTTAAATACTTTGAATAGTTAGAAACCCTTATTTAAATGTGTAGCTTTTAATCTTTATTTTCCATGGTGATGATCTTCAATTTTTGTTAAAGTCAAACATTCCTGATACCCCTAATATTCAATACGTGTTGTCATTGTGATCTTTAGGTTGCAATTTAATGTATGCTTTTGTGGGCTTTCATAACTATTGTTACTGTACATGTGCAGGTGAAATATTTAACTTGGAAAGTTTAACATGTACAGCTTAAGTCTGTTTTTTAAAAAGCTCATGATCAAGAATTCCAATCCAGAAACAAACTGTGACCCATTTAAAAAAAAAACAAACTTCAGTACATTGTTTTCATGTAAACCTGAAACCCTTTGGAAAGATCCATCAGTGCCAGAGAACTGGCTGGGGGAGTCTAAAAGTTGTCAAGTGAAAATGGCACTTTTGGATATCATTTTTAGTTAGTAACTGTGGCATTCTGGAAACAGGCCAGTATTTTTAAAACATCATGTGCTAGCTCATGAACTAAAGTTTTCTTTACATTTTCACCTTCTTTTCTTTTGATCAGTTTGGTCAAAAACTTTCTTTTTGTCCTTTACCAACATTAACAGTTACACTGCAGTTACCGAATTGATGATGAATTATATTTTTTCAGTATTTGGAGGTCTTAGATCTGTAACTGGGTATATACCAATTTGAAATATTTTAGTTCTGGTGACAGCTGAAGGCAAATACTCCTAGGTTAGTTATGTTTGTTGAAAAGCAGACAGCAAAGTAAAAAAGCTGTGAGCAATACTATTGTAAGTCATTACATAGAGTACCTACACTTGAAAGAAAATACAGAACTGGTACAGTCACATTAAATCAGCCTATATGCTGATCCTTTCCCTGCAGTCCTCCTTTTTTGATATAATTTTTTACTTGGATCATATAAGAAATAGAGTCATGCTGTCTGTGTGGTCAGTCCCTTCCTTTTTATTTGTCACTGGACAAAAGTCCCAGCAATCGAAACACCCCCAGATGTCAGAACACAAAGTGGCATCATCTTGCAGCTCCCACATGGAAGATGGTGTGCCTTCTACATCCTACAAAGGTGGAACCAAAGCTATTTGTTGAGGAAGGGTTGAAAAGAGAGGGTCTCATTGGATTGTGCCTGCTTCTGTGTCACACAAGGCTGAAGCAGATGCTGGGAAGGAAATGTCATATAACAGACAATATATACCAATTAATCTTTGCCACTGTGGGTCAAAGTACTGTCTGGAAACAAGGAGAGTTTGGAAGAGATGCACGCACAATATGTACAAGGTACATGGCATTAAAGTTGGCTATGGTCATCCTTTGCTTAGGAGTCTTTCATTTACACATTTCCTTCTCTCTCCAGGAAAAGTTTTTGCAGCATTCCTTTGTGCTACACAGCAACTGATTCTGAGGAGATGGGGAAACTTGCTGTGTGATTTTCCATGTACAAGGACCCTTTGTATAGGTCAGTGAAATTCATTGCCCAGGAGTGTACAAAGAGCAGGTGTGGGAGGAAAGCTTGGGGTCCCACCTTACACAGGTAAAGCAACAAACCTTTCACTGCTATCTTTCTTCTCTCCTCCTCAAACAACTCTAGGCTCCTTGCCCCTGCTGCTCTGTATGACAGCCTTAGCCTTGCTGAGGAAGCTGTTCATCAGCACCACACCTCACTGCTTGGCAGTGGTTATCCCTTCCTTACTTCTGCTGCAGAATCTGCAAGAAATGCAGATTGCTGAAAGCCACAGGGCCTTTCTGGGGATTCAGCTGTTCTAAGAGCATTTTAGCTTCTTTACCCTTAAGGTCGTTTTCTACCCTGGGCTGGGTTTGGTAACAGAAGAAGGAACAGACAAGCAGAATATTGAACAAATGTACATTTAAGTGAGTATTAAACCCCACTGCTTCCATATGTCTACTGTATTGAATAAATTTTTTTTTCTTATTGCTTCAGGGTTTTTTGTGGCACTTAAGGTCATTCAGTGATACAGCATGAGTCTGTCTGCCTATTCATCTGCTGTTCCCAGACAACACTCACAGTCGGTGGATGATTTAGTGGAATCTGACAAAGGTATGTGATCCCAGAGACCCTAGATTCTTGCAAACTCCATGGAAATAGGGTGTCAAGCAAAAGAAAAACTACTGCTATTAAAAGAAAGCTATAAATGCAACCCCTGTTATCTATCAGAGAAGCCATGGATCACCAATAATGTAAATTTGCATGAAACCAGGTCTTCTTATTCCACAGCTCATGCAATGTATTTTTTCCCTCATAACCTTGCTTGTTTTGCTAATTTTTAAATGTATGTATTTGTATTTTACATGGTTTGATTGGTTGTTTTTGCTTCATGTTTGTTCTGTCTGTACACAGAAGTCACACACTTTTACCCAAACAGAAAATGTAGCATGGCTGCAATTTGAGTGGTATGCATCTGGTGTGTTCATGGTGTTTATTTTCTGCACTCCGAGGAACCACCTACAGCCGAGTGTAATACCTCTACACTGCTGTAATCATGAGCTCACTAGGGACTGTACTACTGTAGGAAAGACAAGCCATGACAGAGGATAATCTGGCCCATTAGTTTTCTTAACTGAAGTAATGGTTTTTTCTCTGCATGAACTTGCCCCCAAGCCAGATGAACTAATTGTTTATAAAAAAGACAAATTATTTCTCATATGTATGAGTAATGAATTTTCACCTATCTAGAGGCTGCAGAGGTTCATGTAGACAGTTACCCATCTGATATATCTTTACTCCTCACTGTGCAATCCTTGACCTGGGCATTGGATTTTTATCTTTAATGTTTACTTTTTATTGGATGACCATGTTTCACATAATCCAAGAAAATCCTGACAATTTGTTCTGCACCACATTGCAATGTAGTCCGTGTTTCAGCTTTATGTGATGAAGCAATACATAAATCACAGACTTTCAGATATTTGTCAAAAATTCTTCCCATTGAGTGATTTAATATGGGGCTTCACAAATTACTCTGTGCTGTTTGCAAGCAGGTCAGTGATCTTCAGATCTGATGATCCATTCAGCTTGTAGTGTAGGTGGGAAATAGTTTCTCCCTTGTTTCTCTGACTGTGGATGACATTTAAAGATAGTCATGTATAGCCCTTTGGCATAGTGTTTATCCATTCACTCACTAGTACAGAAAGGCACTGTACCCATGCATGGAGGAACAAAACAATGAGGCTAAAGTTGCCTTAAAACAGGCAGGGGTTGAATGTGTAGATCTTTATCTCTAGTAACCATAACAAACCTCACTACATTGTATTGCGTATTTTTACGTTAATAATATTGAATGAAAGGGTATGACGTAAAGGAGAACCTCCCAAAAGATCTGTAACAATGATAACAATTTATGGATATGGCTACTATTTCTAGAATGTAATTAATGGGACATGAGAAAAAATATGGACTTACCTTATGTGCTGTTGGATATCTGCAGTGTTTTTATCAGATACCTATGTCTCTGCTTGCAATGCCAGGTCAGAAACAGGCTCTTAGAGTAATATTCGGACAACATGATTCATAATACCAAACTGGAAGTAAGTTGGATGAACTTTATCCTAGATGTTGTGGTGTCAGGGTTAATGGAAAAAAGGTTGTGTAAGGAGGGTAGTACTGTTAAACCCTCCCAAAGAATATACAATCTTGTTAGCCCTTTTTTCTGTTTCCATACAATCCAAGAAACTGGAATTAGCTGAAAATGCAGGTAAAGGAAGAAACTGAGACAATTGATATGCAATTATGTAGTTTGTTCTGAGGATGATTTCTTTCTCTTTTTTGATGATTAACAATCTACAGTAAAAATATTTTTTTTCACAAGAGGTAGATTCAAGACTCCTCAGTGTTTGTGGACATACTCATACCTGCTTATAACTTTGACTAATTGACTAATATGTTTATCATCCTTTCTAGATTATCTCCAAAGGGGCTTAAACTGCTACTTCCTCAAACAAAACTATCAGTGATTTCCTCAGGGCAGCAGCCTTTCCTGAATGTGTTTCAGCCTCCTGGGTCTCAGTTAGGTCTTATGAAAGATTGAAACTGATGAACAGAAGAGAGAAACTCCTCTAACACTGGCAATAATGCAGCATACATTAACTTCAACAAAAATTTGTCTGTTTGAATCCCTTTTCATCTTCCTGTTGCACAGCTAGTAGTAAAATCTGTGTGTGAATGCAGACAGAGCAGCTGTTGACTTCTTGTGGTTTGATAACATGTTAAAGACATAAATCAATAAGTAGTTGTGTGGCCAATGAATGAGCCATGTTCAGTAAGTTCGCTGAAGTCATTGCACAGGTGCATAGTAACTGGTTTTGGAGAATATGCCACCTGAGGAACTAAAGCTCTGAGGAATTAAGAGATATAAATATATTACTCTTAGAAAAACGTCACCCTTGGGCCAACCACAAGAGGCAACTGAAAATTCATTGTGAAAACAGATCAATGCAGTTGCAAAGGAGGTTGCATCCAGTTAATATGCTGACAGGTTACTTTTATTTGAGAAATTAAAACAAACAAACAAACAACCCTCCCCAAACAATAAAGGATCTTCCAAATTGTTCAAAACACTGCCTACTGCATGTGTTGATAGATAGATAGATAGATAGACAGACAGACAGATAGATAGATAGAACAATTATAGGAGCAATTTGCTGAGGTGAAGTAGGAACTTGTTGCTGTGAGAAGTTTCCAAACCAGTAAAAGATTGCCCTTCTGGATGTAAATCTGACGGGATGTCCCCATAAAGCACTTAGAAGTGTACTAGGCACATATCAAAACCTGCTGAGCCACTATAGTACAGTCACGTAAAGCTCGTTTACAATATCTCGTCTGTGATTAGATTATGATATGTGAATGTTTCCATGAATCTTGTTGTCTAGGTAAGAACAGTGAGCCAGCAGCAAGGCCTAAGTAAATATTCATAGAGATTATATGGCAGTGTGTGTTGGTCAAAATGAATGCCAGTAGTAGAGATTAGGAAAAGGTCTTTAGAAGGAAGTTTTGACCACATTGATCTTTTTTCTTCCAGAGTCTCTAAGTTTAATTACTTAATATAGTGGGGTAATACCTGTTATCATCTAGATTATCTCTACATTCCTGGCTATACCTTTACTATGTCAGTACATAAAAAAATTTGGAACAGTACTCCAAACTCAAGACTAATTTTCCACATAGCTGGTTGTTTTTTTCCAGTAAAGCAGCAGCTAAAAATACCAGGATTTTTGATATTTAAACTATCAAAAATGGAACAAGCAAGGCAGAAGTGGCCATTGGCTCTTACCCATTGAAAAGACAGTAATGTAGCTACAAAATCACATACCTTCTCACTTGTTCTAATGAAAAATACAGCAAAATCTTAGACATGCAATCCTGATTAAAATGTCAATAAAATCAGTGAAAATACTCCACTTCACTGTGTTTTAAACCAGAACCACTATGATAACTGTAAAAACACAAGGTTTTTGAAGGGTCTCTATAGGAACAAAGACCTGAGAAATATACTCAGATATAGATTGTTAAGACCAGCCCACAAGAGTTTTGTTTTGGATATATTTTTGTTCGTGTTTGTATTGATGAGTTTGCCAGTGTCATGAAGGACAGTATTTCTCTGTGCTCTGCATTGTCTACAAATAGAAATCACCTATTCACACTCTATTCTTAAAATGGCTTGTGAAGCCATAGCACGAGAAAGGTCCTTAATTAATGTGAGAGAGCGTTTTACTGGGAGTGTGTCTATGCTGGAAGTGCAGAGAATGATACAGGTTAAATACCAAATACTTTTATATCAGTAATTTATTCTCATTCTGGTTCATTTTTGTCCCAACTGTCTAGCATTACAAACTATCAGGATTAAGGGAAGTGAAAAACCAGCATTTTTTTCTCCACCCATGTCAGCAGTACAGTTTATTACCTAGGAAAACTTATCTGGAGAGAGACAACACCATGCTGCTTTGCCTAAAGCTTAACCACTGCAAATAGCGGGATGACCCAATGAAAGCATTCAGTGAAGAATCTGTGTACGTGTTCTTACAGTTTTGCATAATCCTGCTATGCCAGTAAAGCTGCAGCTGTGATCAAAATAATGTAGTCCTTAATGTTGGCCTTGGGACTCTATCTGCCTTTCATCTCAACTCGAAGTTTTTTACTTGACCCCAAACAGCAGTGCAGCCTGACCGTGATGAGGGAACTGGTCACCTCTGGGTAGCAGACTGACCTGTCTGCTGCTGACCTTTCAGCCAGTGTCTGTAAAGCTGGAGTCAACCCACGTGCATATCTTAACACAGAAAGCTGATGGACAGGAATTGCGCAATTCCTTGTTTCTGGCTTCTGACCTGTCACGTTCAATATGGAGTAAAGAGATGTATGGAGGAGAAGCAGGTGTCTGCAGAGATATTCCTCATAAGAATGGATATGACATGTCAAGGTGATGCTCCTTTGGCATCATCCGGCCTTTGGCAGGAATCATTAGGGCTGACTTAAGAATTGTACATAGTATGTGCATTCCAGTACAGGATACAGAATACAGCATACAAGAACCAATGTAAATGGGGAGGGGTGGCTTGTAGAAGGTAAAAGAAACCAACTCTGAACATCAGAAGAGACAGCTTCTAAATGATCTTTATTCTTCAACAACTGCAAAAAGAGTGAGTATTGAAGTCAGGTTATAATCTTCCAAAATGAGACTGAACAGTTTTGGTGCACAGATTGTTTGGAATCTTGTGTTTATAGATCAGTGCATGCATCCTTAAAAAACACAGTAAGAATGACTCAACTCTTTGGAACAAATCAGGACTTTTCAAATATGTAGCAGATGCAGCAGCATCCTATTCTCAGTCGTGCAAACTGAGTGAATTTAGTGAGCAGCAGCTCCTAGGGTGATGAAAATAGGAACTGCTGGAAGCCATGTTACTGAGAAAGCTGTGGAGGTATATGGAAAATTTAAAACTGTAAACAAAACTGATGAAGGTAGTGACAAGACTCCTTTGGAATGTGGTCGACTTCTTTGAATGAAGACATCACTTTCATTACGTCTTTTTTTTTTTTTTTCCCCCCTAAGAAAGAGAAGGTAGCACTTACAGACCTTGCCTGTCTTTTACAGTATTCCTTGTTTTTAACTCATGGGCCCCCTGAATTCCTATTGTTCCATACTCAAACAAGGCAGCTGACAGCACCAGTTTATGCCTTCCTGCATTTCAAAAAGAATTAGCCAGGCTTTTCAAACATCTGTTCATATAATTCCTAGCCCAAAGTTAGAAGTGATATAGCTAAAAAGTTAAAATTTACAATTGGATAATGCCTTTCATCCAAAAGGATTCCTAAGAGAATTCACCAGTAGAATGTGTGCCAGTAACACCATCATTCAAACAGCAAAGTGAGGCCAGAGAAGCACATCAGATAATTTCTCATTCCTTGGGCAGAAATAGGCAGAGATTTAAACTCTATGCCACAGACATCCCAGGAATTCACATCTACCTAATATTTCATAGCAGGGGAGATATCATAGCCAAAATGATATGTAGAGGGAAGTAAAATCTTAAAGGACATATTGACGGCTCATGTCTTCATCAAGATTAACAATCTGTATTTAGCCAACGTTACTGCTGCAAAGAAGTTTGTGCCTTATCAGCTTGACCACAAAGGTTAATTAAACTTCTTTCTGGATTTGATATCTTTCCAAGAACATGTAGAAAATGATTTGTAGAGGCTAGCCAGTTAGCAACAGGTAATGCTATTATACATTAAGAAGAAAAAAAAATCAATCAGAGCACCATGAACCTTTTAGACATCTGTGTAGAAAACAGGGAATATGTTCCACTTGCATAAAATTTCCTTATGTCAAAGAGACTATATGCTTAAAGTCAGATTTGACATCATTCACTATTTCATGACAAGCCTCAGAGTTCTCTGGTGCCTGTCTTAAAGTAAACATAGCTGATGTTGAAAGATATCATGAAAATCCCAGCTTTCCATTCAGTGCAGTAATAGCCGGATAAAGCTCTAAAGTCAGCATGGAGCTGTCAATAAAATAAACAGTCCTGTGTAGGCAGAAGACCTTGTGGAAATGCTGGAGCAGATGTCTGCTTGTCACTACTGCTGCATACGGGAGATGGCATAAATTTCAAATGTCACTGTGCCCTACTTTATTTTATTTCCTAAAAATATTTGCCTTGCCTCTTGAAGAGATATCACATTAAAGACACAAATTTGAAATACTGCTTTCCTAGGGGAAAGTCACCTGGAGGTCATAAATGAGGAAAGCATAAACAAAACAGCCTAGATAAAGCTTGTCTCTTTAAAAACATCTTATAATGAGGAACAGAGGAAAGAATACAGAAAAGAATGGGTTGCAAGTTTTACTCTGTACATCAACTTTGCTGAATCACAACCCTAACAGCGAAAAGAGGAGTAAGCCCCTAAACCCAACAATTCTTTCCAGTATATTTCAGAAGGGAAAAAAATTCCTTTCTGCTAAAGATCTGGTTTAACTCTCTGTGTGGAGGTTATGGCAGCTGTGGGAGAGGAATACTGCATAAACATTGCTGCACCTTCTTAGTTCAGTCCAATTTCCAGGAGTTCAGAGTCTGAAAATCACACCTGAAAGCCAAATCATGCATCAAGAAACATGGGGGAAATGGCTGTTTCTTACTCTGTTCTTCAACATTTTCGCAGTCCCTGGAGCTGATGAGAGGTTAAGGAAATGTCAAGGTACCACATCTCCAAAAATCTGTTTCCAGGATTTCTCCTTCAAGCTTATGTCAATTCTTCTGTAGGGATTGAGCTCCATCTTCAAATTATTTTATTTTCTAATAGCTTTTTGGAAGACCTTTGCCAAATCTGGTGCTTTAAAGGCCATGAACAGTTTATCATTATCTGATATTTTGCCTACTTCAGTTTCCAGTTTTAATCAGTCTCTTTTCTTCCTTCTTCTCCCCACTTCAGATTTAAACATTTTCTGTGTATACAGAGAAATGTTATGCATAACTCCCTCTGAATCTTTGGTTAAATAGGTTATCCTCTTTTAACTGTGATAAACTACTTCATAGTCATTACTCCTTTTAATAATAGAGACTCAAGAAAAAAGAGATCATGCGCTAAAATGAATATATTTTATAGAAAAAGAAAAAGATTGAGCAGATCAGACAAGTTAAAGACTAGGGAAAAGACATGAAGTCATCTGTATTTATATTCATCTATGTATATGTACAAGTGCGTTTATGTACAGATTTGGTTTTCTCTTCTATAAACAGATATTTTCCATGATAAACTGTCTCAATCTCTTATTCTACAGAAAAGCTATGAACATGATGTTTTCATACAACAAGGATTTATGTACATTTATGTTAGAAGATATCAAAATCACTGCCTAATTCTTCATTACCCTTCAGTAATTTTGTCCAGATGAGCAGCAAGACAAGAAATTTCTGATTTCATGTGCAGTGAGAAAACACCTACAATTGAGGTAAACCTTTTGTTTGTTTGCTTCTGGAAAATGAAAATCAGAAATTTTGCTAGGCATTTTCACAGGAATGGCATTAGTTAAGAGCACTTGAGAGCACTTGGGAATTTGTTTTGATTGGGTATTTGTTGTTTGTTTGTGTGTTTGTTTCTGTCTTAACCTACATCATGGATAGGAGTGTTTAAATATGGCTTTTGGCTCTGGGTGGTTTTCATCTGTTTATTTGTTTTGCTCATGGACCCTGTCAGTGCAATAGGCCAAATGAAACTCAACACTTTCACTTTCAAAGTGACTGAAATCCAGATCTGATTTATTTTATGACTTAAGCTCTGTTACATCCCCTTGCAGTCACCAGTTGGAGAGTTAGGTCCCTAATGAGACACTGCAATGAACATTCAGTGTTTGATATAGATCCTCTGACATACCCTCTAGTTTCCATGGAAATTTATATAATCTCTATAGCAACTGCTTAGTGCTTATCCAGTGATCTATATAAGCAACCATATCTTCATTTTCTATAGGGTAAATCTACAAGTTGACACACACAAGTTATATCTATTGAATTGTGCACATATTAGGGAGAATGAAACAAATTAAGACACCATACCAATATATGCTCTAATGTGCCTGTACTATCAGACAACAAGTTACCCATTTATCCAACTTGCAAAGTTATTATGTGATCTTGTTAAGTTAAAAGAATGCATTTTTAAGAAAAAAGCCATCTATTATTTTTTTACATTGGGAATCATAATCCTATTCTGTTTTTTACCCGTTGCCATTTCAGAAGATCTAGTGGAAGCTCAAAGCAAATGTGGTATATAGTAGTAGGATGCTATAATTTTAACACAAAGTTCTGAGTAAATATAGAATACTAAAGGAAAAAAGCACTTAAAGGTCAAAAACTGAGCTAATCTGGAAAACATTAATGAAAATACCATTGAAGCATTTTTGTCTTGAAAAGAAAAAAAAAAAAAGGGAATACATTACAAGATCACATTGAAGAAAACAACATTTTGAATCAAGAAAAAGATTTTTCACCAAGGTAAAAAACCTTGCCAAAACATTTTTAATTATTATAATTAGTGCAAACATTATAATAGCACTCTTTGTGGCTCTAATGTGCATAAATTTTTTGCTGTGTTTTACATTATGAAAAAATATTTGTACAAAATGCATGGACTATATTTAATGCTAAGAGAAATGTATCTATAGGTTTGTATGCATGCATTTGAGGGCATTTAAATAAATTGAGACTATAATACTATGACACATAAACCGATAACTGAGGGGAAAAATACTTTTTGGCTTTTTACCACACAAAAAGCCTCACTTTAAGCCAACCTGGATGTTTAGTTTTTTTTATTGAAGTCCCAGCAGCTTAGCTTTTCAGCTGTGTTGCTCATAAACTTTCATCATTCAGAAGGTGTTCACAAAAGAGAAATTGCTAAAGAGTGGCTCTGTCCATTTGTCAAGGAAACCTGAGGGGTGAAGATACAAGTCTTCTTTAACTGAAACCATGCGGATAATATCCTGCCCAGACAGCTGTGCTAGTGGTTTGATTTTATGGCAAGCAAACAGTGCTTACTTAAATGGGATTTGTTAGGATATATAAGACCGACTACCTTCTGCTTCCCTGCAAGTGTCAATATTGCTAAAGACTAATATTCTATAGACTTTATTACACTCTTAACTTGCATTTTTCTGATCTTTGCTATTCACATAACCTGATAAGGCACCACTGAGGCAGGTAACTTGCTATAATTGATTCATGTTTTTTCTCTTGTAATCTGGTTATGCTTGAGAGAGATTTTTTACTAGCTCTTTAACATCAGTCTATTGCTTAGATTTTGTCTGTCCCATTCTCTCCCACTGCAAAGTACGCGCGCACACACACACAGACACACACAGACTTACCTACCCGCTCAGGTAGACTCCACTGCCCTTCAGCCAAATCAACATCCCCTTCGTGTTTGTGAATTAAAACTGCAAAATAAAATATCATACTGAAATTTAATCTTTTAAGATTTTGTTCAATTCTATGCACTCCTTAGGATATGTAGGAATCGAACTTTCAACCCATTCATTAACCCATTCAGTTCTCATAACCTTAGGGTAGCAGCTGTTCCAACAGTTCTTAGGATACGTTTTCTTTTGGCCTGCTACCTTCTGTTATGTTTAATAAAAAATAGGATTGTGTCTCTGAGATAAAGAACAAGAGACATATTTTGGGTAAAATTTGCAGCTGCTCTGTAATCAGAATTTTACTCTTTTGCCTTCCCCATCTTTGTGGACATGCTAGTCCTGTTCTGTAATGGTGCTATGACAGCTCCAGCACAAACTGAGATTGGTTTGAGGTAAGAGGCAACTTAGCCTTTAAGTTAATGATTTTATACAAATATTTGGAAAAATAATTTGTAATTAAATAGGTATTATTATCATGACAAATGAGCACCTCAGCCCTATTTAGCTAGCTCATCTGTCCCTGTTAATCCATTGATATAATTGGCTTTCAAAGTTCGAAATTGCTCCCATGACAACTCACATTTAGCTGTAAATTGGATTGCTTTGACTCTGAAGAAGAGAAGCTGTAAACGTACAAAATCAATGACTTCTGGCCATTCCAGTGGTGTAACATTTTTGTCAGGAGCCTGTTTATGTCAGATTTTTAAGCATCCTGACGAAAAAAATATGATTTATGATACTTTAGCCCTGAGAGTTGTCACGTAAGTCGCCACTATGAAGCAAACAATATGTTGTGTATTTTAACTACTTAGGCTTTGGGGAAGGGTTCCCTCAGGCAAAAAGCAGCCTCCTCAACCTACAATAGATCACGTTTCCTTCACTCCTGTTTTTCTGGAAGATGTCTGATGGATTTTGGTATAACAGCTGACCATTATCCCTATTCTTAGTTATTGCCAACCCTTCCTACTCTGAAGTCATTCCTGCAGTAGAAGCTGATGGTTTCTTCCTGGCAGAACTGTCCCACTTTGTTGATACTACTCTTTGCTGATACTACTAGAGCCTTTTCAATCCATTCTGTATCAGAAGACCCACTGCTGCAAGGGTCCTGGTCTTAAATATGTATCCAGTGAATGTTGCTGTGCTCCCCCCTGGCAGCACAAATGTGATCTTAAAAGTTAAGGAGATACCTGCTAGGAAAATAATTCTGTGCAGAGACATTCATTGCTAAGAGAAACCTGGTGCTTATAGCTCAGCAGCTCCTCTCTTTCTTTGCTCACCAATGCTTATTCAAAAGCTGCATGGGGGATAGAGGGGGTGTATCTTCATGAGGATTAGGGAAGGTAGTATTATAGGGAAGGGGCTCACAGTGGTAGAGTAGACCTTATTAAACATATAACTCCCTGGCCAGTTATAAGAACTGATGACGTCTAAGATCTGCTTCATCAAGTTAGTCAAAGCAGACTGTTTAGCCCAGACTTGAACAAGTTTATCTTTAAATAGACAGCAGTGTCTCAACAAAGGAAATCTTCTTGTCCAAGTACAGCTATATAAACATGCAACCATTGTTCATTACTGTGAAAATGTTATCCAACTATTCCCTTTTATTTATCTATGATTTCATCTTCCCCCAAAAGGAAGTGATCGATATTCACCAATGCCAATTTAATTTTGCATGACAGTGTAGTGATCATATAAAACTGTAGCAGCATTATCCTAAGTTCCATTTAATTGGGCTGGTTTTGATCTAAGAAACAAAGAAAGTCAAGGAAAGGAGTGTTCTTCCAAAATGGTGCCTGAAACAAACCAGCAAAATCCTAACATGTAAAGATGGTGGGTTATAATATTGTCCATCAATTTAATAGTACCCTATGCTGTTATTTGCTGAAGTTGATAAAAACTCTAAACCATAAAGAGTGGTTTCCTTTTCTTGAGTCTTGTACTACTTAGAGGCTTTATGAAAGGTTGGTAAACAGGTAGAGGACAAAAAAAGTAGGATAAAAATCCAGCAGCTCAATTTAGTGGGTGGGGCATACATTTTAAAAAAGGATTAGCCTTCATTAAGTGACACTTTACAGAGTAACATGAAATATTGTGTGAAGCAATATGGGATGAAGAAAGAAAGGTGAGAGGGAAATTCACAGCGCAAAGTTTTTCATGGGATACAAGGAGGCTGGATGAACTGATAATAATAAAGATGGCGATCCCTGGCATTTTTCAAAAATCAGCATTTTTTATAATTAATTTTAGTCATGTTATGGGAAGTTCCTACATGTTTGCAACCACTTCCACTGTTCACCTGTTAGGGATATTAAATGCAGACGTGGAGGCATTTGACCTTTATCATATTGACTAATGGGGGGCTCTCCATTGCTGAGTTATTCCTGCAGTTCTGCTGAAGAGGGTCCTTTGACTTCCTATTGCCCCTGAACAGGGCTTCCCTCCTGGCACCCTGTATTATATGTAGCTACAACACTATTTTGAAGTCAACTGATACACAAAATCACCAGAGGCAGTGAAATGAAGATGACAGATGGCATCCAAACCCAGCCGTAGTCAGTAAGGATCTTTCTCTTGACTTCTTTGCCCTTGAGATCTGATGTTTTGTATCAAATGGACTGCTTCACTGAGGATGCTCAAATTGTTCCCAGATAGTGAAATATGGTCCTTCCTGGAAGCTCACGTCTGCTGGTTTAAGCTGTCTTCCATGAAATACTGCTGATCACAAGTGCACACATGACAAGGGTGACGTTAGCACTGGGCAACTTTGCAGGATTAAGGGATGGAATCAATTACTGCCTTCAGAGATCCAAGTAATATTTGACTTGACATTTGATGACAACACAACTGAACTCTGCTTCCCTAAGCTTATGGAAAGTTTTCTTTGATGGCATGAAGTTACTACCATTTTTGTGCTGTCATTCTGATCATCACTGAGTCTGTAATCACCAAGCAGAGCAGCTGCAGGATTTGTTTTGTATGATTGAATGTAATTGCAGGTTATACTGTGACCTTTGAGGACAAGAGGGTTTACAAAGCATTCAAGTCCTCTAACGAGCACACAGAAGGACTTACAAAGTATCTGGATAATAAATTACAGGAAAAAGACTGGTCAAATCAGGGGCATATTCGTGATGGGATCTCTCTTCATATCAGACCATAGATATTTGATGGGTTACATGTAGAGAGACTGAGAAATACTTTATGCTCAGTAAGTCAGGGCTGGAGCCCTGGTAAGTTTCTTTAAATGAGTATTTACAGTGAATTCTAGTTTTAATGGATGTCAAAAGAACACCTCCCAGTAAAATATGAGCGCCCTAAATACACTCAATCCAATGTGGTCACCTAAGTGAGATACTTAAATTAAGACTTGAATCAGTAGAGAATAACACAAGTAGATTTGTGTCTCTAATTGGCTGAACTGCCTTGGTGGGGTATTGACTTGGTGGGTAACTAAGGACTTTAGCTCACTAATGCACTTAAATGGATGAAATCAGTTAGTATAAGCCCAAGGTGACATTTGGGGTATTCAGGGTCCGACCTCATCTATAAAGATGAAAACTTTAAGAGGATTATAAGAACCAAAATCTAATTTGATGTTCCCCTGACTCTCCATCATGCTACAATATGTTGTACTGCTTCACCAAGCAAGCCTGTGCCCCAGCTCTTCCTCTTAGGCACCCATAAACATAGGAACAAATGAAGCAAGGCTCTACATGTTACTGTACATCTGGCTCCATAACATTTGTGACGAGTGTTGGTATTATATCAGCCTATGACTATGCAAGGTACATCAAGCAGCAGATTGTATTTTCTTATGAAATGAACTTAAAACAGTGTTCCTATGGAACTGAACTGCCAAGTACCTTCATGAAGAATGGAAGTATTTAGAAATCATCTTAGTTGCATTTGTGAAGAAGCATTCATCGAGGGAAAGACAAGGCATGGTGGAGGAAAGAGACTGAAAATGAGATCTACCAGTCCACAAGTAAGTGAAGACACTGTCATGTATTGTTTCATAACAGGGAATCTGCATATCAGTTTTACTGGTGGTATTTCTTCTACCTATGCCCATTTCTTCATCTAAAAGTTAAGTTCTTCTTACAGATAATTCTGCACAGCAGCTAATGTTGTATTGACCAATTGAATGACACCTTTGTTAGAAGAGGGATTTAAGAGAATAATATAGTGAATAGCCATTTTTAGTGATTCACTCTTAAGATTGGTTTTTCTACGTGTTACTGACGGTGTATTGGTTATCCTTCCTAACACCCACCCCTTTCAGCTTTGGTCAGTCACCACCTACTGTCCTCCACCTTTAGCCAAGCAGGAAGACTCAGGCTTACATATATCCATCCAGCAAACTTCTCCCTTCCTATTGCTACAACTACAACCTCAGGTGTTAAACACTACAACTCTGATCACAAGTGTTAAGTCTTCAGTGAATGATATGTTAGCAGAAAGACCAAATAAGCTGGAAAGTTTCAGTTTACTTGGAATTGTTTGGAGTAAATTGCTAAGAATTTTTTTCTAAAGGTGTGACCAGATTCTGCCAATCCCAACTGCCTATAGCAGGAAAAGTTTTGACTTTCCTTTCTGTGTATGAGCCATTAATCCAGAAAACAATACCTCAATTCTTAACATCTCTCCCTCCTCTCAAGTTGCCTGTTGCCGTTTACTCTTCATTAACTCTTCCAGCTCTACAAATGCCGCAATCCTGGGGCTATAACGTTTCTGCTGTAAGCATGGACTGTGAGGCCACGTGCTGTTCCTGCAATTGCATCATGAGCACATGATATAGGAAAGAATGAGTAGAAGAATGAAGATAAGCAGTGGGAGAGGCAATTCAAAAGGAGTTTAGCTTCTGCAATGCAAATGCATCACATCCTTCTATTTTCTCTTTTAGAGTTGTGAAATAAGAAAAGGTCCCATGGGGAAAATCAGAATGCAGAATTTAAATACCTTAAAGTTTGATTAGTTTTGGTTCCAGCATCTGGTTTGAAAAGCACCTGAAATCCTTTTGGTTTGCTTGGGAGCACAGGCTTTGGCCTTAGGCATAAGGAACAGTGTATGCACATGTAGGGCCTCTGTTTATTCAGTAACTGAAGATGGTGTGTTGTGAAATCTGTTCTAATTACTCTTACGTTGAACTTCATAGGTTTTAAATCTTCCTCTTCACTTTCCTAGAGGTAAATCCCAGATGATACAAAAGAACAATATCTACCTCATTCCTCCTTATTCTTCTGCAAAGATGGAAGTGACCAAAATAACAGCAGGAATAACCACTGGAGAACAGTAATCTGGGGGGTGGGGGTGTTTCTTACATCATATAAGGGTAACAAGCATGCATTAAGTTAGTTGGGAAGGGCACCTGACCCTGACAAGCCTTGCACTTACAGCATAGTTGTGAATGGGCCTAATTACACCAAAGGCAGCAGTCCCAGCCAGGGCATGGTCTTTATTGAAGCAAATTTTAGCATCTGCTTCAATTTAGGCCTAAATTCTCACTAACGTCACATAAAGTCTCATTCAACTGAGGACCAAAAAAAGTGATGTTTTAAGCTTTTTGTTTTCTCCATTTATATTATATTTCAGTGACTCTGCTCTTTTTGCTCCGGTTTTCCATTTAAAAGAGTGTTACAGACCAGTGGCAACTCTGATTATCAGCTGTGCTGATGCTGTTCTTGGCAACTAACGCAGGGAGACTGGAAAATTATTTTGTTGATGGAATTTCCTCAATACCTTTGGCATTAGACACAATGGAGTGAACATGACTGACGTAATAAATTCATTGGGATATTTGTTTAAGACCAACCCTCCATGACTCTTGAACAAACCTCAATCAAGAGGGGATGGGCTAGAAGCTCAGTAATTAACTTTTAAAAGGAAAAATGTCCTTTTTTTCCTGAAATTTACTTGGCTTTAAGATCTTAAAGGCAACAGGTTGACAAACTAAAGATTTTTCATTATTAGAACAGACATGGTGTATCCAACACTCAATACTTCTGATATGGTAGCAGCAAAAAATTAATCAACTTCCTGGTACTGTGTACATCTTAAAGTTCCAGAACTCCAGCCTGTGACCCTTTAAGAAACAGAGAAATTCCTCTGTAAATGCAACCAGAAGGGTTCTTTTTTTACTTAAAACTGTTTCTACCTCCTCCTCTTACCTCCCACTACTTGCACTAAGCAGAAAAGCAGTGTCAGCTGCAACTCTGTTTTCAAAAGAGACCAGCATGGAGAACTATCAATAAGCACTTAGTCCAAGATCAGACTAAATAACGACTACAATTTAATAAGTAGTTTTCATTTACTTACCCTTTCCTGAAAATGGCTAGAGTTTGGAGCAGTGGAATTTTCCGAAAGCAGAAAAAATTCCTAGATGAGTGTGAGAGGTCTTATAATACTGAATGTCTGAGAATAGTAAGAGGAGCAAGAGCAAGTAAATTTTGGTCATGCAGAATCCTGTTTCTGACTACAAATTCAATTAAGGTCAAATAAAATTTATTTGGAGGGCAATGTGTTAATGAGTAAAAGATCAGCTGCAAGGAAAGATCCTGTATGTGCTGTGGTGAAGAGGCACAGCCTCAAGTTCTAGAGGAAACCAGACTTTGATGACAACCCAGAAGGACTTGGCAGAGCTGACCAGGGTCACACAAGGCCCACAGCATCCCACCACACATGTGCCTTCTCAAACCACAGTACCATTTCCCTGCCTCTCCATTCTTCCTACTCCTGCCTCCTCATGTTGTCTGACCCACACCTCTTTAGGGAAGAAGACATCAGTTTAGGAAGGAGACATTTCACAGTTTCCCAGTGGCCACAATATATGAGTCAGCATGCAGTCAGCAGGTCCATGTCTGTACTTTCAGCTGTTCTGCAGCAATTTCTGTCTGCAGGCACATAGGCTGGGAGACAAAGTACCAAAAAAAAAAAAAAAGGGGGGGGGGGTGGAATCTCCATGTACGTGGTGAAGTTGGTAGCCAGATGCAATTCAGATAAGGATAGAGATGCTCTGCAAGACTTCCAGAAGGTCAGCACTCCAGGTAGTGGCTTATATTGTTTACACTTGGAGCTGCCAGAAATTAACCCATGATCTGGAAGGTCCTTGGGAAATATTTACCAGTTTGCAGCTGCCACTTTCTTCCCTGCCTCTCTCACTCCACCAAACACTCCTACCATGTGCAAACAAGGCAGCTGGGATGCCGGAATCATTCTCAGAGTGCTCCCAACTGGCAAGGGAAAGGAGATCAGGCAATTCATGCAGGCTTTTGCAAAATCAGTCAAGATCAACTCCTCTTCCCTTCCCCCCACCACGTAGATTTTGTGCTATTTAAAGAGGAAATGTGTTGACAAGTCTTAGCAAAATTTAGCTGGGATTGCTGTAAATCCAGAGCACCCATTGGGCTGGAGATAGTGCAGAGCAGATGGTGATGCTGGGGGTGGTGATAAAAAAGCAGTGGTGGAGCTCTTTCATTCCTTCTGGGAAAGAAGCCATGCCAAGAATATGTAATTGAGGGACAAAGGGCAAAGCTATCAGTAATATCCCCATTGGCCTGGAAAGTTTAGAGCCAACGGGGCTCAGTGCAGGGCCCAAACACATCAGGCTGGGCACCATCTAGTTCCGTGATAGGTGCACTCATTGAAAACACTGGGCTGCTTTTTTTTTTTTTTTTTCACTTGCCACAAGTTAAAAAATTAACCACATGCAGTAGAATAGAAAAAATGCCAACACTTGTTTTAAAAGGCTGTAGGACATGGAATAAAGGGGGTTTCCCCTTGGCTCATATGTGTTAGGATAATTATGTAACCTTTTTTTGTCAGAAGCACACTGATCTCCTGGCGCTGAAAAAACCCCAAACATATGTTGACTGCAAAAATGGGAGAGCCAGGAAGGTACTATACAGGAACAGGTCTTGCCAAGGTAAGCAAAGTGCAAACATCCCACACTTCCCAAATTATCTTTCTTTCCTGCTTAATGCACTGTAAATGAAATTCAGTTGGACTTTGACATTATTGCAGACTGGATTCAATCCCATTTCTATTGTACATAGATAGGAACCGATGATAAAATGATATTGTTCGAACAAATAGCTCACTTCCTTTTCAATATTTCTTACAACTATTAACATATTAATAATTATAATTATGTGTTACATTTATAATAGAGCCTTTCTTTACCAAGAATCCTAATGTACTTATGAAATAAAGTGATTGTACTGTGCGTATGGTATCTTACCTGAAAACATATCCGACATCACAGCTTTGCTGTAAATCATTCTTTGAAATATTAGGAGATTAACTTTCCTACCATCTATTGCATTTTCAGTACCTTTTTATTGGTAAATACGGCTCTGCTCATTTCTCCACAGAGCTTATAAAGGGCTTTCCACCAAAATGAATGTGTGATAAATGTGCAGCATTAGGTAACCTTCCTAGGGGAACTCTGTGTTTGTTTTCAATGCTGCAGGCATTCTGGTTAAGTTTGATTTCCCTTGATTTTTCAAAATAACAAGTAAAAAAATAGTGGTGGAAAAGAAACTACTTAATGAACAAAACTGGTATTTCAATGGTTCCATTCAGCCATTACTGTTGACACTCTGGGTGTGTAGAAAATACGAGGTAAGGCCTCACAGCCCAGTCTTGAGTGAAGCAAGAAGGTGTATGCTGTTTTTAGTTAAGAAAGGTATGTGAAGGTCAACTCTGGGAAAAACTCTCTTAAAAGTAGCTCTTGCTGCTTAATATCATTAGATTATACATTCTGGAATTTTCGGCCACCTATCTCAATTAAAAATAAGCAGTTCTTACATATTCATGTAGATGAACTAACAAGAATCCTCTTAATTCTTAACTCAATAAACTCAGACAAGCTTGCAAGGCTCATGTAATTTTTTTTTAGGTCTACAGGGATGTTCACATCAGAAACTAACATATGGAGAAGTATTTAAAGGAGTTGGGTATTTCTTTAAATCCAAAAATAAATGCCTTTCAATAAAAACTTAATATGAATGAATCCTCTTTCTTTTACTGCTGAAGTGTCAAACACAGTGGTTTTGGAGGAATTTGTTTGGTACTGAACAGTGAAATGCTTTCCACCGTGTATGGGACACAGTCACTGGGAACAATGTGTCCCTTCACTGCCTTCACTGCCTCAGCATTTCGAGCAAGGGTGAGAAGAACACAGAACCTGCACCACCCTGAGAATGCTGAGAAATTATTATTTTCTCTCTTAAGAGCTGTTAGTCTATTATTATTACTATATTTTACCAATGTAGATAGTAAAATTAGTCAATGTTGGCACTGCTCACAAGCCCAGTGTCAAGATTAAATCAATTTCTATTCTTACTGGTTTAGGTTTTTATTTCTGATCTAGGAGTTAGTATGCTAGTTGTATTTATTGGCCCTTTTAATCATATGCAAAAATCAGAAAATGGGAAAAAAGAATGTCAATGACTCATTTAAAAAAATGTCAGAAGAAGAAGCCAAACTACATTTCTAAAAAAAAACACAAAGTCTGTAAACTTTTTCCAGTAAAGATAAAACAAACAAAACCAAACCCAAATCTGTTGTTGGCCAAGAATGGAAAATGACCATTCCTTAGGTAAATGTTTAAATAGTTAAAAGAATGAGGGAAAGATGGTGACAGCTAAAATGTTTTGTGCATGTGTGATATAACAAGCTTTCTTTGCCAGACAGGTGTAATAACAGTGCAAGCTGTAGGAATGCCCTGCCCTGTGAGTCAACAGACTGACAACATGGCAATTATTTGCCTGTTTAGAACAAGAAGCAGCAAATGGTTCAGCTACAGGAGATGGAACTACAGGGCTAAGGTGGGTAAGGAAACGGGAAGTACACATGCTGGAATATACCCAGGATGCCAGGTTGTTAGCAGTTCCAGCTCTATAAAAAATACTATAAATAGTGTATTGGCCACAAACAGGACAGAATTTTAAATGTTGCTGAAGATGCCAGATTTATCACAGAGGGCATATACAGACCTAACAGCAGTAAATACTGTTTCAACTGTTACCAGCCCTTGTGGGTTATGGGAACAGTGGTGGGTTTGTGTTCCATGCTCTATACAGCCAATAGCACAGCCCTAGTCTTGCAACCCTTCCTGCCTCTTTTGAACATCTCATTCTAGGACTTACTCCCTGTCTGACCCTGTTGTCGCAGTACTTTGTAGGTGAAGGCAATCGAGGGGAAAGGAAAAAAAAAAAAACAAGGCTTTCTGAAGATGGAAAGAGTGTCTTACTCTGAACTGGCTTTGTGCACAGACCATTCTTACCTCCCCGAGAAAAGCAATTACCCAGAAAGCCAGTCAATGACAAGCAGCACAATTTAAATTCATACACACACCCTTAATCAAAATTCACTTCCATAAGGAGATAAGCTTGCAGTAAGTTCACTAATCAACCGGTATAAAGGGAGAAAGCAGAATAAGAGGTGTGGTTTCACTAATTAGTTCATTTTCCAGGATTTACATTTAATTTAAATCAAAAGTAAAATGAGAGAAATGCTGCCATACTAATTTACATCAGAAACATTTCTCTTTTAACAGGCCAGCATTTGTTGATAAGCTCAGTCAAAAAAAACCAGACTAAGAACCAAGACATAAAATGGTTGCAAACTTATCATATACTTGAATCACTCAGAACATTGGGTGATTTGCAATACATGCTACATGTTTAGAACTACACCCTACAGCAACTGTGCTAACAGTTGCCTCTCCAGAGACTCAGACTCAGTGAGTTTTCAAAAGAAATTGAATATAAAAAGAATAAGGAAAAATAAGGAATCTTTAGTAACATCAGGAGGAAAAAACATGAATGTAGCTTGTTTTAAACTCTTTCTTAGAATTTGTTGCAGAGGAGCATTTCTGGATTGTGAACCTGAGTTACAGTTTACAAGGGAATGGATGGGTCCATTGTTTCTGCAACTAACTTGCTTCTTTAAGTCTAGGTCATTTTCACAGGAAAACAGTCCTCGTGTCTGTCTCCTTACTACTTTGTTATCATCTCCAGTGAACGCATTGATATGTGATGAAAAAGACTCAAGGCTGGGCATGTATAGGAAGAATGAAGACCCTAGTGCCTCAAAACTTTTCAAAAGCAATTGCTCAGTTACAGAACATGTAAGTTTTAGTTGGTACTGCTTTGTCCTTATTTCAGAAATGCAGTGACTTTAAATTGTAGCTGCTTCCTTGTAATTAACTAAGCACAAAAGCTGAACCCATGGAAATTGTACAGTAAACACTGCTGCTTGCTGGTATATGGGAAAGAACAATGAGGGCACAGACTCCCAAGCTAAAACCTAAGAGCAGCACAATATACTGTATTTTGGGGTGATTCCATTGTGCTGGCATTTGATTTAGGGAGAAATAGTTGCTTTTGCCAACACAGAAACAAATTTTCTCCTGCCATTATGTTTGGGCCCCTTTTCACCTCTCCTGGGTAGAGTGTTTGCTGAAGTCTGTCTGGCCAGTTAAGCAGGAGGTTAGCTGTGCTGCAACAGACATGTGGAAAGCAATTTAATGATTTATTACCTCTATTGAACATAGGTTTTGAAAAGCAAACATTGTCTAGTGCAGTATCACCACTAGTGACACACAGCAGTTTGCTTCTCTAATGTTTTCCTTTAGGACCTCACAAAACATGGCAGAACACCACTGGAGTAACCCTTGGTCCCACAGGATATGTAATCCTGAAAACCAAATATGGCTAACCTAGGAAGAAGAAGGTGTGGTCAAGTTCTCTGCGGTACGAACACCAAAAAGAGTCTAAATTTTTTTTGACAGTGAATTTCAGACAACATGTGATTCATGAAGCAGAGATAGTCTTACAAGCCTCCACAGCTCCCTGCCAGGCTCAGCAAAAAAAGTCAGACTACTTGATTTAACTTCAGGCTTTGAGATCGGCACATTCATGGCAAAGAAAGTCACAAATAAGATAAGGGGCATTCAGTGACATTACTGTAATTATAATAGAAATTGTAAAGCTAGTGCTAAAAATCCAGTGTGGCAGCTGGGTAAGGAACACTAGTTCAAGATAAAAGCTATGTTAAATGCTCAGTCTGGCAAAGGTCCTGGACATGCCATTGCAGTCATGATTTATGTAAAATTATATTCTGAAAGCAAGAGGATGAAGTTTAATTTGGCTCTCTGGGCAGAAATATGCCAATGGTCCAGAACATGGTGTTCAAACAGGCAATATGGACTTTAATGTGCACTGAAGGTATCAATGTGGCTGTCTTGACTTGTGCCACTAAAACTCATGCATCTGGTCTATCCAAGAAATCTACTACGAACCTCGAAGTGGAAGAGAGTTCTGAGGCCAGTAGATTCCCTTCTTGTATCTAGAAAGAATCATATCAGGTAATCCTTTATAAATGCATCTCTACCTTAAACCAAGTAGCTTTTATGTCTTTGCCATTCCCTAAGAAAAATTGTTGCAGGGCCTTACATGTTTGATGGCTTACAAAATATGTCTTATTTCAGATTAAGGAAGAAAAGCCAAATACCTCTGTAAAACCTGTTGATTTTTCCACCCTTCTTGTATTGACTTCCTGGATACAAATGTAGTGTGCACCAAAATATGCAAATAGCTCTTTATCCTTCATCTGAGAAAGCTGTCAGCATCAGATCTATTTGGTTTTCTACAAACATTCATGTTTACAGACATTTTACAGAAGGACTATCATTGCAAGTACAAACTAGGAGCAAAATAATGCAAGCCCCATAAAATAACAGGAGTGGTATACAATCAAATGGACGTAGTATTAATAAATCTATAGTTTCACTATTAAAAAAGAATAACTTCTCGCTATTTCTTTATTGTCTCACTAGCATTCTGTTGACTTCAGTGAATTTTGTTCTGGCTTACATTGGCCTAAGTAAAAGCAGTAATGCCCACAATAACAACACAAGATTGTTTCAAATACATTTAAAGAGTAACACAATCAGCTGTACTTAATATTGTCTCATTATGTATGTTATGCTACAAGTGATACAACATTATCCATATTAGGATGTTCAATAGCTCTAATAATGTAAATGTATTGAGAGAATACCATTAGTAATATGAGGGCACTAGACTCTGGTGCAAGCAGAAGGAAAAAAAAAGGTTATCAAAATACATTTAGGAAATCATTAATTGTGTCTACAAAAATAAAAGACGACTTAAGAATAGTTAAGTATATCCATAAGGATTATAAATAAAACAGTGGAACTTTATAATGTTTCATTTCTGGAATGCCTACAATACTCCTGGTTATTCTTCAAAAGCCAAAGCACAAACAATATTTTGAATATAGCAGTATAGTAATCTAAGAGAGTTTTTTTTTTAAAAAAAAACCACTTTGGGAGTTTTTTCACCTTGACAGTTTGTCACATTTAAAAATACTTCAAAAGTTCCAGAGTACAGTGGTTTTCTGACACAATACTTCAAATCTATGCTCAGAGAAAACCAGGATTTATGTAAACGAAGAAGATGACATGTCAAGGGTTTGTAGTGAACCCAGGAGTAACAGCGTCACTGAAGCAGAAAGGCAGATTTGTAAGAGGTTTCTGTTCCAGTGATATAATTATGCACAAAAATTCTTAACAGCAGAAATTACTGTAACTTGCAGTTACTTTGCTAATATTTTGTGGCACAAAAGCCTGAGGTATGGCTCTGCAAAAAGGTTGAGACCACCTGCAAATTAAACAACTAGAAAGCCAGTTGGTGTGCCTTGGGATGTTAGAGACAGAGGCGCAGAAAACAAGCAAGGAAGGATTTTTGGTAATGGTGGGAGGTACTGGAGTAACTTCCTCCTAAAAGGGATGTAAAACAGTTTTTCACTGGTCCTTGTATTTATTAAAAATAAAAGCCTCCAAAGCAGCTATTACTAATTTTTTGTTTGGTGAGAATAATTGCTGTTTGTTGCATGTTCTGATAAAGTGTGTCTCTGTAGAAAAGAACAACACATAGAATCATAGATTCATAAAGTGTTTTGGGTTGGAAGGGACCTTCAAAGATTATCTAGTCCAATCCCCCTGCATGGTATCTTTTGCTACATTGCTCAAAGGGCCAGCTAACTTGACTTTGAATACTGCCAACGATGGGGCATCCATAGCTTCCCTCAGCAATCTGTTCTAGTGTCTCACCACCGCTATTGTAACAAAACATTCTTCCTTACCTCCAATTTAAACCTAACCTCTTTCAATTTAAAACCGTCATCCCTTGTCATGTCACTACAGGTCTTGGTAAAAAGTGTTTCTGTATCTTTCTTATCAGCCCTTTACATATTGAGAGGTTGCCTTCTCTTCTCCAGGCTGAACAAATCCAGCTGTCAGCCTCTTTTCGTAGGAGAGGTGCTCCAGCCCTCTGACCATATTCATGGCCCTCTGGAACCAACAGGTTGATGTCTTTCTTGTGCTCAGGACCCCTGTGCTGGATGTAGCACTCCAGGTGGGGTCTCACCAGAGCAAAGTAGAAGAGGAGAATCATCTCACTCCAGCTGCTGGTCACATCTGCTTTTGATGCATCCCAGGATGCTGTTGGCTTTCTGGGCTGCAAGCGCACATTGCTGGCTCATTTCCAATTTTGCATCCTTCAGTATCCTTAAGTCCTTCTCTGCAGGGCTACTCACCATTAGTTAATCACTCTGTCTGCACCAATACCGGGAATTACCCAATACTTGTTGCAGCCTGAAGTACCCCCTCTCGAGGAAGGGAGGATGATTCCTTTCCTGAGAGTAACTGCACAGATCTAGCTTGGAGATTTGTGAGTGCAAATGGATCTAGAAAGGGTATGAAGGATACGGGCTAAGCCTGTAACAGGAATGCAGATGGGGAGAGAAGGAGCAGGGGCTTCCTGCAGCCGAGAGCATACCCAAAACCAAATTTGAGAGATGAGGGAGACAAGGAGACTTCCTAGGGACTCTGAAGAGACCTGGCAACTCAGAGGTGCTGGCAGGGGCTGGACTGGAGGAAAGCACTTACTCTTCATGAACACAGCTGACAGGAGACCTATTTAATCAAATCTTTTAAAATCAAATTCACTCAACAGCTCTGCAGTCCCTCTCAGGTTCATCCTGTTGGAGATTATTATTTTGTACTCTAGGAGAATACAGATGGAAGTATCTGGTGGTTTGTTTTTGGGTGTGTGTGGAGGGTTTTTTTGTTGGCTTTTTTGCAAGAGAGAGCCCTTTTCACTTTAAAAACATTTTACTTCAGTGAATTGGCTGTCTAGGGATCCTGTCACACTACGTTTCTGTCACATCATAACACTATTTTCAATGTCAGCTTGTATCAAATGACAGGTTGGGGTTTTCAGAGAAAGCAAAGGCTTTTCTCACTTTCAGATTCTGCTGGTGTAAGCACATATTTCACT
Source organism: Xenops minutus (assembly GCA_035221455.1). Classification (NCBI taxonomy): domain Eukaryota; kingdom Metazoa; phylum Chordata; class Aves; order Passeriformes; family Furnariidae; genus Xenops; species Xenops minutus. Next base: position 16,513,408 of record JAWWEE010000158.1, read on the forward strand.
TTAAAGGACAGCACTGGCCCATTTCATGTCTCCAGCTGTTGTGCAGACTTGATACATAATTAATTTGGTTTTCTTTCAAAGAAAACTGTGCAGATGAAGCAGGACCTGCTAGTCAGTCAGAATCCATTAGCAACAAACTTACATATTTCAGTGTTTGCTCTGTTTTGACTGTGGGTACAAGGAGAAACAGTTCTTAATTACTAATAATCACTTGCATGCATTATTAACAGACTATTTTGTTAAAATAGTTGGAGCCTGCAGTGTTTTACAAGCTCCATGTACAAAGTAATTCATCTTTGCTGATGATAATGAAAAACTTTGTTATTTATTAGTTTGTTAGAGGAATCTCAGGCAAGGCAGCACACCTTGGGAGGGAAATAAAAACTAAAAATGTAGTTCAGTTTTAAAGTTGCAATGAAGAGTTGTGATTAAAAAAAAAAAAAAAAAGCCTGAATTATCACAGAATCACATAATATGCTGAGTTGAAAGGGACCCACAAGGATCATCCCCAAGAGTTACATATTTGCTAAATAGAAAGCAGAAGAGAATCAGGTTCAAAGTTATTGGAAACCAGGGAATTCAAACTGATATAGTACCACTGAAATAGAACTGTGTTATGGAATCCCCCAGTATATATGAGCAAGGGTGATACCACACAGGGAAGCAGAACTGTTCATGAAATAAAATAACAACTCATTTTTATAGAACAGACAATTTTGCTATCAGAAGTGCCATGCTATCCCAGGAAAAACATCAGTCAGGTAGGCCCAAGACAAAGTGGTAACCCTCATGTCCAGAGGAACAGAAGCTCCTTTCACCAACTCATATTCTACAGTGAAAAATCAACATCAAAAGCAAACAGCTTATTTCAGTAGTTACTAATAAAAACATGTCAGGGAAGTCGAGCACATTCATAAGCATTGCTGTGAAAGCAAAATGTGAGACTGCTGGGAAACCTTTGTTCATTTCTTTTTAACTTGGTTGGGTTTTTTTTTTTTGTTTGTTTGGTTGGGGTTTTTCAGATGTTTTTCAAGTCACTGATCTTGAGGGAAAGGTGAATTAACAGGAATAGCTTCTGTTTCTGCCAAAAAACTTCACATGGCTAGTATTTGAATACTTAATTATTCCATTATGAAAGTGTGGATGTAGGATAAGAATGTGCTTGAAACTGTTTTTTTTCTTTTACAGAAGCTACAAGGGTCATTTTTATCACCAAGTATGAGCAGCACAACATACAATACAAAAATGTCGCCCAATCATCTACTTGCTGCTGGAAAGGCAAAGGTGTCTTTAGGAAGATGTCCAGTCCAATTCATTTGGCAACGGAGGAGAACAAATTTTCACACTGGTGCTACAGGGGCTATTCTGGTTTTCAGTAAACAGACTCCAGGCAGACACTTCCTCATACAGAGAAGCATTGCAGGCTTTAAAAATTCTTTGAAGGATTTTCCAAACTAGTTACTTAGGAAGAGTGTGATGAGTTGTAGCACTTCCTGAACTTTTTTTTTCTGGGGTACAGTGAAGAAAGGTGCATTTATAGCATATATCATATACCTAGGAAATCTTTTCCATGCCTAACCTGAAATCTGAAAAAAACGGAGAACATCATCAAGAGCAAGCAGAAAGTTGAAATAGAAAAGTTAGAACTAAGTCGAGGTGCTTGGTGATGTTAAGGTGTGTGCACTGCTCCTTGAGAGAAACAGCCCTTGGGGAAAAGCGAATTCCAGGCCATAAAGTAGCAGCTGGTATGGCTACATTGCACTTTAGTAGCCTTTTGTTTATAGAACAATGCTCACTGCAGGTCAGATTAAACTCTGGTTTCAAGCCAGGTTTTTATGGCATTACGGGAAATACATCAGTCAATATAGAATAATGTCTGGTTAGGTAAAGAAGTGAAGTCAAGATGCTGCAATGGAGTGGTAGTGGACTTGCCTCATGATTCTCTTTGAACAGTAGTATAGGGAGAGGTGGTGACATCAACCATTTCAGAGCTGGAACACAAAAGGGTTTGTGCACTTCTTCAGTAGCCTTCAGAAACTGAAGCTGAATATAATTTATAAAACACATAGGAATGGCACCAAACTCAGTGCTAATTTAGCCCAGTTTTAAGCTCCCTTTGATTTGCTGGTGTTATGCTAAGGGACACTGACATAGGTCAGATATGACTCATGCTATGTCACAGTTTAGAATGAGATCAGTTACTAACAACTACATTTAAAACAGCAAAGAAGAGTAAAAGGAAAATTCAGAAATTGACTACAAATGTGAAAAGGAAGAGAAAGCCCATCAGAAAGAACCTATCAAAAATAATGAAACGGTTCTCAGCATTACTTTTATTAAAAATCAGAGTGAAAGGGTCTTTCACTGAAGGCGCTCATAGTTGAGATGTTCAAGGTAGGATACAGGGTTGACAAAATTTGAGGTAAATATCTGGTGCTTCCTATAACAAACATTTAATGTTGGCATTTGGGATCAACTTCTTATGATGCTTTAAAGGACTCAGATGAGGTGGGGCTGTACTTGCCTCAGACTGCCTAGGAAGTCAAAAAAAGGAGAGGTGGGGGCATTTCCAGATGCCAGTTTTGTTGAGGTAAGGTGTATAGCAATTTTCAGTAACTACACAGAAAGATTACAGTCCCTCAAGTCCTGATTTATACAGACTTTTTTTTTTAGGTAAATGGGATGAACCAGAGCCTAGCCACTCAGTCTTCCTTGATCTATACTATACCAATGAGAGACCCCACTGGACTGGATCCTCTGGAGAGGGGTTTTGGATGGGTTTTTGTTGTTTGTTTGTTTGATTTAGGAAGGAGGATCATTTAAAAACAGGCCTTCACAGAAATCAAGCTCGAGTGAAACAGAAGTGTCAACTCACAGTTACAGGAAGCCACTGTACAGATTCCTTTTGAAGTAGAAAGAAAAAAAAAAAAAAGAAAGAAGAAAAAGAAAAAATAATTTAAAGCCAGTGAGTTTCAATTAAACTGCCTTACAGACTACTGATTAATACTGGACACACCTTTTAGAGAGAAGTAAAGAACGTAAGAAATTACAACCTTTCTGTAGCTTCATGATCAAACTCTGGCCTGCTCCTGACAAAAACCCAATTAACTGGGCACACCTCTGATGGAGGTGTTTTCCTAAGAGAGAGATTTCGATTGTCAAAGGATTAAATGGATGTGAGAATGGCCTTGTACAAGGTAAACTGAGACTCTATTGTTGCCCTAAAGATACTGAATAATAAGATCCTTTGAAGTGTAAAAACAAGAAAGATTTTCACAACTGATACCTTTGTTTTGGTGTGTTCGGAAAATTGTCGCAGTTCTTTCTCCTAAAGGATGTTTGGGATGCCAGACAAAAGTGTGTAGCCTCGGGATTTCAAATACCATGCTGGACTTCTCTGCAAATAGGCTTTATGAATTTAAATGTTACAATCACGTAAAAGAAACAAAAGCCTACTTTTACCCTTGTATTAGATCAGGACAGAAATATAAACAAGGCCAAGCGTGTGTCTTTGAACACAAGAACCTGTAGTAGCATCAGGCAGAACCCTCTGACCACTCAATCCCCAGTCTCCCCCTTACCTGAAAGAGGATCCATCGAATTTACCAGATTATTTTCTTTTCTGATTCATTACTAATCAGATAACTTTTTTGAGTGATATTTAGACAAATTTTTTCATGTTTACCTTGCGACTTTCTAATTGTTAAGCTGGTACGGTGAAACAAAATAGGTGCAGCATTCTTTTAAACAATCCCTTCTGTATTAGACGGCATTTACAGTTCACAGTCTTTGTTTTCAGCTCGAGATTCTAGATATCAGAATAGATTGATATCAATACAGCACACTGTAGATAACACTACAGGTTGGATTCCACAGGCAGGGGATCTGCTCAGTGCAAAACTAGGTCAAAGATTAGTGCCTCTCCCCAAATAAAAATCCAGAGCACACCTTGAATTTTCTTTTCTTCTTTGCAAACATTAATAATTGGTAACAACAGCCAAACAAAACTGAGCTAAAATACATCAAAGTGGTGTTGTGAACTGACCTTTCTGAGCTTCAAACCAATAGGCAAGTCAGAGTTCACCTCATAATGGCAACCCAGACTCAGAGCACACCAGCAAAATGATAAAGTGTCTTAGAACTTGTCAACCTGACATGAGGCAGTATCTCTGACAAATATTTATTTAGTAATATGGGACAGTACTTCCTGGTGTGCTGGCTCAGAACTGCTCAGTCAGTTGGGAGTACCATCCTCGCATGATAAGCAAAGAAGGGCTACAGGCTGAAACCAGCTGAGCCCTGGCCCGACTGGCTCAGCTGAGAGCTGGGTCTCCTGGGGTTACCCTATTGAAGTTTATGCTGGTGTAAAGAATTCACGCAAAAGAAAGAAACAGTCCTTGGAGCAATGCCACTGATCTTTCTTGAGTTACGCCAGCAAAATGTTTGACTTGCAGAGACCAGTTAGTAACAGGAAGAGATGGTCTTGGGCTACAGATGGAGGCTTGAGTGTGCACATGTGAGAAGCAGCAACACAGCAACAGCAGTGGGATCATGGTCAAATCAGACTCTTACAGGCAAGGTCTCCTGGAAGAGCCATCTGCATTTAACTTTGCCTGTTCTGGTGGGGAGCTTGTGACAATAGCCTAAAGAAGGATACACAGAATTTAGTTGCAGCCCAGACTACTCTGTGCAAGCAACAGTGATGCTGCTGCATGCAGAGGCACAGTCACTGAGGAAGAAGGGCCAATTTGCCAGTGGGTTGATCAAGGAGCCTTCAGGCTGATTTTTGGTTCTCTTCAGGTGGGAAGTGGGAGGTGGGGAGATATTTCTCAGCTGAAAAAGCTGAAAGCTTTGTTTAAACAGACTTAACCTTGCTGGCAGCTAAGGAGGACTCTGCACCTGTAAACAGAGGACTAATGAGTTCTCTCTAATACCCAGCCATCAGAGCTCTAAGTAGTATTGCATAGGCCAGTTAGGCACTAGACTCAGTGAGTAAATGAACTGCCACATGTAACTGGGAATGAAGAAGTAGCATGTGAGATTTCATGTAATCGAAAGCATCCTGGAGATAGGAACATGCCTTTGGTTCCAGCATTTCCCTTGCCTGAAATGTAAAATGCATGCCAAAAACAAACAGGAAAGTATGCCTTTAAATCAGTGTGATTCTCAGCATCTGTTTAAAATCTCATCATCACTAAAGCAGAGAGGAGAATAGAAATCTAATGGCACCTGTTGTTTATTCCCTTCTTCCACTTGAAGATAATGCAGAGATGGGAAAAGTTCCTGTTCATGTTCCTGCTAAGTGATCTTGCTGAGAATGATTGATTTGCAGGGTTGGTTTGCAGGTTGATTTGCATGATCATGTATATGACTACTTACAGAGTCTGTTTACTATTCTGATGACAAAACCACCCAAGAATGACCTCTCCCTCCTCAGGAAAAGGCAAGGAGGAAAGAAAGGAATATCTTTTTTTTTTGTTTTGTTGCTGTTCTTTGCATTGTAATAGCATGCATGCACTTCATTTGTATCAATAAAAGCAGTTTTCTGGACTAATGTGAAATTTATACATGAGCCTCAGTCAAGCAATTACAACATGTACCTTCCATGGGAGTTGCATTGCATGGACAGTTAACCAAATTATTTGGACATTCCTATAATTTACAATCAAGCAAACTGGTCCATTGACTAGTGCAGAAGCTGAGAACGGAAGAGTTACGTTCAAGTCAGTAATCCATATGGGTCCTTTCCAACTTGACATATTTTATGATACTATGACTCCCTAATTCTTAACTACATCAAAAATACCTGTTGGATTCTGTAGTCCCCACCTCCCAAAGATAACTGCAGTGTACCTATTCCCACTGTGATCATTGGGTACACACAGCCTCTCTTTTATTGTTTATAAGGAGACAGAATAAAAACAAAGGGTAAAATTTACCTCCTCTGACTGCAGCTGTCTAAGGTGACTATCGTGGCTCTCAAAACCCTTGGTGCTGAGAAACTGATAACTTCTCAAGGACTCTTACACCAATGTTAGGCTGAGAGAAATCATTCCAGAAAGGGGCCAAAGAATGAGTTAGTTAAAACAATCTGATCTGAATTCTGCAGAGGCATAACACAGACTACCCCTTTGTATCACAGTGATGACACATTAAGCAGAGGACTGTCAAGTGCGAGTAGAGAAAAACATAAACCACTGGCATGTTCAAACTCAAGGATTCCCACAATTTTAAGATCAGTAACACAATAATGAAACAGTACACGTCAAAGTAATCCGACATCAGCTGAAATGACTTATTATGAAAAAAGAGGAAACTAAATATTTCCTGGGGCTCCAGAGCTGCAACATTTTAAAATTGAAAGCTAAAGTTTAATGCCTTCCCTTCAAAACAATTCCCAAAAACTCTGCACAGAAGGCTGCAGGACACTATCTAAGAAAGTTAAAATCTTCAATTCTCTTTCAGGTCACAGAATACCAAATTGCTCAAATAACAGAAGCATCTGCCTTACTTGAGTGCTCTGAAGGTATTGTTGGATCATTTTGCTCCCTGTCCACATAACATACTGTCACCAGTAGCACTGGACATGCTTGCTGGGAGTCAATTATTTATAGTACAAATCATAGTCATGGAGCCAGTAGTGAGAGTGAACTAACACACAGCTCAGAGTCTGATGTTGGCAAATAATAAAAAACCCCACTGAGATAAAGACTCCCACTAAGGGTGCAAATATATTCATTTTGTATTGTGTATGTAAACACCATGTTTTTACATTCCTGATACAGTGTTTAATGTGCAGAAGGAAAACAAAAGCACCTTGATTTCCTCCAGTGAGTCAGTCACAGTCAAAGTAGGTTCAGGACCACTGGGGAGAACACAAATGTGGCCCTGAGCCAAGTCCTGCCTCTGTCTGAACCACAGCTGTGGAAGTGATTGCTGCTTCCCTTCGAAAGGAAATGAAGTGATACATGTGGTTATGGTTTTATAATGTGCACTTTCTTCAGGCAGGACTTTTGAAGGGAATCACTGTTTTGAGAGTGTCTTGCAATAACCATGGTTTATATACCAGTGTGGGATTAAAAACATTAGCCACTTTGCCCCATTAGCAGCATCACTGAAACAGGAGAACAAGTCCTCTTTGGAATGCAGTTTATTCTACAAACATTTAGAATAAAATCTTAGCTAATTTCCATAACTGCATATAATACCAGAAAGAAAAAGCGCTAGTATGGTCATTTGGAGGTTACTCACAGCTGTTTTCTAAACTACTGACTTGCTAGGGAAGGAGTAAATGGATGATGAAAAGTTTCCTTTAGTTCATACTCATGTGATCCTCTTTGGACATTTTGTTTCCACACATCCACATTCATCTACATACACATATGTGAACTGGACTGTCTTATGATCAGAGCAAATCAGTTCCACCTTCACTTTATGACTTCTTTTCTCATGGCAGCAAATGCATTTGTGTTCCATCTCATTGGCCTCAAAGGAATACCTATAGAAATGAGATTTTTCACATCAGTCTGCTGCCTCTTTTCTTCCAAACTGATCCTTATTTGCTGCTCCAAATGGAAGTACTTCTAAGGAGTAGAGGAGCAAAATTTCACATCTATTTTTCTGCCTATGCATAACAGCCTTTCCTCAGGATGCTATTAGTCATACAGGGTCAGATCCTCTGACACCAGTGGGGAAAATCCTGGTAACTTCAGTGGATTTTGGATTAGGCCTATTTTGGCAAGACAGAAAGGAACAACATATGCAGAGAACAAAGGGCAGGAAAAAACTCCAGTAAACACCAGAGCTGTTCAAAAACCATACAAGGACATATTTAAGAACATGTTTAATAAATATAGCTGTCTTTCCAGAAGGACCTATTTTTCTATTTCTCCCATCACACTAAAGACAAAGCTAATTATTGCTGTTCTGTACTCCCAGTTTCCCAACCCAGGTCCTTTAATACAGCAGGAAGCTGCAGCCCAATGGTGACAAGAACCCAGGAAGACCAGCCATGGGGGAGAACAGAGAAAGGTTTCCTACTTACACAGAATAGGTACTGCACATCCCTTCACAAAAGGGCACTAGGACTGGAGCAGTTGACTTACAGTTGTCATGCACAATATACTGCTCTTTCACATTGCGTTTGCATTTGTGGGGCAGGTCAATACCTGAGTAGAAGAACACTTCTGTTAGACTTTTTCAGACTGTGGAATAAATGTTTTGAAAGTTATCTGCTAGTAAACCAGGCGTAGATCATCCTAATAAAACTTTTTATAGTTCAAATGTATAACTGAGAGTGCAAAGAGGCAGTAATTCAGCAAAACAACTTCCTGCTGGTCAAGGTACTTTTCCATTTGTGGACTAGCTTTATTATGCAAAGATACCATTGAACCAAGACCTGCAGGAGAAACGAAGAGTTCAGGTTTTACTAAAATTGCTAAAAATTACATTTGTGACTCTGTGACAACCTAATATTTCTGAGCAGATGCTACAGAAAAAAAATAAGACCTTTATGCAATTTTCAAATGGAATAACACATAGAATATTTTCTACAAATTTTTTTATCAGGAGCATTCCTCAAGTGAACAGTATTTCAGTTGTATAAAAACAGAGAAAATTAGATTAAAAAAAATGAATAGTGTCCTTATTGGAAAAATGTGCCAGATTTTTAGTCTGAGCTGTGACGTAAAAATCAGTTCTGCTGCTGTAAAACTGTCTTCCAGTCAGCGGGAGCAGAAGCCTCTCAGTGTTTGCAGAAACAGGACTACAAACACGGAAAAAAACAAGCAGTACTGGAATAGAGAATCAGCAATTTAATGGACTCACATGTCTTACAACAGCCATCTGAAGTCACATCAACTGTCCCCTGTATTGAAAGTAACCAGAACAGTTAGTTCAGATGCAGATATTGCTAAGAAGATAGTAGCAATGATGAGAGTTCAGTTATATCCCCTCATCTCTAATCAATGCAGATTCCTCATCAGACCTATTTGTGTACCTATTATATTAAAAAAACTGCTTAAAAAAACTCAAACTAAAAGAAAACAAACCAACCAGGAAGGAAAGGAATTAATTTTCTTAAAACTATGTCCTCTTACAAGCCAGGTAAGATGTCCTGTAATACATTCCTGTCCTTACGCAGGTCTTGTTGAAGCCAGCTGAAAAACCCCAGCCCTAGAGAATGACAGCTGCTCCTGGAATTGTACAGCCTGATCTGTGCAGAGCCTACCCCAAAGCTTATTCAAGTACATGGCTGTCCTTGTCCCTGCTTTGATTTTCAGATCTGCTGTGAAGTCCCAAAATACTTCTGAAAGTAGTGGAAACCACTAATAGATGAAAACCAGGGTATTAATGATACTCCTTGCTCATTCACATTCCATTTCTTTGCTTAATGATACACTACATATCAGAAGATACTGTGTTCATCAGTCCCCCAAGGATCCATGGTAAGTTACCACTTGCTCAACTGCATTTTGTAACATTGACGTTTCTCAAGTGATGACAAATCCCACCTTGCTATTTCACGAATACCCTTCTCTTTCAAGTTCTAGTACTTATCCCACAGCAGTGTAAAATGTGGGGGGGCTTTTGCAAATATTTTTGCTTTACTGCCATGGGACACTTCATTCAGGGCTCAAAAAGCACATTTCCTTCAAACAAGAGTGATCAGCTTATAAAGATCAAGAAATACTGAAGTCAATTCAAAACAGTAAAGATAATTCCCAGGCCAGCAACAGGGCTCATTCCTGAAGTATTTTTCTAACTGTAAAATACTTACTGGCACACAGTTTGCTTCTTCAAAAGGTAGGCAGACTTTTATTGTGCTAGTCAAGGAAAACTGTCCCGCTGATTCAGTGCATGTGTACTGAGTACAGTTATCATATGGATCTTTATAGCTCTTTCCAATCTGATGAAAACAGGAAAATAAAACCCCAAGCCAATACAATATAGCAATATAAATAGAATACTGCAACAGTACTAGAATCAATGAACTGGCAGAGGCACTGGCTTGCTCATATCACTCTGAAAGGGCTGAGATATCTGCAACTCACATCTGCAAATTCTGTACCAACCTCACCCACTACCAAGCTATGCAAAATCCCTTCTGTGGCCAGCCAGGGGGACAGAATGGAAAGTTTGCAGCAGAATAAGCATAGAGGTATGAGCAGAAATGCCAGAAGGTACATGTATTAATGTTTGTGGACTAAAATATACACAAAAAGAAAAATAATTATTTCAAAAGATTTCAGCAGTTTTCTTTTTTAGTGGATGGAAGAAAATCAAAAAGTGTGAAAAGGGACAGAAGTCTTTGCAGTAGAGGTTAATGGGTAACTGCAAAGCCTCCTCATGGAAAGATAAGAATTGTGTATTGAAATGGGAGACTCTAGCTTGTTAGATAAATTTTCAAGGAATAAAAGGATGAAATAAAGAAAATGCAGAATAACTAACAGAGAAGCAATAGCATATAAGACAATAATCATTGGCTGAAACAGCATCATTAACCATTCACAGGAGTAGCAGACTGTAATGAAACCAAAGAGCTAGAATCATGGAATCCCAGAATCACTGAGGGAGGAAAAGACCTCCAATATCATCAAGTCCATCCTGTAAGGGCTTGGCTCATTACTACACAATGCTACACTCACAAGATGTGATGTATTACCTCGGAGTGTTACCAAGTCACACTATACTACAGCAGCTACGTCACTTAATTTATACCTTAGCAAATTCAGAACTAGTGGCAGTACAGCCATGTCAGCTTGCTCGCTCTATTTACCCCTGAATCTTCAGGGCAAGAAAATGAAACTGCTTCCAGATTGGAGCAGTACCATGTGAAGACAGCTTATGTATCTCTGCAAGAGCAGTGTTACACAGTGTCATCATTCTCTCCCTGTCAAGATAAATGGGGGTGGGGTGGATAACATGATTTCTATTCCTGCCAGAGATACATAATTTTCAACACAGATACATAATTTTTCAACCCTGTGAGATGCACACAGCAGAGAGCAGCTGCATAAACATCTGCATTTACTTTGGAAACAGAGATTTTTACATCTAGAGGTCCTCCCAGCCTTAAATGCACGACGCCGGTTGAAAAAATGCTGACATCTTTTTGATAATCCAGTAGAGCAAGGGACCACTTACCTCAATGGTCACATTGCCAAATGGAAAATTTGCCACACATGCCACTTGCTGGCACTGGCTGCAGCACTGACCCTTCTCTTCCACATAGCGAAAACCCTGTGGGAAAAAACTTTCCATTTAGCCATGTTAACTGATGTCTTGTTCATGAAGCACCTTTGATCAAAGCTACACTGAAGATGGCAGAGGAAATGAGTCAACACCCTGGTCTCATCTTTGTTGTCTGTAGAAAACTGTTGGAACCACTTTAAGCCTGACAAGAAAAACTGGTAATTTTTCTCCCTTATTGAATAGTGACTTCTGGACATTTCTGTTGTCATGAAGACCCTGTCATTGGCTATTTTTCTTCAGGCTAACGTACAGGACAGGCTAGATATATTAATTTAGCATATGATTATTTATACATTAATTCAGCATATGATTACTCTGCTACCAGTGCTTTGTATGATATTACCCACACGAACTATTGCTGTCAGACATGTGAAGGTTCCCTCCCCTGTGTTTTGGTCTCTTGGTGGTTGTGGATGTGTCTGGCTTCAGGATAAAGGACAATGAAAGGTTTTGTCCATTTTTAACATTGGTGGTGGGTCTGGCCTTATCTGGCCATGAATGGAGAAGCAACTACTCTGCTTATATTCAGACTGAACTCTTTTTATGCTGATTCTCACAAATACTGGGAAGTAGCAGAGTAGGCTCAGCTCACAAGTACTGAAAAGTGTTTGCAAACATACAGACCATTGTACAGTTTCTTCAGGATCTTAATTTTCAAACTGACAATGGGCAGTACCAGCAGAGTGGCACAAACATCTTTCAGCAGCCAGACTTTGAGAGGTTTGTAATCATTTCCCCTTAGGGTACCTTTTCAAGGGTGACCTCTTAAAATTTGCTAGAGTAAAAATGACTGGCACCCTGAAAAGAACTTCACAAAAAAATTAATAGGATAGTCTATCCTTCTATCTTGCAGTGAGAAAGCAGTTACACTACCCCAATTTCAGAGTACTTCCCCTCAGCAGCTATTGTTCATGGTCAAGGAGGTGCTGACCTGCTGGCAGGTGGTTTGGCATTTCACTGGGAGACACTGGATGCGGTTGGTCTGTGTCACAGGATCCTGCTCATCTGTGCACATGCAGTTCTCACAAGAGCCTTTAGGCACCATTGCCCCTGGCTGGAAATACAGAGGAGAGAGAAGGCAGGCCATGACAAAAATTCAGAGGGTTCTAGAATAAACATCTCTGTGGACTATCAAGAAATTAATGCTTATGAGGTTTATTTTTGGAAGAAATTCCTGAAATGACTACTTCCAGATCTCTAAAACCTCACAATTGGTATCACAAAAATGAGCACTGGCTGACACTCCCAAGTGCATCAATGATATTAAATGAATATTCTTCTAAATTCAATGTGTGTACTTTTGCTCAGTTTGACATAGCAATTAATCCTAAAACATTCAATAAAATTTGAAATTTGTATTCAACCACAATTCTGACTATTGACTCTAAAAGCAAGGTAAGGTCTTGTTTAGTAAGCAAGTTACTAGTGTCTAGCATTACCTATTGAGTAATCAATCACAGAATCACAGATTACTTGGGGTTGGAAGGGACCACTGTAGGTTATCCAGTCCAATGCCCATTTCCAATAGTATGTAAGACCACTGGCAGGAAAAAATTACAGGCCATTCTAATCCTGCTTTTTGTATGAGTATTGATAGTAGCAACTTCAGAAAATTCTGACTCAGGCAGAATTAGCTTGTGGAAAGAAGCATCTGGAAGAAGACCTACCTTAAATTCAAATCCTTCAGAAACACATACACCTTTGGGTACTGTAAGAAAAAAAAAAAAAAAAAAACAACCAAAAAAACATAATAAGAAGGATGTCCTAGGAATGATGCAAATAGTTACTGTAGTCATCTCTGAATTGTGAGCAATTTAGTGAAGTCAAAGAGTAGAACTGAACGTAATAGCCCTCACAAAAGGAGGAAAAAGTAACTAGTACATGGTGCTAATTGTTATTCAGAAGCCCACATATTATTCAGAAGCCCACATCTGCTTAGATGTTATGCATGAAGTGGGTAATTCTATATCCTGGTATTTTCCAAGAGGTAAAACCTATTTACCTCATAGGGTTTTTTTTTTTTCCCACACTTGAAATTACTTGACCTTTTCTTCATTGTTAACCACCTTGCTGGTAACAAAGCCAGTGGGAAGCTGGCTCATGTATGTGAATCTACAAATACAATTTGGCAGCAGAGCTTCTGGGTGGGTCCAATTTAACCATAATTTAGTATCTGATCAATAGCTTACACTTGCTGAATATGGGCTACAGAGAACCTTCACCAGTTACTTCAACTCCATAAAACTCAAAAAACCCCAAACAAAAAAACAAAACCCAAAAAAACAACCAACCAAACAAAAAAACCAAGGCACCAGTTGTAAAGGATGAGGGAAGAGGCTATTGCTTATGATTTTAACTTAAGGAAAGAAGGTACTTACTACAGGAGAAGATAGGACAACAACCATCCTCAGATATAGCAATCACTGGTTGGAAACCTAAGTCACATCCTGTTTTATTTATAATGCAGGTTTTTATATCACATTCTGCAATAGACAACAGGGATAAAGTAAGCCAAAGCATCCTGTCCAGCAGTGTTACTTGCAGACAAAGCTTGAACATCCAAGAACTTGCATAGAAATAGATGATTCTTGCATCACACATTTTTGGAGTTTGGGACATGTTCAGATGAAGTATCTCTAAGTTTCCTCCACTATAAAGTTCTTCCCAGGACATATATTTATGGTCCTTGTTCCTGCTTCTCTTCCCCCACTTTATGTCATCTCTTAAGAACTGAACACCCTTAGGAAATGACAGTGAAAACATTGGAGTAAAGGCAAATGAATCAGTGAAAAAATGATGAGGCAATGTATGAAAGCCAAAGATGTAAAAGTTGGGACATGCAAGGCAAAAGACCTTGACAATGTCCACTGCTCCCCTCAAAGCATCCAAAGAGCCTAATGGAAGTCTTTCTGGTGGGTTGAAGGAACGAGGAACAGAAAAGACTTCCCACCACCATTGCCAGGATTCACTGTCCAGCATCTTGGTATGCATGCTGGGAATGGCCAGCGTTAGGAACTGGCTAGTCCTGTGCTGTGGTAGGCATTTGGGACTGGGAGGATGCAAATGCAAAAGTGAGGGCAAACATACAACAGGAATATCCACAGGAAGCCCTAGGGGAGCCTGGAAGATGAACCTATCCTCTCTTACTGGATGGATCTCTGTGGAAGGATCACCCTCTCATCTCAGAAGGACAAGAGCCAGAGGATCCTGTGAGGCACTTGGTGGTCCCAATGATCCGTTGGGGATTTTCCAGTGTAAATATCTGGCAGGTCATGACACTAATTTAGAGTACAAGTTGGACCAGATGAGTCCTCTTCTGTTAAAAAGAGCTCCTGGCATGTAGATGGAAGAAATGACTGCTTCAGTGTGTTTATTTGAATCTAGAACCTGTGGGGTACCAGATCTCACTTGAGGAGTATTGCTGAAGGCAAATGATGCCACATTATGACATATGAATTATCTACTCACCACAGACAGTCTCTGTGCAACATGGGTCATCCAGCCGTGTTTTTATTTTGCGTACAAAGCCTTCTTTTGTGCAGTTGATAGGTGGAGATTCAGCACAAGGGCGGGGGAAGCAAGAGATATTCAAGGTTGCTTCATCACAAGTACAGTATTTGCAGTCATGCTCCCAAGCCTCTCTAGGCTATGAACACAATAGGGATAGCAGTTCAGAGAGAAAAACTGGAAACATTATATCAGTGAATGCCTGCTGCAAGGCAGTGTGGAGATGAGTTCAAGTCCCAGAGGGAAAAGGGAACAGTAGAAAAAATGCTTGGATGGCTATTTGCCACCTTCCTTTGCAAGTTTATGTGTTTCCAGGAGGGAAGCCTGGTAGTTCTACCAGGAAACTGATTCCCACAAACTCTATTTCTGCTTCTGTAGCTCAAATGATTAAAAATGTTCTGGAGTTAATAAAATCTGCTGGTTTCCTCCCCAGTGTCGTTGCAGTTCACTGGTTTTTAAGCTTAGAACTAAAAGAAACAACTCATGCATTTATTTTTACAAGAGGTCACAGAACCCAGATATAGTATAAAAACAGTATTTTCCCTTCTCTTACCTGTTTCACTGACCCATCTTGTGCAGTGCAACCTATAAAATTAATTACATGTTACTTTAATGGTAACTGAACCAGGGAAAACAAGAGAAGCAGGAAGACAGGAATAGAAGGAAGATCTTGAAATCTGAGAAACAACCACAAAGAGAAAGCAAAATCCAGAGTGCAAAGTCACAGGTTGTGTACCCAAAAAATCCCCTTCCCCTCAAAAAAACCTTCCCCTCAAAAAAACATTCTCTCTTTTGTTCTTTTGACAGTTGCACCTTCTGCATAAGAGCAGGTAGAAACTGTCAATCTGAAATGCTTCCAGACTAGCTAGAAAGGGTCAGGTTTAAGGTCTCACCCATTTCCTCTCTACCCAAAATACCCCCCTTAATGTGCACTTCTAGTCAGGCTCTTACCTATGCCTCCTCCTCACCCCCCTTCCCATCACACCATTTAAATTATTTCTTACCACAAGCAGAAACACAAATGCCATCATGATCGTTCAGCAGAATTTTTCCATCAGGACAGTAGCATCCCTCAACAAACACTGATGTGTTCTTTTGGGAGGGAAGGGTGTTCATAACAACTTCTCTGCACAATTAGAATATCAACAGCAATGAATGAGAGGCAGAAAGGTAGCCCAGGGCAGTCAGATATCTAAATCCCACAGGAATGTGAACTTCAAACTTCCCTGGCAATTTTCATATCATGGACTTGAAAAATGCCTTAGGAAATGACCCACCTGCTGAAGCAAGTGTTTCTTCTTGCTTCACCGCATGGCTTGTACACCTGATCCCGAGGACAGCTGGCCTCTGAGGAGCATTGCAACACACAAGTTAAAAAGCCCAGACCCACGAGAACCCTTCAATGCACAGTGGAAAAAGCACCCACACTATCACAGCCCACTGCACAGCTCCGCCAGCCCAGGTTCTTGCCCAGCAAGGGAGTCCCTGCAGCTTCAGCAAGAGGGGGCAATGTATTCAACGATGTGCTGGCGACAGTACTAAGTGTCCACCCCTGAATCGCGGGATCCCCCTGAGCAGGGCAAAGCACGCACACAGAAGCGGTGTGTTGCCATCTAGTGCCGAAGCTTTAGGGAGCACAGGACTCAGCTGAGCTCCTCAGGAGAGAATATGGTCCTGCTTCTCCCTTGTTTTGCATCAGTTCCTGAGTGGAACAAACTCTTTGATTTGTTCCTGCTTTTTTTCTCAGGCCCAGAGCAGCTAAGAAAAGATTGAAGCCTGATGATGTGGAGGGACATAAACAACCGTGTAGGTGAGGAAAGAACAGACCAAACTTGCCTCACCACCAGCAAGGTTTCCCAGCCTTACCACACTGCCCGTTCGCCTGCCTCCTCCAGTCCACGCAGACCCCGTGGAGCCCGCACAAGGCTGCGTATGTCTGCATGCTCTGGCACTCGGTGCTGGGGTGCTCTTCTGAGCACCCACTGGCCACACATGCCTCATAGTAGGGCTTGGGGGGCACCACACCGTGGCACTCGGTCAGGGTCCTTCACAAAGCAAGGAGACAAACCTTGGGTGACTTTCAAGGAAGAATGCAAGAACCAGACCATCCACACGCAGGCAAAGCCTCAAGGTAAAGATACAACTACGAATAGCTCTCATAGGCAATACGCCTGCACAGCTTAATTAAAAATGAGCGTTACCTCTAATTCTTTACAACGCTTTGAAAGGAAGCAATTTTACATTGGACGATGACCTGCAAAGGCTCCTGCACAGCTCACAGCTGTAAATCTATGTGCTGACATTTTTATATTAGCATGTTTATAAATCCTGTTTTAAACCACAGGATTATTTTAAAAAACAGACACATATTTGCTTACTGTATTTTGACTGTGTTTGATATCATTCAGAGCTTTCAGATACTGCATCACAGCTATTTCCTCATTAGCTTCTCCAGAACTGACAGGCAGATGGAGTGACAAGTGGCAGACACTATTAAGGGATGACTGATTTTGATGATGCAGCCAAAATATATCTGCCAAACTCAGGAACACTCACACATCAGTTCACTGCTCAGTTTCACAAGGTATGCAAGACTACATATTTTCTTCATATCCTATAATCAGTTCACCCAAGCCATGTAGTAAAACACTAAATTATCTTGTGGACTTATTCTTCTGATACTTTTGGGAGTTGTCTTACCAGATGATTTTACACAGATTAGAAGGCTCACAGTGCTCATGAACTCCAATATTAGCTGGTTTTGAGACACCTGGATTACAGTATCTGTTGGTAGGATATGGTACTTTCCAATCCAATGCCATGTCTTCGAAGGACTCGATCACCTTACCATTCCTCTTCATAGCATCATCAGACTTCTGGTTGGTGCAGGTACCTGGTAGCAATATAAAAGCGAAGTGGTAATTCAAGGTCAGTTGATGCTGATGAAGCTGCTTTTAGAGAAAATTTGGAGGGAAGTTCATCTCCTTATGGGAATGTAACAGCATGTAAGTCCTCGATAAGTTCACAAAAACTGCTTGTAGGAAGAGAAGGCTAGAAGAAGCAGCTTGCCATTTACTCATGAAAACCAGAACTGATGTGTTGGTTGGTACATTTCTCCTGGTGGCCAAAGCTATTGAGATGGCACTGTCTAGGATAGGACTCTCCACACTTTGTACGTTCCCATATGGAGTATATATGTTCAAGAGGAAGGGCTTAGAAAAAGTCTGTGTCCATACACCAACAGACTGTGAATTATTACAAGCTGTGAGAAATAAAAATCAGTGGAGTTGCAAGTATTTAGAGATGTTTACAAGGGAGTGAGTGAAAGAAGGAGGAAAATTTGTTGCATTAATTATTGCCAGCTGATGAGGACACTCACCACAAAGTCCCATGGTATTATTATAAAACTTTCCAAAAGGGAGTTTTATATAAAATGCAAGTCGACTATAGGAGACATAAACCTCTAATTCAGGTATTTCAACTATGGCATAAAGTCCAGAACTGGTTATCCTGATACCATTCTTGGAAATGTCTGGAACAATTTTTTTATCATTAAACAAAATCTAAAAAGAAAAGAAACAAAAGGTCTCTATTAACAGTCTTCTGTTAAGTTAGGTAAATGATCTGTGCAGCTCAAAAGCAGAGCAGCACAAATTTGGGCCTTAGGGGCACCAAATTAAGTCTTTCAAAGGCAGTCATTTAAGCAGTTGTCTAAGATTCTTTTTAATATGTTGTAATTTATATTTGAATACTCATATCAGGACAAACCCCACAATTTTCAGCTGTGTGATAATTTCCCGGTTTTTTAGAATATACAAATTTTTGTTGATACAAACTGAAAAAGAGAGAGAGAAAACAATGCAATTGCATTTCCTACCCATTCCATATTTCACAAGCTTCATCCCTTGTCATGACAGGACATCAGGCAGTACAGTAAACTACAGCAACTACTGCAAAATACTCTTGAGAATCTACTTTAACACAATACTTTACCAAGTTTGTTCTTTTTCCATGTTCCATTGCTTGTGTCAGAATAACAGTAGAGTTGGAGTGAAAAATGATAAGGGACATTGAACAAATTGCTCCATCAATGGCACTGCAGTAGTAGTTGTCTATGTGAATCCAAAAATTGTGAGAGTGGGGATGAATTGACTTCAAAAGGACATAGGTGCAGTTTTGTTTAAAATGATAATATGTTCCATCAAAAGTCACATAATGCTCATTTCCCCATCCACTGCAAATACCTGGAAGACAGAGTGACAGTCTTCAAGTCTGGCTTCTGAGCTTTCTGCAAGTACAAGCCGCTTTTAACTCTTTTACTCACTTTCAGTGAGAGGCAAAATGACGAATTTCATAAAGAAAAATTAGCCTAGCAAGGACACTCTTATCTGATTTTAACAGCTGATGTTTTAGATGGGATTTATGGTCCATTGTACCCTACTGAATTAATATGAACATAAAATAGACCTTGACCACATAGACTTATCCTTCTTGGATACATAACATAGCATAAATTTCAGGAATTCTTCTGCCACTTACACTGACACTCAAAGACTTCACAGCAACCAGTTTCATCATAGTGTTTTGTGAACGGGAAACCATTGACACAGAGTTTCAGTTGTTGAGGAGGGCAAGTCATGCTGGACAGTTGGATATTGTTTCCTTCTCCCAGGCAAGTGGCAGTCTGGCAGTGTCCAAAATTCCATGTCTCATTAAACTATTGATGGATGGAAAACAAACAAAAAAAAACCAAAAACCACAGGACAGACATGTAACAAAACCTTTAAATTGCACACACAGTGACTGTGTCCCAATTTATAATTGTCTAGCATGGCAAGAGTTGTTGTCCACTCTGTTTGTGAAAACCAGGCAATATGAAACATATAGCAATCAACAGAGCCTTGATAACTACTTTGTGTACAGGACTAAATACTAAGGTCCTGATCATGGGACATGGCCAGATGCTACTTCCTGTTCTTTGTTCAGCTTGGGTAGTTCTGCCCACATACAATCATTTAGATGTTTCAGGTGAACAGAAGAATCTTCAACTTATTCTCTCAGTGGAGGTTTCTGGTATAATTCTAATTCATCTAATTCAGCCACTCCTATAGTCCTGCTGTAGTGGTGGATACCAGTGTCAGAGGAGAACACTAAATAATGTCAGCAGGCAATGCATGAATGATGAATGATGAAACACATCTTCTTCCAAGTCTCTCACCTTTCTGGGAGGAACAAGTGCAAGGCAATCGTTCACAGGAGTCCTTGTGGGAGTGGGAACTGGGCTTGTTGCACTGGGAGTAGGTGCTGGTGGACAGGTTTCAGAAGCTGGATCACAGGTCTTGAGGGTCTCAGTATGACCAATTTTACATTCTGCCACAATTAATATAATATGACAGGATTCACTGCAGACATAGTAAGGACAACGACCTGATACATTCACGGGCAGAGAAATATTTTCTCCTGCAATACCAAAATCCAAGTGTTAGTACCAAACTGTACAAGAAACTTCAAACTCTCAAAGCCTGTGGATCCCAGATCAGCTACATACTCAGCCCTGCATTTAACTCTCTGGCTCTACCTGTACCCCACAGACATGTTCTGATCTGACTGTCTATCTGCAGCACTTTGAATTCAGTGACTAGACAGAACTCAGTTCATCCATATGGCAAAGGCTGAGGGAGGGCCACAAGTGGCTAATCTGAAATTCTGCTCTAAAGTACATTAGCAGGAGTTGAAAGTGAGAGGAGAAAATACTCAATACATCACTGAGTGCAGCTGGTCTTCACAGACACAAAACAGGAGGTGGATGGATCAGGAGCTACTAATAGATGAAGAACAGTCTTTCCTCCCATGTTTTTGAAGTATTACTGTGAGTTACAAGATGTGTTCAGCAGTTTGGGACTCAGAGCTCTGCTGACATTAGCATCTGGTATAAGCTTCCTTCCACCAGGGATATTCAAACCAGAGCAAAGTTATTGAATATGGGAGAGTTTTAGTTGTGAAGCTACAGTTATTACAGTTATTCTGTTAATGTCTGACTGCAACAGGCAGAATGAGCCCTTGCTGAAGCACCTTTATCTAACAGTACATCTTTCCACATCAATGGTGCAGAAAAAAAAATAATCGCATAGTTTCTCACCCATTTTTATCAATTGTCCATTGTAATTACAGAAACAGGGAGTGGCTACCATCGACGATGGAGGTGCAGATGTTACAGTTTGCATTTGTGGTACTGCAGAAATTGAAATAAATTCATATTCAAGATCTGTGACATCTATTACATTCTTTACAAGCACAAAAAGCAACCAACCAACCAAGAAAACAAAAAAATATCTTTTTCTTACCCCCACTACATTCTCTACATGTACATACTAAACCCATCCTCTCTATGTTTATATTCTCTCTCTTTTACACAATCTCTCTATTATATATTCTCTCTATTACACAATATGGTGCTATAATAATACAAACACACTCCAACTTGTGGGAGTTTATATACGTATGTATATATATATATATATAAAATACAATAAATCCCCATTCTACTGTCTCATAATAATTCCAATTTAAGGTTTCTAATCCTCCAGCACTTCACCTGAATTTGGAGAGGTGATTTCCAGCAGCACTCCATTTTGCTTTTTAAAACCTTGTTGCAAAGAAACTATTGGTTTAAATACAGAGAGAGCATGCAGATATTTTACTATGCCACCTACACTCTGGTTTCAGTAATCCTTTCCCTACCTCCTCCATTATACCTCTTAATCCACTTGTTAACACTTTTAGCAAATACCGAACACGAGGTCACCATCAAGTCTTTGGCTCTCCCACTCATGGGAGTAGAAGAATTTTCCTTGTAGTCTTTGTATAACTTGCTACCAGGATAATAAATGTTGGGGAGTTTTGCCACTTATTTCTCTTTGTCATAATCATGTGGCAAAATTCCTACTTTTCTGTATCTCTTTTTGCTTCCTATTTTCTGCTCTTTCACATTCTCTTCACTCTGCAACATGTCTTTTGGAAAGGGAGATATTTGCCAGGCAGCTTTATTTTCATGTTCCAGTGACCCATTTGAGGCTCACTTATTCCAATGCAGAAAACCATGCAATTAAAACCACAGTGTGTTATACGTGATAAGGAGAAAAACAAGGTTTAGAAGTATGAAATATTGAGACTAATGACACCAGAATGTCAATTGTGGTGTGCCCAAGATTATTGTAAAAACTGTACTGAAAAATGGCCAAATCTCTCTATTACCTCTCTAACTCACTGACAGTAAGGTCATTAAGAACTTATAAAAATTACACTTTTGGTCTTCACTACAACATCCACAAGCTCTGATCCCTCATTTTTGAAACTTCAACAGTCTTAAAATCTGTGCTTATCCTAGACACACAGTAGTTTTTTTCCAAGATGGATAGATCATATTAGCCTTACGCACTTCCACATAGTCAGCACCAAACCTCTTACAAATCTAGTACCTTGTGCTGGTGTAGATGGTGTTCTGCACCAGGTAAGTGTTTTAATTATCTCTCCATTAGGGCCACAGACAGCTTCGCCACACTCGGTCCCATACACGTGGCTGTACACAGTTTCATTTAATGTGTAGGTCTTTCCATTGTAGCAGCAAAGGCAAACTGAGGCACCAAAAGAGCAAATACCATTGTTATAGAGGACACTTGCAGTGCAAATACAAATTAAAGAAAATCAAACTCTGCATTTACACTTCTGAAACACAGAACATCAAACATGAGTTACCTAGGTGAAAAATATTCTCTGTTTTTACTTAAGAAGCTGCACTGGGAGACTGTCTCCTTTATTTTAAAGTGGACTGGATTTTTCTGGTTGTTGGTGTTTCTTGGGGTCAACTTGCATAGAAGAATAACTGGCTGATAAAAGCATCAGAACTAGTACTGCCCTAACCCCACATGGAACACAGGTGAATTCCCTCTTGGCAGAGAATGTGAATGGGATTACTGCCTTGCTGAGTGATAAAACACTGGCTCAGGAGGTGTTGCACAGCTATTTCCATCCCCTAAGGAGCAACATGCCATGATAAACAATTTCATTTAAATATATGAGAAACTCTTCAGGTTTTGGAGAATGTGCATTCAGGAACCAAAAGAAATATATACATTACTGTAACAAAATCAGCAGAACTGAAAATGTGTTGTTTGTTGGGTCACGCTGCATTTCAGGATGTGATTTCTCCCAGGTATGGGAATGAATTTGACAGCACACCTGAAGCAATTGTGTCCTTTAGGCACACAAACATGTCTCTCATAAGCTAGCTGTCTTAGCTTATTTTAAGAAATTAATGGACAGGACTTCTGCAAGATTTTCCCTGTTCTGAAAGTAGGCATTTAAACAGGTACCATGAATGGTATGCTACAGACTATTGTCTGTTTTCACTATCTATTAAGAAAGTGGAAAAGTGGTATTTACCTGGGTAGGATGAATCCCATGTCACACCTCTCTCTGTCCTCCCTATGACTGTTCTTTAGACAGTTCTTGAGGTCAAAGGCCTGCATTTTGCTTATCAAAATATGTCTGTATTGTTATGCATCCACCTATTAACCTACCTATTTGGACTCCTATTACCAATATGCTTGCAGTAATATATGATGTGTTGTTTCAGTCCTATCATCCCTCAATGCATGGTAAGAGTGGTGAAAAGTTACCTTTGGAGTCTTCAGTACATAGTTTCTCTTCAGGATCACTGAACACAAAGAGAAAAGAAGACTTGTTTTTTTGACTTGAATCAGTATATGGTACAACAATATCTGCAACACTATCTACTTTTACATAAAAACATACTCCTGGAGGATTTAATGATAATTGCCACCACCTATGATCATGAACAAAACATTGCCTAGCCTGTCCTTTCCAGTCTTGTTCCACCTTTCTCACCATGAACTGACCTACCATGAAGTGCAGCTGGGGAGGGAGACACACTCCCTGCTCTCCTCATCAAAATATGGCTTGTCAGGGCTACACTCTGGGTAACAGCCTGGAAAGTCAAAGTAAACAAGCATTCTTAGTCTGCATTACATAAAGACATGAAAACACATAAATATCTCTATCAGCTGGAGATTTGATTTCAAAATTAATGTGATTCCAGGATGAATGTTCTTTTTACTACCAATTATCTTCCCAGTCCTCTTTTTTTTCCTCTCTCCTAAAAGTTTTAATTAACTCTATCAAGAGATAATTATTCTTTGCAAATTTATATTGAATGGCCTTTTATTTCTCCTCATAGCTATAAATGGTACCATCACATGGGAATTAGCCTTGGTAAGGCATGGTCAATGAGCTTCTGGGGCAGATGGGATAACCTGTCAGGCACCTTGATGCTTAAGACATTTAAAACCAGACTACTAGTAGTTGCAAATCTCTTGAAGACTGCATTAAAGGAAGAATTACCTTCTAAACTATACAGCAAGTTCCCACATTTCCCTTGTGGGTTCCTGCAGGTCCTTAGGCAAGGGGCTCCACAGGGTTTGTAGAACCACTCATGTTTGTCAGGTGGATTGTAATAATCACAGAACACAGCTGGAACAGAAGAACAAAACACCTGTAGGTCTCAGGCACTGGGCAGGGGTTATTTTCAAATCTTGTTTAAAATATTTAAATAAGATAAACAAGAAAAAAAGAGCCTGTTTAGTTCATACCTGCATAGCAATGTCAGTGTTCTTACCTTCTGTGCACCTGAACTCATGGAGCATTGCTTTTCTTTGTACATTTTCAATGCAATACTTACGGCAAATGGCAGGTGTTCTCCAGTTGACACAGACACCAGCCCTGCTACAGCTTCTTGAATAAGCAGCAACTGAGGTACAAAAGCACTCACAGTCTCCCACACTGTCACAGCCACAGAAGTCAGAAACACAAGATTCATAATATGGTATTGGGTTCACCTGTCAAAATTCCAATAGATCTGTCACCATAGGTGTATCAGCTGCACCAGGTTTTAATGACAGAAAAGGTTCTGAATTTCCGTAATGCACTGGAAGTTTGTGACAGACTGGGATTGTCATGAAGGAGCTATGATATTTTACAACAAGTATTTTTCTATTTTCACCTGCCTGGTAGAACTGGACTCTAATTCTTCTCATTCTCACGTGTGTAATACTGCCACTTATGCTCAAATTGTCTTTTCAGTGTGATTTCTGCAGGACTGAACTTCCTTGTTTTAGCTTAGCACAACTATATAGTGTGTGCACTCCAACTGACGATGATGGAGTATAAAAGTAAATCCTATTTCCACTGAACTTCATGTCTCGTGTGTTTTAACTTGTGCCAACATAAATTTACCAAGGTAATTAAGCCAAGTTTGTTTTTAAAATTACTTATTAAAGTGTACTGAAGCTTTGTATAGACATTCTAATTAATAATTAGTACCCTTGACTCTGTTTAGATTAATTAATGTCTAAAATGAATCAAATAATGAATCTCTTTAGATCATTTGAATTAACTTCCCCAAGTACTGTATGCAGTTTTGGGCACCAAAATATAAAAAAAGACATGAAGCTATTAGAGAGCGTCCAAAAGAGGGTCATGAGGATGCTGAAGGGTCTGAAGGGGAAGCCATATGAGGAGCGGCTGAGATCACTTGGTTTGTTCAGCCTGGAGAAGAGGAGTCTGAAGGGAGACCTCATCAGAGTCTTCAACATGCTCATGACAGAATGCAGTGGGACAGGTGATGATCTGTTCATTCTCATCCTGTCCAGTGAATGGACTCAAGGAAACAGCATGAAGCTGATTGAGGGGAGGTTTAGGTTGGATATCAGGAAAAGGTTTTTCACCCAGCACTGCAACAGGCTCCCCAGAGGAGCAGCCACAGCACCAAGTCTGTCTGAATCCAAGAAGCATTTGGACAACGCTCTCAGACACATGGCGTAATTCTTAGGGTGTCCTGTGGAGGGCCGGGGTTTGGACTCAATGATCCTGATGGGTCCCTTCTAACTCAGCGTATTCTATGATTCTATGTGGATCACCACACAACCAGACTTTCTCTAACTTATCTCTAGATTTTACAAACAGATACCCAACTTTTTAATTCTGATGGCTAAGTATTACCCTCTTTATCTTCAGTTACTCAAAAGTGCTGTTTCCTCAATGCTGGAAAAGCTGTAAAGTGAGGTTTTGAGTGAGGTAGCCCTTGTATTCAAGGATCTATGTAGTAGCCTTTAATAGTAAAAATATTCATGCAAATGGACTGCTCAACAGCAACAAATACCTAGCATAAAACTACTGAGGATGAGAGAACAGGATTACCTTACTGTGACAGGCTTCAAAGAGGTTGCTCTTAATGATGCTGCAGTGCTTCTGTCCCAAGGCAGACTTGAAAGGCTGATCAGCACACAGGTCTGTCATGTTTATATTTGAGCAGGTGCTTGTTATTTTCCAGCTGTTTCCAAATTCCTGGATGCTCATCTCCATAGACTGCCCTCTGGTTGTGAAGTCATTCCTTGAGCGGCCATCAAAGTCCCCACAAAGACCACAGACTTTTCCCTGAGTGGTTTGTGTAGACAAAATGGTAAATGGTCTGGTTATTCTGAGTGCAGCCACTCTTCAACAGAAATAAACTATAGAACAGGTTAAGTCCAAATAGCTGCAAGTTTCTAAACAGACATCAGAAAACAGCTTAGAAAAAGCTGGACTTCAAATGACAAGATCACTCTGTTAGTGTATTGCCAATACTACAAAGTGTCTGGCTTTACTTTTAGCTTAAAAGATTCTGAAGTGTGCCACACTGGCTGAACAATGAAACAAAACATTAAGATATGACCTACTTGCTGCTACTTCTTGTCCACTAAACCAAACTCTTTTCCAAGCACTGCTTTCCAAACTGGAACTCTAGTTCTGGATCTGTAACTTTGAGTTTGAAATCATAACTCTCAGTCCATCCCATACCTACCTGAAAAGACGGTGCCACATAAACAACAACAGTAGTCTTTTGATCCCACATGAAGTTCATCCCTTGATTTGTTTCAATCACAATATAACCTCCTCTGAGGTCCACTTTGTAATTTTTTTCAGCTCTTGGATCAGTGGCTATCTCCTGAATTCTTCCTTCCAAGAGCCTTATTTCACTGCTCTGCAAAAGAACAGATACATTGCATGGAAGGAAATCGAGCAGAAAACTTAAAGTAACAGCCCTGGTATTCTGCCTCTTGTTCACCTTATTTTTCAGTATTTTGTGGTTTCCTGCCAGACATTTGAGCCATAGACAGGACCCACTGAGTCCGAAGGGAAAGGTCTCCCCTTGCATGACAATTCTTATTTCACGGACACAGAAACTGACCTCATTCTAAATGAAATCTGTTCTACTGGCACAGCAGCTCCTGAGCACACAGGCAACTGGATATGCCAGAGCACCCTTTGCCACACTGCTTTGTTTCACTGCTTTGTTTCACCACCCCTTTACACCCCACTAGGGGAGAAACCCCTTTTGTGTACACTTTGGGAAAATGCTAAGCCTGAGCTGGAGGGAAGAAACTGCCCTGTGCTCAAACCATGGTACAGAAACACGCTCCTCTGAAAACTTCACCATCACTCCTATCCCACTAAAGTCACAGATACAAAAACACACACACAGATGCACATACACAGAGTGCTGGTGACTCCCAGCATCTATCCCCTCACCTGCAGAAGTGTTCAGTGTCCCCTTTAACACTAAACACCTAAACTTTTCCCAGCTTGCTTCCCTCTGCTTTCTGGCTGTTTGACTTCCATAGGTTCTCTCTAGCAGCAACTAAGTAGCAATATAAGGGGATGATACACTAATTGCTACAAAATTAAGACTACAACTTCTTGGTTATAACCAATTCTAGACAAACCTCAAAAATCAATGTGATCTTTAGGGAGCAGATGGAGCGTGACTTCCCACAGGCATTGTTCTGAATCACAATCCGGAAGGTGCCAGCATTCATGTTATTAGGGCAAAAATCCTTTGAAAAATAGATAACTTTCTATTAGATCTTTTCAGGCAACAGACCAGTCATAAACATTTTTAGGAGCCCTAAGTGAATGAGACTCTCTTTTGGATTCTATTATTCTGTCACTTCTTTATTCACCAAAACTCTGGGAATTTCAGAAGAATGTGGTAGAAGCTGACCTGGCAACAGGTTCATGCTTCACCAGGATTTTCAAAAATAAAAACTAAGGGAAAATAGGAGCTTTTCACAGCAGCAGTCCTGCCCAACCAAAAAGGAAAAAAAAAAATATTTTTTCTTAAAACTAGCAAAACCAACTGTAATTTGGGAATGACAAAATGTCTCAATGAGTACTGTCTCATTATATGCAATTATTATACATGAAGCTCACACATTAACCTCTGCATGCTTCTGTCACAACAAAAATAATGTCAGTCTTGGCTGACTGAGAGAAACACTTTTCAACACAACACCAATTCCTTTGCTTTGAGGGTGATGGAATGACATCAGGAAAGGGCTGTCCAACCCAGGAGTCAATCGTTTGGGATCACACACTGACCCTCTTGTGTCACATCTGAGGGTCAATGTGCTCTGTTTTATCTGGAAAATCTCCCTATCTGCTCCAGGTACAAGAGGAAGGGAGTGGGCACTGCTAGTCAGTGTTGGTTACTTTGCATGGAAATGCCTTCCATTTACTCAGATTGAAAACTACAGTGTAAACTGTGAAAAGCATATGGATGGGAAAGTGAAAAAATTGATACCTGAGCTAGGATATAGTCACAGTCTCCCAGGAAATCAAACTTCTCCCCATCAAAGCTCATGTAATGCCCGTTTCCATACACAGTGCAGGTTCCCTTGCAGGGTTTGTCTGTGCAATTCCACTGCCTTTTGTTACAGGTGCTGGGAGGCAAAATGTAAAGAATTACAATCTTTGTCTGAAAAGTGGGTTTTCCTTAACCGCAAGGAGGGGCAAAATAATTAAAATGTTTGGGTTTTGCAGTGCTTCAAAGAAAACAATCATCTCACACTCTTCCAGCCATTCCCTCTCCACTATTCCAATATCATGCCATGAGATGACTTATTAATCAGAAAGTTCTTGGTTACTACCTAGACACACTTGAGCTTTGTCTATTTTTCCTTCAAATATATTTTAAATCACTTAGTCCTGGCAGCAGACAATGGGCATTTAGGAGACATATTCAATGTGAAGAACTGAATATTTCAACTATTTCTGAATATTAATCTTTGAGAGATCTTGTGATCAATTCTGTTCCTGACTACAGTGGTGTGAACAAATATTATCTGTCTTCCCCTGTATATTGGGTCTGGCTGAGTCGGAGATAATTTTTTCCCACAGCAGCCCTTATGGTGCTGTGCTGTGCATTGGCATCTGGAAACGTATTGGTAACACCCCAGTGTTTTGGCTATTGCTGCACAGTGCTGGCACAGCATCAAGGCTGTCTCTCCAGCATCCCCCCCTTACTGGTGGGCAAGGTCTTGTGAGGGGACAGAGACAGGACAGCTGTCCCAAACAGGCCAAATGGATATTCCAAACCAAGAGATGCCTGCTCAACAATAAAACACTATGAGAATGGGGTAGCGTGGGAGGGAGGGGGGTCATTTGTTATTATGATGATTGTTTTCTGGAGCAATGGCTACACATACTGAAGCCCTATTTCCTGGAAAGTGGCTGTACATCTCCTGCTGATGGGAAGTAGGGAATAAATATTTTGTTTTCCTTTGCTTCTGCACATAGCCTGTGTTCTTGCTCTATTAAACTCTCTTTAACTTGACCCATGAGTTTTTTCCATTTTATTTTCTCTTCAACCCTGCCCTGCTGAGGAGGGTAGTGATAGAGCAGGTAGGTGGGCACCTGGTGTCCATCCAAGGTCAACCTTGACAAACCTTACCTCTAGTTCAGGACGATTGCAGAGAGAAAATTTTAGTTGTTATTCCCTTGACAGAGTGACTACATTTTTTCCCTGTGTGTTCTCATAGGAAAACAAAGCCCTCACTGAAATAAAACTTCTTAATGACTCTGTGATAGCAATAACTGCTTGCCAGGCTTTGATTTCACATGTTAAACTTGATTGCCTATACCAGTGGTGATTAGACCAAAGTGCTTCCTCTTGGCAGAACTATATAGCCTCATCCTCACTAAATAATGGATAAGGACTCTAAGCATTTTACCCACCATGATCAGTAGCAACAGTGAAATCTATGGCAGCATTACACCAGAAACTGGAGCAACTAGACCGTTAATTTGTCTTGAGAACTATGCACTTGGAAGCACTGCAGGTCATGAGGACGGAGCATTGCAATTCCTCACTTGTCTAAGTTCAATGTTTTTCTAGAGTTCAGCTGTGCCCAACAGACACAGATTCAATTCCCCCTTATTGAAAGATCAACCAGGGTAAGGCTGGTACTTCTGAAGCTGGTATGAGAGCAGAAAAAGAAGGAAATAGTTTGACAGAAGATCTTGGTGCTTGTTTGCCCCAAGTGCAGGCTCATACAGCACATTGCGGAGAAGTATTTCCCTTTTTAACAAGAAGCCTGATGGCTCTAATAGTGAAGACAAAGGCTCCAAATTACATCCTGCCCTGTGGGTGTGTGATGCACTGACAATTTTAACATACGTTTTTATAAAACAAGACTCCCTGGAATAACATACCATGTATTGCAGTCCACTTTGATGGTTTCCCCAGGTTTATAAAAGTGTCCTCCATGGACACATGGGCATTGATCTTTGGGAATACATCCTCCATTGCCATCCAATACCAGTCCATCGGGACACATGCAGCCAGAAACACATTCTGTGACATACTGCACATTTAAAGATACAACAGAAGTCAATTCCTTAATGTGCAGAAAGAAAGGGGAACCAGCAGAGGTGCTAGCACTGGATGCCAAATTTTTGGATTTTTTATAAAAATTCCATAACTGTAAGCTAGTGACAATCAAGCTACATGTATCACAGCTACATTGTTAGCTATAGCTGCTGTGTTACCAGTAAAGCAGCCGGTCTGTGAACAGCATAACATGTTACCATCAGTGTTTGTTAAGGTCAATCCTACATGCACAGTCATGTTGTCTATGTTTCTGTCAGGAGGTGAAATCCTTACACAGTGCATGTCCTGTGTCTTACAACTTTTCTGACACTCGGATCCAATCGCACCAGGACCTGCAGAGCTGCAGTTGAAGTAATACATAGGAGCTGGGCAATCTATAGTAGAAAGAAAATATTTTAAGAGAGTAATTTAGTGAAGGCAATAAGGATGCCACCAGCAATTGTAAAACTAACCAGAGCATTTCGGAGGGCAGCATGTGTCCTTATTTAAGGTTTCTAACAGCTTTTGCTTCTGCCCAATAATGGTACAGGGAGAAGAAGGCAGATAACTTCAAAGCTATGGGAAGTACCCTCATATTTTAAAGAATTTGGTGAGGATGGAGGTATTTTACAACGACAAATATTATTAATAACCAGCACATTTCAGAGAGAATGAAAAAAATGTACAGAATACCAAATGTTAGAGAAAGTGAGAAGTAACACAGAAAAACATTATAAATACTAGCTGACACCATAAAGCCATTATTTAACAAAATCTCACCTTTTACCAGAACAGTTTCTCCAATGCAGTCCAATCTTCCTTGAATGCATTTACTAAAGAGATTCCATAAAATGAAACACATCAGCTCTTTGCACATTTCTCCCTCACTAGAGAAAAAGGCACTGCAAAGCTTCACTAGTCACATGAATAACAAATTCTTATCAAAATAAATATTTGTTTTGGCTATCAGTTTCACTGACATGAATTACCATTGCCTGAAGGAAGATTAAGAGACTTCACTCTTAAACACTCTTTCTTCATCTGCTGCCGGTTTACTGTGTGTTTTCCCTAAATCAAGTTTTTTCTAAGCATTTATTTCCCACTCCATGAGATTAGACTAATGCTTTCTTAAATAAGAGGCCTCTTAAATTGTTAAATGAATATGTGTTTACAAAATAGTCTAGAATCCTCATTTGGAAGACAGAGAGAATATATAAACATCTAAAGATAATCAGCCTTCCCCTGATATTTGTTTGCATTACTGCCCTAAAGTGGTTGTAAACAAGAAAATGAAAATTGTTTTTCACTGCAGATGTAAATTAGTTATGCTATTTTTAATATGTTCCAAAAAATTTGTCTCTTAAAAAAACCAACCAACCAACCAACCAACCAAAAAAAACCCAACAAAAAACCAAAACAAATCTCCACAGTTTAAAATCTGAGATTTCTTTTTCCTGGTCCACTTTTGGATTTTAAATAGTCTGCAGCATGCTGTATTGGAGGGTGGTTTACACTTGTTTTTTTTTTTATTTCAAAGCCTTTATTTCAAAGGCTTTCCCAGTGAGCCCTGATGTCCCCAGGCATGCAGCAGCCTTTATGTCACCAGAGCAGCTTACCACATCAGTTTGTCCTCTTGGAAGGAGTTGCCAGGCTGAACAATCTTGCCTTTGTAGTAGCAGGGACAGTCATCTGGAGTTACACATTGCTCTTCATCATTAAGGTAGGTCCCTTCAGGGCAACCACAGCCCTCCATACGAGGGATTTGAACTTTGCACAGCGGGTCAGGTTCATCCAGTGAGCGGCAAGACTGGTTACAGTACTTCACACTATAGTTATAAACCATAGTCTCAGGACACTCCTCAGAGGGATCTTGGCAAAAGAAATAAAAGGGATGTATGGCCTTCTTTGTGTAATCATCTCTCATGCTGTTACATGTGGCTTTCTGCACATTGGTAACCACACACATGCTTTTTCCAAACTAGAAGACTATGTCCCCAAGTGTTTGGGGGGGAAGTCTGCTTACATAGCCTGAACTATGTCACTGAATACTGAAATAATCAGCGTGGGTATATCTTCTGTAATTTGAACGATTTACATTTCTCTTATGCCAAGAACTGAAACCAGTCATTTCTGACTTGTCCTTGTAGTTAAAAATTAGTTTTCTGACCTTTGCGAATGATTTCTTTGCCTGGGAGTAACTTAAGAAATTAGCATATTTTGTGAGAGGCAAATTTTGATGTTAAATGGGCAGTGACAAGGAACCTGCTAATCATTTGATGCTGCCAATGAAAGCATGTTTCAATTCTCATAGATGTCTTGACAAAAACTCACCCTGTCATCCTCTGGGGAAAAGAGAAACAAGTTTGTAAGACCTCTGGGTGGACCAAACAGTTAAATACCAAAATCTAAAGAGCTCAGCTAACCCTGTACAATAGTGGTTTTCAAGAAACTCTGGTTTCCAGATTCCTTTGAAATGCAATGAGAACTGGAAATCTAGTCATGGTGGGCATCTTTCTAAGACACATATGCAGATCTGACCTCACAGCTCTTTTTCAGGTATATTAGATCATGGGCGATTGTGCTAATCAACTTTGCAGCAATGTTAACAACATATGGGCAGTATGTTTCATGCTTAAACAAGGCTCTGTATGGTTTTCCAGTCCGTGACCACAGTACACCCTCTCAGATTACTCAGTGTGCTAGGCTTGTGTACACACTCAAAACCAGCACCTCTACCAACAGAAACCATTTGGTTTTCTGGTCCCAGCTGGAGCAAACAGAACATCCTATGTGTAAATTGGGTAAGTCATATTATCCTACTTTATAGGCATTCTTTGAAGATGCAGCAACTGGTATTTGTAAATCAAAATAGGCCAAATAGGAAAGATATTAAAAATTATGTTAAACATGAATTTACATCCGTCTCGATTGGTAGCTATTGATGCAGTAATGTGTTTGCTTTCTCCCTTTAATTTTTTGTGGAGAGAAGATTGTCCCATTTGGTAAAACAAGATCTTGTAAGAGAAAGGTTATTTGATTACAGTACTCAGGGTCACAGCTTTGCTGTCTTAGATTACATGCATAACAACTGGAAGCATGAGTGCAGAGAACATGAGCATACCAAAAATATCTTCAAGCTAGCTTGCACAAAGAGCACTAGAAAAGCAGTGCCATGACTTAGCAAAGACTACAAACCCCAGTGGTCTGCTGGGTAACCAGTAACTAAAGTAGTGGTTCATGCTTCTGTTAAAGGTTATATAACATACATCCACAGCCAACAGTTAGCTGGTAGGGTTTCCTTATTTCATACACTCTACCTGCTGCAATGTAGATGTTCACTTAGGATATAACCTGCCTTGGATGCTGCCTGAAGCACAGTAGAGTGGACACAGCTGGAGGAGTTGGAACAGCCTTTCCAACCCCCACACTGGAACAGAACACTGAGAGTGACTGTCGTGGCCCATTTATTCTTTCACTCAGGAACAGTGCAACCTTCACTCTTATCACAGGCATGTTCCCGAAAGATTATTCCTTCTTAAATAAGGCCTAAAATGATTGTGCTGATTAAGCCATTAGCATTTTTTCCCAAGGTTAGTGCACTGTTTGAGTCAATATTATCTACTGTGCCTTAAGTCCACAGATTCCAGCCAAACCCATGCTGCAAACCCGTCTTGATTTGCCATAAAAAAATGTCAGTAATTCTGTGTTGGGAACAGAGCTTTCAATAAAGGGTGGCTGTGTCTAGTACATAAATCTGCATGCTTCTAGAACAATTTAATGTGTGCTACACTGTGTTCCTTTGAATTATGTCAGCACAGGTTTGTGAAATTGTTCTTACTGCAATCTTAAATGCCTTCGACAACACATCATACCAGTTACATTGTTAGTTCCTATTAAGTATCCCAGCCAGCCCCTAAGCCAGGCAAATAAATAGATCATAGATGCATCAAAGTTGCATAAACATAACTGTTACATTTTCCATTCAGATGTGCTATTAGTCAAGAAATCCATACATCTCTTTTCTTATCGAGAGAGGCAAATCTCACTTGAACTATTCGACCATCCATGAAAACCTGGAAATATTGAAGTAAAATTCAGAATATAGGAATTTTGAGTTTAATTCTCAGCTCTGATGCCCTCTTTTAATAAATTCTGGCAGTGCCAAAGGAAAATATATACCTACAAATACTCTGGACTCAGGATTTAGTGACGATGCATATGTCCAAGAAACTTTTGTTCATTTGTTAGATAGTCCTGAGCTGAAAATGCCTTCAAACACTTTCATATTCTCAGATATCACCATATATGTTTATTAAAAGACATTATTATTTCACTATGACATGGAAAAATGGATAATGAGTGGGGTATCATTTGTATGGGGAATGTTTGAGACAAGAGGGCTGCATGCACTATAAAAAAGGTATAGGAATTAAAATACACGGGGAAGCCCATGTGTTCAAAAGTAACCTAATTGCTAGCTAAACCTAAACTGTAACTAACCCTAACTCCTGTTTTGAGTTGATTAGTATGCCTTATACTGTTTTGCTTCTCTGAATACTGAATTCACTGAATATTTTACACAGGTAACATGCATCATAAGAGTCTGAAGCAGCCATGAACTGACTTTGGCAGGTAGAAGAGCTGTATAGAAGATATGCTTATTTTACTCTTCAAAGACTCTCTAACTCAATGACTAAACATAAAAGACACTGACTGACACAAACTGGGCTCTCCTGAAGCTGTTCTCCCAAGGTATTCCAGGACACATACCACAGATGCCCTGCCTCCAGCCCTTCAGGGACACGCCTGCTGAAGCACAGTCTCTGGAGTAAGAAGAGAGCACACTACACAGTGCCACTTCACTCTTCTCAGCATTACAGGTGTCATACATGCATTTCTAAAGGACAGAAAAGGACATAGGTATTATTATGTCCAGCTCATAGAATAAGCAGGGAAACATACAGCAATTCACAAGGTAGTCAACAAATGGGGGGTTTTTTTGAAGTATTATTAACAATGAAACTTAATATCTCTTAGAGAATACAGATGCTAAAGAAATACTACACAAACCTGAGAAATAGCAAAACAATGACAGAAACTGTAGTGACATCATGTCTAACAGTCATGAAGAAATGAATAATGAAAAAGATAAGAGCACCTGTAATTCATTAAAACACTAACAAATGTCTATACCAGTCTCCCATGAGGATGTACAATCTAGGACATGACAAAAGATGTCATCTTAAAATATACATAACTGAAAATATTGCACAGCGATGACTGGCACCTGTGTACCTTTGTAGTATGTAGATAAGATAACCCAATTACATGACAGGTGCAACAGAAGATCATTTAATAGGGAGTCTTATGTAATGACATTTTAAGAACTAGTTATGTAAGTATAAATGGGATTTGAAACTTGAGTTCTTTTAATTGCATGGCTAGACAAAACATAGATTTAGCTATCACTCAAGAGCAGTAGGATCATACTGCATAAACAATTATCCTGCCATTACTGATGTTGTGGAAAATGCTTTCACAAACCATATTTTAAAATCTGATGAGCTCAGGAGTAACAGACATATCCATAAGAAACGAGGTATTAGTTTTCCTTAAGTGAAAATTGCAAATTCCTATTTTATTTATAGTTTACACGAACTTTCAAGTAGAGGTATTTTTGTCTGGGAGAAGTAAAGCATAAGCCATATTTGGGCGAAATTTCAGGCTCGGATATTTTGTCAGTATTTTCTTGTATGACACACACCCTCTACGTGGACTTTATGTGTTTTTGCAGAAACTTCTTTATAATTTGCATAAATGTGGCAACTCTCTAGCTCAGCCAGCTTCCTCAACAGCATTATGGAGCTGCAAACCAAGAGAGCATATGAGAGCAAAAGAGCAGCTTTATGCATTCTAAGTACAAGGAGACTAATATGATTTCATGGTAAAAAATAAGATATAAACAACGTAAATATAGTATATATTCTCTCCCTAGATGTGGACTTTAAACCAAGTCAGAGGGAATCCATGAAGCTGGAAAAACCCTCAGTTCAATTCCACAAAGAAACACTGATTTTGCTTTTCAAAGAGTGAACAGTTTTTACTCTTTGAAACTTTGAAATCTTGAACTAATTTTTTTTATTTTTCTTCTGGGTCATGCAAGAGATGTCAGTGGTGACAGTCACTCAATTGTTTTTTTTCAGGGTCATTGCCAAAAAGACCCATCTTATCTTGCATAAGCTCTCATTTTGTAATTTTTTTTCTAATCAGCATCAACTTCTTTGGAAACCAGCACTACTGTAAACTACTTCACTCCCCTAGGCCAGGCCACCTTCTTGGCAGATCAGTCCCTGGACTAGATTAAATGACCCATTTAGACCAGTGCCTTACCTTGATGTACACAGAAGGGTCTACAACAGAATGGCAGGCAGCAAACACACTGCTTGTATTAGACAGAAGAGCACACCAGTGCTGGGCAAATTTTTCTGAAGTGGGGAAAAATATTGTCTTTAGTCATTTAAACCACATTACAATCTGCATCAATATTCTTATCTGGTATCACACAGAACTAGAATGACCTGAAGAAGTGTTAGATAATCTGGATGGAAACGCAAGTCACTAACATATCAAGGTGATAAGCATAGTCAGATGGGTGACAAGCCACCTTTCTAAAAGGAAGGTTTCACCTTTCAAGTATTAACATTATTACTGCAGCTGGGTTTGCAGAACATCTACAAAATCTCCCCATTTTCATTTTCCATCAAACTTTCCTAATTCTTTATGGTCAGTTAATTTTTGTAGCATGTACTAATCAGTGAGCTGTGTGGCTATGAGCTGTAGCTTTAATTACATGTGACAATACCTAAGAGAGCACAGTCTGAACCCTGTCTATCCAGATCCAGCCAAAGTGAGAAATCGGACAGGGCACCTGGGGTAGTACAGCTTGTTTAAGTTAGTATTGCTGATAACTTCTTCCTTTTGACTTCAGCACATCTGTAACAACCTAGATTGGATGAAGCACTTGCCAAAATATTGACAAGCAAGTATGCTCTATCTTAAAGCTAAATTGCTCTCATTGATGCTGTGTGTGCTTTTCAAGTCATCTGTGAAGAAGGTGTTGGTTCTTTCTCTCCAGTGGTGCTGTTTCTTGTTTTAAAAGCAGAGCTGTGATCTTAAAGATCTTCAAAACCCAATGTGTCCTCTCTAGTAATAGCCTCAAAGGCAGGGGATTTTGATGTTTATGGAATTTTTAAAGCTTTTTTGATTATCTATTATGTGAAAATTATTTAGCACTGATAAACCAGGGATGAAAAGCCTGGTACCTTTATCCACACTGTTTGAACAAGGATCTTCAAAGCTGTCCTCAACATCAAAGCAGCTGGCCCTAGTTTTCCAAGAGTTACCAAAAGCAGAAGCCGAATCTTCCACAGCTCCTGTGGCTGTTCTGAAGTCATCAGTCTGGATGTTATTGAAATTGCCACAAAGACCTTGGGGAGGGGAGCGGGGGCGAAGGCAAAAAGCAAAGAAAAGAAGAAATCACTACATGCATGGAAAAAAGGAAAAGCTTCTAAATGAACACTCTCAGCTCTATAATGGACCTCGCCTGAGAGAAATGCTTTTTCCTTCAGAAACTTCCTGATGTTCCCACAAATCAGATAGGACCCTGTCTCTACAGTGTAATTATTATTTTTCTTCATGATAGTAGCACTTAGTGATAGCACAGAGATTGGAAGATGCTTAAATGTACTTCTGTAAACACTGGCAGACAGGGAAGTATCTTCCCCAAAGGTTTATAAGCAAAGGAAATGGCAAAAGAAAAACAAAATGGGTCTGAAAGACAGGATGTAATGCCATTTCACAGATAGGAAACAAAAGCACAAAAAGTTTAAACAATGTAAACAGGAGATTGGTGGCAAAACCAAGCACATTGTCTGCATTTCACAAGTCTCTGGTGAAAGACTTTTTAAACAGGGAAAGTCTAAAAGATCTGCACACACAAAACATCACAGAAATTACTGAATTTTCTTTAGCAAATTGAAGGATTTAGCCTATTTTTTGTTGCAGAAAAGCTATAGATCTAACCAGCAGTTCTAACATACCAAAGTCAATATAAAATCAAGCATTTTGTTCACTTAAGTGTTAGACAAGCAGCTGTAACTCAGTTTGAGAAAGCTGAAAGAAGGTGATATATCCCACCAGATGTACGATTCTGAAAAGAATGATCG
Organism: Xenops minutus; assembly: GCA_035221455.1. Taxonomy (NCBI): domain Eukaryota; kingdom Metazoa; phylum Chordata; class Aves; order Passeriformes; family Furnariidae; genus Xenops; species Xenops minutus. Next base: position 16,552,156 of record JAWWEE010000158.1, read on the forward strand.
ACTGTTATGGAGAGCTGCATTACAGGTTTCATTTGCACTCGGATCTGCACTCCAGCTGAGCTCAAGATTTTGGTGAAAAATGTAGATTGCCTGAAGATGGTGATGCCATCTAAAGAAGAAAGAAAAAAAGGAAAAAAACATTTGCAAATATTTATGAAGATGAGTAAACTGGAATATCCATTTACCAGTGCATCCAGTGTAACACAGGAATTCCCAGGGAGTCCCAGACCTAGTATCTACTTTACAGTGAGTAGGATCATCTTCTTTTCAAAGAAAGGAGCAGGAATCCCTCTGCAAATCGATGTAGGCTACTCTGGGGAAGAGGTACGTGTGAAGCAGGGCATTTACCTTTGCTTACTGGCAGCTTCACAATGAAATTGTTCATGTAGATATTTCCACAGGAACATATTTTAATAGTCTGCAAGGAAAAAGAAAAAAGCCCACAGTGATGAATGATATATTATGACAGGCAACAGCAACCTCATAAGCTTTACTAAGCATTAAAGAGTAGTGTCTTCAAAACTTGATTGCATCTGGAGTTCATGTAACTCAGTGTCCACACACTATAAAATAATGTAGAGAAAATCTATAGGCCATAAAAAGATATGAAAAACCCTCTCCATAAGCAATAGCTTTGATTGAATGCTCCCACATACCTAAAATGTGAGCCATCTATTTAAGAACTGCAAGTGAGGTGTTCTTTGTAGGTTTGGGTCCATCTCAATGGAAATACAACATATGCAAAGTGAGAGCTATCTGACTCAAACTCCCTCAGTAGTCAATGGAGGGAGACAGGCCCCTTCAAAAGAACACCTCATACCTGAAGTGGGCTGACTTGTCCTTTAGAGATGTCCATCTTCTTTTATTGACTACAGAAGTAGGTTAGGATGTCAACTCTCCTAACAAAGTTAGGACCGCACCAGCTAAATTCCAAGTAGACTGAACGGATCTGTATAACTATAGGAGAGCATAAATACCAGTCCTAACTCAGTTTCCTCTGATTTCAGTTTGAATCATGCCATTATCTTCACTGGAAGCCTTTGGCCTTCACTTGGAGAATTCTGCTACTTCCCTCCTTACATTAAGAAAAACCTGAGGGCCCAGAACTGCTGTAAAATAAAGGAGATCTTTTCTTGTAGAAAAACTTGCTCTTTCAAAAAGAAAGAAATGAAAAAGTTTGAAGTCATGAAAAAGAGAGAGAATGTTGACAAGGATAATTTTTAGATATCTACCTCTAAAAAAACCAAAAAAATTAGAAAAAAAAAATGGAAAGGAAATAACCCTAATAGAACAAGCCCAACAAATATTAGTACTGCATCATCTGCTGGTATTAATCTTCCAGTCTCAGGTCAACAATGGACAAAAATGAATCCATTGTGTTAGAGAAATCCTATATTTGAACCTGAATAAAAGTGACTTACTATGTGTCATTAATTACTAAAGGCAATTACTCACAGTTTTTCCTAGTGTGACTAATACATTCTTTAAGCAAGTCATTGTCTTTGATGTCCCACACTGAATGATCTCTCCAATTACCACAATTGTGTCATCAGTGTTCTGAAAAGACATGAAAAAAGAGATATGCAGACATTCTTACAGTATGGGAGCTAGAAGAGGAAAAAGTGTCTCTGAAAGACTAAGATGGAATAATGAAAGAATAGGAGTTTTTGGTCTCTAACTGCAAACTCTGTATTTACTACCAAAATCAATAATATTCACTAAGTTTCCTCGCACTCTGTATCCTTGCTGTCAGCCTGTGTGGATCGTATATTTGCAGACAGTCATATTCAATCTTTTTGCAGGAAAGTTTGCTCATCCACTTCCTTTTGACAATCACACACAAGGGACACTTGAGGAGAAATGTTTGAATCTACACTAATATATCCATTAAGAAAATGATTTCATTTTAAGAAAAGTACCACTATATTGAAGTTGCAAAATTTTGAAGCTAGGCATCAGCAATTGATATCTAGTCCATTGCAAACTGGAAAATTTATGGGGTCTAAGACTGAGTATGCATTGAAAAGCTTTGCTGGATTGGTGTTTTTTAATTAAATTAAGTCATATAGAGCTCCACTACAGTTTACTGTTTCATGCTACTCAAGAGATTTAGGAGTGAGATGGGAGACTGCTCATACCTTAGCTAGGACATAATGGCAGTTGCCATGAAAATTGAATCTCTTGTTATCAAATGTTGTTATATGGAATCCTCCATCTATGTGGCAGCTTCCTGAACAGGGCAGAGAGATACAGCTCCAGTGGCCTCCTTTGCAAGTACTGTGCAAAACCCGAGAAACAGCAGTTAGAACAAACAGAGCTCCAAGGGAGCAGAGTGATACACCATTTGAATCCACACAAAACTCTATGTCTTTTTACCTTGTTATTTGTCTTATTAAAACCCAGTGGGAGGAAGACTTTCTATTAGGCCCTTAAATTGTGACGATTGAACACCTCTCAATGAGAGAGTGAACTGCACTGGGCTTTGAGCTAGCTCCCTCACATTGATGATGAGATGGTCAAGCAAAAAAGGTTTTTCAAGGTCTACATGGTTTAGTTGACTTTTTAGGGAAAGAAAGATCTCCAAACAGCACCTTGCAATGTTTTGTGCTACTGATGCAACTATTCAACAAGTTAATGATTCAGTATTTCAACAGCTAATTGTGAAGGACCTGAGATAATGAGAAATTATAGTTTTCACACCTGAACACACAAGAGGAAAACTGTCCCACCACATAGGTTCAGGCTGTGAGAGGAATAAGGGAGGATGTAGCTAGATGGGAACCACTCAAAGCTCATTAACTTCAGTTACTCAAAATTGCAAGAAATAATAATCCAAAAGGATTTGCAGAACATCTGGCCTAGCTCATCACATATTACAACACATTTAATTCCTCCTTAAAATCAGGATCAGGTCTGTGGTCAAGAAATGATGCTGTGTCACAGGAGCTCAAACAACACATACAACTGTTCGTTCACTAGATGGGTATCAGAGCAAGAAATAAAACTGTTTTGAGAATAATATATCTAAGGTTGTACCACCTTTCACCAGTGCAGAATGGAGATGAGTTCAAGTTATCAGCTTTTTGCTAAATCAAATCATTCTCAAGGACCAGGCATTTTGAAATCCAGGCCTTTAAACAGTCTTTGTAGATCTAGAGGTGGCTGGAAATACCTCTTATTAGCTCCTCCTCTCACTCTAGTGGCCAATGTCTTTGCATTAATATACAAAAAAAATCTCATTTTTATGCATTCTGAAATCTTGAGCTCAGTTTTTGCAACCAGTTTCAAGTGAGGGTGGTAATAACTATGTGAGGTTGAGGACTGCCTCTAAATTTTCCTGTACTGTTGAAATTCAGACCCAAGCTTTGCATTGTTATTTAAGACAAATGTCAGAAAAAGGGGGGGGGAAATGAGAAAAATACAAAATGCAACTCATCACTGCTCAGAAATAAATACTTCTGACTTGTTAGTGCCATCAGGACTGCAACAGTACCAGTTTTGGCAGGGAGTGGAGTAAGTTCCTCCAGATGAGTAGACTTTGCCTTGAAACATACAGGGACAGCTGTCTCTGGGGATGCATTTCTTGCCACCGAGGTCATCAAGGATAGTTCCTGTTCAGATAGATTGGCTAGTTAATATTCCTTTGGTGAGTGTGGGGAGATTAGAGTAAGGAAAAAACTCTGGAGTATTTCTTTAAAAGAATGGGATACTTGTAAGGAAAGCACCACACCAGGCCCTTTCAGATGGGATTAACAGATGGGAAATATTTCTTACTAGAGCTCAAATGAAAGCAGTGCAAAACTCAAAGAATATTTACTGTTATGAAATTTTTCCACTGTCACAGGATTATCAAGTGCCAGACTGCAAGGATGCAAGCCAGTGTCCATCCTTTTCTAATACTGAATCTATAACCTCAGACTCTATTTCACATGTAAATTTACACATGCACATACCTGGAAATGCACTTATGTGTCACTTAAGCAATATCAAGATTTAGCCTCATAGCAGGGAGGTACCTCACCAGACATCTTCATTCTTACTGTCTAGAGAACACCTCTCCTCTTTCTACATCTGCATAATCTTTCCCTTTCTTTCTATACTTTCAAGATCTTGAATCTTTAGAGATCTGGTTCTTCCAAATAATAAGTTTTTAAATCATACTGGAAGAAACAGTTCATTTGTTGTGTAAAACGTTAAAGAAAGGGAGCAACCTCCCTCTTTGTCCCCTGATGGTTGTGATCACTGGGAGAAGTGAACTGCCTTACCAGGAGGACAGAAACAGCCATCTGTACATGGGGCTTTACAAATCTTGCTCCTTTCTGGGTCTGCACATGTATCAGCACAGGTGTTTCCACATTCCATGTACTCCATGTTGTTTGGGCATTCCTGATCTGCAAGACCAAGTGAAAATGGAGTATGTTAATGATGTACTTATAAGATCGCTCAAATCATTGCATCACTACCTGACTCCTTCTTCCTCCTTTCCTCCATATTTTGTTTGCAAGACCTTCTATCCAGATATGTCATGTTTATTTAACCTTTAAAAAAAATTTTTATGGCCACTTTTACTTTATCTTTGGACAAAACTGTACTTCTGGGAAATATGAGCTATCTTACATTATCTTACTAGCTCAAGGTTGGCTGAAGCAATGATACAAGCAAAGAACACCAGAATCATTTATGGAGTCATAATAGTTTATTTTTGCCTGAAGCCTCAGGCATTGTGGCAGTGTGGCACCCCCAGCAGCAGTCTGGATGAACTAGCTGTAGCCTTCCCCCTGGATTTACAGTGATTTCCTGCTCAGAAGCTGGACTACTGGCTATGAAAGCACAGGATAAACTAAGTACAAACATATGGTGTTTCTCAGTAAGTACTTCTGTCCAGTTGTCAACACTTGAAATGAGGCTGTCTATGAGTCAGTTGTGCCTGGTAACATTAAAAAAAAGAATTGGAGAAAACTTAGTTGTACAAAGGAGGGAGGCAATATCAAGCTAGAGTTCTAATTTAAGAGGAAAAATCAAGTTAAATTTCTAGAAACTTTTCAATTAACAAGGTTTCTGGCAAACTACTTCTACAGATGGATTCACAGTAGTTAATAGAGCTTCTAGCTTTGCTCCACTGGAATCAGAATACTTGCACAAATGCCTAAGCTGAAAGAAATCTCCAGAACAGTAGATACTTACAGCAGAGTTCTTTGGTTCTCCATTCCCCAGGGTCCCCCTTCCTCAGGACACAGTCTCGAGAGTACTGGTTTAAAGTGCTGCATATGCAGCTGGAAACCAGGTCAGAGTGAGAAGAGTTCACTGCACAGTGACACATATCTTCAGCACAGGTCTCTACGTAGTCATCAAATGCAACCACTTTGGGGCAGTTTCCAAAACGAGACATAAGTTTCTTGCATCTTTTTTTCTGTTAAAAAAAAAAAATAAGAAGAAGAAGAAAGAAAAGCAATACTTGACATTTTACCACTTTTCAGGGTCGTAGGATAATTCAAGTTGGAAGGGACCTTAGGAGATTATCCAGTCTAACTTTCATTAAGTCCTTTTTCTTCAACTGGAAGCTGTCATTTAATAATGCATTTCCCTACTATCTATTTCTTTACCAGTATAATAGCATATTCTTTCAGCAATAAGATCAGCATTTTGCTCAAATTTATATGTAGAGTTCTGAAAAATTCAGTTTAGTGCATGCTCTGTAATTAACACTTGTTTTAACATAGTTTCTTCAGCACTGTAGTTCAGGAAAGTTTATATTTCTTGGTCATACATACTTACATAGGTACTGCATCTATTGTCTTTCCTCCTAGGATGTCTTCCAGTGTGGTCATCTGGGCTCACATCAGCACATTTCTGTGATGGATCCTCTACTTTGTGGAAGTTCCCAAACTGTCTCGGATGCATTTTGTACCCTGCAAAATCCCCAGAGGCATCTCAGTAACTACCTGCAATTCTTTAGATCAGTTAATGGGCTAAAAAGCTGCACAATCTTTGGGGTCTAAGGCAGTATGCACTTCATCAAATGCCCAGATTTAACCAGCACCCTTCTGTTGATCTAGAGACAGGAGTGGTATCAGGGCCTGCAGTCAGCCTGGGCATTTAAAATCACATGAGGCTCTTGACCTTCCCATTGCATCTCATAATTTCCAAAGACTTCTGTTTGTTAAAGATGTATTTGGTCTTACAGAGTTTTGTATTTGTATGTATAAAATGTCATACATTTTAACTTGCCTTCTACTATCAGAACCTAACGTAAAGCCTTAGGTGTGTATGTTTGTAATAACTGGAAATCTATTACTTTTTACAGCTTAGAGAAGATGGAAAGAGGGAGCAGGAGGAAAACAGGCTCATAATACATGTATGCAACCATTACACTAGCTCGAGGGGTGCATTTTCCCAAAACTCTGCCAGAAACTTGATTCTGGGTGTAAGAAATCTCTCTGACAAAGTGTAAAATGTTATGGAGAATATGCATGAATTGCCATTCCCTCCCTTTTTTTTCCCCAAATCTTTACTAGACAGATTTCTGACCAGATCTAGTCTCCTGTACTGACTCAGTCCCTTAACTCTTAACTATTTCCACACAAAAAAATTGTTTTCAAGCTCTTTACCACTAGTGTTTTTGGAAACAGGAGGTCTTTTAAAGCTCAGACCTGTTGGAGCCATATGATTTTCCAAGGATATCAATTGACATTAAAGAATATAAAGAACAAAGTTGCAATAAAAGCTACTTCATGCAGATATGGGATTTTTCCTCCAATAAGAGGAAGGAGTCTGTAGGTGATGAGAAATTTTGAACCTTTAGATGCAGTGGATCTTAGCCTGAACAGGTATACAGAATTCTGCCTACTCAGCCCAGAGAGAAGGATGTATTTAGGAGCATGAAGGAAAAATGTGGGAGGCCATATAGTCCCCAGGTGTGGGAACCTGTTATATGTGGAACAAGATGTATATAAGAAGAGTCTGGTTTTCTTAGAGCAATGCTTCTCAGTAGAAAACTGCTTCTTCAGAAAAATTTGAACTGTCTTTAATTTTTACCTATTGATCTTGTGAAGTGCACAAAAATTACTAAAATGCATCCAAAACTTCATACAAAATATGAAAACAGCTCTCAAATCTACTACTACAAATGATATTTTTAATGAAATCTCAGGATTCTTTCTGAATGGGTGAGGTAGATGACAATATTCTTCTGGTGACTTAAGAAGCCCAGGTATTACATGCAGCGGTGTTGTTATTACCTTGGCTTCGGTCCTGCAGTTAATATCTCAGGATGCATGTTTCTTTCCACTCATAGAACCTGCTGCAGGATTGTATTCTAAGCTATTTGCAATATCTGAAGGTGTCAGTGGATGGCACCACAGTTTCTTCAAAGATGCTCAGTGACATCTCTTGTGATTTCTCTGATGCTTTCATTTCATTATAGAGGCAAAAATAATCACATGTAGAATGATTAAAATGGAAGAACAGAGAATGCACTTGTGCATTTCCTTAAGTATGTTAATACCAGTGGGAAACCTGGCAACCCTGATAGCCAAGCAATTAATTTGGGTAAAAGAGGTTTGAGACTCTTGCAAGTTTGAAAACATCAGAGAAGCCCAAATCATCCCAGAACCTCTTAAAATACACCTCCTGTATATGGAGATGTTCATGTGTCACTCAGGAGATCTGAAACACCACTAAATATAGAGATATCAAGTTTCATGTCATATATTAAGAGGTCTGTTCTGGGTGGAATATGCTGTGTTTATGACCTACCACCCAAAATCAAATCATTCTTCTCACTGCCATCATAGTTCCCACACAGACCACATACTTTCTCTTTATACGTTTCTTCCAGGTCCAGCTACAAAAGAGGAAACAGAGAGTTTAAAAGACTTCCCCACATCAGCAGCACATGTTACAAAGTGGTTTGTTCAGAAACGCTCATTCCCAAATTGCAGCAGTCTCCTTTCCTTTTACAAACTTCTCATGAAACTTACCCATAGACAGGTTGAATTCAAATGGGAAGATAATCCTCCAGCAGTTGTCATTTGTGCCTACTAAAGAGCTAAGTGAAGCATGCTGAGTACTGCACTAATCCTTGACCAGTGTCTCCCAGTATAGAGACACTGGTATATAGATATTTTGTACCTCTTGCATGGTACCACAGCTCCTCTCTGGGCAGGTCACATAACTGTGCTCTAATGCTGGATGCTGCAAAGAAGCAGCCTCTGGTTACCTTTTAGCCATATCTAAGGGGTTTTCCAGTCCATAGGGTAAATGGAAACCTTTATAGCACTTCTAGGGATGGGTGTCCCCAGCATTTCTTGTTTTGTCCATACTCAGGGGAAATAAAGATCCAGATTTGCACATTAGATAAAACTACAGCACTTAATGACTCCTACATGCTTGGAGGATAGTATTGAAATCACTCAGGTCCACAAAACAAAGGTGGTGCTTTTTCTACAAATATGTCACCCTGAAATTGTGTCCACTCTGCAGTCATGTACAGGTACTGCCTCTAATATTTTAGGTATTAATTAGTACAGAGAAAGGGGGGAAGCAAATACTTCAATAAATCCAAATTTCAGTACCACCTGATTGCTTCCTGATCTTTTTTCTCTCTATTCACCTTTTATCCCCACTCTATTTCTATGAACTGTAAAACATGACACGCAACTTCCATTTAGTTAATCTCAGTGCTGATTGTGAAGGATAAGTGTTCATATACAAAACTGTAAATACGCTATTGAAGAAGAGGATATTGCAGGGTAGATCTCTAGAGAGGAATTCCCACAATAGCATGGCTTTGGAATGAGAGAGGTCAAGGTCTGAACAAGGACACACAGATTAGTTTCCCATGCAAGATGAGGCAGGGGATAACAAGTCAGAGCTGGAGGGACTATCTGTGTTGCAGCCAGTGCTCCATGGAGCAAGGAAGTAACAACAGATATGTTACATCCAGGGTTAACAGTGGCAGCTTTGGCCGCCTGAAATTAGCTGGAAATGCCTAGGAGTTGTGACTTCATGACCCTGCCCCATGAAACTATTGCTTCGTTTGGTATTTCCCTATCAGCTTATGGATTCAGTGATCCTTCCCTCCCGCAATTTTTTATAGCAATTTTTTATAGTAACAGAGTGCCTGCTTCCAGCTCTGCTTTTCTTCACTGATGAGTTTCATCAGGACAAAAATAACTAACTGGCTTTTCATACTAGGAGAGTGTCAGCCCAGTTCCACTTGAGTGTCAGGCCCAGCTTGGAAGTGACTTGGAGGTAAGCACAGGTGTCCTCAATCAGGATGCTCTTCAAGCTGAAGGGCATGGGGATCCTGGAAATTGGAGGGAACAAAACAGATTGCATTGAAAAAAAGACAAATGAAATCCTCACAGAGATATAGGAAGAAAAACTAGAGCCAAAAGGAACTAAATAAGAATGTGGGAACACTCTTTTCAAGGTCAGCCTTCATCCACAAAATGCATTAAATTTAGATGTGATCACATTGTCCACTGTGACTTTTTACTGATGTTAATCCACAACAGAATGTATTTTGGTCATTTGTCGATACATTAGCCACTGAACTGATACCAAAGCAGCTCTACCTGCTTACATATCCTAGGACCTAACCCAAAAGTTTATAAGCAACAAGAAGACAATATTGGGAAAATGGCTCTCCACACGAGGACACTGGAGGTTATCATCCCTCCAGGATTTCCTTGACATTTGGATTCAGAGAGATGTGAAAAGATCTCTGCTCTGTTACTCACATGCCAATGCAACTTGGACCTACATTAATTTTCCATCTTACCAAGACAATTACTGTTCATTTTCCCACAGTCTGAAAAACTTAGAAATTCAGAAGATGGCTAAAATTTAGGAGGCGTTTTGTCCCTTTGATTTAGGAGACACGTATGGCCTTTGGTACTATAATTACAACTGAGTGATGGGTGCTATTCTGTATTTGGTTATTTCTAGAAGGCTGACAAGGCTGAGAAGACAGCCCATATGTTTGCAATTTTCTGTCCAAGAAGTCTGTGAGGGTTTTCCCAGGGTCAAAGATTGCCTTTGCCCTTCATAATTATATGTTAGAAGCAGAACTCTGCACTTCTCATGAGGACTGCCCTTAAAACTGTGCCCAACTTTCAGCTACTGTTGCATATGACTTTTTACTTATGGAGTATTTTTACCCTTGTGTTTGCAGTCTGCTTTCTGGTTCATTTTGAATTAAAATTAAAGGTGTGGATTTTGACTTCTGGAAATTCTGTTTTTTTTATAAGAAGATCCTAAGGCAAGTTCTGATCTACAAAGCAGTGCAATTTTCTAGACTAATCTACCTGGAAACAGAAACTTTTCCTTAAAGGACCACCTGTTCCTGAATAGCAGCATACAGCAGTAGGGTTAGTACCACAGAAATAATGTTTTTAGAGAAAACCACAAAGCTTCCACAAAATCTAAACTTTTCATAAATAAAGTGTTGGGTTTTATACACTTCCTCCATCTCTGCCTCCCAAATCAAAGCAACATTAAGGAAACTTACATCTTCTGTTTTTATAACATACACGTTGTCTTTTGCTTAGCTTTTTGGTGTGGATCCTTGGGAGATGTAGTTTGCTTCTTGCTTCTTGCCTTCTCCAGCACTGTGGGTTGGGCTCTTCACAGTACCTTATTCAAAGAGCTATGAACATACCACACACAGCCACTTGCACCTCTGCAGAGCAGGACCACTTTCTAGATAGACCACCTGTTGCTAACGCATAGCAATAGAAATGCAGCACAAGAAAACAACAGCACAGACTTAACTCACCTGTTCCCATTCACGGTGATGCCCGTCTCCTTCACTTCCAGGATCACTCCATCAATGGTGACAGTGAAGTAGATCAGGAAGCTATTCTTGTCACTGCGCCTGATCTGGATTTTAAAGTCCTGGTAGCTGTCATTGCAGTGTGAAGCAAAGTCATATGTGCAGGTTCCAGGAAAAGTAAACTTAACATGGTCAAATGTATGAAAGTGGAAATTGCCCCAGGTGGCACATTCACTCCTACCGACAGTAGAGACCTGAACTGAAGAAAAAGTCATAGGAAGAGAGCTTAGAAATTCACCCATATTAGGTGCTTTGCCTTTTTTTTTTTAAAAAAAAAAAAAAAAACCAACAAAATAAACTAAAACCCAAAACATTAAAGGATTGATTTTCAAAGGCAAAAAATGACAACTCCAGGAAAATACTAGCTTGTGGGAAGATGTTTCATCTCACTGAGCTTTTGAAGTCCATAGCAGTGATATCTTCAACGTAAGCAGATTAGCCCAGGCTCCTTTAAGTTAATGGTGAGAAGCAGAACAGGTTCAGCTTCCCTACCTTACATATCTACCTAACAAGATGCTCAAAACTGCATGCATGTCTCAATTGTCTATAAAGATTGTCTCTACATTTGCATTGCAAACACATTTACCCTGTAAATATCTAAAGTGAAGTGAGGGGAATCCTATCCTGGATGTCTAAATGTGATTTCTACTTTTGAAATGCTGCTTATTAACACAGGCAAAACTTCAGTCCCAAGTCCTGTAGTGAGTCCCTTCTGGGACATATCACAGCTGGCATGACTGCAGCAAAGCAGCAGCTGCTGATCTCATGGCTGAGGCTGCTACCACCTTCAGCAGTCAGCCCAGAGCTACTTGTTTTGGCTTCTCAACCAAAAAACCTGCTTTGGACCTCTAAGCTGTACCTCTGCCAAAGCTACAGGTATGCTCTCTTAGTGCAAATAAGACATCACTTCAGAAAGTAGTTTTCATACCAGTGAGCTTCACAAAGACAACATGAATTAACCTGAATTAAATTATATATGCTTGCTACAAAATATGTTTGGCATTTCTTCTAGGCCCATATGAAAGAATGACAAATGAAAATGGGCAAATTTCTTTGTGCTGGTTAGGTAGCACATTTAGAAATGGCAACATAGCAACATCCATCACATATCAAATAAAGTAATGTAATAAAAAATTCATGTACTCTGTGAGCTCTAAAGTATCATTAAATATTTCTGCCTAAGAATCAGCAGGGGAAAACTGAGAAATTCAGATCTTAATGCTAGAAATGTGAGACACCTCAAGTACCAAGAAGTCCTTACAGAAACAGTCCCTTTTTAAAGGGACTATTATTTGCCACAGTTTTTGGCAGCACTGAAGTGGACTAGGGTAATTTAGACTTTTCTACAAAATAATGAGGGCAAATGAGAAAGTTTGGCTATTCTTGGAAGTGGAACTGCTAGAATTTCTAAGATAACAGTAATTGTTACATCAATTGTTTGTGTATTAAGCAGTTGGGAAAAGTGTAAGACATCCAAAATCAAACCAGGAGGTAACAGTGCAGCAAACCACAAAAAATGTGATTATTCCTAACGCAGCATTTCATACTGGTCAATCAGGCCTAGCTGGCATTATGATACATAGTTTTTCTATAAAGAATACATGTGAAATATGTTGAAAAGGGCGTCACTACTTTTTTTTCTTTTTTGTGATGCAAACTGCATCCAGAGGGTCTCCTCATAGAGATTAGTCCCTTAGGACCTAAAACAGTTAACACACTACCTAGTAATGAAAGAAAAATTTAAATGGTTGACAATAAGGAGGAAAATGTACAATGTTAAACAGTGTCTGGCATGTCTACAGCTCTTACATGAATATGTTACACATTTTCTTTTGTCACCTCTATTTTTCACCTATGGAGAGCAATATGAGAGCAAGTAGTCTGAGAATTAGATTTTTTCCTTACCTATCTGAATGGGTTCTTTGCCCTTGCAACAACTCCAAATTAGGCAGAAGATCCAAAATGATCTCCCCTTTTTTATTTCCATCTTGCCATGGAGTGGTAACTTGAAAATCCTTTCAGGGAACTGTTTTTTCTTGGCTTATAGGCAGATTTTTATAGTCCAGGAGTTTGGCATGAGAACAAAACATTGATGACAGGGTCCCTGAAAGGTGGAGCTTCATTAAATTTTCTTTCAGTTGCTCATGATTAGCACCCAGCAACCTCCTGTCTTTCAGAAAAGAAAGGTATCCAGTTCTCTCTTGCTCTGTGGGGAAATAGAGTGGTCCTTTTCTAATTTCCATTTTTTCATATGGGTCCCACCATCCTCCTCCTACAGTGCTGCTATTTCTTTAGCAACAATAGTTTTTCTTAACATCAGATTAGTTACAAGCAATCACTGGCCTGTTTCAGAGTTTTTTCTCTGGCTTGCCCATCAGTACAGTCCCCCAGCTAAAGGAAAAGTGTTTGTTGCCTCTGCTAGCTTAGTGATGGCTTCTAAACATTAGAGCAAAAAGAACTGCAAGGTCAAACATAATGTAGGGTTTATTTGGAGCAAAATCTTTTGTCAGGAGGGTATTGTCCTTTAAGAAATGTATCCAAAATATCTTGCAAGAAAAGGCCAGAGACTTATTGCTGCAAGAAACAGGAACAACATTAGTCCACAAAGTGCAAAATTCTCGCCTGTACTGCACAAATGGGATTTAATCACACCAGTCAGTCATGGAAAGTTAATTTATTCTTTATACACACAGAGGTGGTGGTTTTGCCAAATGTCATAAAGGACCAGTGCCTGAGTCCCATCAACATGTAGACCACAGTTCATTTCTTCACCTCCTAAGTTATGCTCCTGTAAAAGCGTCACTTCGTTCTATCAAAGCACTTTAACACCCTATCACATACCCATAAAAAAGCCAGTAGGCTCAGTCAGGATCTCTGCAGTCCATTACAGGACATCCTGTTACAGACATTTGATATCAGTAATTTTAGAATCTCTTCTAGGAATTTACTTGCTTGATTGACACAAGCTGACCTGGCATTTCTTCACCTCATCTATGCTGTGGAGAAACTGCTCTTGACAGAGAGGAAGCCTCTCACCTGGTCCCAGCAAATCAAACACAGATAACACACTTGCAGCTACTCCATGCTCCCTTGGCAATATCCTAATGCTACAGTGATTGCCAGTAGTAAGTGGGCACAAATACAATTTAAGGTGGACATAGGTTTCACCCTGGTTGCAAGGCCACAGGTTGAGTCTGTCAATGCACCCACCTGGGAATATGCAAGCCCTTCTATCTGGTTGGCAGACAGAAAGTTGGGTCTTAAGAACAACTTCTTGCTCACTGCTTTACCAGGCTTTCTGCTTTTCACAAAGTTGAGTGAACCAAAGTCATCCCACTGCTTCTTTCAGCTGCTGCCCCCGCACAGTTACGAAGTAGCTTACAGAACTGCAGGTGCAAATGTCTTCCAGATGAAGATTTGCTGCTGCTGTTGCTCCAAAGGAAATCCAGCAGTAGCTGGCAAGAGCATTGTGCAGTACATGAAACATGAGTTCATGTTACCCCTTTGCCACTGTCCGTGTCCCATTAATTCCATTGTCAGTCCCATTTGAGGCAGGGCGCTACTGGAAGGCAAAGTCTGTTCTTGAAGCCCTGCCATTTTGGCTGGAATACAGAACCAACAGGCTTTATGGCACTGGGGATGGAAGTAATGGACTCATGCTGCTTTTCCTTTTAATCATAACACATTTTTCCTGCTGATCTCCATCCAAGTAGGTACAAAGTAAGGCAGGAGAACATCTAGTGGATAAACCTAACTGTGACAATATGACACTGTAGGTATGAGAATGATCTGAAATTGAATACAGTGCAACACTAACACTCAAGTTCAGCAGTTTCTCACAGTAACTTTCAAAATGAGTTCTTGTTCAGGCCACACATCAAGGCTAATGGCAGGTGTGGGGATGGGCTGTGAAGCCAGGAGGAAAAGCATATAGGTCAGTAGACCACAGACACAGACTAAGAGAGCTTAGTTGAGGATAAAGATGGAAAATCAAATGCTAATAATTTTCCAAAATCAAATCTAGTGTCAAAATCCAAATGCATAACTCTGCTGAAATACAGTACATAATTTTTTAATCATAGTCCTCTTCATTTTGCAATCCCACCCAGGCAATCAAGGCACCTATTTCATTCATTTTGGCATAAGAGCAGAAAGAACAATCAGACTCTAGAAGTATGATTCCTGACCCTAGAAAAAAATCACTTTATTCCCACTGAGAAGCACAAAAGCAGCAGGAACCATATATTAACTACTTGTCAAAGGTACCTTCAAGTTGGAGTAGTCCTTTGATGACAAAGACATAATGAGGTTGACCACTACAACTCCCAGCCCTTCGTCCTCTACATGTGGGGTGGCTGAAAAGATATGATTTCCTCCTGCAAGCCCCACTTAGCACTTAGGGGCCTGGGAAGAACATGAAAAACACAGGTCAAAACTGTGTTCAAGGAACAAACAGAATAAAATAATTCATTGAACCAACATCCACTTATGCTCTACTCAGCATAGAAAGTAACAGTCATCTGGGATCCTCCTCTGAGAAAAGCAAGAGCACAACTCTTGCTACTGCAAGAAACAGGAAACCCAGTTGTCTCACTCTTCTACCTAGCCATTTTCTTACCTCTGCTTGTTTGTTCTGTCATTTTTGCCATTCCTTTGCCATTTCCTGGGGAGCAGAGTTCCTGTCAGTGACTAACCAGAGCTGCTGCTTCTAGCTTCTCCACAGATACTGCAGGCTACACTCCTTAGAAATCACTGGGTGCTTCACTCTCCTGCAATGATTTCAGGGCTACTGACAAGGGAAAGATATTTGCATTCAAATGAAGTTTTTATATTCAAGCGTGGCAACAGTGAGGTTTTCAGAAGAAATACATGGAAGCATTTCATAAGGAAATTCAGACTGACAGGGAGCTTGTAGACTATGTTGATCACCACTGAATCATTGCTATTGCTGGCACGCACGTTATAACTATTGCCCCTGCAGTGACATACTGGGATTAATAACTCTTCCCTTCATTGGACCCTGTGGCATAAGAGGCCTTCCCTCTTCTGCAGCTGTATTACCAAAAAGAACAATTCCTCTTGGCCCCTCTACCGCCCATTTCATGGATCATTTGTCATTAAAGGGTAGGTGATTTTAGTAAATACAATAGGTAAATATTAACTCAGCTTCTTTATCACCATTGACTCACTGAAGATAAACCGTCATGAAGCTAATGTAATACACCAGTGACTCATATCTCATATTTTTTGCTACAAACTTGGTAAAGAGGCACTCAAAAAGGGGGCATTGGATGGATTAATATCCAGCCACTGTACTGAAGTCTTGCAGTTGCGTTTGTATCATTTCTTTCTGTCAAAAGGTGATTCAACATGTACTGTAAAGTATTAAGCCATCCTGGGTCTGTCCAAACACTGGTGGGGTTCAGCTTCGAAATCCTCATATTCCATTTCATTTCAGGCAAAGCTGGTACTGCTTCTTAGAATGAGAATCCACTATAAAATGACATTTTACAAGCACTGACTAGATAATAACTCTAAAGAAATGATGCATGATTCATTAACAACGTAACGTTAGACAAGAAAACAATTCATTTGGATTTGGTATCAAGCCCTCTTGTGCCAATAATCCACATGATAAAAAAACACCTGAAGTGAATCTGGCAAAATATTTTACATAACTGATAGTTATAACAATCATTTGTGCATTCTAAATTGCCAGGAGAATTCAAAACAACAAGGGTTACATTTTTATCCTTTGTATGATACTATAGAATTTAGAAAAATTACATTAAAGATTTATTTGATCCATCAGATTTATATCTACCATTCAGTTTGAAACAGCTGTCAGTAGGCATAAGGTGATCTGCCGCAGGCAGGGGAAAAGGATGGAATGGATCTCTGTCATCAATTGTCCATTAAAATACATGAAGAATGCCTTCAGTATTTTAATTTAAATAGGAGATGGTTGGATGTTTTCTTACATTTTGCCTTAGAACAAACACAAGGCTCCTTAACCTCTCCATCTCACCACAGGGCTCCTCGACTTTTTGTGAAATAATCAAGGACATTAGTTATTCCTGTTTGCAAGAAAAGAGTTCAGCTGTTCTTTGCTATTTTGTTATTTATTTTTTTTTTAAAAGAAGATGTAGATCTTTCAAACTCCACGTACAAGGAGTAATGACACGGCTGGTTGGTGTTCATGCACAGAGGTCTCTTTGACCTATTGGCACTTCCTCACGTAAGAAAGACTCCCTGCATAGAAAGACATCTCATCAGGAGGTTGGGCCCTCGAGATTTTCTACTTGAAGGATTTTTCTTTAAACAACCTTCCTGGTGAAAAGTATGGAGTAGTAGAACAAAGGGAACCCAGAGCCCCTTGTGGGGAACAGTGTGAACTTTCTGCTATAATAATTAGAGCTTTATGGGGTTTAGACTAGAGCAGATTCCACCTCTTTTAAAAAAAGCAATTTCTTATTTCATGAGTGCCAAGATAATTCAGAAGAGGCCACTGCATGCTTAATACAGAAGTCTCTATAACCCTGAAATTACATGAAATTATACAGCCAGTAACCATGTTCACCATGACTGAAAGTTACTGCAAGCCAAAAGAAAGGCTGAGAGATGGGACAGAGGCCAAGTTGAGGTGGGAAGCTAAGCAAACTTGGCCTGTTTTTTTCCTAAATTGGACTTAGCCTATGTCTCTGTTAAGGGCCTGATATAAAACTCCATCAGAGCATTTCTACTGGATTTATGAGATTGTGATCCTTCCAGCATAAACTGCGGTATTTTGCAATAGGCAGCTAACTTTTCTATGTCATCCAAGTTTCAGAGCTTGACTTGCCTTGAACGCTGTAGCCACTAAAACCAAAGTAGTTTTGTAGGTGGGTGAACACCAATTTTCTTTTAAATCCAAATGTCTACCCAGAAAGAGGAAAACCAAGGGAAATGGGGACAGTCTTTCCCTAGGCCTCTGTAGAAGGTAGAACTAGGTCATCCAAGAACTAGCTACCCTTAGTGTGCTGTTTTGCTCAGACTCCCCATGTTTTTAAGAAGAAGAATGATTACACACCTCCCATGGATTCTGCAAACAAAGGGCAAGAAGTGCTCAGCTACATTAGTCCAAAGGCACAGGCTATTGAAATTTAACTGCTGTGTCAGGTCACAGGCACTGTGTAAAGCCACATTCCTTGATCACTGTTCCTGTTGCCTTTTGTTACTGCTTGAAGGAGAGCAGCATGAAGCGCAGGTGCTCCTTCTCAACCCCAGCTCTGCTATACTTTATCTCTGCTTGATTTCTGTCAAATAGGGTAGTTGTATGTTTGTTGTTTCACTTAGCATCTGAGGTTTCTTTTCCAACTTGCTCTCCACATACATGCTAATCTTTGACCACTTGAAAACCTGTAAAGTTTTTTTTATCATTATGTCAGACTTATGCCTTGGTATAGTGAGGAGGAAGATTCTTCTACGTATGAAGATTAGTATTTGTGTGACTAATTGAATTAAGCTCTCATGACCAGCTTTTCTGTTCACCCTTCAAGGCAAATGAGAAGGTTTTCACCATTCAAATATTTCATATAGTATGACCAGGAACAAACTTCCAGAATGATCTTTTCAAGCTACTCTTTGTAAGAGTGCTTATCACTGGAAGATCCATGGTTTCCTGGAACTAGGGAAGCTCAATGGCAGCTGGAAGGACCCATCTCTCTGTCAAATGTGGAGAGCAGGCTAGCCAAAAGAGTAGCAAAAGGCAACATAAAGTGTTTTCTGTCTTTCAACCACTCTGCAGCAGTAAGACATTGTGATATGGAAGCTGTTGCACTAAAGCAATATCAAAAATATATTGTGAGTTCTGAGTTCTACTCTTTGGCAGTTTTCTCAAAGTCTTGGGATCATAAAAAATATTGCAGTGGTGTTTTCCAGGGTTCTAGAGACAAGTTTGTGAAAGGAATTCAAGCATTTCACATATGAATGCTGAAAAACTGAAACACTAAAGGACATTCAGTTTGAACATAACATATTTTAAAAGAGTGATGCTGCAAAAGAACTTACTGGACTTTCTATATTAGTGATGAGAATATGGCTTATGTAGCCTCATTGGACCTTAGTCTGGGAGGTTGCCAATTAAGAACACAGTTGTTTGTGGTAGCCTGAAAAGATTGAATTAATTTAGGAAATTTTGCCCTGGAAGAGGGCTGCTTAAGTTGAAGAACTTGTTCTGCCTTAAAATTTGCCCTGCCCCTCAGAATTTCTGCTGGAAGATGAAATTTCAGAAATTGCATATCAAATGTAACAGTTATTTAAATGTGTTTCATTTTTTGCTGGATCTAAAACTCAAAAGAATTTTCTTTCCTGTGATCTCAGACTATGTAAGTCTATTTCTGTCTCTTTTCCCAGTATCTGAGTTTGCTTTTCTAGACAAATGCAAACAGTGTATAACAAGCACAGTAACTGCATGATTATTTACTTAGGGCTTTGCCTTTGCTGAAGCCTTTTCATTGGGGCTTATGTGCAGAGTTGTATGTGCTTAGTTCAGTGAAGTGTGGTTTAGTAAAGTACAGTCAAGCAGTAAACATACTGAAAATTTTATCTTACCCTTCCTCTCCTGCAGCACAAAATAATAATATTACATTACATAGTTATATCAGTGAGCAACTTAGTTATTATATCAGAAACCTTTACCTTGTATTATTTTTGGGAGAGTTCTTCTTGGTTTGCATATGGTCTTTTCCGTTGCTTCTAAATCCCTTCTGCCTCACCTCAGACAATAGCAGTGATTTTCCATATTGCTAACAAGCACGCTCTTTTCTGCCCCTGGTATTCTCAAAACACTTGTCTAGTAATGGTACATAAAACAAACAACCATGCTCACTTTATCAACAAATCTTCTGAGAACTCCTTTTTAACTCCAAAAGAAAGTTCTCACTGCATTGCTGTAGATTCATATGAACAACACTGTTTCTAGTTTCTAGTGCATCTACAGGTAATCACGAAGGAATTGTTTGAGATTCAAACTATCTTGGAGAAGAAGACTAAAACTGGGACTGAAACCCATGTGTTCCACAGATAAGGTGCAGTCCACAATTTCCTTGGTTCCAGGGAAGCATGCTGTAAGGAAGGGTCAGAGTGTGTCTAAGGGAATACTTGTGTATTTCCCATCCCTGACCCCCCAGGTGGCCCACAATGCAATAGGGTGAGGATCTTTTTTGTCATTGCACAAGAGTGTTGTGAGCTGCACTGGAGGCCCTCAGCTGCAGTGCTCTTCTGTCATGTGGCAACAGCACCCTCCCCAAGCTGCAGTCCACCCACCTGGGTTCGCTCCAGCAATTGGTGGTGGTCTCCCATGGATATCTCTGTGCTGTGGGGAGCTTCCTATAAGACTGCAGGTGCCTGGAAAAGATCTCCTTGAGCTTCTGTAGAGGAGCCTGCCCCTGAGGCAACAATTCAAAATCTCAACCAGGACAACCAGAGCAATAGGTATGCTACTGGTAAATCCCAGCTCCAGCCTGTAATGGGGACTTTCAGTCCATCCACATCTGCTCTTCCTTCCTTTCAGGGAAGCAGCAATAAGGCTGTAATTTGTTTTGGTTTTGTTCACCAGAACATGACAGCAGTTTCAAGTACTTCTTTAAGGGCCCTGCAGACATGTTCATACCTCATATTTAGAGGAACTCTGCTCATCTCATGCCTAGGAACAACATGACAAAGTGAGGCCAAACCAAGTAACCTTTGGAGAGCAAGAGCTGGGACCTTGTTTTTTAGTGCCTTCAAAGGCTATGTGGCTGGAAGTCCCACTTGCCTGCCAAGAAGGCTTCCTTGTTTTTCAAGGCAAAACTAAAACTGCCAAGTACTGGGAGATGAAGAAAAAGAAACAAACCAAAAAGAAATCCTTTGCCAGGAATGAAAGTGGGGGGCTAGATAGAAAGTCTAAGAGGAGATGAACACAGGACTCAGGCATGGAGACATGACTTGGTGCTCTTGCTACTTCTCCCTTTTCAGTAGACTCCAGAAGAGAAGGAAATTGCTGGAGAACGGAGTTGGACTTGAATCTATTCTCATTCTTTGAGGATAGAGTAAAACCCATTCTCTTCCAGCACTAATGCTTTTTAACAAGTTGCCAGGGTCCCTTGCATGTAGGTCCTGCCTGGAGGACAATGGGATCAGAAGATTCCACAATCTCCTCTGAGTCCCGAAAGGGCTGATATCACCCTTTCAGAGAGAGCAATGAGAGAGATTTCTTTTGTTTGTCCCCGTTTTTTTTCTCTGATTGTGACTTGAAGACCCAACAGCTCTTAAGAAACAAAATGCTTCATGTGATGAGATAGTACAGGCCTCCATTTACTTCCAAGAGGGTTGTGGAGGGAAGCAAAAGTGCTGCTGCCACTAATACTCTTTATAGTACTCCTTCCTTACTCTCCCAAAGACTCTTTGTGGATTTCTCCACTGGAAAAAGTTTCATCTGTTCCATTTTGTCATCCAGTTCCACTGGAAAAACAAGCGCAAACTGAAACACAAATTTCTAACGTGACTAAGAGTGCAGGAAGGGGTGGAGGTTTGAGCTGTACAGTTTGACCCCAAACTGCCAAGAACTTGTTAGAATTCTCTGGCAGCATCCACTTGGGAACCTGCTTATGGGCAGCACTGACCCAGCACCAAAACTGAAAGGGCTGCAATAACCCAGAGCACTGTAAGAAACACCACCCTGTGAATGCACGTAAATGCCTTTCAGAATAATTTCTTTTCAGTGCTTATTAAGAGCATACAGGTGCCTCTGCGGAAACACCAGCATTCCTTCTCAGAGGTAAAACCCTCTACTTGAATGAAATGCAAAGTCCCCTTCGAGGCAGCTTGTTTTTTGGTCCAAAGTGACTTTACAATTCTTAGCCATAGACTGCCCTGCAGTGGTGAAGCCAAAATCTGCAGCCTTAATGCCTTACACAGTATCTTTAAACTTCCTTATAAAGAAGTAGTTCACCCATCACTAGAAGGGACAGAAAGAGCCCGTGCAAAGTACAGAACAAATGAAAAATGAATGCAGGAGAGATTTTAGATTTCAGTGTAAATACAGTGTGCAGTAAAATGCCACTATGGACTAGTAATATTTTATCTCTTTTTCCTAGGAAGCAATGCAGATTTGATCACATCTTGTATCTGTTTGTCTCCAGAAGTTATTTTCTGACTTCAGCCAAATTTAACTGCTAAAATGAAAATTTCAAAGACAAGTAAATCTCAACAGACTTTTAGAAAAGCAGTTTTTGCAAAAAAATAGAGGAAAAGTATGGCTGTAGTGTCAGCACAGAAATTGTTAGACAATAAAGAATCTACAGAGGAGAGTGACTTTGTAAATGTCCCAGAAAATAAATATCAGTCACATCTCATAATGAATGTAGAGACAAAAATCCTGAGAAACCCATACTGAAGCAGAAAGCAGGTTTCATTAGTTCTGGAGCTTGCTTTGTAAACTGACAAAACTTCCTTAGATAGCTAATTCTTCAACTCCACAGAAATTAGCTTTCCAAATATTGTAAAGCTGAAAAATATGCACTTTCAATTTCTGTGCATTCCTACCAGTGTCTACATTCTAAGCTGCAGCACATTTGACCGGCTAGTAGTAGCACAAAATGGTGCCACCAGCCCTTCTGGTGGCAAAGATATTGCTATTGAGGTTGGCTATTGCTCAGACTCTCAGAAGGGTAGAGCACAATTAAGCATTCATGAACAGAGACAAAATAATACCAAAAACCCTTTTTTCCCACATAACAGGTGTGGTTTACCTTTTGTACTTCAGATGATGCAAAAGATGAACACCCTCTGGCTAATCTGCTTCATCTCCCTTTACAATAATATCAGATCAGATAAACATGCACTTTTGAATGCAATTCAGCTAACCTCGTTTGGATGTACTCTTGGTTGTGAAACAAATGTCAAAAATAGCTATTGCACTCCATTTGCTGTAGAGGAAGCCTAGGGTTACTAGCTTAGAGATGGGCATCTGTTTTGCGAACTTTGAGTTTGGAGAACTCTTACTATAGCTCTTATAATACTATAGTATTAACTACAGTTCCTGAAAGCACTGTGAATGAACATATGTGAATATGACATAGCTGAGGGACTAAATTTTTAGCGAAAGTACATCATTGTGATGAACTGAGACAGTTCCAACATACACAGCTATGCTACAATAAGATCTGGTGCTGAACTAGAAGTTTCTCCAAGTCATCTGACTTGCTTCATGATAGCTATTCATCTTTGGCTTTATTCTGGCAGACAGAATCAACTTCTCTCCCACCTTAAACATTGATATTTCAGTTTTTAAGGAGCCAGAAATAGATTCCTCAAAAATTTGGGATATATATCACTTGACTTCCTATAACCTGAAAAAAGAATTTTTCAAACTCAGACTCCTCAAGTCAGTATGTAAATAAGTACAAAAGCCATGCTTTTTGAAATGTGCTTTTAATCATGAAGAGAAAACAAGCAGATTGTAAAAGGACATGAAAGGCTGTGCACTTGGAAGAACATAAATTCGTGTTCTTATTTTGTCACAAATAAATAGAGCACTGTTCAAATTAATCAGAGAACAGACAGGGAACAATAACTGGGAAAAGCAAAGTTCCAAAGGAGTCAAGGAAGTTAAGAATGGTGCACAGTCTTTTCAGTCAAATGTTTCTAGGTTTTTTCTGTCTTCACTTTGATGTTAAGCTGATGGCCCTCTTGATGCGGTTCAGAGAGCTTGCCTGGTCATTTTCTTCTCTGTTCTGCAACTCATTGGATCCTGGGTTGCTGCACTCAGTGTCTTGACAGCTGCAGCTTTCCACATACATATACTTATGTGAAATTGAGTGCCCATTGGGGCATTTCAGTACCACATGCTTCTCAGTAGTTGCTGTTTCTCTGCAGCAGGAACAGCTGTGGTCCATAGAATTGGCCTCAGCAGAGTACCTATTAAAATAGAAAATAGCAACATTACTCTGTGCCAGAAGCCAACATACAGAAGGAAAGGGTGAAATCAGATACAGAACCCCGGTGAGAAGAGCCACAGTTGTAGCTAATGAAAGTGCTAAGCTCATCTGACAGAATAGCGATTATAATAATAGGCTTTTAAAGTTCATTGCACTTTTTTGGAAAACAATTGGTCCTATAAAAAAACCGTAGTGAGTTCTAGATCAGCTTCCTTAGATCCTTCTGATAAGCCCAGCACTGATGGATTTTAAATACACCAGATCAACAGTTAAGGGGAGACAAAGCCCTGACTTGAATAAGAAAACTCATAGACAAAGGGCTACAATGCCATTTAAAATGGCATCACACCAAAGAATTGGCTACAAGGGCTACAGTTGCATCACATGAATCAAATGCATAACCCAGTCAGGGCAGTCTTAACAGGAAGGGGAAGGAGCAGCTCTTTCTGTTCCTATCTCAGCAAAGTATTTTTTGCAGTTGTGCATTCAACATCTTCCCAAGCACCATTCCTAACCTGCAGAATATGTCTATATCAGGTTATGAGCTGTGTCAAGACCCATCTTTTTCTTGTATTTGTGTGCAAAGGCAACCTCAGAAAGACCCTAAGATGATAACGTATTTCAAAATGCTAATAGACTTGCTGGCCAATCAGAGTCCTGTGTGTTACTAAAGATCATTTTTTTCCCCATGTAAGGTGCCCTGTGGCATACTCAGTGATAGGCAGCAAGTGACAGTTTCTTTGGGGAGTTAGAATTCTTTTTTCCCAGTGTTTTAATATCTCACTACCAGGTGTCCTACTAGCCACTTATAGCCACTTTTTTGTATATTCTCTCATTTCAGAGAAAAATGTACAGTCAAAATCTTAACTTCACCCCTAAAGCATTAGTTTTCTAATTTATTTACTGTATAAAAATTGTGCTTGTTTGAATCTTCCTTTAAAAGATGTATGTATATTTCATTTTAGATGTTAACTATTGAGAAGCAGCTTCTGAGCTTATGAGCATCAAGTCTGGCTGCTCTCTGGGCTCATTCCCATTATAGGAAATAATCCTTGTTCTTTTATGATGATTTCTAGCAAAGGTTGTCTGACACAAATGACAGACAAGTCAGGTCTTACTGGATCAATACACCTTTTCATAGCTATCTGAATCCCAAGGCAATTTAATACACTTTCTGCTTTGTATTAAGACAAATCAACTGTCCACTCACAGATTTAATGATTTTATGTCTATGATTTGGGGAGCAGACATGCCCAGGTCTTCTACCATTCTGTAGCCTGCCTATTTATTATTCCTTTCATACAAACAAGCTCAATTCCAACAGAATTTAAACCTCATGGTCCATTAAGTGTACTTACAGTGAGAAGGTTCCACATGTTCCTTCACATTCAGTCATGACAACTCTGTCCACAGAACGGCAGCCATTATAGACGATAAAGTCTTCTCTCTGACGGACAGAGCACGGTGTACGACTGTCCACAGGTGCACCTATAGGGAAAGATCAGAAAATACTTGCAGTGAAATAGCTCCAGAAGCTCCTTGCAGCAGTTCAGCATTCCCTGGGCTTCACTAGTGCACCCAAAGATCTGACTTAAGTGATTTTTCTGCTTCAGCTTAAACTTTTACAGAGAGATTGTACAGTGAATGCTTGGAATAAAAAAATATAAATATAAAAGTACATATTTAAATACAAACATATCAGCCTCTATGGCTGGAAAATGGTTTGAGTTAAGAAGACAATTCATTCTCTGTATTGTTCATTCAGACACCCTAGCATACTTACAGGTCTTGCAGCAACCATTAGGTAAGAATGCAATAGTTCCCTAAGAGAACAAAGAAAGAGAAAAAAATTACATTGTTTTATTTCCCTGTATTTAAAGAGGCCTTTAGGCCAATAACTAAGGAGAGCAATTCATCAATGGTAGGAAATTACCAGTGAAAACTGTAGCATTTATCCACATAAGTAAAAATAACGGTCTCTTTCAGACTTGAAATCTATCAATTTACAAAGAATTGCGAAAATAAAACTAAATCTTTGAAGGAAATCTACAGTTAACCTCAGGTAATTTTTCCTCAGAAACAGTTCCAACAAATGCTTTCTTGGAGTCTTCTGTGATTTGAACAGGGAGTATGCATGGCGTTACTGGCAGCCTACTGATTGAACAGCTTAACATTCAAGAATACACGGTTCTTGTTGAGACATGATCCCAAACTAGGCATTCAAGTAAAGATTTAGTATCTCAGTGCTGACCGATATTTTGGCTACTGAGACACAGTTACCAGTTATAAGCCTTGAATCCTCAGCCAGATATCTTCTTTTATACACTGCATAGGGCTGTGCATGGATGCATTAGAAACTTTTGCCCTTAGGACTGAGAAACTACGGTAAAGGATGATCAGAGTTTTAATTTTCTTCTTAGACGGCTGAATGAAACTGAGGTAATCCACTGTTGTGGAGTAGAGGGTGAATATTCTATTTTTACTTACAGGTTTGCAGCTCTCCTCATTAAATGCTGGACAGGTAATCTCAGATGTGGAAGAGATAAGCTGATCGTGGACATCTACACAGCTGTAAATGGTGCAGTTGTTGGTAGGATCATTTTTAAACTCTCCAGGCTGCAAGCAAAACACGAAATGTAATAAGAAAACCTGAAGAGAGCTCAGACAGATATTTTATTATCCTCTGACAACGACTTTCCTCTTGTTTCCCAGTCAATTATTTTTAGGTTAACAGCCATTTCAGATACAGATTATTACATGTACTGCAATATGTCACAGGTGGACAGAATTTTCAGTTTTACATGGGATTTTCCTTGGGAAAGTAAAATGTCTCTGAAGCACGTAGAGTACCTTAAAAAAAATCATCCACACCAATGGATTTTGCCTTGGGAAAGCTAGACTGTTATATGTCAGTTAAGAACAGCCCTAAACTTCCTACAGGGGCAGTAAAATTGTCCATATGCAGGCTTTACTAGCATTTTTCTGTATACAGAAATCAAACAACACAGACAAGCCCAAGCTTCCAGACTTTGGATGAAAATCCTTTCCAATGGTATTGGATTTGTCATTCCAGGAAGAGCTTTCCAGAAAATCTGATTTCATGAGACCTGCCTTCAGGTCAAAAAATTGTAGATAGGTTTTGCTTTAGATGAGTCTTTGGTTTTTCAGGTGCAAACTTACACTAAGCCTTATTGCTGGCAAGAAGATGTTTCCCTTCTGAAACAGGGAACTTTACAAATTTGGTAGAGACACAGAATGTAGAGCATACTTACACTCAAGATGAGCTCAGCACTGTTTGCTGTATTGATAATACACTTGGTCTGCACGCATCTTCCACAACATTCACCTTTCACTGGTTTAATTTCAAATCCCTAGATATGAAAAGTAATTAAAACCAATAGCACTATAATATATTAATTTTTGAGAAAGAAATGAAAATTTACTAATCCGTTAATTGGTTATGCTTTGTAGTACACTACAGATTTGTGCCTTTTTGTGTTCCAACCCAATAGAAGACAAGTAATAAGAGCAGGTTATAGATGAAATAAATTAAAGCACTGCAATAAATATGCCTAATAATTAAATATCCCTCAATTGAGCGCTTTACAGAAATTTCCCAGCTAGTTCTTCCAGTGTAAACTTACTACAGAGTCAAGGTGCATGCAGTAGAATGTTCAAAGAACAGTTTGTATCCATGTTCAAGTTGGTCTCTGAATTTCAACGCCCTGTCCTTTGCTTAATAACACTCATTGATCAAAGTGATTTTCACATACATGGGTATTTTGGTTTTTTTTCTGTTCGTTCTTTTTAAGTTTGCCACTTACCGGTTTACAGTATGTGTTACATGGAACAGGTTCACATGAGATGATATTCAGTTGAGTGCTGATGTTAACTTCATTTGTGCAGACACAATTCTGACACTTATCAACATAGACTGAGGAGTTAGGCTAAAGATTTTAAGAAAAAGAAATCATATATTAATAGTATATGACATGTTTGACAGATATTTATTAATTTCAAAAAATCTGTAGGTCAAACAATTAAAAAGAAAAAAATCATAAAGACAATTTGATAGCTATTTGGCTGGCCGTTTATGAAGACAACAATTTAAATATTGAATATAATTTAATGTGTGTCTTTATTGAAGTCCTATATAACAATGATAAACTTTGATATTAAAGGGATAGATACAAGTACTAGACCCAAGAGAATCTGTTCGAAATCTACATTTGCTTAGAATAATATTTATTTACGTATCTTTTAATTTTTGAAAGCAGAGTCTTAAAACTGCAACAATCTGCTGACAATAAATTTGGGCTGGCTTTTTAAAATGCAAGCACACTTAACCCAAATCTCTCCCTGATACTGATGTACAAGCAATTTCTTTCATACATGGCAACCTTTTCAGAAAAGGTTTGGGCTTTGTCAAATTAATGAACTCCCAACAGAAATTTGAAAATTTCTAAAATATTGATTGTATGGGATAAACCTCTTCATAGCACTTCTGATCAAGTATACTGACTGGTCTTGTAAGCGCCTTTAGAAGACTATTGAAACAGGAACTTACCAAGAACTCAGCACTCTGGTGGACACAGACCCCCTTGGGAACTGTTAATAAGCAAGAGTTAGATGTTAACATAGGGAAAAAGAATAAAACATGTCTTTACCCCACTCTAGTCAAACTCATTTCTTCCACAATGAATCACAATTCATGTGGTCAAAGACACTGGTTATTCCTCAATTCTAGTAGCAGATATGACATGTGTAAAGCAGAATAACTAATACTGTATGTGCAAAAAGGGAAGATTTGTCCCTATATATGCAGTCCAGCTCACAGCCAAGAATGCCTACTTAATAGGTACCAAGTACTTCCTTCTTTCAATTGCCAAGAATAAAGTAGTCTTTGTAAAGCTGTCTTCTACGGGGGATGCTTATAGGGACTTTTTGCCAGATTAAGCTGAGACCACAATTACAGTTTATTTTGTAGCTGTTCTTACAGGTATTTATAGTCAGGAAAATTGAGCTTGAGTCACCTGGGCTATATCTGATTTCCAAGTTGTCATAACTATAGCCGTAGTAACCAATGTTACTATTAACTACTTCATAGAGTCTGGCTGTGTTTAATGCCTCCTTCAGTAGGCTATTGTATACAGTCTTATAAAGTGTAATGCTAAATGATGTAATATATAATGTTAATAATTGCAATATATTTCCAGGGAACTTACCACATTGGTACACAGGGCAACACTGACCACTGGGAATATAAGAATGAACTTCAAATCCCAGAGAGCACTTGGGGACTTTAGCTGTGCAGAAGCTTGTATTGCATTCTGGGGGGATAAAAAAAAAAAAAAGAATAAGCAAAGAGGACACTAAATCATAGCTACTAGAAATAAGCATCTATCTATCAAAGCATTTAGGATGAACTTTCCAGTGCTAGGAAACCATCCAGATACGCTTCAAATAAATAAATTGCAGAAAGGGAACACATTTTTCCTAGTAAATCCAGACACTGGTTTGGGGGTACTGCATTAGTTTATGAAACTTCTTCTACTATGTAATTATCCCATGTTAATAAACTATATCAATTCTATGCAGAGCAGTAATGAACAGCTTTCTCACTCTCCAGAATTACAGGCAACTGCCAGAAAATGAAAATCCACAGAGAATTGTTACTTGAATAAAATGTGGTCCCTAACTCAAGAACTATAGATTGAGTTATGTTGAGTCTCATAACTCTAAATTCAGTTATCCTGAATAATTTCAATATTAAAATGCATTTTCCCCTAACTGGCATGCTGATTTAAAAAGGCATGAGGAAAAATACTATTGTGTGACTCACTGCTGCAGGTGTCTGATGCCAAAATAGTTCAGTGTTTTTTCCCTTCTATCACTTCCCAGCAGTATAGAAAAACTAGAATCAAAAGTATAAACTCACTGCAGGTGACAAGAGGGCAGCAGGAGTCTTCAGGATTGACTTCAGTGACCTGATAGAAGCCTTCTCCATCACAAGTGACCTTATTGTGTTCACCACACACATGAGGCTGACATACAATGCCATGTTCACCTTCCAGGCAGATACAGTCCTGACAGTCTACGGTAAACTTCTCCCCAAACTGTCATTAAAGAAAACAAAATGAATGATTTCATAGTTACCAACTAAAAAGAACAGGAATAAAAAGTTGGGAGACCATAAAGCAAGCTTTCACCAATGGAGACTGCTCTCCTCTCCCAACCGCTAATTTCTACTTCAAATCCAAAAGCATATGACATCATACCTCTCTTGGTATCATATCCACTCCAACACAGCCTGTGAAAATATCAAAATAAATTTCCATTACCAGTTACATACCAGTAGACATCTCTACTATATGTTGACTGCATACTTCAGAAGACAACAACAAAGAAGAAACAAACATGCATCCAGGTGAAGCAGTAAAACTCACCGCAGGTTTTCACGCAGACATCCACGCCAGAGTCATACAACATTGTTCCATTAGGACAGAAACAGCCTTCCACTTGTTTTGTTGAAGTTTCGTTTTGGTGACTATGAGACAGAATGTTCAGAGGAACACTATTACTGCCATCGGCATATAGAGGAGGATTATGTCAAAAAAACTTTCCCTAAAGATACAGCGGCAAATGATCTGCACATCAGATGTGATTAGGGAGTGTCAGTGTTTGTGTTTGGTATAGCTGAACAACATAAACAGTACAGGCACCCAGATCAACAGAAGAGTGGTAATAAATTTGACAGTTTAAGACATGAGAGGAGGTTGATTTTCCTCATCCACCTGTACATTAGATACAACTGAACAGTTGTACAAGCCATTAACTATCAGTGAAGGAATTATTTACCTTGATTTGCAGGTCATCTCTTTAATAGGACCACATGCTCTGTACTCTTTACCTGGAGGGCATTCATGAGCTGGAATGGAAGAATAAAAAGAATAAAGAACTTAGTAACAACATCATATAAAAGCCCCATGACTTTATGTCAAGAACCTAAACAGTGTTTACTCTTTTTCCTATGTATCTATGACAACCTTGAGAAACAAACAAACAAAAAAGTCAGATATCAGACTCATGTCTCTGAATGGTATTACTTTATGCAATTTAGCCCTAGAGATACAGCACAATGCTTTACACTAAGGTGATAAAGCCAAGAGTCTATATCTTGATTACATTTTTTTTTTCATAATTTCCCTCTTGTGCACAAGTTCTCAAAAGGGAGTGTATCCCCACACTTTGTCCTCTTACTACAGCTGAAAAATAATGCATGTCACTAAATAGAGAGCAATCTGCTGATGCCTGCAAAACACAAAACTTCCTGTGTACAAAAAATATGAACTGATACAGATGTTTCTGACACAGTCAATAGATGTTTAATTTTGCAGGGTCATTTATCATATCTGTTAAAAATGTTACCTGCAAAATTACTTAAGGAAAGCAGCTGGTGTGATTTATTGGTGTCTTCATTGCTTCAAAGCAGTATGGCATTATTGTTGAAACATTTCCATATAAGCTTTCCTAATAATTCAAGCCAAATGGCCAAATACTTACAGCATACACCATTAGTGTGACCTCTCCAGTCAATGCATACACCTTGATCAGCACAGGTGGCAGCATAGATCTGCAGACTTGAGCATTCCAGGTCTAGGTTGGGGAGTATACAGCTATCAAAAACACAGGCTGCGTAGTACTTTTCAGGCCGCACAAACTCATGGCATGGCTTGAAGACACTAGAAACAGAAATATTTATCATTATTAGTTACTCAATGATCCATACATTTTTCAATATGCTTAACATGGTATGATGTGGCAACAGTGGTAATTGAGATGTGGACATGGACTACTGATGAGGGATTTTTACTGAGAATACTTATCCAGTCATATCTTAAAGTATTCTCCACTCATCTACAAAACACTCAGACACCAATATTTTCAGTCCAGGAGCTACACGAATATTATTTGGTACAACCATGTGCTACATCTCTAAAGAGATTTTGTTTACTTTTAAATTCTGAAAAAGTGTTTTAAAAATTAAGATCTCTGTTTTCAGTTGGACTCTGTTTTCTGCTATGTGAATGCAGAAAAAGGCAAGAACATAGGACAGGAGAGGGCAGAGAGTGTAGAACAACATGAGAATATCAACAAAGATTAATATAGCAGTCAGAGGGTTGAAAGAAACTGTCAGCAAAGAATAACAACTAGAAGAAATAAAAGGAGTGGAAGCAACTCATAAAGCTACAAGAAATAAAGCAATAGGTAGAAACACTTTTCATTGACAAATTAATCCTAAAATTGCCACTTTAATTGAATGCCAAAGGCTTGTAAACCCAAAAGCAATGTCTACCTTTCCAAAAGAAGCTTGCAGATGGAAGATTCTTTGCAAGGCTCTGTTGGGGTTGTGCTAGGTGAACCTGTAGGAACTAGGCCTGGAGAGCACTGTGGTTTGGAGGGATCAACAACTTGCCAGTGGTCTGCCATGGTTTCACAGTTTTCTGCAATGTTTCCATCTGGCAACATGCAGTCATCTGCCGTGTTGTTATTGCAAGTACCTGAGATTGGTAAGGGGAGAAAGAATTCATTCACAGATTTGCCATCAAATTCCATTCATTGTGATTCTCTGAGAGTATAAAAATTACAGGAGTATGCCTTACCACACTGTCCCTGAGTGTTGTTGCCAAACAGGCTGTAGGGCATTCTGATAGAAAAGGACAAGCCATTGTAGGTCACATTCATTTTTAGCTCAGGAATTTCCACAACACGATTTATGCCTGACTCATAAATGCTCACACCAAACTTTTTATAAGGCAAAGCCACTAGCTGGTTGTTTACTGTCACCTAATAAACAAAGGAAAACAGAAAAGAGGCAAATATTTAGTTTGACTTCAGAAAAAAGTTGACTGTTCTTTTGCATTGCAGGAAGAATTTAAAGATATATAATATCCTTTTGATTTGTAACAAGTGTCTCTGTGTTTCCTTTTATGTTACTGGAAAGCCAAACTTTTCTTCTCTGAGCCAAAAAAAGCCTATCAACCTCTGATAAATTAGGCTAAAATTCAGGATTCAAACTAGATAAATTCTAATACTCAATAGACTTATTAGAGTGGCTATGGCATTGAGGACACCTCATGAATGTGGAATATAAAATTCTCCTAAATTCATACTGTATAAAGTTTTAACTTTCTTGGAATAAGGAGAACATATTTGTAGGAAAATTAAATGAAGGAAATAAGACTGAGTCTGTATTATACAGTAGCCATGGTATGACCAAAAAGACAAGAGGCTGCAGAATTTTTTCACTCATATTCAGAGTCAAAAGAGCAGTCCCTTCAGACCAGTCCTGTTTTATAATCTAAATTGTTATTGAATCTAAAACACAGATTACTTTTAATTTTTTTTCCAATCTTTGTGAATATAATTATCATGTTGATGTGGTATTAATGTTTGAATCAAGAAATCAAGGGTAACATTCTCTAATACCTCTACTTGCAGAGTATTTGGTTGCACTGTCGTCATCCTCACTTCCTGAGTCTCATGTCTGACAATGAGTGTTCGAGGACAGGACACCATATCATGTGCATCACAATGGTAGTTATCAATGTAGACACCAAAGTTGTCAACCTTTTTATTAATCTCTTCCACAAGGACATATGTACAGTTCCCTTGATAGCTGTAGTACAGTCCATCAAAAGTCATGTAATGTGGGTCTCCCCAGCCAGTGCAGTAGCCTAAAAAACCATAGAGCTAAGTTAAGACAACATACAGAATCAGGTCAGATTACAAACAAAATCTGTAGATGTGGGAATCTTCTCATCAAACTTTATGCATTTAAATTTTTTAAGTGTGTTTGTCAATGCATGATTTGGTTATGTAGAAGCCTTCAATTAAAAAAAAAGGCACTTTCAAGGCACAGTTAATCTGATGTTACTGACAGACAACTGAGAATAGGATTAACTGTACCATAAATATATCTTTACTGATAGTCTGAACAGATAATATATATAAACTTCTAGCCTATAGTCTGCATCTGGACATTTAAGTACTTCTTTGGGACACCATCTTATTATACTAACACAACAGTTATGCAGAAATTATGGCAAATTAAACAAATACCTAAATTAGCTAAAAAGAATCAATGAAACACTCCAAACAGACCCCTACCAGAAGACTGAGGGTCACAATCTTGTGCAATACTTGTCCCCTGATAAATATTGTTGGCCTTGACAGTAGTATTGTTCCCACAGGAGATTAAATACTCAACAAAATATATACTTACAATCACACTCCCAGTGCCAACAGCATCCATCCTCATCAATGACTGGCACAGGAGAAAGCCCATTGGTACAGGTAGGTTTAGGAGGTGGATTACAGATTATGGGAATCACGTGGACAATATTGTCTTCTATACATATTGCCTTAGTGCAGTTACAGAGCCACCATGACTCACCTTGCTGTGTTTGAAAAGAGAGGGGGAGGGGGAAGACAGAGAGAAACCTTATGAAGCAGTGAGTCTATTATCTTTTGCAGATTTTAAAACACCATATATTTAATGACTTTACCCCCACCAGAAATCTGAAAAGAGGAAGTACATCAATCAGCATTGCCTAGGCCTGCAATATGAACCAGCACAACTGAGAGCTGCTGTTTGATCTAATCTCAGAACCTAGACAGCCTCTCTAAGTAACAGTGAAAGACACTAATCAATATCAATGTTCAATATATGAACAATTCCATTTCATGAATGTTGAGAACAGATTAACAGTTAAAGCCAGAGTGAACACTGGCTGTTTGTGGAGAAACATCCAAGGTGGTTATGTGTATATATGATTGTATGCATTTTTTCTATCTTCCACCGGCTTTTCAACCTTGTATAATTTTTATTTCTGCAGATCTACTGAGCAAGTTGGTAGGCATCTAAGCAGTGAGGAGGCTTTAGAATTGTACAAGACATTAATTTTTCTGAGTCAGAGGTGGAGGGTTCAAAAAGAAAATCAGAACTGTGTGGCAAATTTGATGATCAATTGAATGTGGTGATCTGTTTCATAGTCCTCTCCTGAAATCAGAATATGAATAAGTATGACACATTCCAAACTGAGACAACTTCAGCCCTCTGGTTTCTTGTTGGGCTGCCCTGTAAATACACAACTTTTACCCACTCTGGACTTAGTCAAAAGCAGAAACAGGAAAGATAGTTTAGCACCACTTAGCTCTTGGTTACCTGTTCATCAAAGTTATTCTACTATAAAGAGAAACACTGAACAGTGATCTACATCCTTAAAGAAACCTTTTACAAAACTATCCTTGAAGAAGTAACAGCAGTATATAAGATGTCAATCTGAATATCATTAGAAGACTTGCTGATACCCAAGAAAACAGAAAGAATTAGAGCAGACTGAATCTTCCTTTTCTGTCCAGTTTAATGCCTACTTTGTATGTTACTAACATTGAAGTTATGTGTCTAGTCTCCACCTAAATCAGAATGCTAAAAAACATGAAATCTACTCACCTCATAAGATTCATTAGGTAAAATAGAACAAATTTTTTTAGGAGTAGTTGGTGTTAGACCTGTAGTTGAACCTGAGCCGCTAACTGGAGTAACTGTACTGTGTGTAGAACTTCCTGTAGTGGTGACTGCAGTAGAAGTTGCAGTTGGTCCAGAGGCACTAGTTGAGCCAGGGGGAAGAGTTTTGAAGGTGGTGGAGGTGGTGGTTGAAGTGCCTATGGTAAAACTGCTAGAGGTGGTTCCTGAAGTGGTGGTAAAGGCCACTATTGGAGTAGTACCAGAGGTGGTGACTGGAGTAGGTCTGGTTGATACTGATGGCACAGATAGAGTACTGCCAGGAGTAGACTCCGGGGAGGATGGTCCTGAAGTTGTGGTGATAGTGATGGTAGACAGTGTTGCTGGGGTAGTAAGAGTGGAGAGCGTGTGGCCTGGAGGAGTGGTTTTGGTGGTCCATTCTGTTACAGTGACTCCAGAAGTGGTGGCTGTAAGCGGGGTTGTTGATACTGGTGGTGGTGTTACAGGAGTGCTGCCTGGTCCTGAGGTTGTGGTCCTGACAGGAGTGGTGTGTGATCCTGTTGGAGGGCTCGGTGTCCTGGTGGTAGTGGTCTCATGGCTAGGTGTTTCTGTCACTGGTGTGGTGCTGGTGGATCTTGAGGGTGTGGGGCCTGAAGTGGTGGTTTTGGGGGTTGATGTTGTTTCAGTTACTTCAGAGGTAGTGACTGTCACTGGGCTTGTGGAGGTCAGTGATGTTGACTGTGGAGTAATGGTGCTTCTGGTAAACACTGTACTTTCTGTTGCTCTAGTTGTTGACAGTGAAGTAGTTAAAGGAGTAACTGGAGTGCTTGTCTTTGTTGGTACCTCTGATTTAGTTGTTGTACCCTCTTTATGACAGGGAGAAAACACAGTATTTTAAGTAGGGAATTCGCATTTTTGTAATTTCATCTCATTTTCTAATAAGCATATATAATTCAACAGATAGAAGCATAGAGTCTTTAGGTAGGAATAAAGTAGAAATGTTTTTTTAGTGGCTTTTGCATCACAGAGGGATTATTAACAAAATCTCCTACTACTTCCATAGGAGAGATTGATATAAACACTTCATCAACAATCCATGTCAGATGGAACACCTTCTGTAATGTTAAAATTTTATACTGCAGAGAAGAGTTCAGCAGTCCTAAATCCAGGGGATCCACTGAGTGTTCAATGAT
Organism: Xenops minutus; assembly: GCA_035221455.1. Lineage (NCBI taxonomy): Eukaryota > Metazoa > Chordata > Aves > Passeriformes > Furnariidae > Xenops > Xenops minutus. The sequence continues at coordinate 16,588,672 of JAWWEE010000158.1, forward strand.
CAGTGAACTCTTTGGTTAATTCTGTATTGTTATCTTACTATATTCTATGGACAGATCATTGCCCCTGTGCTACTTCATGTGGCACATCATTGCTTATGCTCAGTTGTTTGATTCTAACAAAACTGAGCAGTGCTGGAGAAGTCTGTCTTCTATAACTCCCAGGCCTTTAAGACTGCTCACCAGGTATTTTGGGATAGTGGGAAACCCAAATTCACTTTTGTGCTTTTTCTTTTTCACATGGCCAGGTTTCATTATGAGTACTAATGAAGACTTCTTAAAAATAGTATTTCATTAGCATTTTAAAAAGTGTTCAGGAAATGCAGAGGCCAGCCTCAGAGCCATCTGTTTGTGTTTTTATAGCATAACATGACAAATGGTAGATAGAGAAGTACTGTGTATATTATAAGGGTGCACTAATAATACTGGAGAAAGTAAGATACACAGTTACTGCCCACATAGTCCCCAAGGAGAGCCGTTCAATGAAAAAATGAATTCAATGAATATGAATTCACATTTGGGTGAGAACAGGCAAACTCCTTCATGTACTTCATATAGTCTCACAGAGGAAGATTCCCTAGGACAGTAGAGTATATGAACATTGCTACTGAAATGTTATCTTTCTATGATTTTTTTTTTTTTTAAATACACATGAAATAGACTCCTCCAGAGTACAAAAACAAAGACACATGATAAGCTGCCAATAAATCCAAATTTCTCAAATGAACAAAGAAAAAGAAAGCCACAGAATTACCTAATGGTAACGTGGATGGAGGCTGAGGGGTCCTGGTGATAATACCTCCAGGAGTTGATGAGCCAGGAACAGTTGTGGTTGTCCTCAGGGTGCTGATGCTGGTGGTGCTGATGGGGGGAATTGTGGTGCTGACAGTGCTGGAAGTCTCCTCTGGTGGTGCAGTGGGTGATTTGGTTGGAGGGGTTCCTGTGCTCGGTGTTGATGAACCTGTGCCTGAGAGAAACAGCAGGGACAGAGACAAAGGCACAAGATGCATGAGAGGGATTCAATATGCACTGAACAGAAATCCCATGTTAGCCAGCTGCCACAGACGCAGAGCTGCCCAGACCTAGCACAGCAAAAGGAGGAGGAGAAATGGAGGGAAGTTTGCACAGCTATGATGAAAATGCATAACATATCAGTGGCAGAAAACAAAACCCCCACTCCAGCTGTATACCATAGGTCCATTGACAACATTCTGGTCAGCTGAAGAACGCGGTCAAAAACCAGCAAAAGCAATTTTTCCCACCAGTTCAGAATTTGTCTAAGCAGGGCATCAGAATGAAATACCTCCCCAGAGCCCTGTTGAATCAGGGAAGCCAGGACCCTTCCCCCAGGCCCCTAGAATCTTCGTTCCTTCTGAAATAACCAGCCAAGCTTTTGCACAGGCAGCTTCAGAGGAAGGCCAGCAGTTACACCCACCCCTGATTCCATAGAAAGGCAGGAATAGTCCCTGAGATTAGCTTAGTTGCTTAGAGCATGGTGCAAAAAACACCAAGGTTGTAGGTTCAATCCCCATAAGGGCCATTCCAACTCAAAATATGCTGTGAAATCCCTCATTGAAATGGAGCTGCTCATGAACTTCCATTACTCCCAAAGAATGGGAAACATATCAGAGCCCAGAACATAGAAGTACCTGGAGGTGATGTGGTGGTGGTGTATGTTGGTGTGGGCACAGATGTACTTGAAGTAGTTGGGGTGGGTGATGGTGATCCAGGACCAGCTGTGGTTGTCCATGGGGTGCTGCTGCTGGTGGTGCTGATGGGGGGCATCGTGGTGCTGGCAGTGCTGGGAGTCTCCTCTGGTGGTGCAGTGGGTGATTTG